>CM031949.1:28983060-29710560 GCA_018749465.1 Paracanthobrama guichenoti
AGAAAACTGCATATTTGTTTGAAATGTATGTAGCATTAGCAGCTAGCACACAAGATAGTTCACTTAAACCGTTGTTCACTTGCTTATGTCAATCAGACCTATTTTTTTAATGTTGAACACAACGAGATTAAACTGAGGAAGCTGTTCTTCAAGCTGCTCTTTTTCATATAATCAAAGTGGATAGTGATTTTTACTGTCAACCTTCAAAACTTTGACATGCCGTGTAACCACTATGGTAAATGCCATAGTACTTTAAGTAGTAGTCTGAAATAACAGATAAGTGTGTGTGTGTGTGTGTGTGTGTGTGTGTGTGTGTGTGTGTGTGTGTGTGTGTGTGTGTACATTTTGAAAATGTTATCTAATTCAAAATGATTGGGAGATTAATAATTAACATTCCTAATTATTATGGTTCTTTTTCCTTTTTGGTGTTTTGTGTGTCGGTGTTTTGTGTGTTTTTGTCGTAGGACCCTCCTCTCCTCCTGTGGAAATGCAGTTGAGCGCACTGGACTCATTCTCTGTTCTGGTTAGCTGGCGCCCTCCACTGGAGCCAAATGGAGTCATTTTGACCTATAGGATCCTCTACACTGGCAACATCAGCCATCCAGATCACCTGTGGATAAACCTCACACATGATGGTGAAAACACGCACACAAACAGCAAGCATGATGTTGTACTTCATATGAGAATTGCTATTGCCCCACTTATAAATCTCTCTCTGTCTCACTCTTCTCTCAGGTTCTGTCACCAATGCAGAGGTCCAGGGCCTGATGAGTGGGACTCGTTATTATTTTAAGATGGGAGCTTGTACTGAAATGGGGGTGGGACCATATTCACCTGTGAAGGATGTCTATACTCCTCCAAAGAAATATGGTGTGTATGTGCATGATTTTTTCTTTAAGGTTTGTTTCTCAAGGTTTATATTACGTTTTTGTGGTCACCATTTTGTTTTGGTTTATTAAATACTGTGGCGAGGTAGACGAGCGAGAGACGTGGGAGGAGCGAGCGAGACCAGTGCGTGATTGAGAATGAGCGCCACCTCTCGAGTCCTCTCATGAGGGAGCTCAGAGGCATACAGTATAAGGACGAACGACACCAGTGAAGGACGAGAGAGGACCAGGCCTGGACTTTATGTTTTACGTTTTACATATTGTTTACGTTTGAGTTTGTGTTCGCGGCAGCCGTCCAGGAGGGGCTGCCTGCGTTTTTACTTTCATTTTGTGTTTATTTATTTTATTAAAATCTTTAAATGTTCGCCAGTTCCCACCTCCTTCTTCCCATAACAAAGAACTGTGTTACAAACACTTTGCAGCAACAGAACCATAACCAGTATTGAAACACTGTGTAAGGTATAGTTTCTATAATTTGATGTTGACCTCCAGTTTAGCACTCTCTGTTTCTGTTTTTTTCACTGTGTAAGCTAGTTTCATTTATTTATCTTATTTATTGATCCGATGAAACCCTTTCATGAGTTGTAATTTTAAAAGCCATAAGCTATTTTAAATGAATACAATTCAAATAAATAAATAAATCACCAGATAAATTTGTACCTCTCATGTAAGTGGACACTATTGTTCAAAAGTTTGGGGTTAGTAAGATTTAAAAAAATTATACTTTTAATCAGAATACACGCAGTACATTGATCAGAAGTGACAGTAAAGGCATCTTTTTTACTTCCTAAAATGCATAATGAAAAATGTTTCATTGTTTTCAACACTGTTTTCAACATTGATAATAATAATGAATGTTTCTTGAGCAGCAAATCAGCATATTAGAATGATTTCTGAAGAATCACATGACACGTGAAGACTGGAGTAATGATGCTGAAAATTCAGCTTTGCCGTCACAGGAATAAATTACATTTTAAAATAGATTCAAATAGACAGTTCTTTAAAATTGTCATAATATTTCACAATATTTCAGTTTTCACTATATTTCTTTTATCAAATAAATGCAGCCTTGGTGTGAGCATAAGCATTTTAAAAACATTTAAAAAAATCAACCCCAAACTTCTGAACGGTAGTGTACATAAGTTTTTTTTTTTTGTCATTTTGCAAACTACCACAAAGATTTTCAATAGAAACATAAAAGAATCAGTCGCCCATAACTACTATGTATGTTTACATTTACATTACATTTGCACCTGGGCCTTTGGTAGCAACGCTTTTATCCAATATATTTCTCTTACATTGTTTTCAGGATATACGTTTTATCTGAATCAAATCCATGACCTTGCAGTACTCTTTGAGCTACAGAATTGCTTTGAAAACTTGTCTGATATGTGAACATTTTCTATCAGAAAATGTAAACATTTTGGACAAAAACATGAACCTGAAAGTATCACTGATTTGTGTATGTATCATTATGTGTATGTAATATTTTCTTTTACTTTGGCAATGTAAACCCCTTGTTTATGATGCCAGTTAAGTTTCTCTGAATCCGCATGAGGTGTCGCAGGTGTGTGTGTGTGTGTGTGTGTGTGTGTGTGTGTGTGTGTGTGTAGACTGCCATCTGCCTCTGCCCATCACTGACACTCAATTAATAGCACTCCCACTGGGAGTGTGAAGTGATTCAGTCCAGCCTCATAGACACACACCGTCTGTGGGGAGTTGGCCACAGAAATTCACACAGACTTGCATACACCAGTCCTATAATGACTTATAATTAATATAATACATGGTGTTATCATTCATATTTTGTTATATTTAAGCATGGTTTGTATTGAATTACTATGAAGTTTAATTATGTACAATTGCTTGATTAATTATTTGTACACTTCTAATCTGTTTTTATATTTCTCAGTCTGATTTTTTTCTCACTTTCTCTCTCTGTTTCTCTATATCTTCTCTCTCTCTCTCTCTCTCTCTCTCTCTCTCTCTCTCTCTCTCTCTCTCTCTCTCTCTCTCTCTCTCTCTCTCTCTCTCTCTCTCTCTCTCTCTCTCTCTCTCTCTCGTTCCTATAGAGCTGGATATCCATGCTGTGACTGGTATCATAGTTGGAGTGTGTCTTGGTCTGCTCTGCATCCTGTTCTGCATGTGTGTCAGTTTCGGAATGGAAAAACACGGTACGCACCTGTCCAAACTCTATAAGACACACAACACACTCAGTTTAGATAGCTTATTAAAATTAAAAATTATATAATTTAGTCACCGTCATGTCATTCTAAATCTGTGTGACTTTCTTTATTCTGTGAACAAAAATATGTTTTTAAGAATGTTTCTTCTGCTTTGGTCCATACAATGATAGGTAAAATAATGAAATGTATACAGTATATTAAATGGAAAAACTTAAAAGATATATTTATAAAAACAATTAGGAAGGTTGCCTAGATAACTAACTGAAATAAGTTTAGATAAGTTAAATTACTAAAGTCAATTACTACAACTAAAGCTAAAATAAAAATATATTAGCTGTATAGTAATATAAAAAATGACAAAAGCACAACAAAATTACTGAAACTTTAACTAAAATTAAATTGAAAAATACAAAAAGTAATAAATACTATTATAAATAAAGTGTTATAAAATATCACTGTTCATCATTGGGACCCAGTTTCATTTTATGGACTAAAAGCATTTTTCAAAGTGTTATTTAATTTTTAGGTGAACCTTCCATAAACAAAGAACAATGCTGCAACAATTACAGCTTAGGCAGAAATCTGTTTTCCCCAAAGGCTTTTCATGAAAAGCTGCTGCAAAACCCCCTCAAATTACATTCAAATTCTGAAAGTTTCAAGGACCTTTTGGATGTTACTTTAAACTAGAATGAGACATGGGTGAATAACAACACTCAATCACACAGTGTGTGTGCAAGCGTATGTGTGTCTGAAGCAGATGTGGCAGATGTGGAGTATTGAGAGCTGAATGACAGAGAGTCATGGCTGATTGCTCTTGCTCTATTAGAGCTCTGCTGGTTTAATGAACAGCCACAGAGGCAGATTGAGTTTGCTGGGGCCTTTGCATTTATAGAATGAGAGAACCAACACATTTCACCTTATTCTATGATTTGTGGCCATTATTATTGGTTAACAGAGTCTGAATGGGGACTGTGTCTTCATTATACACGTGTGACCTTTACATTTCAAAGTAATTTTTTTTTTTTTTTCCACATAAGTGTACACTGACATTAATGGGGGGAGATTTGACAAGCTGTGTGAAGCTGGGCTAATTTGCACTCATCAGACTCTTGGCTGCGGGGGTTTAGAACGGTACCTCCAGCTGTGAAATTGCGAACAAGCTCTTTATACAAAATTACTCGTTCTTTAGTATTCACCATGTAAATGTATGTAAAAGGCAGGCCACATTTCAGAAATTAAGGAACATTGTGTATGGGGGAGAGTTATGTGGTTATAACCACATAAATAATTTTACAATTTTTCTTCATTAAAACAACATACGTGTAACAGATGCGTGCAGGTAGGAAGATGTAGGCACTGAGGATGACGAATCAAACAGGTAACTCATAACAATCCACTAGGTAATGATCCATAGAACGAAGACAAACACATACCATAATGTTAACTTGACCAGACAGAGAATGAATGTGAGGGTATAACTTAAAGAGACTGAGGACAGATGCGACCCAGAAGGAAGGAAGGAGCTCGCTGCAGCCATAGGGGAGAAGGGACAGAGCACAGCGGAGGGCCCGGATATCCGTGGCATAGGCAGAGTGACGACAGACCAAGGGGAAGCTGGTGGGATGAGGGTTCCTGGAGGAGCCGAAGGTGGGAGGAGTCAGGGCAATGCTGACAGGTCGACGCGCCAAGATGGAATGAGGGCATATGAAGCCGGAGGCGGAGCCGCAGGATCCTCGACTACAGGTGCTGCTGATGGTTGATCGACCTGTGGCTCGATGTCCTGGCAGGCCATCTCCAGGGAAGTTTGTAGTCCTGCTATGTCAGGCAGTGGCTGGGCTGGAGAACTGGCTGAGCTCTGAGATGATGGAAGTGACAAGAGACTGGACATGAAGATGGTGAGTAGGGTAACTTCCGAACACGTCAAAGAAATGAGCATATCACAGATCATTTCGTTAATTTTGCTGTCTTTAAACAGTGGTAAAGGTTCAAATACCGGGTGGATTAGGGTGGGAGACAGTCCTTCTCTACTGAATTCCAGCAGCCAGTCCTCAGTTCCCATTCCCTCGGGATGTCACAGGCTCACACCCCTGGTCAGACTCACTCGAGGGCTCCACTTCTGGCGCAATGGTGAACTCTGTCCTTTGGTCCTCAGGCTCTGGCTCATTTGTCACAGTGGATGGTCCCTCAATGTCTGCGGGGGGCTCTTGTGCATTCTCCACAGTCAAAGGTGGTAACTTTGGCTCTGGGTCTGGCTCCAGACACCTCACGATGGCTTCCCTCCAACTCAGTCCGTTGGTGTCTGGGAGGTTGATGGGGTTGTGAAAGTTGGCCGGTCCAGAACAGGTTCTTTAGGGTCTCGTCATGGAGTAGGCTGGTGACGGCAAGACGGAAAAACCCAATGGTAAAAGAAAAGAAATTGCGGCTCTCCTGAGCCACCGCAATAAATTGCACGTTCATCCATATTTTTGGAGGTCCAGTCATTTGTAATGGGTGCGTGCAGGTAGGAATATTCAAACAGGTAACTCTATTTATAACATAATAATCCAATAAGTAGGAATCCATAGAACGCAGACGAACACAAACCATAATGTTAACGTGACCAGGCAGAGAATGAATGTGAGGGTACAACTTAAATAGGAACTCAAACAAGATGATTAATAGAACACAGCTGAACCGAACAAACTCATAATGATGATGACCATGGTAACAAAGGAGTGGCTGGAAAATCAAACAAAGGAACACATGAGAATGAATGAAAACAAACTAAAAGTCCTTGATAACTAAGACAAATGAACAAAACTGTGACAATAAGACACTAAAAATATTTTTTATTTATAATATGCTGATTTGGTGCTCACTAAACATTTCTTATTACTATCAATGTTGAAAACATCTGTTCTGCTTAGAAACCATGATACCTATTTTTCAGGATTCTTCAGGATTTTTGTAAAATTTTAAGTGTCTTTACTGTCACTGACCAGTTAAATGTATCCTTACTGAATAAGTGTTAATTTCTTCTTTTTTTTTTTTTTTTTTTTTTTTTTTTTTTTTATTGTATTGAGCCTATACAACTTTTGAACAGTATTACTATATACACAATTTTTTTCCCCTAAGATGTACTCTTTGTAAAATTGTGATGTATTTCAGAGTCTATGGTGATATAGAGTAGATCTCTTTAAAATGTAATGAGGAAGAGCTTTTAAATTGTTTGTAAAGGTTATAAAAACAGCTCTCGTAATATGTACACTCACCTAAAGGATTATTAGGAACACCATACTAATACTGTGTTTGACCCCCTTTCGCCTTCAGAACTGCCTTAATGTGCCTTAATCTACATGGCATTGATTCAACAAGGTGCTGAAAGCATTCTTTAGAAATGTTGGCCCATATTGATAGGATAGCATCTTGCAGTTGATGGAGATTTGTGGGATCCACATCCAGGGCACGAAGCTCCCATTCCACCACATCCCAAAGATGCTCTATTGGGTAGAGATCTGGTGACTGTGGGGGCCATTTTAGTACAGTGAACTCATTGTCATGTTCAAGAAACCAATTTGAAATGATTCGAGCTTTGTGACATGGTGCATTATCCTGCTGGAAGTAGCCATCAGAGAATGGGTACATGGTGGTCATAAAGGGATGGACATGGTCAGAAACAATGCTCAGGTAGGCTGTGGCATTTAAATGATGCCCAATTGGCACTAAGGGGCCTAAAGTGTGCCAAGAAAACATCCCCCACACCATTACACCACCACCACCAGCCTGCACAGTGGTAACAAGGCATGATGGATCCATGTTCTCATTCTGTTTACGCCAAATTCTGACTCTACCATCTGAATGTCTCAACAGAAATCGAGACTCATCAGACCAGGCAACATTTTTCCAGTCTTCAACTCTCCAATTTTGGTGAGCTTGTGCAAATTGTAGCCTCTTTTTCCTATTTGTAGTGGAGATGAGTGGTACCCGGTGGGGTCTTCTGCTGTTGTAGCCCATCCGCCTCAAGGTTGTGTGTGTTGTGGCTTCACAAATGCTTTGCTGCATACCTCAGTTGTAACGAGTGGTTATTTCAGTCAAAGTTGCTCTTCTATCAGCTTGAATCAGTCGGCCCATTCTCCTCTGACCTCTAGCATCAACAAGGCATTTTCGCCCACAGGACTGCCACATACTGGATGTTTTTCCCTTTTCACACCATTCTTTGTAAACCCTAGAAATGGTTGCGCATGAAAATCCCAGTAACTGAGCAGATTGTGAAATACTCAGACCGGTCCGTCTGCCACCAACAACCATGCCACGCTCAAAATTGCTTAAATCACATTTCTTTCCCATTCTGACATTCAGTTTGGAGTTCAGGAGATTGTCTTGACCAGGACCACACCCCTAAATGCATCGAAGCAACTGCCATGTGATTGGTTGATTAGATAATTGCATTAATGAGAAATTGAACAGGTGTTCCTAATAATCCTTTAGGTGAGTGTATGTGTATATATATATTTATTGTGATCTGTTTCAAAGATTTTTTATGTACTTTTGGATATCTACTGTATTACCACTTGTTACACAAATAGAGAAATGCCTCAGGACAAGTGATATTTAATGATCTTTTTCTCTGCCATTGTTAGGGATGTCTCTGGTGGACTTGACTCGAGCTCTTTGAGTCCTCAGTACAGGAACGGTGCCCGTCCAGTGCCTGCTGCTGCACCTGACTGCAGTGACTGCCATGAGCTGGAAACCCTCATGCCCTCTAGTGCACAAGACCCCAACAGACCCCTTACAGAGCCCAGTGAGGAACAGAGTCTCATGGGTAATGTAGGAGGGACTGATGATGGCCTTTCAGAATCCAAGGTGAGCCTTTCCAACATGATGATATAGTGTAGTTAACGGTGCCACCACTTACTAATATTATTGTGTATTATGGAACCATTTTCCCAAGTAGGATGTTTCTGGAGCAACATCCTTGTTGGTCTTGGAAGAAGTTTCATATCACCTAATGAGATTAGGTTTGACTTACAGTTGGGATAGAGAAAAGAAAGAAAGAAAAGTTTCTATGATAGGAATGTTCCAAGTCCAACATAAGGTTTTGATCCAGGAGAATGTTTTCATCTTTCAAGTATATTCAGTCTTTCAGTTTTTTCTTTCTGCTTCAAACTCAGTCAGCCTGGAACGGATCCGTTAGTCGGAATTGGGCCAATAGGATCACTAGATACAGAGATACTATAACCGAGGATTCTTCGGCTCTCATCAATGGAGCTCTGGAGGGACCACCGCCAGAGAACAGTAAGGTGAGCCAAAGTAATGTATAATTGCTGATGCATGTTTGTAAGTGTCAAAGGCAGGCAGTATAGAAATACAGAAGTCGCATAACAGATTTTGGATCTTTATCTTATGAAATGCACATTATCCTTGCACATCTGCTTGTGCGTTTATGAATGTGTGTGATGGGGAAGGGGCTGATAGATTGTGCCTCATGCAGACAGGAAATATACAGAGAAGTAATTACCATTAAGCAGACAGTAGGGAAGTCACACAGCTAATTAGTATGTGACACTTGAAATGGAAAGCTGAAGTCTGCATACCTTTTACCAATTACTGTCCTTCTCAAAGCTACTTAGATATAGGAGCAGCAGGAATTTACACCTTTATCTGTCTTTCCTCCTCCATTACCAGTGTTTTATTTCCCTGTTGACATTTCTAATAATATTTTTTCTGAAGAAAAAAAAAAAAATGTTATGGTGAAATATGTCTTAGAATTGTACCATAGAAGCTCATTAACATTTCAGTATGTGATGTTCCACCTTCCATATCCACAATGTGCAATTTCCACCCCATAACTGAATGTTTATATTAGACTAACACATTTATTTAGTGCAATTAGTTATTGAGGAAAAAATTAGAACTACATTCAAATTGTCATGGTTCAAATAGGGTTAGAAAAAAACTCTATGGAAATGAATAAATAATAATTATTATTATTTATAAATTAATACTTTTATTCAGCGAGGATGCATTAAATTGATCAAAAGTGACAGTAAAGACATTTTATAATGTTGTAAAGATTTCTATTTTTCTATTTCTATTTTTATTCTATTTACTTTCCATTCATCAAAAAATCCCCCAAAAAAGTATTATAGTTTAAGCATTACTGTTTTTAGCATTGTTACTATATTTGCAGAGCGGGCATGTGGAGAGGCTGTATTCCCTCAGCAAGAACCAGGTGGAGGCTGAAGTCATCGTGCATTCACAGCTGTCTAACATGACGGTTGACCAGGGTCCACAAAATGACATGGAGCTCTGTCTCGAGTCTCCATCTTCTCAGCACCCTTCTCCTGGAGACAAGGCAGCTCCATCAACCCATCATCCACCTTGTGCTCACAGCGAGGACAACCATGAAACTCAATCTCCATCTCCAACCCCCAGCACTCACATCTCTGAAGTACTGTCCAATCACAATGGACCATTTGAGAGTGGGCTTAGCCAGCCGACAGTGGGTGGTGCCAAAAACCAAGGAGTGGGGCTTACTAATGGCTTCCACTCATCCAAACCCCTTCGGTCAAAGTCAGATACTCTGGAGAACGGGGCCCATAGACTGTGCCCCACAGGAAAGGTTCTGTCCTCACCAGGTCTCCCCGCTTCCCCCTCATCCTTCGCAAGCTCTGGCCTTGTCCATTCTACCTCAGGGGCACATAACTATGTGTACCCCTAAGCTGGAAGGAAGAGAAGCGTAATAAATTATGTTCCTAAAGTTCTGGAACAGAGAAGGACAACAGAGGAGACCAACTAGTGGCACCTAACTGCTGGAGAAGTTGATATTTTCTTGTAGCCATGCTCACCTCCTCTCTCGGCTGTTTTATTGCAACCTTTTGGTTCCATTATTTTATATGTACATATAGAATATTTTTTTAGCACTAGTATCCATGGATATGCGTTTTATGGCATATCAGTGGCACACTTTAACCCCTCTTTGTGTGCATGTATGGAATGTGCTGAAGTGGTTTATATGTTTACATGCACACGTGAAGTCAGAGTGTTCTTACTCTGAGGTGAAGTCAAAGGATCCTGAAATCAGCCCTGCATATGGAAACAGAACTCATTCACAGGACAGATGTCACGGATTGATCCGAGATCAGTGCCAGTGGGTGGAGATCCATTTTGTCATAGAAGATTACCCTGCCACAAAGTACCACCTCCTGCTGTCTCAGGGTTGCCACACACAAACACATAGATCTGTGCTTTTGAAATGGTTATTACTGAAAAATAGTACCTTCTTCAGTTCTACGTAGATTGTCTATTTCGAGTTTAAAGGGATTATGGACCCATCAATGAAAATTTTGTAATTTACTCCCCCTCGTGTCTTTCCAAATCTGTGCATGGACAAAAACAAAGTCATAGAAAGAATGAAGAAAGTCATACAGGTCTGTAACAACCTGTGAGTGAGGAAATAATGACATAATTTTCATTTTTGGGTAAAATGTCCTTTTAACTTGATCAGAACAGAGGTACATCTTCACATACACGCACACAAACACAAACCTGAATACAATACGAATAAAAACCCACATTCCCTGACTGGAGCGTAGCGTCTCAGGAGTCTCAAATTCAAGGTGCATTTGTATATACATGATTGCTGTATTAAAAACATGTACAAAAAAAAACTAAAAAAAAACTATAAAAAGAAAAAAAACCATTGAAGAAAAAAATAGTGAAGGAAAACTACAAAAAGAACACTAAGAGTCATGTACATTCTGTATAATTTCAACTCTTGAGTGTACTTGTAAAGACACATCACACTGATTCATGCTCCAAGTTTTTCTCAGTCAACAGCACTACCTCATTTCTTTACAGGATTGTTTTTTTCTTTTCAGTGTGATTTTATGAGTGTAAATAAGAAGGCGACTTCTTATGTGCGTTTTTAAGCCGTCTGATTCATAGCCTTTGGATAATAGTAGAATCTACTGCCCTTCTCACTCTGTGTCTGTATTCTTGTGTAACGGTTACAGAAACCTTCGTCTCTAGTTATTAGCCTGTGGGCAAGCATGTGGTCATTCGCTTGTGTAGACCTTTGATATGGGATCATCACAACAATTTTGCAATATACCCTTCAGGTGAAGGGGATATAAAAACAACGGAAGGCTAAACACTCAGTTTAACTCAAGACCTCAAGGTTTGTGTCCATAAGATCTACCTGTTGACATGCCAGTCATCTTTTTCTCAGGAACTTCTACACATGGAGTCTGAGAAGAACATTTTCAGCCAAACTAGGAAATAGCCTCCATCTCTCAGACAGGTCTTGTCCCGTACCTTATTCTTTGTCTTTTGGCCACGCGTCTGTCACCATTTAGAGTTCATAAATCATGCATTGCTGCTGAGAGCAAGATCTGTATCTGTTGCGCTTCCTTTTTATGCATTTAATGCTTATTTAAAGGTTCTTTTATGTTAAAGCTGTTATATTTGGAAGAGAAACATCAACAATTTCTCAAACTTTTGCTGTCTTTCTTCAGGTCATTGACAGGACTGCCAATAATGCCAACGACAACTCTCGGTCTAGTCAGTCTGTCATTGCCACAGTTCAGCTGATTGTCTTTGATTTGACTCCTAATTCAATAAGTTCACTGAATAGTGCTTTGGTGCTAGAGCAAGACTAGGTTCCTTTTAAGATGGTCTTTTAAACATTCCAGTTTTTGTATGTACAGCAGGCCAAACTCAGGGCTGATAATGTAGGAAATGAAGCTGATGAATGTCTGAATTACTCTGGCTGCTTTTTTAACTCACAGTAAGCATCTCACACACCGTCAGTTGTCTCAATTCTAGATGCAGTGGCCAGTCAACAGCTTGATCTGTAGCTTAAGATTTTAGATTATAACGTATTTGTTCAATGTGCTTCCTGTCAGTTCTCTGTCAAAAGAATATTTCACCCAAAAATGACAATTCTGTCATCATTTATGTCGTTCCAAACCTGTGTGACTTACTTTCTGAGGAATGTTTCCAAAACAACATTCTTTGGATGGACAAAAATCCCCATACATTGTTCAAAATATCTTTTATGTGCTAAATGGTAGCAGAATTAATTTTTGGGTGAATGACCCTTTAAACTGCAAAAAGAGTTACATTGCCACACAAATCTATTTTTTTTTTTTCCTGCTCTGATATGTTAGTGTTGTCAAACGAACAGTCTTAGCTTTGCTCCTGAGTCTTATGCATCAGATTATAATGTTAGCACATCCCACCTACAGCATTAGGAATGTGTGGAGAAAATGAATTGACCTCTTGTTTTGTCTAAAAATAAGGAAATTGTGGTTTCGCCAGGGTCAGCAGATGTCTTGTCACTCTCAGATATGCATGTTATTGTTCAGAAACAGCCCTTCAGGATAAGTTATAATTCAGATACCTCATTTGCTGCTTGTTAATTTAATCGCAGATATACCTTCTACATGCACATATAAAGGATTCGGAAGTTTGGGTTGTGTGTTTGGCAGCAGTGTTTTCTTAAGCTGGATGAGTTGATTGTCTCATTTTACCTCATTTCGAAGCTTCAGGCTGTTTTCTGCTCCACTATATTAAGCAAAGGAATGGTTGTCATTTTTGTTTATCTGGAAAAGTCTTGGATTTTGCCGAGTGATGAATAGCAAAATGTTTGAAATGAGGGTTCAGATGACCGGAGGGTTCCCCTGTCAAGCCATACCTCTCAAAACAGACACAAGGTTGCATGTGGGCCATTTTTACACTGTGCGTATAATCAGTGCTTATTGCTCAGGTGCCCTGTTTTTGCATTAAAACTCCAGAGGAATGCAACGGCTTACTCTGATGTAAGGCAAATGTGCATTGAAGTATGAAAACTTCACCTGTCCTCCTGGGAAATGAAGGCTTTAATGACAGGGGAAAAGCAACAACAAATAGTAACACTGATGCACAGACATTTTTTTCTAAAGAAATCATGTGTTCTAATGGCTGTTTTCTCTTTGGTGCTTGGTGGTGACATTTTTATTCTGGTGATGTGAGAATTCATCCATTTTTTTGTACCTTTCTCCCCAACCAGCAGACCTGTGCTTTTCTGAGATTCTCAGCACACATACTGTGGACACATTTGTGTAACACCTGCAGCAGTATGGTCTCTGACGTCTGTTGGTGAATGTGAGAGACAAAACTACACTATCCCAGAGAGATTACAGCATGTGTATGTCTGTTATCTGTTTGTGTGTTCTCATGGCCTTCTTTGTAAAATCAAATCTAGAGATTGTAAAGGGTTTAAGGCATAGGTCAAGAGACTGAAGAAGGGTTCATTGACCATTTGGCTCTGTTTCTGGGAAATGGGTAATACTGTTTAACTCCCATTGAAATGTTATACTCTACAAGCCCTATGATATGTAGATTGTGTTTCCTACGCTGTGACATCAGTCTTTCATAATCAGAATATATACAAATATATAATTTACTCACTAGATTGGATTTAATCTTTTAACTGGAACAAATGTGCCCAATGAATAAGTGAATTATCAATTGAATACTCATTTATATCATATACATGAGCTGTGAAGGATAGTGTTTGATGTCAGATGGATGGATGCAGTGGAGGACAATATGATATTATAATGTTTATGATCTTCCTCTGTCACTGTCTCTGTTTGTGAGGTTTGCAGCATCTAAGACTCTGCAAACGTGTAATATGTAAATAAACATCTTAATAATAAAAATCTGTCCCATTCTTTTATATACCATTTTTATAGCAGTAGCCTAAGGCATGCATTTTTATTTATATTTACAATTACACATCTTCACAAGTGTAGATCCTATAAAATAAATACTATTTACTTTTAAGAGTTTTGACTTAATCACACACACACACACACACACACACACACACACACACACACACACACGGTCCGAGATATATATATATATATATGAAGACTTCAGATACAAAAGCCTCTAAGTCCGTCTGACGTTTTCTTTAAAATAAGCATTTTTGTCAGGCTCCTATGTCTAGGTTTCTACCTAAGTATAGGTACTTCTGAATGGGCTGAGGCTGGGATTTAGTGGGTTTGAAGTGAAAGTATTTTATAAACTTATACTATATGTGGAGAGCATTCGCTCAGTATCGTTATCTCATTTTTGACCAAGTGGCTTTTAGAGGCCTTTTGCATCTGAGCTCTTCATATATAATAATAATAATAGAGGTTATAATTTTTATTTACATCATTGGACATTTTTGTAAGAATAATATATATATATATTGGACATATATATATATATATATATATATATATATATATATATATATATATATATATATATATATATATATATATATATATATATATATATATATATATATATATATATACTAGGAAATGTATCTAATCGCTATTCTTTTGTGAGATCTGTAATCCATTTACAGTCATACAGAAACCAAAGAAATGTGCAAGTTTGGTAAATATGAGGATGACTGGCTCTTGAGAAGTCCCTTTTTCAGCCATTCACAGGCCCTATCAATTGTTTTACGTTTAACATGACTTCAGTAATACAACAACATTAACAATAACACAAAATAATATGTAGCCTAGTTCCAATAATAAGTCAAAGCAACACGTTTCTGGTTTGGTGTCGATGTGGTGGTGCTTGCGTCATACTGATGGGTAGCCTATGTAGCAACTCATAATGTAAAAACTGCACATAATGTAAAAACTGCACCTGATGTAATAAGTATCACATTATTGGGCAATACTTAAATAAAGCAACAGCCAATAGATGGCACTCTTTCATCGCTGTTGCCATATGTCTGAAATTTCAAGTTTCGTTACATAAAGCGAAATATTATTTAAAACAAAAATTTCATATAGCCTAATCATTTTTTTTTTTTTTTTTGTAAACACCAGGACCGATAGTATTGTCTTTATCTTTCATTAAGATGATGATGATTATGCTAGTAGGCTATTATTCTTACAAAATGTCCAATAATGTAAATAAAAATTATAACCTCAATTATTATTATTATTATTATTATTATTATTATTATTATTATTATCAGCCTAGGATTAACTACACCTCATTCCATCAGTATTTATTGTGTCTACCTTTATTAGTTTGTTCCTGAAAGTCTTTGTTCAGCAGTGACCTCTTCATTATAAAATATAGCCTATTTTATATAAGATATTTTTTCTGTCCTGCACTCAACCATACGGTATACCATTCTTCTAGCTCTCTGTTGGTGATGGTGTCTTTTGTTCTGAGAGAGAGAGAGAGAGAGAGAGAGAGAGAGAGAGAGAGAGAGAGAGAGAGAGAGAGAGAGAGAGAGAGAGAGAGAGAGAGAGAGAGAGAGAGAGAGAGAGAGAGAGAGAGAGAGAGAGAGACGGGCGGTCCGAGTGAGCTCAGAAAGGTGGATGAGCGCGTGTGCTGGTCGCGAGGAGGAGAGAGCACGAGATGCTGCTGACACATTCCTAGAAAGATGTGTAAAATGGCGCAAGTTTGTTGGAACCACCGGCTGTAGTTTGGATCTGGAGGAGCTGAGTACTGCTTTCCCATCCTTATCTTTGCTCTTGCCTCACCGTCTTTTTTGTTTGTTTCTTTTTTTTTTTTTTTGCGTCTCGTCTTATTTTCAATGTGATTAAATGGCTTCCGGACGGCGCCGTCAGGCTCCATGCTCACTCGGAATACTCCTGCTCGCTTTTGTCGGTAAGTGTGTGATTTCTCTCCGGGAACCGCGCGGTAATGGGTCACTTGGTCAGCACGATTGACTGTGAACTTGACCACATTGCAGTCGGCTTCATATATGTTCCTTAAGCGGTTGTAGTGGTTGTGTTTACTGGTGTAGTAGCGACTAGGGGAGGGTGTGTTTGCCTGCATGTAGCTGTTACATACTGAAGCATGAATTGATTTTGTGAATGGAGACTTCCACGCGCTTGCTCACACGTTTTATTAGGGTTTCATACTGTTAGACACTGAAAAATGTTATGTGAAGTTCACCTATAATGAGACATTGTTACCACGTGTGTTACATGTTGGATGTGGAATGTAACAATGAAATTCTATTTCTTCTTGAGCAATGTGTCAGAGCAACATGAAACCTTGAGTTTGAGTATGTATGTGCAATATATATATTTCCATACTGCTCGAGCGTTATTTCTGCTATAAATGAATCATTATGTGCAATCTAGTCAGTCAAGACGTGACATTGCCCTTGATCTTTGAGACGTGCTAAGTGTGTACTTCGATTAATTTAATGGTAGCCTGTCTCTGTGCGTGTTTTTATTTATCAGAACAGCAATTTCTTCCTCATTAAATTATTTATTTTTTATGCAATATTTCCAAAGCATCAATCGCACACACAAAGTGACAGAAAATAACATAAGGTGTTAATAATGTTAAAATAGATGTAATATTTGTGTTACACAATACAATATAAAATAGAATAGAATTAACTTTCTGCAAGGCATTAATGAACATTAACAGACAATGAATGAACTAGTGAGTATAGAGAGAAGCTGAAGGGTTTCATATTCTTTGATTTATGATCAACTAGCCTTGAATAGCTATTTTTAAGATCTTTCTGCTATTTGACATAGACATCTTCAGCGCTCTATTCATGTCTATATAAATCTATTAAGAGTTCAGGTTTTCACCATGTATTGTTCATTTTTAGTAGTTTAGAATTTAAGTGATAACAGAAGATGCAGAATATTTATATCTGAAGTGCAGGAATATTTCATAAAATATAGTAGCTTTTCTCTCTCAGCCCACAGGTGAGCAGCTTGCATATGTTGTCTGTCATAGACAGCAGGAGCACAGATTGATTGTTTCCTTTTATTGTGTTTCCATCCATTGTAGTGGAAAAGTGAGGGAAGAACTGAAGGCTGTTGTTGTCTTGAAGATTGTGTGTCAAGGCGGTCTTTCTCTTCTCTTTTAAATTTCGTTGGTTCCTTTGTTCCCCTGTAATTGTCAGTTTGTGTATGTGAACGTGTGTTTGCTTGGGCTGGAGGGCAGTGTGCTTATGGAGCATGACATCTAGGGAATCAGGACCTTGTTTAGCATTCACAAAGCTCATTTAACTGCCAACTAGTTGCAAACCACATGCATGCTGAGGTCATGTGTTAAAATGATTGGCTTATGCTGAAGTCTTCCTTCAGGTCTTCATCGTAGGGTGCCACCGTAGAGCTGCCAATCAGCAAAGCACTCTGAGAGAGGAGGAAAGATTGAGTTGGAATAGGATGGATTAGGTTGTTAAATTACTGAATGTCTTTTGTTATCTCCCAAGGGGGGTTGTGGAATACATGTTTTTTCTTTTGCATTGTTCTTTTACGTTGAATAGGTACGGTGTCCAAGAGAGCTCAACTCACTGCAGCTGAAGAAAACCCATGCAAATAGAAAAAACGCCAGAAAATTCAGAAAACATCTTTATCAGTGTGACAACACATGCGCTGCAAATACTCACGACGCAACCAAATACAGAAACGCGCTGCAAATACTCACAACGTATATACGACCAGGATGTTAAAATAAACAACAAACTCACCTTTCAGGACACCGAAAGACTGACGAGTAGACAATCAGAATGTCCCAGCCAGGTTCGTCACTTGTTGGGGTCCCCTTGAAATATTTCTGTTGTGGTCTGTGCTATTCACAGCACATTTCTGTATTGGTTGCATTGTGAGCATTTGCAGCACATGTTGTCAAACTGATGAAGAGGTTTTCTTGCTTTGCTGTAAGAGATGAAGAGGTGTTTTTTTTCTATTTGCATGCGTTTTCTTCAGTTTTATTGAGCTCTCTCGGCCATCGTGGGGATAGGCTAATATAAAGCAGGATGTGTGAATCAAATGCATTTTGTCCTTGTATGTTATATCATTGTAAACAAACAGCTTTGTGTTACTTGCATTGCTCTTTGGTGTAATAATCCACTGTGGGCAGAGTGTCCTCCAATCTGTTGGAGTGTACTGCTGCTGTTCTAAAAGCCTAATGTAATCCAGGAGGAAAGGAATATAAATTCATAATATAATTAATACGTCTACATCTCCAAAAAAAAAAAAAAAAAAAAAAAGATTTTTGTAAAATGTCGAAAGGTTGTTGCTTGTTTTCAGTTGTGTGTAAACTGTGCAGGCCTGTTTCCACAGAATGTTGACACGATTTACCATAGTTGCATTTTAATTTCTTATAATTGTGTATAACAGTGTATCTTTCCGTTGTGATTACCATTTAAGAGTTAATTAAGATTTTTATTTTAATTTAAAACTTTTATTCTTTGCCAATAGCTAGGCTGCATTTATTTGGTCAAAGATACAGTAAAAACAGAAATATTGTGCACTGAAAGAAAAAAAATATTTTTACTGCTTGTTCAAATGTCTTAATTAAAATGAGCTAAAGCAACACAATTGCTATACATTTTATCCTAACTTAATTTGATTGTGTTCAATCCACTTAAATATGTCAAATTGAAGTTTACTTAATCCGTTTGTGTTGAGATTACATGAATGATTTGGTTCATTAACTGAAATGGGAGGGGCTTGTTAGTTCCCATCATGCTTTGCATATGGCTAAATCAAGAAAGAGTAAATGTTATTTTAAATGTAAAAGTGTAATTTTATGTATTTTTGAGCAAGATGAGAAAGGGGGAGACTTGATTGTGTTTAATATTAAATTATGTTGGAATTATTAGAACATTTTAAATTACAGTGGGTTATAGGGGTGGGGGAAAAATGTGATTCTTAGATGCATTGCGATGCTGATTTTCTAAATGTTGATAACGTAATGTTGACGGAACACAAAAGACACAACTCTGAAGCACGGGAAGTGCAGCGCCCGGACCATCTGTGATGTGCACATAACAGAGACGCGTGATGGCTGAGCTAGAAATCTGACCGGCACCCTCTGCATTAAGAGTTAGCGTATGGAACCACTTTGGCTTCTATGAAGTTTAAGGGGGAAATGACCTGGACAAGAGCTACACTATATGCAAGTTGTGTCAAACTAAACTAAAATATTTTCAAAACATGACAAACCACATTACACGTTTCCAACGCTCGGTTGTACCGCTACTTGCTGCCAACCAGAGGACTACAAGCTCTATCGCAAGTTTGATGGTCAAGGATTTGCGTCCGTATTCTCTGCAGATGTTCATTTAGTGTTCAGATGTTCATTTCATAAAAGCTGTTTTTGATTGTGGTATACAGAAGGAATAAAAAGTAGTTTGGAGTCATAAGTTTTAGACTCTTATATATTTGTGTATAAGAGCAGCTGTATGTTAGCTTATGTTACTAGTTAATCAAAATATGCTTTAGTCCACAAGCATTACTTTTGAGAGCTGCTGGTACAGAATTCTATATTTTGGTATAAAAGCTGTGATTTTGGGAGGGCAAAATGTTTTTTTTTTTAGTTTTTTTTTTGTCTGAAGGATTATATTGCTCATTGCACATAACAGGAGGGTGTTGGTTATTACTTTATGTTAGTGATTCAGATTATGCTGACGTCTGTATTAATTTACTATATGCATGTATTAATTAAGTATGCTGCTACAGACACTTTTCCTGTTGGTTCTTTGCAATGTTGGGACATTCTGGCAAATTTAACCTTCCTGTTGACTTGTAAAATCACTTTTATTTGTTTTAATGAAGTAAATTTGAAGTAAATTCATTATGGGTCATTACAAATACTTAGTTTTAAAATACCAAATGAGAAAAAAGAAAATCTGTATAGAAAAAAGATGCATCGATAATCGTTTCATAATCTCATTGCAGTCCTCTGAATCGAATCGTGAGGTGCCTAGAGATTCCCACACCTAGTAGGTTACCATTGTGCAGAAGAGTGGAGCATTTGCTTAGGCTGTGGACTAGAACAACTGATGTTATTATGGCTTTGCTGAAGGAGCTTTTAATGCTTAGCATTTAAGATGCTTAGCATCTAAATCAGTTGTTTAACATTAAAACATATGAAATTGAAGTGGATGAATGAATATATGAAATTGAATGCCTAAATCATGTCAGGGAGCCATATAAAATTCACTTTGAGACTACTTAATTGGGTCACTTAAAATGTATTCATTCCATGATGTTGAAGTTACATGAACAAATTATGTTTGTTAAACTTTTCCCAAATTGTTTCATGTGGGACCAATGTACACAATTAAATCATGTGAATCCAACACACTTTTTTTTTTTTCAGTGCATTTGCAGCAGCCATTACTCCAATCTTCAGCGTCATATGATCCTTAAGAAATAAATATTATATATAACTACTAACCCAAAACTTTTGAACATATCTTTATATTTTACAGTATGACATTATATCTCACATTCTGACTTTTTATTTTTATTTGAATATTTACCTCACGATTACTTTAGTTGTGTGATCCTTTGTGAACCGACCTCCAGGTTATGAGAGTATACAGTCCACAAATGAAAGTGCTTTTTCAGAGAGAGGAAGAGAAATGCTCTTAGTATGGCCATGCCCTCATGGGAAGGTGAAGGCAACACCATTGCATCCAATGGCTAATTATGTGAATGAACGCATAATATATTTTTTGCTTGTGATTTATATGCCTGTGAGTATTCATTAAAAAAACGTATAGAATTAAACGTGCCTCTCTCAAGGATTTAATGCTCTTATTGAGCACTGATTCGGCGATAAGAACTTTAATTGAAAAATTCCTCACATATCAAGCAGTTGGTCCAATATTAAAGCTGTGACTGTAAAAACAACCCACTCCAGTTACAGAGCAGTGATGAGGACCATGATGATAGGTTTTAAGGTCACCCTACAAAGAATGACTTTTTCTTCAACCCCCCCCCACCCCCCACCCCTCTGTAACCTCAATTTAAGAGTTCTTTCTGTAAATCTTGACAAAAGAAAGGGGCTGAAAGCAGCCGTCACTCTGACAGCATGTTTCAGTGCTTTGTCACAGGAAGTCAAAACAAGACCTGCAGTGTGCAAAAGGCTGTCACACCAAAACCCTGGGAAGAGATGCAGAAATGAGGAGAGGAAAAGGGTTTGGTATTTGAATTGAACAGGTGAGGCTATACAGATGCCCCGTTTACTAGCAGAAAGCTCCGTAAAGAGATGACGGAGGGTGCTGATAAGGAGGCAGCACCGGGGCCCCTGGACATTGTTTAATTCACAGCTACAGTATAGGTCATGCTAAACCAATGATATTTAGAGTGAGAGGCGAATGACTATTTAGAGAGGAATTATCCTTTGCTAATGAAACTGGGCTGTTCATGGTCTGTGCACGCTTTAATTCACTGCGTGATTGGTGTGATATTTCACCAAGGTCAGAGAGGACTAAAAAATTGGCATTTAGCTATAATCACATGATCCAGCGCAAGATACATTTTCCTTTGAGGCTGATGATCTTACCAGGCCGCATTGTACAGGAGGAGTATTGATGCTGAAATATATAAGGCTTGATTGTGTCCTTTTTCACAGGAATAAGACTAATTGTTGAGTATTTGCTCTTACATTTTGGTTTTGAGCCTAGTCTAAATTCAAGGGTACAAAAATACCATTTAAAGTCATCATTTTAAACCATCCCCTAATGTGGTAAGGATTTATGTTTGAAAGTGAATCGATATAATTTACATGAACTATTCATAGTTTTCAGTCACGTGACTGTCGCAGAGCCCTGGAGGGCAAAACAGCCATAGAACTCTTATCTTAACAAAAATATGTGAACAAGATGCAAGTTTTGGGCACGTGTGATCCATACACAGCACCTGCTGCAGTGTCATGCTAAGATAATCGATGCAACCATCCTTAAAGTGCCTTAATATACTAAAACAGTGATATTAAAATATCAAATTCAGTTTACACCTTTTTAATGATGCATACTAGACTATATACAGGCGAGCAGATGAGCTATTATGTTATTTTGCAGATTATCCAGGCTGTTCTTTCAGAAATAAAAATTGTCATCATTTACCCACTTTAGTTCATCTTCGAAACGTATATGAAGGTATTTTTTTTAATTCTTTCATCATTTTTGAAAGTCCACGTTACCAAAACTTTCATGCATCAAAAGTACGAAAATACGCTTTGAAAGTCATTTTTGTGTCTCTTCAGGAGACTTGGATTAAACTGCTTCATTCATATGGATTACTTTTAGTGTCTATTTGAGTAAATTCATTTTCATTTTTGGGTGAACTATAAAAAAATGTAACTGGGAAAAAAATATCATGAAAGTTATTCATACTACTTGTACTCTTCATTCCGAGTATTTTAAAGTCATATGATCAATCAAACACATTGTTAATATAAGCAAGATTCCTTTTAATTATTTTGAATGTGTTGCACTGGTACCAAAAAGACCATACTCTTTTTGGTATATATATATACACTCACCTAAAGGATTATTAGGAACACCTGTTCAATTTCTCATTAATGCAATTATCTAATCAACCAATCACATGGCAGTTGCTTCAATGCATTTAGGGGTGTGGTTCTGGTCAAGACAATCTCCTGAACTCCAAACTGAATGTCAGGATGGGAAAGAAAGGTGATTTAAGCAATTTTGAGCGTGGCATGGTTGTTGGTGCAAGACGGGCCGGTCGGAGTATTTCACAATCTGCTCAGTTACTGGGATTTTCACTGTATTTCTAGGGTTTACAAAGAATGGTGAAAAGGGAAAAACATCCAGTATGCGGCAGTCCTGTGGGCGAAAAGCCTTGTTGATGCTAGAGGTCAGAGGAGAATGGGCCGACTGATTCAAGCTGATAGAAGAGCAACTTTGACTGAAATAACCACTCGTTACAACCGAGGGGTCTATTTGTGAAGACACAACATACAAAACATTGAGGCGGATGAGGCTACAATTTGCACAGCAGAAGACCCCACCGGGTACCACTCATCTCCACTACAAATAGGAAAAAGAGGCTATATATTCACCATTGGACATTGAAAACTGGAAAAATGTTGCCTGGTCGAGTCTATTTCTGTTGATAGATGGTAGAGTCAGAATTTGGCGCATATGAGAACATGGATCCATCATGCCTTGTTACCACTGTGCAGGCTGGTGGTGGTGGTGTAATGGTGTGGGGATGTTTTCCAGTTAGTTGATCATTTGGGCATCGAAATCTGACAGCATTGTTTCTACATGTCCATCCCTTTATATGCTGTGGCTACTTCCAGCAGGATAATGCACAGCACAAAGACATTCAAATTGGTTTCTAACATGACAATGACTGTAAAAATGGCCCCCACAGTCACCAGATCTCAATCAATGTGCATCTTTGGGATGGTGACATGAGCCCTAGATGTGCATCCCACAAATCTCCATCAAATGCTATCCTATCAATATGGGCCAACATTTCTAAAGAATGCTTTCAGCACCTTGTTGAATCAATGCCACGTAGAATTAAGGCAGTTCTGAAAATGTCAAACACAGTATTAGTATGGTGTTCTTTTAGGTGAGTGTATATGCCAGTTAGTTGATCATTTTGAAATCTGACAGCTTCTGTGGGAAAAAACTTGGACATTCAGCTAAATGACTTAAAAAAATAAATCATGAGTTTCAGGTGACATGAGGGTGCATAGATGAAAATCCTTTTTATCTTGCTGTGAACTATCCTTTTAAAATGTCTCTTCTTTGGATTTCGTTCTTCCTTCTAGCTGATAAATGTAGGCTTCTGCAGGGTTGGAGAGAACAGTGATTGAGGCTTATGTGGTGTGGCATGTTGTTTTGAGTGTCAGTGGTAAACCCATGTGTGAGCATCACTCTGTGTGAGTCTGCCTGGCAGACTGAAGGACTCAAGCTGGGCTAATCCTGAACTCCAGGGTGCTCTAGCCGTGCTTAAACCCTAAACACTTCTCAAAAGAGGAGTCACTGCAATCAGCCTATGTCTGCTGCTGTATACTTGTTTTTTTTTCCTCCTCTTTATTTCTCTCATTCTTGTTTTATTGTCATTTCTTCACCTTGTTGTTTTTTTTTTCCCCTCACATTGTGCTGTGTGTTACTCTTTCTCTTCTGATTGATGTCTCATCTGAGTTCAAGGAGCTTTCTAATCAATAAGTGCATGGGCTTACTGCTGCTGATGTGGCCTCTTGCTATTCAGAAAACGTGATTGAACATGGGTGCTTAACGGAAGCATGAACATTTAGTGAAAAAATTGAAAAATACACAGTAGCTGCAGGCAGCAATGAACATGGTCCATGCTAAAATGAGAAAAACACACAAAAGTGATCAAGATTTAGAGAATGATAACGTAGTAGTTTAATATTCATTCATTTGTTTGGTGAAAGAAAAAATGTGTATATACACTAGGTTTTAAAAATGCTTTTGAAGTCTGTTGCGTAGTTCACAAAGGCTACATTTATTTTCTGTAAGGTCTACTGTAAAAATACAGTAAAAACTAAGTATGAAATATTATTACAATTTAAAATAACTGTTTTCTATTTTGATATATTAAAATGTAATGTATTCCTGTGATGGCAAAGCTGAATTTACTTTATCATTACTCCAGTCTTCATTGTCACACGATCCTTCAGAAATCATTCTAATATGCTGATTAGCTGCTCAAGAAACATTTCTTCTTATCAATGTTGAAAACAGTTGTGCTGCTTAATATTTTTGTAGAAACTGAGATTCTGAGATTCTTTGATGAATAGAAAGTTCAGAAGAGCATCATTTATTTGAAAATTTCTTTGCTGTCACTGTTGATCAATTTAATGCATTCTGGCTGAATAAAAGTAATAATTTCTAAAAAGAAAATGTACTGACCTCAAACATTTAAAGTGCATTTGCACTTTATTTTGAAGTGTCTGTTAACCAAGTGTGAGGTTGCAATCTAAAAATGTATGCTTCAAGTCAAGAATTTAAAAAGGGTTAAAAGCAGAAGTGCCAATTCAAGCACCACAGCATCGGATCACACTGTAGTATTTGTATGATAATATATCGAGTTATGCAACACATTAAAGGGGTGGTTATGATTTCACGTTTTAAACTTTAGTTAGTGTGTTGCTGTTTGAGCATAAACAATATCTGCAACGTTACAATGCTCAAAGTTCAAAGATTAAAGAAATCACTTTTTAAGGACTACAACAAATGGCTGGTAGGAACTGCACAAGCTTCCTTGTTGAATTTATATAAACCTTGCCCCCAGGAACACACAACAAAGGGGGTGAGCTTATCATGACAGAATATGCTAATCAATGACTTGAAGATCGTTAACTCCACATCAGCTACATTAAATTCATCATCTAACCATTCAGGAACATCTTGTTGCATTCTACATGTTGTCACTTCTTCTTGAGTCTCTCCATCATTGTCCAACTCCAGTTTGAACATAAAAGGCTGAACAGTTTCATTGCCTGTCAGCATGAGGTTATCAGAGCCGCTAACTGGAGTTCTTGAAGCTCCGCCCCTGAGCAGCGGTTCATTTGAATTTAAAGGGACGCACAAAAACGGCACGTTTTTGCTCACCCTCAAAAAAATTACAATTTTAACATTATCTGTGGGGTATTTTTAGCTAAAACTTCACATATACACTGGAGACATCAGACACTGAAGGGACAATCAACCACCCCTTTAATTATTGTAGATTGGGGAATTCCAGTTGTAAGTTATGCATGAGCGACATCAACATCAGAACTCATAAGATCTAAAAGTTTTCAGTTGCTCTGGGGACGTGTGTGTAACCCTGAGAATGACCCCCTGCTGGAGCTGCAATAAAATCTTGTTAGAAGTCAGAGAAGAAAACTGTGTCCGTTAATAAAACTGGGCAATTGATAGAAGCGCATGATTCTTGTTTCACAAATGGAGTGGGAACAAAAGAGTGACTTGGAGAGGATCAGCAGTGAGATAAGAGAGACCTGGAGAGATAACTCAAGCCTCTTAGCCCTTAGTAAACTAATGAAAGGCTGTTTTTCTTTCTCTCCCTCTTCATTTATTTGTCATGTGATCTGCAGAGACGAGTGAGTCAATGCATTCCATGGCTGCACCTATAGGGGTATATTTTGGGGCTGGAATGTGCGCGATGATGCCAGAGTAGCTGTGTCCCCCGCCTGCTGAACTTCAGATGGATTCCTGAGCCGCAGGCAGAGGCTGCTACTGCTTAGCCCATCAGTGACTGAAACCTGATACCTCCAATTCTGAGCACAAGAGAGTCCGCTAAGCTCACCTTTTTATCACGCTAAGTCAGGGCAGACTGCTATATATTTTTCGCCCCTCATCATCATTGTGTGGGTGTCACTGATCTACTGGAAGACATTATTATTAAAAGGGAACATTTTAGTGAGACTTAAGGCACTTTTGTATCCAATGAGGATACTAATGTTGACGATAAATATATAGTTTTTAAAAATCATCCTAAAAAAAAATAAATAAATAAATAGCAATGTCCACACCATAACTATAACGATAACAGCAGAGAGGAATGACATCGTTTCAGAACTTGTTTTCCAGCTGATGAATTATTGACATCGAATCAGAATCCATCCTGCTTTAAAGAGCCCGGACATTTAAAGCGGCAGACGACAAAACTGAAGTGCAAGCTTACAATAAACCGAATGCATGACGCTAATACAGTTATCATTATAGTTGTCGTTCTTTTTGTGAACGGACCTTTGTGTGTGTGTGTGTGTGTGTGTGTGTGTGTGTGTGTGTGTGTGTGTGCGCACGTGCATGTGTGTTTTTAAAAGATGTTAGGTAACAACAGGAATGTTTCTTTAAATCTCTTTTTCCTATGTCTCTTTGGCTGTGGTTTCTGTCCATAGTGCTGATTTGGCACTGGTGTAGCTAATGATGAACTAGAAAATTTTTTGCTGGTGAACTTGGTCAACCAAGTTCAAGTAGACTGTTCTACTTTCATGTTTTTTCTTGGTTGACAAGGTCGGTAGTGTATGTAAGCTAATTTACCAGTCTGTTAGGGGCGAACCATCTCATCAGTGTCCAAAACAGAACATACAGTATGATGAGCAGCCAAGCACGGTCTGAGTGTAGCTGAACCCAGAAATAATACACTTGCTTCAAAACGTAAAAAAAACAAAACAAAAAAAAAACACTGGTGGTGAGTCCCAGGTCTCACTTTCTTCACTTTCTTTTATATTTTACACTAAAGAAAAATGTATGCTGTGATGGACTGGCCATTTTTCCAAGCTGTTTCTATGCCTATAGCCTGAGATGCTGGGATAGGCTTCAACATCCTTATGACCCGGATGGATGGATGGATGGATGGATGGATGCATGGATGGATAAAATGTACAGGCCCTCACAAATAGTACACTAGCTTTGCACACAAACGTGCACACATATGCCAGTGAATTGCATTCAGTTTAAATCAGAGACGTTTTAAATTTCACTACACTACTGATCTAGAAAGAAAGTATGACTATCAATCAAATTCACTGCAGATTCACGGCACTGGGCCATTTATTCCCATTCTCTACACTGAGAATGTGTATCTGCCAGGCAGATTAATTGACTTTTACTTGGCCGTTTTTAAATTGACATCAGCAGATAATCATGCCCACTTTGAGTGATTAACAGAAATGTTCCTTCCTCTTCTATCTGTTCTGGAGTAGCAGCTTTCATGATAGATGGAGTGATACAAGCTACAATTCAAATGTTGTTTTTTTGTTTGTTTGTTTTTTTGCTCAGTAATTCTTTTTTTTTTTTTTTTTTTTTTTTTTTGGCTCAGTATCAAATTCAAACTCAGCAAGGATGCATTTAATTAATCAAAATGACAGTAAAGACTTTTACATAGTTACAAAAATATATATTTATTTCATTTAAATGGTGTTTTGAAAATTATTCTTCAAAGAATCCTGAAAATCCATCTTTGCAAGCACAGGAATAAATTACATTTGAAAAATATTCAAATAGAAAACCATTATTTTAATTTGTAATAATATTTGACATATTTACTGCATTTTAGATGAAATAATTGGTGCCTTGGTGAGCATAAGAGGTTCTTTCAAAAACATTTCAAAAAGCATACTGACCCCAAAAATGTGAACGGTAGTATATGTTAAAATATTTTAGAACATTTTTAGTATAGTCCATATCACTTAATTGTATACACCATAAGTGTTAACTTCAGCATTTGATCACTTTGGTTTAAATTGTAATACTCTGAGCAAAGCCCTCTGAGCCTTTCATTTGTATTGTCTCTATAGTGCAGTTTTTAATCTTTCAATTTTTGTATGTGTGTTTACACCTACTAGGTATGACATCTGGGGCCGAGCTGTCATTCACCCTGGAGCCCAGTGACATCATCGCTGTTCAGGAACAGCCTCTGATGCTGCACTGTCAGGTGGAGGGGATCCCACCTATCACCACACAGTGGAGACGCAACGGAGCACTGATTGTGGAGGACCAAAACTACGTCATGTTTGCCAATGGCTCGCTTCTGATTGGTCACTTCCAGAAGACCAAGTCTGATGGCTCATCTGATGAGGGAGACTATGAGTGCATAGCCCAAAATTTCTTTGGGCTGGTCTTGAGCCGCAAAGCCAGAGTGCAGGCTGCTAGTAAGTAGCATTTCAGTGTGTTGTAATTTGAGAGACAAGACCTTGTTCAGTTCACGCTCTGCTAATCCCAACTGTTCATGGGTTTTTTAATGGCAAATACTTAAAAGACAAAAAGAAAAAGAAAAAAACTGTATACAACAATGATAAAATTGCTAGCAGTTGTTGGTTATAATTATATTAATATAATGCTCTTAATATTTTCCCATCTATTTCTGTTTAGCTTGTCGTGCGATGATGATGACAATGAAAATATTTTCTTTTATTTAGTATTATATTATATTGTATTATATTATATTCATCAGGGAAGGTAGGTTATGTTTCATGCCATTCTTAAAAGTGTCTCCGCCCCAAATGGGCCACCCCTATGAAAAATGTCTAGATACATCACTCTCAGCAGATATCGGTGCTGTTAGATTGTCCCGAGAAGCTAAAGTGAGTTTGATAGAAGCCACTGCCATCACATTTGCAGAGCGTTCTGAGTCTTTCACAGAGCGCACAGTGTTAGAGCACGGCGTGGTGTAAACTCAGGCTACATTAACTTTGGATGAACTGAACATGAGGGATACAGGGGGCTGGGACAGGCCATTTGATATATGGACAATGGGCTCCTTCTATTTCTGAAGATAAATTGGCTTGTAGGATCCAGTCTGCCTTTTGTGCGCTGCTGTGGCGCTCCCAGTCGTGCTTGTGTTGTGATTTATATTACTAAATCTCTGCCTCTTGTATTGAACTTAACTATTAAACCCGGCCATGCTGTGCTCTTTTCCATCTGCTTTTGTCGGTGTCACAATAATCTGGAGTGCTGTTGTTCACCCGCTTGCTAGTCACAGGCACCAAGGCTAAATTTGCTTTTCTAGGCGTCCATACCCACCGTGGCCCTCTATGAATCGGGCCTTGTTCCCGTCCAGTGCTGAAACGTTGTTACTGTATTGTGCTTATGATTGGATTTTCATAAACTCAGCATGTGTTTATGGCAACTAAAGATGACTTATTATCATTTGTCCGCTCTCATGTCGTCCAAAATGTGTTTGATCTTTTCATACAGATGCTGGGTAAATATAAAGGGCATAAGAAGAAAGAAAACAGAAGGGCCTTATGGAGGGTTCTTTATGTTCTCTTTAGCGGTTAGCAGGAGGTAGTTGTGTGG
Source organism: Paracanthobrama guichenoti (assembly GCA_018749465.1). Taxonomy (NCBI): domain Eukaryota; kingdom Metazoa; phylum Chordata; class Actinopteri; order Cypriniformes; family Gobionidae; genus Paracanthobrama; species Paracanthobrama guichenoti. The sequence continues at coordinate 29,012,715 of CM031949.1, forward strand.
GCATAGTTTTAAATAGTATCCGAGGGGAGAGCAGAGTTAGTCATTAAATTGATGTCAGGCGAGTGTTAATTTGAAAGCGCACTGCAGTGCTAATGTGAAAGAGTGTGTTTTTGTGATGATGTGAGGAATTCAGGGTCTCTTGCTGTTATTATATGGTGCTTCAGAAGCAATAGGCTCTTAGCAATCAGGTCCTTTCTCTTCAACTTCAAACAATCAGGACTTAAAGTAACCTTTTACCTTGCACTTATAAGATTAACTTTGGAGAGAAGCAGGAAATGTTTGAATCGTCGCTACTTTATTTTATCATAAAATACTTTTATTTAAATATAAATGGATGTATACGTTTACATAAATAATTTATATTAATGTAGTAGATATATATTTATAATATATTTTATGATAACACAAAGTAATAATGACTCTTTTGCTCTTTGCTTTTCTCCCAGGTCATTTTACATAAACATAATATATATATTTTATAATGTTATTTAAAATTGTAATTTAGTCATGTTAAAAAGCGTGCGTTCCATTTATTGATCTTGATTCTGCTTTACTGCCAGCTTGTGTACATAAAGAATGCATATCATCCATAGTGGGCGTGGTCTGAATGGACAGTTTGCGTAAATATTGAGCTTTGTGTTTAATTCAGTGTGGTCAGTGATGCCATGCCTAATTTAACATCTTTTTATCGAACGCATCATACGTTTGCAATTGATTCTGCCTCCGTAAAGCGAAACAGTGTCTGCAGACATTTAGCTCTGTGGCCGTATTGTTTGACACAGAAAGACATCTCCGCCTGCGGCCTTGTCACACATACGCACACACACATACACACACACACATGGGCAGCCCATGCTGTGCCATATCTGAACACAGCAGTCCATTTGTTGGCCTTGCAGTGAGGTGTGTGTGATGTGAAGATCGTTGACTTGTGCATGCGCACGCACACAGTGAAGTGAGACTGACACACTGTGTGTAGACGGTGCACTGCTGTGTTGTGGAACATACTCTGGCTCCGCTCCCAGTGGGCCAGTGGTTAGTGGCTGGCCTCTGAAGTTACGTTGCCTCTGCCGCGCCACAGGGAACAGTCATCTCGGCTCGCTGGACTGGGGAACCTTTAAACCCACACTCTCTGGGATGCTGATTGCTAAAGGTCAGCGCATAGTTACTTTTTAACGCCTTTTTTGATTTCTCATCAGGGTTAGAAAGGAATAAGTCTGCTTTCTGCATAAATTATGGGTGAACAATAGCTGGGAGATAGAGTGGGATGCAAATCTAATAGCATAGGAGATGAAGATCTATTGTTGGACTAAATTATTGGCAAGCAAAGCTAGGTGGACAAGCATAATGAAAAGCATTCAGATAAAAGCGTATTATATGGCAGAATGTTTTCTTTATTATTTTCATACAATGATTGATGTAATGCATTAGCTATAGGTACCATCAATATTCTTTTCCATTAGGCATGGATGCACACAAAATGAGCACATAGTGAGATGTAAATATGGAATAAGAAAGTGCTGTAATACATTTGAACACAGTTGCATGAAACTAGAAGGAAATGAATGGCACATTTAGAAAGAAATTACCTTCAAAATAGAAAATAACAGCTGATAAAGTCTCTCAGGGATGAAGCACAATGTTGACTTTCTCTTTGAGTGAAGGTGATACTAGTGAAGGAAATGGGTATATTTTGAAATGTTTAAATAATAGAGCACATGAACAATTAAAGGATTTAGGTGCGATTTTAGATTTTTTTTCTCGCATATTGTGACACCTCCAAGTGAAATAAATTATCAAAAAAATATTGGGTGGGGACTTGGTTGGTTGATGATTGGAGGAAAGCAGATCTGAATGTGAGCTTGTAGTCTATTTATTTATTTATTTATTTATTTATTTATTTATTTATTTATTTATTTATTTATTTATTTATAAAGGTATATTTGAGGACCCTAGCTGCAGAGTTCTGAATATATTATATCTTATTTATTGATGTATTGGGTAAGCCATAGAAAATAGAATTGCAGTAGTGAAGACGTGAAGTGATGAAAGCGTGAACTAGGATCTCAGCATCGCTAACATTTAAAAACCGACATAAGCGAGCGATATTACAGAGATGAAGAAGTCAGGAAATGTGAGGAAGGAAAGAGAGAGAAGAATCAAAGATTATGCCAAGGTTTTTAACAGTGGTGGAAGGTTGAAACAAGACTGCAGGAACATTAACATTGCCAACACAGAAACCGGATGCAATTTGAGGTGAACCAACAAGTAGTATATCCATTTTATCAGTGTTGAGTTTGAGAAAATGACTGGTCATCCAAGCATTTATAGCATCTATACAAGCTCATATGGAGTTAGTGGGGAAAGGAGCTTTGCTTTGAGAACGGATGTGAAGTTGGGTATTATCTGAATAGCAAATCCTAACATGCATTTAGAAGATAGATATGATGAATTTTCATTTCATTCCGACTTTTCGTGTCACATATTTTCTCTGACACTTAGCCCTGGTTTCACAGATGGGGCTTAGATTAATCCAGGACTAGGCCTTATTTTAATTAGGACATCTAAGTAGCTTTTATAAACATGCTTTAGAAAAATACATTGCTGGTGTGCATCTTGAGACAAAACAATGGCACTGACATATTTTAAGATATGCCGGTAAAAGTTGCTTTCAGTTAAATCAGCTCAAACATGCATTTTAGTCTGGGACTAGGCTTAAGCCTGGTCTGTGAAACCGGGGGCTAGTGTATGAATTATACAATTCAAATTGTACAACTCCAGGGTGCTTCGAAGAATACCATGGTTTTAATCATAGTACATGGCCAAAAACGTAGTAATATCTGGGTACATGTCAAATACCATTGTGTCATGTCAAAAAACAAAACAAAAAAACATGGCACTACAACATGATTCATTCATAGACCCTGAGACAGTATTTCTGTAGAGTTGGCTATGCTATATAACAGCACTCACATCAAGCTATTCTTTCCTTTCATGTTCAAACTCCATTAGCACAACCTCCGCTCTTAGCACATGATATAATAATAATAATAATAATAATAATAATAAATAATAATAATAATAATAACAATAGTCTGTTTGTAACAGTAGTCTTCCTGTTTGTCAGCTTGTGTGTAATGGATGGCCCCAGCTTTGGCTAATATTGATCAGTGCTGTAGGATCACGACTGATACAAAGGTCAATCAGTGACCGTTTGATCCCTGCACTTAAAGCTTGAGCATTGACAGTGGGCTCCATCTTAATGAAGCATGTGACCACTGTTTGAGTCTTTGTACGTTTTTTTTCTTTTATTGTCTGACCTGTGACAAATATTTAAGTGATTTAGGTGAGAGAGAGAGTGTGTGTGTGCTTGGTTTCAAAAGGAATGATGAGTGTCTAGAGTATCAGGGTACCAGCGCTCAGGGCATGGCCTCTTTATCCATGAATCTTTAGAAGTGTACAGGATAAAGGAAGAACAGGCTTAATGGCCAACTGAAGTCTCACTCTCCTTCTATCTGCAGGGCAACTCTCACACAGCTGAAATGACGTTCTTCTCATTTTACATTGGTACATGTGCGTGAGCAGGCTTCCCTTAGGCCTTCAGATACAATCAATGAGTCTCTAATAGTTCCTACACATGTCCTGCTGGAGATGGAGTTTGATCTTCAAGTCATTACATGTTTTATGGACTGCCTTGGGCTTCGTATTATGACATGAACAAAATCCATAGTTGTATTCGAAGTCATTAAGTTGGGTCTTTCTTCATTCTGGCATTGCTTTGTTGTTCTCCATCTCATTTTATCTGGCTCTGTCTGTGTGTGGTACTAGTAAGCGTATAGTAGGGAATGTTTTTGTTTTAGGACATCTTCATCACGTTGTGTTTTTGCTTTTATAGTGTTGGATTGCGCTTTATAGTTGTACAGTGCACCCTGTGGCCGGCTGCATACACTGCTTAGACTAGTTTTATGCAAGTTAGTCATCTAATTTTATTCTTCGTAACTTTTAAAATTCAGTTACATAAAAAGGTAGATTGGTCTAATGTGAAACCGAAAAGTAAGACTGATTATACACCTTACTAACTGCTTGGTCAGACTAGTTAAGACACCGTAACATACAGTAGTGGCTATGTTTATGCTGGCATCTGGTTCACTCCAAAAAACAGACAAATTTGTAATTTCCTTACCCTCATGCCATTCCAGACTAAGCTCACATTCATCTGCTTCCATCTGATCAATAACCAATGGACTTTTTTTTTTTTTTTTCTTCTTGATAATCTTTTTCACTCAGAAGATACAGAAGATGATCTGTTGCTACTTCCATTACATCACTGCTATGATGAGCAGAATGTGCTGTGATGGGTCTGTGTAAAGAAAGCCAATGTTTCCTACAGACCCCTTTTTTGCAGTAGGTGCTCAGATTCAGTGAGTTCATTCAGCGACGAGTTCATCAGATGGGCTCAAATCAATAACTCATGCTTCTTTTTGTGCGATTTCATAAAATACGGCCCATAAGAGTAATTTGTTCCACTGTATGTTTGCTGGCATTGACGACTATGCTATAGAACAGCATGTCTTGCCATTTTTTTATTCATGGTACACTGTCTTTTTATCTCACCACATTCAATTCAGACCGCATGCTTGGTTGAAATATGATATTGTTCGCTGTTGCACTGCAGATTGAATAGTGCAGAAGGATACGCTGCTGGTAATCGTGGTGTGTTCTCGTTTCCCTGTTGAAGATAGCAAATTATTAGAGACACCTATGGAAGGTGATAACAGGATGGAGAGTGAGAGATTTCATGGGACTGTGTGCAATGTATATTAAGAAAACTCTAAAGTCTTTTCAAACGAAGCAGTATATCAATGAGACGTTTACAGTAGAAATGAGATAAATGTACCTGGTTCTTTGCTGCCAAGGGGCTTTGTGACACCCCAGGCAGGGTGTTTGTATAGCCAGCACATTGAGTCTAATAAAAAGAGGGAGATGTGTAATGGCCAACCACCAGTCGGGCTGCTTTAGCATACAAGAGGCTTTCCACCCATTACAGCGCTCTTTCATCCTTTTAGACGCCACCAGTGTTGCACAGGCTGTTAGGAGAGCCCTTTCTCCTGTTAAGTGAGGTGACATAGATCTGCTCCTTAGTCCTCAAACGGATCAAAAGACTACTTCTTCTTTTTTTTTTTTTTTTTTTTCTTCGTGTTTTTGTGTCTTTTCTGGTTTTGTGTGCGTTTTTCGAGACACCAGCTCAATTTGCACTTTGGGGTAATTTCAGCCCGCTGGCGTGAAGAGAGAACTCTGCCATCGCAAAAGAGGGTGTGATTAGCGAGGCTCTTTACAACCCCCCTCAGAAAAAAAACCCTTCCAACCCCAAAACGGCCACTTTTTCCATAAATTACACTTCCCCTTTTTGCTTGTCGGCCGTTTCTGTGAGCACACAGTCGGGTGCTGAGCTCCCGCCGCCGCTCTCAATCACATGGCCCTTTCAGGAAACACTTATTTTTGTAAATGTTTCGTCTTTGATGGCTTCGTTGCCTCTTTTTCTCCATCTCCTCCCTTTTCTCGTTCTTTCTTTCTGCTTTTCGCTTGTGGATCCTCATTAGCTGGGCCTCAGGAAGCTTTTCATAGTTTGAATGAATCATGGAAACGGTACACTGGATTGTGGCTCACAGTTTATTCCTGCTTCCTGCCCTCCTCTTGAGCCTGTCACCAAGCAACTGATCATAAAAGCCCCCACCCATTACCAAACAGCTCTCCTTGATCAATCAGAACGCATGTGCTTTTTTTTTTTAAGCGTCAATTGTTAAAGAGTTTAGGCTTTAAGTATTAATTTATTCTTTCTCACCCTCTCATTCAGCTTTCTTGGGCTGTAATTGACCCTGTCAACTCTGGAGGGGATTTGCTTGAATTAAGACGGAAAGGCTAAACCTGAAAGAAGAGATGAGGCCAGGGAAGACTGAAGAGGGAACTGCAAATAAACACAAACAGATCGCTACATATTCATATATATTTATACATTTATAGCTCTCTGCAGTTCAGCACACTTTATGATTTAACACAGGATAAGAGTGCCTGGGGTACGGTCACCCCTACAGATGAATGCAAGAGCGGTAAAAAGGCAGATTGTAAAGAGCATGGGAGAATGAAGGAGAAGCAGGAAGCTCCAATAAAAATCATTATTATGAACTTCTCTTCAGACATTTCCAATCTGATTTGACATTTTTGCTGGCCGTTGTGTGTCAACAACTAATCCTGGGTGTTGAATGAGAGCTGTTTTGTTGGTCAGACCGTAGGGGAGTATGTGTTGACACATAACCATCAAAGCAGAGGCGGTTATAGGGCTGTCGTGCAGGGTAATGGGGGGGAGGGGGCCTGCACTTTCTCTGGTTTTCACCCCTTCCATGTTCTCCTCTCCACTGGTTTTCCTCTCCATTACTCAACAATCCTTGCCCTACCTCTCTTCTTTGTCCAGTAGCCAAGCTCCTCCCACTCAACCCCACAATCCCACAAGCCCCCTCTCTCCTGTTCAGAAGCCTAACCGCACCCCACTGACATGGAGCTCAATGACACATGCTTTCAGGTCAGGACTGCTTCACAATGGGGCATGGAGAAGAAGGGAGAAAGAGGAAAAGTGCTTGTGAGCCCTAATTAAGAGAGAAAGAGAGAGAGAGAGAGAAGGATGGTGGGTAATTCACAGGCCCAGATTAGGACACTTATTGCTTTTTTGTGTGTGTGTTGTGTGGTTTTAGTGTCCGATATAGCTACTGTATGTTAGGTACTGGTGAATATTATTGAATCAGAATTTGTATTTCCTTTTTTTTTTGTCTGTGGGGTTTTGGCTAAGTATAGCTCATACATATGGTGGCAGATTCTAACAAAACCATGAATAAAACACATCCCACAGGACCCACACCATTTGTGATACAGACATACATGATACCACAGATCATGTGGCTTGTTGCCATTGCTCGTATGTGTTAGTGTGTGTTCGTTCATGTTTTTCTATCCCGGTGGGGACTTCAACCTGAATGCACACAGACTTACAAGCTTATAAATCATACAGAATGAGGGTTTTTTTTTTTTTTGAGAATGTAAAAATGCCTGTAGTTTTGTGTGATGAGTTGGTTTAGGGGTAGGGTTAGTGTAAGGTAAGAGAATGTACAGTTTGCACAGTATAAAAGCCATTACGTCTATGGAGAGTCCTGAGAGAGAGCGAGAAACAGGCAAAAACATTCTTATATAGACTACTGTTCAAAAGTTTGGGGTTGGTAAGTTATTAATTCTTTCAATAACATTCATCTTATGCTCACCAAGGCTGCATTTATTTGATCAAAATATAGTAAAAGCAGTATTATGAAATATTATTACAAATAACTTTTCTCTCATATTATATATTATTTAATTTGTATATTTATTTTTAATAAAACTATTTTTATAAATATGTTTTAAATATAATTTATTCCTGTGATGACAAAGCTGAATTTTCAGCAATCATTATGCCAATCTTTAGTGTCACGTGATCCTTCAAAAATAATTTTGATATGCTGATTTGGCACTCAAATAAAATTTCACTGCTTATTAGTTTTGTGGAAACTGTTACTTACAGGATTTTGCAGGGTAGAACATTTTGAATTTTTTGAACAGTAGTATAGGTTGAAAAGGGGCCCCACACATTTCTACTGATCAGAATATAAGAGGTGGTTATGGTTATATAACCATGGTGGTTATGTCCCTAGTGCAAGATCAACCTTAGTTTTAACGTTAATGTATTGTGAGATGAGCAAAGGTGAGATATGGAACGGTGTGCGATTGAATAAGAGAGGGCTAAAATTAGAGTCAATATAGAATGAGATCAGCCCAGGGACCCTGTAGCATCTGCCATTATGCCTCAGTGTGTAATTCACTAGAGATGAGCCATCAGGAAATTCAACACCTCGCTCTTCTCACCTTCTCTGGAGAAAGTGTTTTAACAGTTATTTGTATGCTCCACTCTAAATAAAATGACACACGAGAAGGGATCATGGAAATAGATCATCATTTTGCAATCTTGTAGCACATGTATCTCACTTAGATCTCAAGGGGAGCTCGAGTGTTTTCTCTCGCTTGAGGGTTTGAGGGTTTTCTATCAGTATTAGCCCTTTTGAACCTCAAGTAAGATATGAATACTATGGGAAGTGCAGTAGTTGTAACTTGACTGCATTTGATGTTTGAGCACAGATTTCACACACCACACATGGGAGAAGACCGTTTTAACAAAAATAAAATAGATGAAATCACTTTATTTGTTGCACATTTTTGATGCACATTTTAGAATATATTTGGTTCTGTAAATGTGTTTTCATTGTATTTTATTACATGTCTTTTACAATCATAAAGAAATGAATCCACCTCAGGTGAGCGAGTACATTTTATTAGGCATTTTGGAAATTATATTTTCCATTTTATATATTCCATCCAACATTTTTCATGCAAAATCCAAAATTTGCATAAACATACATGAATGGAAACCTAACTTCTGTCTTTTCACTCTCAGGAAAAAAATTACAAAAATTGTACCTTTAGGGGAACAACAGCTTGACACTGGGGCAATGCCATTACTGATCATACATATTACTACTCTGAGGCACTGATATGCACCTTTTAGGGGTACAAAGTTTTCCTTTGAAAGTACTGCCACAGTGACCAGCTGTTGTTCCCCTAAAGGTAAATTTTTTTTTTAGCGTTTTAACCTAAAGGCATTCCAGTTTCATACAGATCATCTTTGCAGATCATAATCATTTAGGGATGTGTTGCTTTCCTTGTGTAAGTCTACATATTTATTCCCTCATGTATTCAAGGAATCTTGGCAGCTTTCCAGCAAGGTCAACAACTAAAGGTAAAAGGAAATGAGTCCCATTTTAGATTCCTCTGTTCCACACGCATTTGCCCGTTAGCATCATAATCTAATCCAGCCCCTACACTTGCAAGTAGACATGAGCCTCTCTCTTTTTGTTGGCACGGCTTGAATGGGTTGAGAGGTGAGTGGAGAGATGGCTCGCAGCCAGAAAAGGAAATGGGTACATCTGAAATTCACACACTCTTAAAACTGGCAGAGGGGAGAGCAGAAGCAGCTGTCCCATAAACACAAACTGCTGTGGGTCGGTGTGGCAGCCTTCCTCGCATGTATCATTCATGTCTGTCTGTCACTCTCTACTTCTCATGTTCTGTTTCTTTCTCTTCCATTTCTCCCATGGTTTATATCCCTTTCATGACTCCTACCTCAGAGTGTTGCCACATTCCTGTTTCTGTTCTTTTTGCAGCCTTTCAAAGTCTTGCCCTGTTTTCAAGTTTCTTACTCTGCCTCCCCTCTCTCTTTCTTGTCTGCCTTTTAACAAGTCATTCTAGCGGTAAGTTGGATGGCGTGCTAATGATAAATGGCAGTCTGAAGCAGGAAAGAAAAACAGCTGTCATTCACACTCCAATCTTCAGACTGCCTCTCATTTCTTCACAGCTCTGAGTGGTCGCTATTCTGCAATTCACTACTAATATTTTCTCTCAACACCTGTGTTGATAATGTTAAGCACAGCATTAGAAATCTGTCAAGATGGTCAATTGTATAATATGCTGTTCTAGATTTAGAACTAACTATTTTGTAGGACTAGTAATGGCATTGACCTTGATCATAGGCTCCACTCATCTGGCTTCAGGTCCACTTTAAAATTCAAGGCCATTGTTAAGAGGATTTTTCCACTTGGTTAAGAAGGGAGCTTCATTTGGAGGCACGTCAAGGGGCAGAGGTTGTAAATGGATTCTGTCCGGATGTCTTGGGACCACCCCTGCTTTTCCCAAACAAGCAAGTGAAAAGAGGTCCTGTGATCACTCTTTTCTTGGTTTTAGAATGTGGGCTTTAGGGCTTGTCGAGAGAATTCCTCAGTGATGGAGGTTAAAGGCAAGGGCTGGAAGGTCAAAAAGGAGGCCAAAGATCATTGTGAGGCAGGACAACTTTTCTCTGTGTGTGTGTGTGTGTGTGTGTGTGTGTGTGTGTGTGTGTGTGTGTGTGTGTGTGTGTGTGTGTGTGTGTGTGTGTGTGTGTGTGTGTGTGTGTGTGTGTGTGTGTGTGTAAAAGGAAGAGAGAGACTCTTTTCAAACAAGAGTATTTCAAGTTTAAAGGCTAATGTTAAATATAATATTGTATTATTTGATTATTTACATGATATTTATAATATACTTATTTGGTGCCTTAAAACATTTAGATATTGTATTGCTGTCCGAATTCTTTGAGTAGAAAGTTCAAAAGAACAGCATTTATATTTTGAAATATAATTTTTGTAGAGTGAAAGTCTTTACAGTCACAATCAATTTAAAGCGTCCTTGCTGAATAAAAGTATTTATTTCTTTCGACCAAATCGTACTGACCCCAAACTTTTGAACAGTAGTGTATTTCTTTGTGTATTTGTGTGTCTGTCTTTTTACCTCTACATTTTTTTTATTTTTTATATCTCTTATCATCTTGTCTGTTTGCTCAGAGCCCATGTTTTTGTCTTCCCATTTATGTGCCGTGTGTGCCAGCTCTTTCTGCCAGCTCCTCCCAGAAATCCCTTTTCCCTCCATATCCACTGCCCCGTCACCGCGCTTCACTACATTTAACAGCACCTTTACAGCTAGCCAGTCCTGTTAAACACACTTTACAGGCCCCAAGCCATCCACCAATAAAAACTTCTCTCCCTGAGCCATCTACCAATAAAAATAAAAATAAACTCTTCCTGTCCACCCCCATCCGGCAGACATCTTGTTGGAAGTTTGGCAGAAAATCGTAGGAGCTTGAGAGGAAGAGGATGAGGAACAGATGAAGGGTGGCATGAGGTGTTGTCACATCTTACTAATCTTCTCCTGTATCTCTCTTGCCTTCGCTGATATTCTCTCTGGAGATTCTAGATGGGAATGTTGTGGGGTTTTGTTTTGGACTTCAAAGAACATCCATCTTTCTCTTTAGTACAATTTTAGTACAACATTTTAGCTAAACGTCGATGTCTCCCAAGTGATTTGACGGCCAGATTTCATGACACAGCTTGAGGAGTTTGAAATTGCCGTGTTTATACGTTTTCAATTAAGGAAGTTTAGACAGGACATACTGAATGGATTAGGTTTTAGTTACATCACAGCCATGAATGATGATTTGACCAATCAGAATTCCAATCATTCTATATTTTAAAAGACTAGCAGTCATGATTAAACAATAATTTGTAACTTTCTGGACCGTTGCGGGTTGAGTTTGTAACTTTCTAATTGTAGAGCATTTGATTGGACAAAATTCTGTGTAGTGCAGAATGAGTCGTCATCATCAGTATTTTTCTTAGCTCCTTCTTTCTGAAAGTAAAAGATTCAATATTCTAAATATGGCAGTTTTAACTATTTTGTCAACTAGGATATAGATTAGGCTCAAAGCTAGCATACTTTATTTAAAGGGTTACCATTAGGTTACCATTGTATTAAGGTTGCACGATATTGGGGAAAAAATAATAAAAAAATATAAAACAATTTCACCAGATTCTATAATAATTAATCCTAGAATATTAATTTGGGTGATTTTTTTTTTTTTTTTTTTTTTTTTTTTTTTTTTTTTGGGGAGTCTGCAAAGAAAATAATAAACAAATTACAAGCATACATAAATACAATAGAAGAAAGATACAACTGAAATAAGCAGTGCTTTGTTTTTCAGGTACAGAAATTGAATAATCAAATGTAAAATAAGTCTTCACTTAGTGTATACATGAAATTTAACTAATATAATTAATACAATTTCTCAGAGTTGAAAGAGTTCAAGGACCTAGTATAAATGACATGCATCCGTTTTTCTTTCTCAATTGTTTACAACACATAACCAACTGCATTTACGAGGATACTCTGCAGGACAGGCATTTGTTCACGTGCTGTCTGTGTGGCTCTGTGTGCGCACAGAAAACAGCACACAAGTCCTCTTGTGCTCAATGCCTAACTTGACTTAAAAACACATGCAAATGATAATCTTTCACTCTATGATGGATGAACTTTGCAATTAATCCGCAAATCACTTGCGTTCTGAACCGGTGTGAAGCTGTCCCGTACAGATCAACTACGATCCATTTACTTGATATGGCACATCCTGCGATGTGACTGTCGATGGTAAAACAATATATCGTGCAGCCCTACATTTGTATGGACACTTTTTTTTTTTTCTTCTTCTGTAGAACATAAAAGATAATTTGAGAGGTGGCTTTTTTTTTTTTTTTTTTTTTTTTTTTTTCAGACAATGGAAGTCAATGGTAACAAACTCTTTGCTTACCAACATTCTTCAAAAGAATGTGTTACACAGAAGAAAGTAAGTCATGTTTGTACAAACAGGTTTGGAACAACATGAGACTGAATAAATGATGATAGACATTTCATTTTTGGGTGAACTGCCCCTTTAAAAGCCACCAGCCTCCAGGTTTCTATTTTGCATCGACTGACTGACTTGCCTGTCTCTGGCCTCCCTTTGTCATCGCGCTCTCCACATAGCATTCATTTTTTTTCTGCCTCATCTCTCTTTTTTTTTTTAATTTCCTCCCCTCCCCTTTCTTTTTCTGCATTTACTCAGTGATGCCAGGGTTATAGGTCACAGTAGGATGGCGAGGGGAAGGGGTCAGCCGGGGAATGGTGACCTCTGTGTGTGCACTAGGGCAGAATACCCCTCCCTGTTTTCGTCCTTTCCTCCAACACCTCTCAACTCCCCACCCCGCCTTCACTCTTCCATTCCCTGTGCCGCCCATCCCCTCCTCTCCCACAGGCCCCTCGGGGCCAGCGACATTGACCTTGGCTTTGAATGAATAAGGTGGTTGAACACTGACATAGTGCTGAGCTTTTCCCCCTAACATCAGCATCGGCGTTCTGCAATCAGTGACAGACCACAGCGATTCTAACACGCTCTCGCACCCTGAGAAAGGCTTTGATTTGTCATGCTGTCATAAGAGATCTGTTTCAGTGGTTTAATGTTTTTCCAAGGCGCTTCAACATTTGGCTGGCACAAATAAATCCCTTTTCACGCACAAAGCATTTGCTTGCTCGGCAGCGCTGGTGGCGTAACACCCTGACTCTGTCAGATAACATCACTGTCCTCTTTGAATTGCTTAGAATTGTTTGCCCTCCTTGTTTTACAGGGTTTTTTAAGAGTGTTAATCCATGGTAAATTGCGTTATCTCTGTTCTGTTGGGCTACTGTATATACCAATTATTTATAGAGTCAATCATCAGCCATTGTTTGGAAAGAAAAAAAAGTGAGGGGAAAAAAACGACCAAGTGTTGTTGGTGAAGGGTGTTTTTCTCTTTGATTCTTTGTCATATGGGGACAGTGCACATGAAGGGAATGGGGTTAAAAGGTAGTCAGCCTGCTGTATTTGGGGCAGGCCATCTGGGGCCAAGATGGAATTCCACAGGAACCAATTAGATGAGGTCTGGATTGAATGCTGGCAAGTCATTCTGAAAAAGCTGCCCTGTGTCATGTTTTCTGTCTCAACGTGTGTGCGTGCATGCGTATGTGTCAGTCAAGGTTGGGAAAATTTCTGAAATAAAGAACTGGCTCCCTGTCAATTGTTAGAATTTAAAATTGAATTGGCCACACCCCACATGAAGTTCAATTGGAATAACAAGAACTGGATTACAATTCAACAGGTAATGACATCCTGGGAAATGTTATGTATACATTTAGTATACATTTGACAAACATTACGTTTCTGACACTAATACTAATGCAACGTGTACATCTGAAAGGATGGTGAACGTTAACTTGTTTTGAGTCCTTATTCACACATCATTCATGACATTGATCTCCTTGCAGTCTTTTTACCCAGTGAATTTGTATTCCTGGCACTTTCTTACCAAAGAAACATTTAAGTACTAAGTAGACTGTTAAGCTGATGCTTTCAAATGTTTTTTTTCCTAAACCGAATTACAGTACATCTTTTAGAGGAACAACACTGCTGGAGCAACCTTGGGTTAAGTGTCTTGCTTAAGGGCACAATGGTGGTGGCTTATGAATCCTGTGGAAAGTGAGTACATATTGTGTAGGCCTAAATGACAATTACCTAAATACTATGGTTAAATCTCAACTGTCAATGAGAAGGTTAACACAACATACACCCCTCTTATGTGGGGAGATGGGTAAGCTGGATGAGCAGACCGATTACTGTGCTGAATGAATTGGGCACCTGGCCCTTCTTACAAACTATATTGTGCTGTAGACATTGTGGTTCTTTTCCAAACCCTAGTAGGTTGCACAACAAGACAGCATTTTAGGCATCATATCAGTATTTCAGACCAAATTCTATGGCATTGCATACATAAAGTAATCCCAGAATCTATCGCAACAAACTCTGTAAAAAGATATAGAATATGTAATGGGAATTAATTAGTGAACTCCTGCTTGACCATTGTGGAGGTTAAACCTTGAACCTGGAGGGAGTGTTTCATTCCAGAATGGACCTGAGCTCTCACACGCACACTCACACACACGCACACACTGCATTAGTACAAGATGTAAAAATGCCTTTCTGAAAGATCTTTTGACTTTTAGAAGTCTGTGTTTGTAACAGCATCATCAACAGCAGTAAACTCATATCAATCTATATGAATACGCTAATGTAAAGACCCTCAGTGTCTTTGTTTACAGCTGTAGGATCATGAGACGGACCGCATTCTCCATGTCAGGGGCTTGTTACCGTCCCTCTCTTCAGTGTAGCATGCAATTGCGTGCTTTCACACTGACAAGTGCTGAGAGCGAGAGAGAAAAAGCGAATGCAAAAAATGGAGGTCAGTGCTGTGTACGGCTTCCTCCCTGCTCTGTAATTGTACAGTTTCTCCATATGACCTTCAAAAAGTGTTCTTAGGAAAGCTAGAATTTACAGCAGCGATGCATTGGTTATGTTTCTGCTTTTGCTCAAATAACACAGCAGATAATTTATTACAGAAGTAATGTGGGACAGCACTTGTTGGATGTTGGTATGCAAGTGGACATTTTATGGGAAGATAGTACCCAACATTATGTGCCTCAGTCTTTGAAATCTTCCTTGTGTACCTTTTTATGAGAAAAAAAGAGATTTGTGATTCTTTGTGATATTGGCATCACCTCACTCAATAATATTATGCAACGGTAGCATTAGCTAAAGCAGGGTTATTTGAATAGCACATTTTTACACGGCGGCAATTCAATAGGGAAAACGTTTCCTCATTATGTTAGAGATTAATATCTTAGCACTTCTAACCTTTTACAGCTGGTGTGACTTGCTTGGAAGCATCAAGGTGAAGATGTATAACTTGCAAGATTTTCATATAAGGGATGGGTGATGGGCTTGCTTGTTTGATTCCAAAAGCACAGAACAAGAGATGATGACACAGTCACAAGGGGGAAAAAAACTACATCAAATATTATTCCGTTTTCTTCAGGAAAAATGTGCAATGCAGGAAAATCCCTGAGCATGTTACTAGCTCATGTAGGAGATCCATGGAATTAAAGAGGAGTACTGCAGATATCACTCAGAAACACTGTGATTTAAGTGTCACTGTGTTTCAAGTGGCATTTGTTTTTTTTGGTTCAGTGACAGTGTAGGTACAGAATGACATCATGAGCTCAGGGGGGAGTCGCTTTCAGTGACAGATGTTCACACAAGCCGCTAGATCTGTAATTACACACTGAGCCTCTTAACATTTTCATCTATATAACAAGCAAATTTACCTCAGAGTTGAACTGACCTGCAGAGTGAAATTACACCTGTTATTCAAAGCACTATAATCAAAGACCAGCACAAAATATAAAACGGTTGTTTTGATGCTGTAAAAAATAGAAAATAGAGATTATCTATTGGTCTATCTCTCTGTCTTTCTATCTATCACTCTAGCTCACTGTCTTTGTCTTTCTGTCTGTTCGCCTATCGCTCTAGCTGTCTGTCTGCTCTAGCTATCTGTCTTTCTGTCTCTCTATCTATCACTCTAGCTATCTTTCCGTCTGTCTGCCCGTCACTGTTATTTGTCGTTACACTGTAAAAAAAAAAAAAAAAAAAAAAAAAAAAAAGCTGCCTTATTTTATGTACAATCAACTTGATGTTTAAGGCAAATTACATTAAACTGACTTAAAAAAATTAGTTGAATCTTGTATAAAAAATTTTTTTTTAATTGCTTCACTTATTTTGATGCGTTAAAGCAATGTAAAAACATGTTATCATAACTGTTGAACTTATAATTGTTTACAGTATATAGAAATATATATACAGTGTATATTATATCTAACTGTGGCAGAACAAAAATAGAAAGCAAGCAACTGACAAAATGCGAGTATGCTCATCACCTGTTGTGCTAGTCAGGACAAAAACACTGATTACATGAAAGATCTGTAATTGGAACAAAACAAATATCTTATGCCATTTTGTTTTTCAGGTAAATATATCTTATTTTGAAGGTATGTTGATATTTTTACTGTAAAATAAGATAGATATACTGATTTAAGGATTCAAAAGCAGTTTGTGTACTGTATTAATATACAGGATGTGTTATTATGCTTGACTGATTCTTTGTCTTCGCAGTTCATTGTTTTCTGTGATTGATTGTAGGTTGTGATGATTGATTCTTTGTCTGTGGCAGTGGAAAGGTCCATAGATTGATGCCGTGAGCGGAGGCATTAACGCTGTGGGTCTGGGGTCATAATTCTCATTTTCAGCCCTGGTTGCTTTGTGATTTGTCAGAAGCAAGGCGGACAGTACCATGGTAGGCTTAGCTCCATGCTGGGTTTGTGTGTGTGTGTGTGTGTGTGTGTGTATTTGCATGAATTCATATGGATTAGAGCATGTGCTGTAGGGGCGGGGCCTGTGCATCAGAGGGACCTGCACATCAACCCTGAGGTGATTTCCCTAGTGACTCTAGTCAGCTGGCAGTTTGGGGGCCCCAGTGGACGAAAAAAAAAAAAAGAAAAAAAGAGGAGTATAAAAGGAAAAGAGTGAGAAACGGGCATCCAACTGCCAGCTGTCTTAGCAGAGTAGGATGATGGAAGATCTATAGTGTGATGGTCTCCACGGCCACCTTAACTTTCCACTTTCCTCTAACCCACACAGACACTCACTCTGACGCACACCGTTCCATCACTGAGAAAGCGGAGTGTGTGTGTGAGAGTCACAATAGGGTCCCACTCCACGCCACACTGTTCTGTTATCCATCATAACATGTTTTGCCAAATTCAATCTTTTTCATTAATATGCCAGATTTTTAATTAATCAAAATCTCAATTTTAATAGAGAAGGTGGAAGATATAATTTACGACGTGTGTATGTGTGTGCGTTCATGCTTTATACTCTAGAGTGTGTGACTTGTTATGAATTTTTTTTTTTTTTTTTTTTTGCCTTGATTTGTTTAAGACGCAGAGGAGCTGGTGAATGTCTGTCCATCTTGTTGAGTGTGATTGATGGGACGCCGTTCCTCCTGCGGTAATTGCACTCCTAGTGACAAACTCTGTCATTGCCTGTTGTTGAGCTACAGCCAGTGGCTGAATTTGTTAGGTACATCATTTCCTCTTTTCTCCCTGTTTCTAGTCAGTGTTAAAAGTATCCAGGCTTGCAGCATGCACTCATGCCACTGCCTTGCCCTAGATTGTGATTAATGGCCACAATTCAGCCAGAAAAATTCCCTTGAGTGGGTGCCAGTTGGCTTATGCAGAGAAGAGGGGAGAAGAAACTCATTACTGCTGTCAGTTCAGCTGACAGAGCAGGCGAGGGTGTGTGTGTGTGTGAGTGTGTATGCGTGTTTTTGACTGTGTACATGCATTGGGTTTGTGCACACGTGAGTCCCTAGATGTTTTTACTAGTGTGAAGGGAACCTAAGACCCAAGATGTAGCTGTCTCCAGGAAAAAAACTAAACGTGTTTTGTTCTCAAGACGGCTTCTTATTCCAGCTTTTTAATGGTTAACTAGGCCACATCGATCATATGGCTTTAGGAGCTATACACATGCTTCTCTGAAGTTCCTGCCTGGGATGTTTTATTTCATGTTCAGAGCAGGTGGATTTGTGTTTGTGTTGCTTTGCTAATCCAGGCACTCTCTTAAAGAGTTTTGACCTTTTTAACAGCATTTAGGTTAATTTAGGCAACAGCATTTGAGTACTAACCTTCCAGTCTGCGTTTGATCAGTTTTGTTTTATTGGTCATAACGCTGTATTGCTCAAATCGTAATCGTACAAAGACTCGAAGAAAGGGATGAACGCGAAGCCAGACGCACAACAAATGGACCTGTATGCAGGGATGAGTTGCCAGGATCTCAGCATACACATACATGCTTGTCTTTGAATCCTTATGTCTCTGTCTGTCACTTACTTTTCTGATTTCTTCTCTGATCCAAGCCTGGCTGTTGTGGTGGTGTTTGTTATTCCAGCTAACACTTGAGTCTTTTGCTTTTTCCTTTTGGTGACACGCATGGTTCAAAAAAACAAAAAAAAAAGTTATTGTTTTACAAGAAAATGCTTTTACAGTTTTTCTTCAAAATTTCATATTTAATTGTGTTGCTTGTTTCTTTGTAATTATTTACTAGCAATTTCAGAGTGAAAATTGTTTCTACACCAATTGTTTTTTTCAGTGCAGAAACTGAAAATGTACCTCTTTTTTAAAGTCATAAATGGTAAGACAAAAATATTTAGTTCATTGTCCAATAAAAGTGTCCAAGACAAAGAAAAGGAACATTTTAAAATTTAAAATGTCATTCTTGGTATGTATATATTATATTATATTATATTATATTATATTATATTATATTATATTATATTATATTATATTATATTATATTATATTATATTATATTATATTATATATTATATTATATTATATTATATTATATTATATTATATTATTATACATTTTGATAATGGTGTGTAATATTATATTATATTATATTATATTATAATATAATATAATATTACACACCATTATCAAAATGGTCGCTGTAAATACACACACACACACACACGCACGTATGTATGTATGTGTATATACAAGTTAAGTTCTGTGTATATATAAGTATAAGTTCTTTGAACTTTTGCCACCACAAAAAAATAATACAAATAATAAAATATTAAAAAACCATTATAGATGAGATGTATTCATGTCCTTGTATTAATTGCATGTATCACCAACAGCACAGAGAACACAGAGCACAGGTGGTTTAGATATAATATTTGGCTATAATTGGTGTAAACGAGTGAGCAGATCTAAAAGGTTTTGGTTGGACGTTCCTCAGTTAAGGAGCCAGAATGCAGAAATATTTAAATCTAGATGATCTAGACATGTTCTCTTCATGTGGAGAGCCAGACAACCAGACAGAGCTGATCTCAGCAGCCCACTACATGAATCATGGCCGATAGGTCAGCCAGACTGTTGGCTGCATCATGAGCTGGAAACAGTGCCGTGAATGTGATTCTTTCAACCACAGAAAACTGAAAGAGTGAGAGAGAGCTGCGCACAAGCAAATGACAAAGAAATTCTTCTGACAAAGAAATGGTATAGGAATATAATCAGTGACAGGCTAGATTCAAGTGGGCAGGTGGCTGAACCAAAGCTGCAGAATATTTTAATTGTGGCCAAAATATTTAAAAGGCAATGAACAAAGAACAAAAGCATGTGATATTCTTGGCAGACACATCGCACATTCTTGTCTTGACGGATATGGCGTATTGTGTATGAAAACACTGCAAGACTTACTGTTTGTTCCATTGGCTGGGATGAATGTGGATGTGGGCTTTGAACAAAGATGAAGAAAACAAGCACCTTGTTCAAACGACCATGAAAATAAGTAGGTTCTCTTCAACCTTTGTCTTTCACTATACTGAGGCTACAGATCAGTCAATTGAATAATTGCTTATCTCGTGTATTTTGCCAGCTTTTCTTAATTTCCTGTAATGCACTCTTTACTTCTGTCCTATATTAATACTGTTCATACAGCATGCAACTCCATAGGGAATTACGAGCAATCACAATACAGATCATTTATAACTTTGCAGTTGAATCAAATGCCCTACTGTAGCTTAGTACAAATGGCAGTATTTTTTTTATTGGGCTCTCATGCTATCAATATTGTTTTGCTAAGTATAGAAAATCTGAATTGCAATTAACTTCAGATTTTGATTTTTTTTTTTTTTTTTTTTTTTTTCTCAACAGTCCTGTCTGATTATTTCTCATTTATTGCCCCAAGTCACATAAATAAAATGTATACAGTATCAGTACATAGATTGAAGAACTTAAAATACAGTCCTGCCACAGTAATTTTTCCTGCAGAGTTTAGTAAATTGCTTAAATCTAGCGGTGCGGTTGTGAATTGTATTCACTCAAAGCTCACCCCTCCCTTTCGAAGCACACAGAGAAGCTACGGGCCGACACAGGGCTAAAATGTCGGTGTCTGAGACAGCAGAGAGTAGCTAGCACTCTGTAGAGCAGTTTGTCCATTTAGGGCTACTGTTATTCACATACATGATGGCACAAACATGATGGCACAAAATGGTGATTTCGTTGTAAGGAGACCCATGGTGTATGTAGATAAATGGCTCATTCTAAGGTAATAAAAACATAACAGTTCATTATGTGAGGTCTTTATACAACACTGAAAACATAGTTATGTAGGCCTATATTAAATTGCATTTCTGTCAATAGAGCCTCAAAAATACTACACACTGCACCTTTAAGTGATTTTATTACAGTTTTTTTTTTAGTAACCCTACTATATCAAATCACATATAGCTTTTCCTTTTCCTGAAATTTTAGATATTTTGATTATATTTGGACAGATTGTAATACACTACTTTTTTGGGGGCATTAGCATTACACAACTCCTGGCTCGTTTCAGCGGGTTGTTTAGCTGACAGATGGTGAGGAGTGTGAATATTAGTGAATAAACAGCTACATGCTGACTATTGAGAGAAGTCTGACCTTCCCTATCCATCTACACTTATGCTGACAGAGACGCATGGCTCTCGTTTTGGCCCTGACCTGTCCCAACAGTCCTGTCCAAAGACTCTCAGCATGCTGAATGTTGTCTGTTTCTGGATGTTCAGAACTAAATTCTTAGATTTGTGAGCGACACTTGGTTACAGATGCACATATTAATGCCATCTGGCTTTTTACGGATTATAAATGTGTGCCAAAAACACAACTCTCGAGCAGTGCGACATATCTGTCGATTTAAAGCACTTTGTTGTAACACCTAAGACAAGCTGAATTACAGCCAATTTAAGTTGTGAGTTTGTATGTGTGAGAACGAGAGAGTGAGAGAAAGAGGTCTCAACAGTTGCTGCTAATGAGGGGGAAGTAATTGAGTCTTTGCTGGAGTGAATTGTGATGCCAAATGTCCGTCCACTTTGTTATTCAAAACTGAGCCTGTTTAGCCCCGGCAAGATTCAGCCCTTTCATTTCTGCTCTGACAAACTAAAGCGGGGTGAAAAGGACAGAGAAAGAAAGAAAAGACAAGCGAGCTAGAGAGAAAGTAATGACCATTCCATTTGAATTTAAATGCTATTTTACTCCTAGCTGTCACTGCATTTTCGATATTTCACAATCCACTCAAGACACAAAGACATTGCTCTTTTTTTTTTTTTTTTTTTTTTTTTCTCAAAAGTTTCTCAGTTGTGGTTTTGTCAGGCCAGTACAGTAGACCCGATTGATGGAGGGATTATGCTATAGCATGTAATCTCCTTTTCTATGAACCTCGGACGGAGCAAGAAAGGTGCTATTTAAGTGACGAAACGCTCGGTTGCTCTGAATGCTGATGATGCTTTTAATTGGGATACGGGGCGAGGACTACATGCTAATGGTGCTTTATATGATGTCTGCAACAACACTCAGGACTCAAAATGATTTCCCGTTGGCCATTTAAACTAGTGAGTGATTGACGAAGCTATTTTAGGGTACATTAGTATTTTCTGTGGCTATTGGAATAAATTATATGTGTGATTTGGCCACTGAGGTGAGAGAGTAACACTTATGATCAGGTGTAGATGAATGTGGCGGTGAGGGCGAGATTGTTGTTTTGAGATTTGCAGAACCTTGGTCTCATTGCGTATCCTCTGAGGAATATTTGGGTTTTTTTTTTTTTTTTTCATCAGGTTATGGTCTCTAGTTTATCTGCCATTTTCATGCTTCCTCCCCCCCACCTCTCTCATCCTTCATTCTCCCTCCATTTCTCCCTCTCTTTTCTTTCTTTCCCTCTCTGTTGCTCCCAAAGGAGAACATGTAGTGTTTGAGCTTGGTGAGGGAGGGCTTCTCTTTATCACCTTCCTCCCTCCCCCCTTTCCTTTTCTTTCTGCCTTTTTCTCTGATCTGTCTTTCTCTCCCCATTTCTCTATGGGCAGCAGACAGCCCATTAAATCTGTACAGCGGTGTGAAGAAGATGATGTGAAATTACTGTCTGATGAGAGCGTGAAAGACCTGATTGCTGCTCACCATCAGGAGCTGGTGCAAAGCTTCTGATGAGGGGGTAATTTCGCAGGGGTCCTCGCAGTGAGAGGGCAGGCGCGACAACATCAGATTCTTTCAAGTGTAGCATTCCTACCGACCAATAGAAAAGGAGTTCAGGCAGCGAAGCCGTGTGTGTGTGTGTGTGTGTGTGTCCTGTAGGAACCTGATAGGCGGAGGCTGTGATGTTGGATTAAGGTTTGACTAATATGGGTTTTTCATTAGGTTTTAAACGATCGTTTTCTTAATTGACTATTAACTGTTATCTGACAAGCCATAAATCAAGCAAGTGACCCAATAGACATTACATATTGCCCTTGTTGACAAAAAAACATGTTTTGGCGTATGTCTTTTGTGATTTTATCCTAAATGCGCTTTGTGATGTAGCTACTAATATTGAACTTTAATGCTCTATTGGACTATTTGCATCGAACCTTGTCATCTTAATGGACTGAATGGTCCCACAGAGCACAGCATGATTCAATTTTTTTTTTTTTCTCCATTCTCTTATTCTTATTAGAATTCAGTGGTGTTCATGTTATATTATTCTCTCACATGTTGTACATATGTAATTTGCTATACAAGATAAACCTGTCAATTTTTCTCTCAATATTGTACAATAAAGTTGTTTTTTATTTTTGGTGGAACAAAATAATTATTAATTGATTACCATTCAGCGTTATGTCAGCCAGCGTACCCTCTTATATATACAGTGTAATACAATTTCATTTGTTTCCTGTTTCCACATATTAATCAGCACAACTGGTTTCATCATTGATAATAATAAGAAATGTTTCTTGAGCAGCAAATCAGAATATTAGAATGATTTCTGAAGGATCCTGTGACACCAAAGACTAGAGTAACGATACTGAAAATTCAGAAATAAGTGACATAGCTTGAAATAGAAAAGTTATTTTAAATATTCTGTAATATATTACAATAGTAGTGCTTTTACTAGATTTTTGATCAAATAAATACAGCCTTGGCAAGCATAAGAGACGTTTTTTTCAAAGACGTTAAAATATCTTGCTGACCCCCAACTTTTGAACAGTTATGTGTACATAGATAGAAATAGGCCTACATAAAATTGTATTTATTTACTTATCAATTTAATGATGTAAAATGACGCAAATTTTACAGTATTTCCACGTGTCATTATTGGCCAATGCAATCATCTTAAAACGATTGGTTCACCCAAAAATTAAAATGGTCATAATTTACTCAGCCTCAAGCCAAACCTGTATGAGTTACTTTATTCTGTTGAACACATAAGAAGATATTTTGAAGAATATTGGTTACCAGACAGTTGATGGTAGCCGTTGATGTCTATAATAAGGGAAAAAAAATTACTATGGAAGTCAATGGCTACCATTTACTGTCAATTAAAATTTGGGGGTGAACTATTCCTTTACATGGCCAAATACAGTCAGATTAATCCATGTATTTCTATGTGTTTATGTGACCTTTATTGCAGATACAGCCAAAATATAATTGAATGTGATGTTTACCAAAAGAATGTCGTGATTTTACGTCTGACCGCTGCACGTTCTCTAATTACACACCCACCCTGCACAACCTCAGAGTTCAAACATTTCAGAAACAATAATTGAATGATTTGCTGTCAGAAATGTTGCCTGAGCATGATAAACATTTGTTGTTGTGAAAGGGAGGGCCCGCAGGCTGGAGGGTGAAGACTTGGTGATGTAAAGCTAATGAGATGTTAATTGAGAGGCAGCGGCCTAGTTTCAGTCCAACCCATTTAAACTCTGATAGCCAAGAGCATGGGAACAGACACGGGGGAGAGAGGGAGTACTGGACGGCCCTCTGTAGGGCTGCGGACTCCCTGGGCAGTTTATCATCTGATTTTTTTTTTTTTTCTTTCTTCTGTTTTTCTGTCTTTCTTTCTCCTGATTATGGGTAACGGTGTTTGAAGTGCTGTAATGAGCATGAAGATCTCGCCTCACTCAATCATTAAAACAAACAAAAGAGCCTCCCCAAACTCTCTCTCTCATTCACACACACACACACACACACACACACCACGTCCAGCGGGCACTAATGAACATTCCTAAAATAATCTAAAAGAAAAGAAATGACACAGAAAATATCAACAAAGACAACCACAATAGCGCAGAAGAAAACCCGGCTAATTAATTTCGTAACCCCCCTCCTCTTTATCTGTCTGCATCTCTCTTATTTTTCTCTCCTTCTCCCTCCACCTCTTGTTCTCACTGCAACAGTCATTTAAATAATGTCTTAATTTTCAGCATCTGCTGTTTTAATGGGTCTTTTTGTGATTAAAGCAGCATGTGCAAATGGAAAGGAGGAGAGAAAAAAAATCAAGTGCAGAAGATGGAGAGAGTGAATCTCTTGTCTTCCAGACTGGAGAGAGCAGAGGTGGACAGCAGATTTTGTGGGGGTATAATGAGTGACAGGGCTTTCCCATCAGCCCTCTCGCTACACATTTTGCCCCGAGTCCTTTGTATTTGTCCATTAGTTGCCCTACGTAGACGTTTTTGTCCAGATATGGGTTTACAATATCTTTCAGGCCTAAAGGAATGGAAAATAAGCCCCCACAGCTCCCTTTTTGAAGTTATGGCACTACAATGATGTGTTAATGAGTTTGGGGACTGTGTTCTAAGACAAATATGTTCAACGTTTAGACAGTGTTTCAAAGAACCAAATTCTTGGCCTGGTAACACAATTTGTGCAATTTTTTTTTTTTTTTTTTTTTTTTTGAACACACTCACACATTAGTGCACACACACCAGTGTGCACTTTAAAGAAAACCGGCAGAGTGCTCATTATAACATGTTAAATAGATGAGAAATTGAACAGAGCTTTTCACTGGTGGCAGTCTAATTTACAGGAGCCCTGTGTGTATAAATGACACCTCCAAGTGTATGTAATAAGTATGTGTGCATTTAGGTTTGTGGAATAAAGATTATTTGATTTAAATGAATACTCCTCCCAACAATGAAAATTCTCTCATCATTTACTCACCCTCATGCTGTTCAGGATGTATATGACTTTCTTTCTTTAGAAAAAAAAACAAAGATTTGTAGGAAAAATAATCCATCTCTGTGAGTATGTGATATAATACAAGCGAATGGCTTCCCAAATGCTGATACTCTACAAAGCACATACAGCCATTGTGACCCATACAACCCCACTGGATGAATTATTGCCTTCTGAATGAAATAGGTGTGTGTAAGAAAAAATACTTTTAAATTTATTTTATTTATTTATTTTACTGTTAACTATCGTTTCCAGCTGACTGTTGTATGCACGTTCACACGCTCACGTTTTCTCTTGATGTAACTGTGAAGCTTTACACATGCTAGAAGTGATAAATGATGTATTCTAGCATTTCGATTTAAACTTCAAATTCATTTATTTAAATAATGTTGTCAATTTAAATCACAACATGCATTCTTGCCAAGATATAGTAAATAAATATTTAATCACATGCATATCAATTTGTTATTCTAGAACGTAAATACAATACAAGCATACAATAATCATCATCATAACAATAAGAATCTTAATACGCTTAAATGTATATATTGCACAATTATTAATATTACTAGATCTTCATAAATCCCAGTTTCATAAAATGGCTACAACACATGCATGTGTCTATGGTGCATAAACTGACATCCATCCATCTAGCACTATTAATCAGAGTTCTTCCACTTCATTGGATGAATCAATAAAAGTATGTTTAGGTCAGCAGTAGTAGCTGTAGAGGACCTCAGAGATCTCTGCAGGAGACAAAGAGGAGATTGCTAGCCCAAATGAAAGAGAATGCTGTTATAATGTTAAGTGGAGAAATTGATTTCAAAAGCACTGCAGAGCAGCTCAACATGACACACAGGAGGACCACAGGATGAAAAGATTTGAAAATATAAAGAAATAAGCAGCAGTCTATTACAAGTTAAGTTGTAATGGGATTCCTTCTACACACTTGAGCGTTTTAAAGACATACACTATACAGCCAAAAGTATTGGGACACCCCTCCAAATCATTGAAATCTGGTGTTCCAATCACTTCCACTTCCAAAGGTGTATGAAATCAAGCACCTAGGCATGCAGACTGCTTCTACAAACACTTGTGAAAGAATGGGTCGCTCTCCGGAGCTCTGTGAATTCAAGCGTGGTGCCATGATAGGTTGCCACCTGTGCAATAAGTCCATTTGTGAAATTTCCTCACTACTAAATATTCCACGGTCAACTGTTAGTGGTATTATAACAAAGTGGAAGTAATTGGGAACAACAGCAACTCAGCCACGAAGTGGTAGGTCACGTAAAATCACAGAGCGGGGTCAGCACATGCTGAGGCGCACAGTGCGCAGAAGTCACCAAATTTCTGCAGTTAATAGCTACAAACCTCCAAACTTTGTGTGGCCTTCAGATTAGCTCAAGAACAGTGCGTAGAGATCTTCATTGAATGGGTTTCTGTGACCGAGCAGCTGTATCCAAGCCTTACATCACCAAGTGCAACGCAAAGCATTAGATGCAGTGGTGTAAAGCATGCCGCCACTGGACTCTAGAGCAGTGGAGACATGTTCTCTGGAGTGTAGAATCACGCTTCTCTGTCTGGAAATCCGATGGACGAGTCTGGGTTTGGCGGTTGCCAGGCGAACGGTACTTGCCTGACTGCATTGTGCCAAGTGTAAAGTTTGATGGAGGGGGGATTATGGTGTGGGGTTGTTTTTCAGGGGTTGGGCTTGGCCCCTTAGTTCCAGTGAAAGGAACTCTTAATGCTTCAGCATACCAAGACATTTTGGACAATTTCATGCTCCCAACTTTGTGGGAACAGTTTGGGGATGGCCCCTTCCTGTTCCAACATGACTGCACACAAGTGCATTGTGGAGGAACTTGACTGGCCTGCACAGAGCCCTAACCTCAACCCGATAGAACACATTTGGGATGAATTTGATCGGAGACTACGAGCCAGGCCTTCTTATCCAACATCAGAGCCTGACCTCACAAATACGCTTCTAGAAGAATGGTCAAAAATTCCAACTCCACAACCCTATGGATTAAGAATGGAATGCCATTTAAAGTTCACATGCATGTAAAGGCAGGCGTCCCAAAACCTTTGGCAATATAGTGTAGTTCACCATAAAATGAAAATTCTTTAACATTTTGGCACCATAAAGTAACAGAATAAGTGCTTTCTACACAGGTAGTCATGCTCTATATTCCTCTGTGTGTATTGTGTCTGATTATGAGGCACTTTATTCTTTGCAGTCTTGAAAATGTGGGCAGGTTTGGATCAATGTGAGGGCGAGTAAAATTTTAGGGTGAACTGTTCTTATAAGAGTCTCAGCATACCTGCAACAAATAAGTAATTAATCTTGTAGATGCTCAAATAAGATGACCCCATTTTCCAAGAGGTAAAAATGCAACCATGTCCCTTTGAGCGTGGAAAAGAAAACAAAGAATGACTTTTTGAAGTCATAGCACTTATTTACCTGTGTGAGAGAAGTGTTACTCAAAGACAACATGTGAAACGGGTTGCTCATTCAGTGAGGCTGTGCATGTGTGCATGCGTGTGCGTGTGTTCGCCTGCAGGCATTGCTGTAAAGCTGCACATCTGCATTTAAATGCCATCCGGGGGCTCTGTGCATGGAAAGTAATATTTCAATGCGACTATTTAAAGCCTGTTGAGGCGATGCCACTTTGCGCTGAAATAGCATCATATACCATATGCATTATTTATGGACGCTATCTTCATTATAGTGCTTTGCTCGGAGGGGGAGGAGAAAGCAACATAATGAACCGCCACATGCTAGTGATGTCACACAGCATAGGGGGGTGGAGCTCACTGTGTGTGTATGTAGTGAACTTAAAAGATGGCATTCAATAACACTTTATAACAGTATTGGAAAATAATTTGGAAATGTGTGTTTGCATACACATGGCTGTATGTGTGTGCTTGTGTGTCAGAGGATCTATCATCTCCATCCCAGGTCTTTTACATCCATCACTCTGGAATGGAGCGCCTTATCACATACTTGGATTTTTTTTATAGTCCATATACTTGACACATGAATCTGGTTCTGCCTTCGAAATCACATCAGTCTTCTCTTAGTGCCACTTCTCCTACATTTGCCTTCTCTAGTGTTATTCCATTCAACTATGGCCCGCTCACTCTGACATCTTCAGTTGAGTACCCTGTCTGAAGGTTGCAGAGCACTATAGGAGTTTGTTACTGTAGGAACAGCCTACACTAGTATGTATGTGGATGTGTGTTGGCATATATAGTGGTGGCCAAAATTATTAAACACCTGACAGGTCTGAAAATATTGTCTCTTTTTTGCCTCCAAAACATGATTTAATTTCATAATGTTCATGAAACATGCAGATGGTTGGTCTGACCATCAAATATCAGATAACGTGAGCCGTACTGTTTTTATCCACTTTTAGCTTTAATATTTGGTATGTCCACCTTTTGCAGTAATTACAGCAGCACATCTCTCTGGTATAGTGTCATTGTATTTCCTCTGAGAACTTCAACACTAATGAAATGTATAAATCCCAAATCTTCTGCAAATGAAGCCAAAGGCTTTCCTTTGAATGTACAATAGATCTGTCCAGTTTATTTTCCAACCCGCCCCAAATGTGCTCGATTGGGTTGAGTTCTGGACTTTGAGGGGTCCAGAATATAAACAGCAAAATGACTTGCTTGAAGTAACCAGTATGTAGGTACCTGTTCTACTAAATCATCATCAGCAGGGGGTCAGAGTTTTGATTTCCTGTCCGTTTCCACGGTGATTGTCATGGTGAAAGCAACTGCATCCAAGCAGCTAGTTCCATCCAGTTAGGCTGTTGATGTATGGATGGAGGGAAAGATCTTTCTCTCTCTCTCTCTCTTTCTCTTTCATATTCCTCTTAGCCTTTTCAATTAATCTCTCTGTTTTTCTCACGCACACACACTCACGCTCCTTTTCTCAATTTCTCCCTCCTCTACCCCCATAATTAGATCTGGTTAATTTACACTGTGTGGCGCGCTGGGAAGAGGCAAGCTGTAATTTTGTGTGTGTGTGTGTGTGATATTATGGAGAGGGTATAAAGCAGCTCTACTGGGACTGCTGACTCCAAAGTGCTACTGCTACACCCTCTTAGTTTGGGTGTGTCTTTGTTTATTGGGTTGAATTTTGAGATTCATGCTGGCACATTGTGTGTGTATACATTCTTCACCTGTACCTTTGCATGTACTCTGCAGTGATTAATCTGTTTATGTTTTTGTGAAGAAATGTATTGTGTGTGGCAGGAGAGGTGGTCCTCTCCCAATTCCAATTTTTATGTTTGAGGGCAGAGGCCAGGGGCCCTTAAGGGGGTTCTCTGTGTGAGTGGGTGTGGTTTCTGCGAGCACATTGATTGTGCTTGGTCTTACTTTGAACAATTCATTGTTGCATGTTATTCCAAAGAAAAAAATGTTGGTCTTCATAATCAAAAATATAATAATTTGCTCCGCCTCTGAAACATGTTTCCTTTTTTGGTTTTCCATCTTATTTTCCATGCCCTCCTCAACCACCTGTCCTATACCCCATCCATCTAGCTGCACTGCTCCATTCCAAGTAGGTGACATCATGAAAGCCCTGATTGGCTAATAGCACCACAAGATCACGCACAGTTCCAAACTAGTTTCCCTGAGCTGTGATGTCAGAACCAGTTGACTGGTTTCTTTTTTATTGACTTGAAAAATAAAGAATTTTCCTGTTTTGTATCTGGAAGAGGCCTCTATAACTTTATAGACTTATAGAAGATAATATACAGTACATTTTATAGATTTATTTAAATAGAATAGGTGTGTGTGTGTGTGTGTGTGTGTGTGTGTGTGTGTGTATATATATATATATATATATATATATAATATAATATAATATATATATGTGTGTGTATATGTGTGTGTATGTATATATACATGTATGTATATAATATATATACATTATATGCATGCATTACACACACACACACACACACACACACACACACACACACACACACACACACACGTATGTATTAGGGGTGTAACGATACCCTTGTCACGATTCGATACATATCCCGATACTGAACTCACGAAACCATATTATTGCGATTAGTCCAGGGCATATGCTAAAAGGTTAACAAAAAATGTACTGTTGATTTAAAATGCTAAATTTGGTATTACATTGAGGGTAGAAATGGATAGGCTTGGACTTGATGCTGGTAACCCAATGCACAAGACAGTGGTGACACCAGAATAAAAATATTCATAATTCTGAAGCTGAAAATACAGAATTATTTTAGACAAATATGCTTGCACTCGGTCACTGACTAGATATATTTAAAATATTGTAGGCCACTTTTTACTGATAAAATAAGACATTTGACATTATCAGGACTCACAAATATTCCCCTATTGCATTATTATACATTATATTCAACATTTATAGTTTAATGTAGTACTGACACTAAAACTCTGTAAACTTGAATTTTTTTTTTCCTCCCACAGTAATTTTTCATTTGGGTGAACTATGCACAATACAGATTGTCACTATCCACGATACATATTGTTGCAATTGTGACACGATATATTGTTACACCCCTAATATATGTGTATATGTGTGTGTGTATACGTGTGTGTATACATACATGCATGCATACATGCACGCATACATACATACATGCATGCATACATACATGCATGCATACATACATGCATGCATACATGCATACATACATACATATATACATACATGCATACATGCATACATACATACATGCATACATACATGCATACATGCATACATACATGCATACATGCATACATACATACATGCATACATGCATACATGCATACATGCATACATGCATACATACATACATACATACATACATACATACATACATACATACATACATACATACATACATACATACATACATACATACATACATACATACATACATACATACATACATACATACATACATACATACTATCTTTTAATCCATCTAATTTATTCTGTCAGGCTACATGAAATGTTTGGCTAACTGTGTCATGCAAAGCAGACAATTTTTTTTTTTTTTAACTATTGGTCCATTCATATTAAGAGAACACTTTTCACATTTAGTGAATTTCAGATACATAAGTTTAACCATGCATATTTTCTCCAGTTCACATAAAAATACAGTATGTTGACTTTGTTGATGACACAGAAGCACACTCTAATTTTCCCTATTTCCCCATGTACAGTAAACCTAGAAGTATGTTTGAATGATGTTTAAACACACATTAGACTCCAATTATAGTAGTATATTATTATTTATCAGTAGCCTAATAAAAAACGTTTTAATGCTTTGTTATTGGTCAAATACACATTTTGATGTACTGGTCTTGTCATTATGTGAAAGTTGAAGTTGGGAAGATGGCATCTGAAAATGTATTCTGCCTTGATCACAGGGTGTGTATGTATGTTTTCGCAGGGTTGTCTGCCGGTCTCAGTTTGACCACTGAATGTTTGGTGGAGCCTGCAGGTCACCAGTGGTGATGGTTATTCTGCTTATGGTCTCCTGAGTATATAATTGCGATAGTAACCTGCTCTTGACAGGGCTTTGTTGATTAGAAACCAAACCCTGGTGCTCAGAGCGGTTGTGTTTTAATGACAGACACTCCATGGCTACAGCTGGACCCTCTGTGGAACTCAGCGCTCATCTTCAATTGTAAAGAACAGGGCATCGGAGGGGGTCCAGCTAATGCTGCCTCATATATTGCAGTTTCTTTGTCAGATGTACCGTATACAGGTGTTTGACTGCCTTTTTTTCCCAGTAAAAGTTGCTGTTATTGCTTTTATTACATAATTAATAAAACATAAGAGTAGAAATCAGGCATCATTGAAAATATTTAACATATTTATGGAAGAAATGTATGACTAAAATGAAAAAAGAAAAAAAAAGTATGAAAGAATTCTGAGATTGTAATTATTTGCTTGCTTTATTGTAGCACCAGAACGCCTCTCTGGTTGATGCATTGAGGAATGTTTGTTTAAAATTTAATCGGCTTGCTGCTCGCTGTGCATCCGTGGAGAAGAGAGGTCGGAGCATGTCAGGAAATGGCACATTTCTCATTAGGGCACAGCCCAGAAGCAGTGATGCTGAAACACTACTGATACACAAAGAGATGAAAACAAGGAGAGAGAGAGGGTGAGTGAGAGAGAGAGTCTGTGAGAACAGAAGGACTGGGAGGGAGGAGGAGTTCACAGAGAGATACAATATGCTCCAGTACCCCCACTGGTTCAACCTCTATACTCTCATCCCTGACTGTTTGTGTTTACATGTGAAATTGAGTGATGTGCCAGAGTGAGGAAGGGTGCTGGGTCTGAAGCAACACAGGGGTGCTTGCTAATGAGAAGCTAAAAGCTCAAAGCAGTAGACCGGATGACACAGAACTGAGGAAACATACTGCTCAATAGAAACAACCCACTCTGATGCAGTACAAAACTGAAATAAATACTCTTAACTCACTTCAGGAATGTGTGCTTGTAGCTGTGGGATTTGCAGTTTTCCTATAGTTGATAGAGTATGTGGTTAGTCACTGGTTTGATTCCTAGGAGCAACATACTAATAATGCATATCCTGAGAAATCCAGCTCAAACCAACTTAAAGGTACTCTATGCAAGTTTGGCTTCTCTGTCATGGTTGAAAAAAAAGTTCAAGTTGATTTTACCTTTTATGCTTATCTGCATCCAAGTAACTAAGTGGCATATTTCGTCATAGAAGCGTTCTTTTTTCTTCTTTCTCTTTTTTTCTTTTACAGACATGATGTAAACGCCCAAGGACGAATTATGCAAACTTGAAATGTGCTACCAAATCCAACTTGACCACTTAAAATACAAATCATTATTATAGGCTTACAGTAATGATCAGGGTTAGGCAAGAACATTGATCACTGATTTTTGTATGTTCTCACTCAGTTATTGATTTCTGTTCAAAAGATGAAAATATCTGTTCCTTCATCTGTTTCATCACAATGAAACAGATATGCTGGTATAGCTTAATCTGCTTTTATGTGGTTTAGGTGTTCCAAACTGGTTTAGATGGTTGACCAGGTTTACTACCAGCTGGCTGAAGCTAGCTTTCTGTCCCTCCATTGGCAGCTATGCAACTACCTCTTTGATGCTTCAAAAAGTTCATAAAGAGATCATAAAAGTAACGATATTAACTTTTTGAAGCATTAAAATGTTTTTGCATAGCTGCCAATGAAGAGAAATGGACAGAGAGCTCTCAGATTTCATCAGAAATAACACTATTTGTGTTCTGAAGATGAATGAAACCCTTACGGTTTGGAACGACATGAGGGTGAGTAATTAATGACAGAATTATCATTTTTGGGTGAACTATCCCTTTAAATTGGCTTGGTTTTTCCAGCAGGGTTGTAGGAAAAAGAGGAATTGCAAGTTTTATTACAGTTAGATTGCTGTTATTAATTGTAATTTAATTGAATTTTTGCCAAAAAGCAAGCATTGACCTCGACATGATGATGTTGAAAAAAGAGATGTTATAGACACCTTAAATAATAAATAAAATCTTTTAGACACGTTTGTGGGAAAGTTGATTGAAGTCACAGTGGAGAGATAAAGCAAGAAAGAGTAATAGTGGAGACAGATAGATAAAGATTTATTCGATTTATGCCTTCCTCTCCGTGTCTCACATCTCCTGCAGAGGCAATCAATGAGAAATGTGTGAAAGCCTTGAAAAGATGCCTTTCTGAGAGCCTTTTTTTCCCCTTCCTTCCTTGAGAATGCTTCTGCCTGCCTGCCTGCCTGCCTTTGACTCGCATGAAACAAAACGACCAGTTACAGAAGCACCACTGTGTGAGTTTAAGCCGCCACACACCACCCGGAGATCCTTCTGAGCTCGATGATGCTAGATTAGCTGGAACAAGTATATCAGTAGGACACAAAAAGAACACAGAGGGGTAAGCGGGAGAGGACGCAGGAGGGGCCTGGCTCTCTTGTTATGCTAAGAGTGTTTCGAACGGTCCCGCTTGGTTCAAGTTAATTACGACCAACATTTAAATAAGAGCACTTGTCTTGAGGACGGTGGTTGGCTGCGGGAGAGACAGACCTCGTGCTAATTGTGTTTGTGTTTCCAGCTCCTCCCCTCATCTCCAGTCCTCTCTCAGTATGAGCTCCTGCGGGACACACTATGTGAGCTGCAGCCCAATGAGGGGCTTTGGATAATCGCCCCCTCACACGGATCTGTAAGCGTCCAAATCCTGGTCAACATACTGTAACTGGTTGCTTCTGTCTTTTCTTCTCCTGCAGATTTATTGAGTGGTATCTTACTGCTGAAATAATAATTATCTTGCACCTGTATGCTCTCTCAAAAATACTCACACACTTTCTCTGGTACTCAGTGGCCATGTACAGATGCAGATGCCCCCTTTAATTTGATTTTGTGATTTACGTGTCTTTGAGTTATGAAAGTAAGGCCTCAAAGCTGTTTCTCTCACACACAAACAGTGAAAGAGTTAATGATTGGTTTTGGAGCTAGTAAATGGTGTAGAATTGTGTTCTGTATGTGCATATGTCTACGTGGTTGGTGTGTGCATTTTATTTTTTACTGATGGGTAATGTACTTTTCCTATGCTTTCTTGTGCATGTGACTGTATGATATGGCCTTAAAGTGGATGCAGGAATTGGTTGGTCAGAGTGCGAATGATAATCTAAGTGACTTTTAGTCGTTTTATTTTTAGACCTTAACATAGATCTATATCTATATCATCTCTATCTCTATCGATCTCTATCTATCGATCTATCTATCGATCTATCTTAGTACATACAGGAAACACTGGTAAACACAGGCAAGATTAAGGGAATCAAGACAGGTATTTTACAGGAATGTAAAAATCTTAATTGAAACATGAGATGCCAAGTATATACACCATTATTGAAAAGTTTGGGGTCTGTAAGATTTATTTTTATGTTTTTGAAAGAAGTTTCCTATGGTCAGTAATGCTGCATTTATTAAATCTAAAATTGAGTAATATTGTGAAATTTTATTAGTTTTAAAACATTTTAATACATTTTAAACATCCTTGCTGACTAAAGACCTTGCTGAAAGCTAGTGTATTCTCCAAAACTATTCCTCAAAATCAACCCATTAGACTTGTTGTAGAAATTGGCATTGGATATTTCTTTTGTATAACTGACAAAAGCATGCATTTCATGGTTTTATCATTCTTACTGTAGCATCAGTTTATCATTGTTGTTCTGAACACTTAAGTTGCTGATTGCCTGGACCTGCACTCTATTCTGTATTCTGTCACTCTGTTTTGAGCAATTTGGGAAGAAAAAAGTTCCAGTATGATGTGGTGGGACACATTACAGATTCACTTTGTTGAACCTGCCACTTTTTTCCTACTTCAGCTGTGAACGCTTGCATATTGTCCTTGCACTGTCTCTATTGTTCAAATGGTGGTATTTTGAATTGCAGTTATGTGAACAACCTCATTAGTGTACAAGGGTTAAAGCAATCTCTCTCTGTCTCTTTTGTCTTCAGCAATGGCAGATTTTCATGTGCAGCCACGTTCTGTGCGTGCCGAACTGGGAGGTGTTGGACGATTTCAGTGCCAAATCCATGGCCTGCCTGAGCCGGTCATTAGCTGGGAAAGAGATGGGCGGCCCGTGGATACCTCTGATGACAGGTAGCACCGTAAATACACATACTTCCACACAATGACATTTGAAGGGATGTGCCCAGTGTTGTTGGAACATGTACATGTCTCCCTCTCACTGTGGACCTGTCTGTGTTGGTCACTGTGCAGGTATACTCTGTTGCCCACGGGCGTGCTGCAGATAACGGGAGTGCGCCCTGAGGATGGTGGGGTGTACTGCTGTGTTGCCCATAACAGTGCTGGAGTCAAGCACAGTGCAGGAGCGCAGCTCACAGTCTCAGGTCTGCTCAAAATTCTTCTTTGCATTCTTGAGTCTTTTCACATGACTTTCTTTCTGTAACTTGCTTTACCTTTCTGTTCCTGAAGGCTCCCAGTCATCTGTTTACAAAGAACCTGTGATCCTAGTGGGCCCTGAAAACCTCACCCTCACAGTTCACCAGACCGCCATCTTGGAATGTGTTGCCACGGGTTACCCTCGTCCAATCGTTTCGTGGAGTAGACTTGGTAGGTCTCATTTAAGTTGCTCTCTAAATTGCCTTGAGTGGTTATTAGAGCAAAACCCACCTCCGCTCCAGCCGGAATGCTGCAAAGAGCTTTAATATGCTCTCCACCACACACTGACTATAAAATCCCCAATCAACTGAAAAAGAGAAAAGGGAAAAATCTCCACCAAGGTAATGTAACATGATGGAGGACGGAGATCAGAGAAAATGAGCCGATCTATACATGGAAAGATTTCTTTTAAAAAGGGTCTTATCCTAAATCATCTTATTTTACTCCCTAAAGTTCACTTAGTCAAGGTGTCTTGCACTAAAAATGTCTTCATTTAGTTGGAATTAAAGGTGTAGTTCACTCAAAAATGAAAATTGCCATTATTTACTCCCCCTCGTGCCGTTTCAAACCTGTATGACTTTCTCTTCTGTGAAACATGAAATGATATTTTAGTTTTTTCATCCATGTTGTTTTGGACCCCATAGACTTTCACATTGGGTAGTTAAAATAATGTTCAGAATCTATTTTTATATTGTGCGCAAGAAAGAAAGTCCTACAGATGTGTAGTGAATAAATGATGACAGAATTTTCATTTTTGAAATTTTTGTTTTTTGAGCACCAAATCGTCATATTATAATGATTTCTGAAGGATCATGTGACACTGAAGACTGGAATAGTGGCTGCTTAAATTCAGCTTTGCCATCACAGGAATAAATTGCATTTCAAAATATAATAAATGTAATATATCACAATATTATAGTTTTCACTGTTGTATTTTTGCTGAATAAATACATGCAGCCTTATTGAGCATTAGAGACTTCTTTTAAAACTTAAAATCATAACAAAAATTATATCTACCCCAAAACTTTTGAATGGTACTGTACATCAAACCTTTTTAATTCAAAAGATCCAGAAAATTAAGTGTTTGATTGTATGACCCTATTAAAATAAGATGGCGGTTGTATTAGTCATTTACACTCCAATCTCCTGGAGCCAAATGGTTTGGAATAGTAAAAGAAATACTCTCCCATCCTTCTCGCTAAGTGATGGATATTACAGATCGAACAGGCTGATACTGTACAGTGAGATTGGTTTCTGTGTGAAAAATAGCTCATTTATTTTTAAGCGCACTCAGAGTTCTGAAGCCACACACTTAGAATGGTTTCAGGCATTTTTGGTCATTGAATGCTCTTTGCCACATCTATCTGTCTTTAGGATTTAGGATTAATGAAGAAATGCCTCTTCTTCTAAAGTGTGTTGTAGGGTGATTAATGTCGTTTTTATGTTGGCAATGCCTGTATTTATGCCTGTAAGTGTGGATTTGTCTTCTGGATCATCTCATTTTGAGCCCTGTACCATTTGCTCTTTGAATTTAAATAAGCATTTCGGGCTATATCTATATATTTTGAGGTGAACATAACCTACTTATTCTCCGACCCACACCAACTGCTCTCTCTCAAGCAAGATTTCACAGTGACTCCCACACTTGTATAATAATCCGTTTCTGAACTCTTTCTCGCTCTCCCAGCTATTATCTAATGTGATTCTCCCATTAAGAATGTAAATGATGGTGTCTTCCTGT
Source organism: Paracanthobrama guichenoti (assembly GCA_018749465.1). Taxonomy (NCBI): domain Eukaryota; kingdom Metazoa; phylum Chordata; class Actinopteri; order Cypriniformes; family Gobionidae; genus Paracanthobrama; species Paracanthobrama guichenoti. The sequence continues at coordinate 29,050,918 of CM031949.1, forward strand.
AATGGCTGCTAATCAGATTGTGGATATTACCTTCCGCAATGTTGCTGGAATTAACTGCTAACAATGGGATTTTGCTGGATTAGATTACAGCGAGAGCAAATCAAGGCTAAACTCAGTAATGAATGTGATACGTCTCGTACAGTTAGTGATTAATGCCATTCTGCATTTATGTCATCTTGAAGCCGGAGATTTTGCTGAGTTTATTTCACTCTAATACACAACCAAGCATGCATGCTGATTAACACTTACCTGAAAGAACACACATTTGTCATGGGACAAAAGGCCTGCCCAGTAAAATGTAATACAAATTTTGTCTATGGGAAATAGATTCTGGGCATCTGCACCTGTAACCTAAAATATGTCCCCATTTGCTGCAATAATATAATATAATTATAGTCGTGATAAGATTAAATATATATTTTTAACACTATTGTAAGGCAGCACAGAGTAAGTGCTTTTTGAGTACACATGGTTTCAGTTGTTCCTATATTTGTGGAGGATCTGGTTTTTACCTGGAAGACTGCCTTGGACTTGTAAAAACCAGTTACCATGTTCCAAAATCCAACTTGACCACCTTAAACCGGTTTATTTTTTTCAACAGTGATAGACCTTAATCTGGGTAAATGTCACTGAATTTTAAGCGGATGAAAGTTTAGTTTTTTCAATGGCAAGCACTGTATAAAGATCCTAGATCACATGTAATTTTCACAACTTTCAAAACTCTTTTATTCAGTTATTGCCTTCTGATATTTATTCTTTTTATTTTTCATCAGCAGAACAATTTGCATGTTGTTAAATGTAAACTGTACGATGCATGGAACACACATTCCTTCTGTCCCTCACAGCCCCATTTTCATCCCTATCAAAAAATAAAAGGGATAGTCCACCCAAAACTAAACATTCTGTACAACTTACTTCTGTGGAATATTGGTTATGGTTCCCATTGACTTCCATTTAAATGGATAAAACATACAATGGGAAGTTAATGGGAACCAAACTGTTGGGTTACCAACATTCTTCAAAATATTTTCTTATCTGTTCTGCAGGTAAAAAAAGTGAACAACATGAGTATGTATGAGTAAATGATGACTGAATTTGTGAGTTATTTTTTTTTTTTTTTAGATGAACTGTCCCTTTATACATGGTGATATCCTGACTTAGTTCAACCCCAACTACTTCCTCGTATGTCAGTGTCTCTGTGATTATTTGGTTGAACATGCTAATTAACCCACAAAGACTAAAAGCCTGTATCTCTAAAGACAGATGAGTGTTGTTATCATTAACTGTGTGGAACCGGATTGAGAAGCTCCAAACAGCTGCTGAATGATAAGTGGAGATGTTTGTGCGCCTCACAACAGATGCCAGTCAGTTAAATCTGGCGTTATGAACTGCACCCTGCTGCATTATCTAACACTGTGTCTAATATCATTTCAACAGGCACATTAACAAAACAGAATGAGAGACCTGAGAGGCCAGTGAAATGAATGAAAGATGTATTTAGAGGGATTGTTAATTTTTATTAGCACTTTACCTCACTGAGTGTCCAATTACAGCTGTAGTGAGTGAGATGGTCCAGACTGATAGAGTTTACAGTACCTCATGAGATTCATTGCTTATACATAAAGTGTGTGGGTTCTACACATGTATAGGAGATGTCCATGGTAACATGGGACATCCTGCATCACTGGCATTCATAAGTCATCTCATATGTCCAGAGCCCCCTTTCTTGGGTCCCCGCTTTTTTCTATGCACACTTTTTCTATGAGTTTTTTTTAGTATTTTTACTCTCTTTTTGCCCCAGGGCAAAACGAGGGATAGTCCTTTGTACTCCATAATTAGTCACATTTAACCAGTGCTGTTAAATTCAGAGGCTCATCGCATGCTTCTGTTGTCCTGTTACATTTATTTTTAGTTCCTATGGGGCAGGAAATGGTTTTATGGCTGAATAATCATGTGATTCTACATTATCTCAAATGCCTCTCTTTTTATTCCCTCTAATGATCCATTTAATTCTCTTTGAAATGATCTTTATGACCTCTTTCCCTTGTCTTTGACAACACTATGCCTTCATCTCTCTTTCAGATGGCCGCCCAATAGGAGTTGAGGGTATCCAAGTACTAGGAACAGGAAACCTGATGATCTCTGATGTCAGAGTTCAACATTCTGGCATTTACGTCTGTGCGGCCAACAAACCAGGAACCCGTGTGCGGAGAACTGCTCAGGGACGCCTAGTTGTGCAAGGTGAGCCTTTTCTAAAAAAAAAATTAAAATAATAATAAATTTAAAAAAAATCACTTTCCCAAAACTATTCTATTTAACTTTTATAAGTAGTTAAACTAAAGTACTCCTTTTTAAAAAAGCACTTAGTTACAGCCATCATCAGTCAATCTATCCATCTATTCTCTGAACTGCTTGCACTCTGTAGGGTTGCGGGAATGCTGGAGCCTATCCCAGCATCTCGGGCCACAGGCAGGGGAACACCCAGTCCAGTCCATCACAGGGCTGAGTGATATACAATTGCATCTAAATATTTAGCTTTGAATGAGGTCAAACTAACAAATTAATTATTTGAACACAAAATCAAATGTTTGTTCTTTCTTTCTAACCAGTGAAACAAACTGATTTACGTAATCATTTTGCTTTGAATGAGATCAAACAAATGAATCAAATTAACCAAACAATTCACAAATCTGAGAGTTAATTTTTTGAGCCAGTTTGAACAAACTGATTCACTAAAATGAACCTTATTAATATTTACCAACATTTTAAGAGAGTTTACACAGTTTAGGAATGTTTTTTTTTTTTTTTGTATTATTGTCTATATGTCTATATATATATATATATGTATGTCTATATATATGTATGTCTATATATATATATATATATATATATGTCTATATATATATACATGTCTATATATATATATATATATATATATATATGTATATATGTATGTCTATATATATATATATATATATATATATATATATATATATATATATATATATATATATATATATATATATATGTCTATATATATACATGTCTATATATATATATATATATATATATACACACACACTCACCTAAAGGATTATTAGAAACCACCTGTTCAATTTCTCATTAATGCAATTATCTAATCAACCAATCACATGGCAGTTGCATTTAGGGGTGTGGTCTTGGTCAAGACAATCTCCTGAACTCCAAACTGAATGTCAGAATGGGAAACAAAGGTGATTTAAGCAATTTTGAGCGTGGCATTGTTGTTGGTGCCAGACGGGCCGGTCTGAGTATTTCACAATCTGCTCAGTTACTGGGATTTTCACGCACAACCATTTCTAGGGTTCCTGTGGGCGAAAATGCCTTGTTGATGCTAGAGGTCAGAGGAGAATGGGCCGACTGATTCAAGCTGACAGAAGAGCAACTTTGACTGAAATAACCACTCGTTACAACCGAGGTATGCAGCAAAGCATTTGTGAAGCCACAACACGCACAACCTTGAGGCGGATGGGCTACAACAGCAGAAGACCCTACCGGGTACCACTCATCTCCACTACAAATAGGAAAAAGAGGCTACAATTTGCACAAGCTCACCAAAACTGGACAGTTGAAGACTGGAAAAATGTTGCCTGGTCTGATGAGTCTCGATTTCTGTTGAGACATTCAGATGGTAGAGTCAGAATTTGGCGTAAACAGAATGAGAACATGGATCCATCATGCCTTGTTACCACTGTGCAGGCTGGTGGTGGTGGTGTAATGGTGTGGGGGATGTTTTCTTGGCACACCTTAGGCCCTTTAGTGCCAATTGGGCATCGTTTAAATGCCACGGCCTACCTGAGCATTGTTTCTGACCATGTCCATCCCTTTATGACCACCATGTACCCATTCTCTGATGGCACCTTGTTAAATCAGTGCCACGTAGAAATAATGTAGTTCTGAAGGCGAAAGGGGGTCAAACACAGTATTAGTATGATGTTCCTAATAATCCTTTAGGTGTGTGTGTGTGTGTGTGTGTGTGTGTGTGTGTGTGTGTGTGTGTGTGTGTGTGTGTATGTGTATATAACACATTAGCGTTATGTTGGGAAAAAGTAGCTTGTTGCTAGAAAAGCTACACTTCACTAACAACTGAATTATTACTTGTATTGTATTATTCAGTACACTACTGAAAAATTATTTAGTAGCAGCACTGCTTTTAGTTAATTAGCTGCCTTAGAAGTTAGTGACTGAATCTCAGCAGGTATAAACCATGATAATGGGAGCTGCAATGTAGGTGTAGCTGAGAATTGATATGATCTTAGTCGCCAGATGGTGAAGCAGCCTTTACGTGCTGTAATACACTTCATTTACATTAAAGAGGGAGAGAGAATAAGAGCGGTGTATTAAAAAATGTAATGTAAAAATTGATAGTAAGAGGAAAAGGAAATCCCAAGAGAGAAATAAGTGAAAGGAACGGGGAGATAAGAAAGAAGGAAGAGGTGTCTCTGATGATGTATCACAGTGGTACATCAATACTCACTGCCTCAACCCATCCCCCACTCTCTGTCTCTCTCGTGCACTCAGGTATAAGAGAAGAAAAAAGAGCACTAATTTGCAGGGCTGTGAGATGCACTGGACGGACCTCTGAGAGCAGTTAGAACCTCTCTTATCATTTATTTATTGAGAGAAGCTGGTAACACTGAAAATACAGGGGAGACTGAGAGCAGGATCAACACTTGCGATTTAAAGGACTTTAATAATTAAAGCCATTGCACCCTGAACAAATATAAATGGTGTTATGGTATTTAAAATGGATACAAATGAGCGAACGGGTGCTAATCAGTCAGCAATTTCAAATTTTCCCAGATTAAATGTGTCCTAATTAAGCAGTAAAAGACTATTGGATTAGCTGCAGTCTGTGTCAGTTGGCAGTATTAACATGCGGTGAGTGAATGAGGAGGAGGAGGAGGGTATCTGGTGAGTTTGGAGGCAGCAGAAGGCTCTGGGGTGCTAGAAGAGGTGTGCGGTCCAAATATCCCTCCCTAGCCCCCCACATCTGTTCTACAGCACTTCATCTGTTTTAATTTTCACACTGTCATTTATGGATTGTCAGTTTCCTCTTCTGGCCCTGTGAAATCTGTTTTTTTCCCTACTCTAATCAAGTTAATCTGATGCATTCTCTAAGTTCATTCCTGTTACCACCTACCGCTGTCACAATATATTCATTATAAATGTGATAACGCCAAAGCAAAGTAGGCACTCTCCTTCCCTCTCTCTCTCAGCATTATGTGCACTGTGGTTTTCATCTTCAAATATTTCTGTTTCTATTGCCGTTGATAGCATATATGTGACATATGGAAATGGAACCGGGTGAAATTGGGAACATTAGTGCAAAGGAGCAACTGGGCTCATTTTTAAATCACCCAGTGGAAATACGAAGACATTTTCCAACAGAAACTGAGGTTTCAGAAATGCCAGGCCTTTTTATTTAATGATCTCATGTTTTGTTTTGGCAATAACTGACTTCTCTCGTTCTCTCTATCTGTCAACAGCCCCAGCAGAGTTTGTGCAGCCCCCTCAGTCCATTGCTCGCCCGGTGGGCACCACTGCCATCTTCACTTGTCTGGCCCGAGGTGAGCCAGTCCCCCAGCTCACCTGGCTGAAAAATGGACAGATCTTAGAGCCAGATGGCCATGTCAAACTCAGGAACAACAACAGGTAAGCTGGAAAAAGACTGTAACTTGTAGGGTAACTTTGTTTTAAAAAGCAGGTGGAACAGTAGTGTGCTCATATTTTCGGTTATCGTTTCATCCTCATACTTACTATAGGCTAAAACAATATGTTGCAAGTCTTGAGATTATTTACATTAGTGAATAAATATGTAAATCCATATTAATGATTTGTGTATCCTAATGGACTGCAGATAGAATTAAGTGTGCCAGAAGTTCTGGGTTCTAATCTGCCTGTTTATTTACTTGTTTTTCTCATTAAAACCAATGTTCATCAGTGATTATATATCAAGAGCAGTGATGTTCATCTAGTTTTGTGATTTCACCAGATCAAACAGTGGGTCTCTGCAACAGTTAGCGATAGATTGAAGAGCTTGTCTGTGTGAAGACTGCACGAGTGCCAAGAGAACACTGTTGCCTTCCGCCACTGATAATACTCAGCATGATTTAAAAAACAACACATTCCAGCGCCAGATTACCTCATATGTAACACAAACAAATGAATGACTAATAATCTGGAAATGTTTCTTTTATATTAAAGAAATTGGGTATTCTTTTATATTGTTTCAAAAAGTGGTAGGAACATGTCCCACCCATCCCACCTGCAAATTACGCCATCATTATTTTAATGTATATATACTATCATGTTATTTATTAATATTGAATGTTTTATGTTTATTAATATTTTTATTTAGCTTTATTATTATTATTATTATTATTATTTAAATTTTAGTCATTTTAGTATTTCAAATGAAATCTTATTATTTATTACATTTGGAGTCACCTTACAGAAGGCATTAGTTAAGGCGCCCACTGTTTGTGGCATTGAAGGACATTCTCATGTTGCTAGTTGTCCTTTTCCAGCTAGTGTTATGACAACCACGTTAAGACTGCACTAGTCGAGGTCATAGTAGGATACATTATCCTGCATTCTTCTGATCTAGATTGGCCATGTCTATGCTACGAAAGACACTCAGCTTTCTGTTTATCTGCTGTGCTATTCTTTTTTTTCCCTCTGGAGTTTTATTTATGATCATGTCTTTGGAAATGGAAATGAAACGTGATTCCTTGTCTATCGCTATAAATGTTTTATTGCCGGGGATTTTTGTTGTGGTTAAAGAGCATGTTTATGGTGTGAGAGAAAATCAATTTCATTGCGGTTAAAATTTATAACAGCAAAGATGGGGAGAGACTTTTCATTGCTAGAAGAAATAAATTGGGAAATACAAGAAGACTGGGACGGGCATAATTTGACTGGAGTGAAAAGAAGCAGGTAGACATGGAAAGAGGGAGCGCAGGAATGGATAAGTTGGAGTCTGAATAAGCACCATTAGCTAATTGACTCATAAAGTAGAGCAGAGGGCAGAGAGTTGCTATGTGGTTGCTTATGTTCTCTGAGTATTGCTATGGAGTTACTAGGGTGTTCTGGTGGTTGCTACTGTGTTGTGGGTGATTTATTAATTGATTTCTTATTGGCCAAAAGAGCCTAGCTGCAGCTACTTTTTGTGTGCATTTGGCAGTGCATTATACTACATTAAAAGTAAACGTTCTGGCATTCCCTGGGAATCAAACCCATGACCCTGGCATTGCTGGCACCGTGCTCTGCTGTTTGAGCTACAGGAACATGCCAATGGGATCCTTTTACTCACCTCTCCTCAATAAATCTATGTGATTGTTGCACCCATTTCAGACATTGCACTGCAAAAAAAAAAAAAAAAAAAAACTTAGTATGATTGCTTAGAAAAATAGCACACCTGTCTTTAGAGATCAATATTTTGAAAGTGCTGCAATATTTCCAATCTTTGGTCAGCATATGAATGGACTATTTATAGATGTCTCTGTGCATTTAACTGGGATATAAAGTGAATAATGAAAACAATTACACAGTCCACCTTTATGGTGTTATATTGTGAGCTATATTGTTTATCAGCACCAGTTATGGTGTTATTGCCATATGACATCGCTGTGACTCTATACTTAAGCTGTGTGTCCACAGCAGGAACTTTCCCCAAAATCAAGGAGGTACTCTGTGTTTCGACCGCAGGGGCCAGGGTCTAAATGAAGTTCCAGGTAAAAATTTCAGTGGAAACTTGGCTTTAGATGCAGCGGTTTGGGGCCTGGAAACCTCAAAAGCATGTAAAGCAACCTATATAATATTATTTGTGTGTGTATCCATGTGGGTTGGGGGATTTTCTGCCTGCTAACAGGAAACCCAGCTTTCTCACAAAGAGACAGGGAGATGCTGACCTTCAAGAGGTTCAGAAAGAGGATTGATTTGTACATTTAACAAACTTGCATACACATTAATCCAAAGTTCATATACAGGCAGCCTCCCCCCAAATGTATATCATATGCTCACAATGTAAACATGCACGCTTGACCTGCAATACCATTAGCTTGTCCTTTTGCCCTCACCTCTCTTTTGTGATGGTTTGTACATGACACTCTCACAAGTCTCCAGACGCACACTGAAACTTTAGTTGGAAAAAACTAAAGACATCTCCTCGTTGGATTCAGTTTTGCAGTTAACCACAATGCCAATTACAGGCAAGAGAGGTCAGGACTTTTTGCCCACTCTGACATTATGGACAAGGTGAGATTTGTACAAATGAGATAAAAATAAAATAATAAAAATAAATAATAATAAAAATATACCACATAGGCAACTTTACAATGAAAACACTGATGATATTTAAGTTGGGTGACAATAATAAAAGAAAAAAATTAGATTTCAAATAATGTCATTGTCACTCAATTGACTAATAATTACAAAGCCCTCAAGAAGTTTAAAATCTCCCTATATTTCCAAAGGTATTATTTAATACTGAATCAGTCAAATCGTTGTCAAACACTTGTGAACGTGCATGTGATCTCTGTATCCGTGCAGGTTTGCAGGCATGGAGTGCTGCAGTCAGAGCGGAGGTCATGCGGTTCAGTAGCTGCAGGAGCAGAGGGTGGGGTCACTGCCTGCTCCATAAACATAAAACACTATTACAGCCGTAATCAAAATGCCACAGTGACCCGCAGTCAAATCACACGGCACCGGCCTGCTCTTAGAAGGACTTTGAAGGTGGTTATATATTATGTCTGCATTTCACATACTGCACATGCATGAGTAAATGTGCATTGTTGCTGAGTTTGTGTGTGATCATTTTTAATCTTGTAGTTTGGTAACTCTTCAAAGAAGGGCTTCCTTCACTGAGAGCCTTTTTCCTTGCAAAAATGACCATGTATTGAGAGACATGGCACATACTCATGAACACAGGTTTGAATCGGGCCTATGCTCTGTATCAAATTTTCTGTCCAATCTCGACTGTCTTCTAAGTTAAAAAAATTTAGAAACAAATGACCATGCAGAGATTTTTATTTTTTATTTTTTTAACTGTGCTCATTTCTTCCCTTTCGTTCCCTCTTTTTGTCCATTTTTAAACTCCATTATGTGCTTCTTGGTCATTACCCTCTCTCTAACCCATGCAAAATGGAGCGAGCTCTGGCCTTGACCTCTGACCTCTCCTGCAATCAGTCATTTCCACCAGGCTTTCACTGAGTGGAGAGACAGCTAAGCACCCCTGCCTTATATGCCTCTTCTCTACCTAACACTGCCCCTTTCCCACCCCCTTCTCGTCTGCGCCCCCTCTCTTCTAGAGGACTGTGAATAAGGGTGACCACCCCATTCAAGAGGCAGTGCTCTGTGACGACTGTGCAAACATGCTCTCAGTGTTCTGAATTGCAGCCCTCCTGTCTCAGGATGCTCTCTGTCAATCCGAGGAGAGGCCGGAATGTATAGACAGATAGAGAAGGGTGCAGATGGTCCCAGCAGCACACTGTGTGCTGTTCCTCTTCATCAATTTTATTTGTTTTTAAATGGTATCGAATTTTCAATATCTGCAATTTATTGTCCTCACTAAAAAACCCTAACGCTCAAAAGAATTAATTGGTTTGAGTAGAGCCAACTTAAATTAAACAAATTAGCTCAATTTAGAACCTTCTTTTTTTTTTGCTCACAAAGCTGACACATTTTAAGTAATCTGAATTGTCTCATTATTTTGGGTTTTATGAACTTGTTTCTTTTAATTTAGACTAACTTAAATTTAACTGAAACTGGGCTGGGATTTCTATTTCTCAGCATGCTTTGCATTAACATTCAAAAGGGAGAGTAAATGCTAAAATTAAGTGTTATATAATGTGCTATGCTTGTTTACTATTATGCTATGTTTACTATGCTATGCTAATTTAGAAGAGTTTCTGTTATGTGAGGTTTTTGTAGGGTTACCATGGTGACAAGTGGAGCATGAGCTTAGTTTGAGAACAGATTTATGTTAACTTTTCTATATTGTCGTACTCTTTCAACAATTGTTATGCTATGCTAATGTTATCAAAGCATTGTTACCAATTAGCAAGTTAGCATTTACTGATTTAGCTTGTTAAAGCTATCCAAGTTTCCACTTCTAAAAATACTTAAATTGCGATTACATTTTAATTAAGTTAAATGTATGAATTAGCTTACTCAAACATTTCAATTTAAGAGCAATTAAAATGTATGAGTACAAAATAAAAATATACAAGTTCTGCTTAAACTTTTAATTTCATAACTTAAACAAATTTTATGTAACTGATTGCGCTTTTTTTTGGAGTTTTGCCAACTTTTTCGGGTGTACAGTGCATAAGTTACTTACATTAGATTTTATTATCAATGTTAATATCGCTGCAGTTCTCGGGCCGATACACACAGGTACACAGTACCGGAACTTCTGTATTTTAATCTGTAGCGTACCCTCACTTTGTCTTGCATATCTGCACTTCTCACATGTTGCTGGTACTCTGACTGCCCACACCGAAACATAGAAGCAGGCTGTTAATTGGTACATTGGTACACACATACATACATTGCGCTTTATGAGTTTTTATAAGCTGTACGAAGTGAACGGATCAAATATTTGCGCAATGTGACTGAAGCCCACGCTCCAAAAGTGTGATCAGATTTCCACGAGCCGTTCCTATCGTGTCGCTGATGATAAAATGTGCGACCCATTTATATTCTGTTGAGAATGTACCACTTTAAAAAGCTATGGAGAAAGTCAAAAAAGCCACCCGTGATCTTAAACGGCCACTAAAAAGATTGATGAAAAGAGGGGAAAACATCATCCATGCACCAAGAAAGCTTTTTAAACTACTCATGAGAAGTTTAACTTTTACTGGCACCTTTACTAGAATTTATCACGTTCTATTGTATTTATTGTGTAGAATTTATAATAGATTATCTGTTAGGGGAATACATTTTTTATATAGATTTATTTATAACTGTGGCTTGTTCTAGCTATAGTTTCTAACTGTGTAGGTTGCTTTTGTTTCATTACAAATGCTTTAAAGAAAAAAATTAACGTTGGCCTTAGCATGGCAATGAGGAGCCATCAGTGGTCTCACCTTGAATTATAGCTTTATTGTAACAAATGCTACAGTTACAATTACAAGAACCATGTTACTTTTCTTTTTTTTACCAAGTGCAAGTTAGAATCAAGAGCTTTAAAGTCTGGACCTTGAATTATTGACTAAATTATTAGTTTTACCCATGTGTAAAATGTGTTCTGCTAATAACAACAGATATAAGGAAAATCCTGGCTTTCCGATATTCAAAGAGATGACAGGAAAGAATGTTCAGAATAAGACCTTTTTTTTTTTTTTTATGGTTTGACTTCCCATGACGCTTTGTAAACAGGTGATTTGTTAACTGTAGGCTACTTTATTGCAGTTATGTTATCAACCAACTTTGCATGTGTGGACCATTTTGCAAAAAAATCTGATTTCAACCAAGGCTCCATTGAGGAGTACCAGCACTTTATTTTTTCCACTTCAAGCACTGTATCGCTGCATTCCTAGTTGCAAAAGTTAAGTGTGGTTCTTTAAAGAGGTTCAAAGAATGGACTTAATTTAGAAAAAAAAAAATAATAATTGTCTCTCTGTTTCGTAAACATCAACTCAAATTGAACAGTACTGTAAAATCGAATTGCCACACAATTTGTGTGGGCCTTGTGTGGGAAAACTTTTTTAGAGAGGTTTTTTTTAAATAAACAAAACAAGCATTAAAATTAGCTATTAAATAAGCAAGAATAAATAATTCACCCCCTCATCAACTGTTTTTCTTTTTCTTTGAAGAACTAGGGTTCTAAATGTCATGAACACAGAATCTTATAACTCCATGAGAATATTTATATTGAATATGCACTCTTCTAGTTATGCCCAGTTAAAATAATAATATTATTGGGTAGACATTGAGTAAAAAAAAAAAAAAATTTTCAAGTTATCCTTAAAACGTATCACAAACAACTGGAAAAGTCATGGGGCTTTTGAATATTGTTTTGGACAGTGCGGGGACTTGGAATCAAAAAGGTATGAAAGAGTATGTTTTGGCCTTAGTGAACATAACTGACATTGACTGTGCTGGTTGTATAGGGAGACTAATGTTTGGCACACTGTTCTTCAGAGAGCAAGGATGACATTATGAATCATGGCTGATAGTTTGGTCCATAGAGCACAGGGTTGGGGGTATGACTTGGAAGCATGTCATGCTGGTGTGAAATCACAAAAACAGCTGGATTTATTGTCAGCTTAATTAGTGTGTGGGGGCTATACAGAGAAAGTGGAAGCGGTCTGAAGTTTCCAACCAGCCCTCCTCATTCATCTCGACATTCCTCCATCAGAGCTCTGTTAGCATGTTTTACAAGTGATTTAAACACCCCATACATTCACACACAATATGTCAAGCTGGTTCATGTAGAAGCAACCATAAATATGTGGTTTAGAAATGCAATTTGGCAGTATATATTTTTCTCTATCTTTGTAATTAGCATGTACATTTATTCATTTAGCAGACTCTTTTATCCAAAGCGACTTACAATGGAGAACAATACAAGCAGAAAGGATTAATCCAAGGGAAAACGCAATATGCTAATAAGTAGCGATACCATATCCAATTTCCATAAGTACCAGAGCAGAACCGTAATGCAGAAAAGTTCTTGATTTTAAGTGCAAAAGCCTGCTTGAAGAGGTCTCTTTAGTCATTTTTTAGATTGTGATGGATTTTACTGTTTAGGTGAAGGTTCATCCCATCAAACTGAGAGAAAGTGACTTTGTACCACATTATGATTGCACCACTAGACTTTGCCAATTCAGACTATCGAGTTGAGCTCAGAAATGGATTCAACCACGGATTCATGGATTCACAGAGCAACACTGTATACCTCAATAATCTGATGACAAAAGTGATCCCATACTATCAAGGTAAAAAATTAAAAATCTGCTTCTGTCCACACTTTGGTACGGTAAATATAGCAAGATTTGAGTGCTGTAGCATCTACTGGATGTTTGGGGGTGTACATGTAAGAGAGATAAAGATTGCTGGAGGCTGGTGGTGAGACATGAAGAGTATAAAAGAAAGGACGATAATCTCTGGGACTCAATAGCATGTAGAAAAACCCTTGCTTGTAGGCTGCATGCGTTTCAAATTAATGAATGCATTCATGTACACGCATACACTGAACGCCTTTCCATTTTCCTTTTCACTCTGAAGCAGCAATATCATAACACCCCTGCCATTTGTCCAAGAACACAAACCGCATGCAAATATATCACAGAAAGAAGGTGTGGTTTAGCTAGAAGTCGACGCAGTAGGCTGAGAGCTCTCATTTCCATATCCTGGCCCTTTAAGTGGTAAAAATGCATTTTTCAGGACCTCGGGATTAAGGGAGAAAAAAAACCTCCTGATTATATATTCAGCACTAATAATGCTTCCCCCCCCATCCACCATAACTGTATCCCCAGCAATGAAGGGGAGCACAAAGGAGGAGGTGTTAAAAAAACACTGAAAGAGTGAGAGCAGAAAAATAAGGACTAGTGAGAGAATACAAAGTGAAGAGGAAGATTCAGGAGGGAGGAGTTTGACAGATGGTTGGTTTGCTTCATGTTAATGAGCACACAGAGATGGTGGGTGCATATGGTTGTGTTTTGCCTCTGCTTTATTCATGCCAGTTACATCATTTACACTGGGAACAAGGTTAGACATGTGTCTGGGTGGCATGTGTAAGACGAGTAGGACTTTCCGATAGGAATACAGATATTAAAAATATCATATACAGATAAGCCAGTTAATATTTGCATATTATAACTGATATTAAAATTTATGCTTTTTGTCTAAATAAATAATAAAAATAAAATATTAATTTTTGTATATTTAAAATGGAAATTAGGAATTACAATAATATAAAGTATGATATGAAAATGGATATTCATTTTGAGATTTGCTAAAGATTAGATTTAACAGTGTTAATAAATTATTATCATCTAACACTCACATACAGTTAATATTTCAAAAAGATTTTTATCTAAAGACTTTTTATATGAGTGTTAGATCATGGTAAAGATTATTTAAATGTATAAATTGGGAAAATAAGCATGCACAATTAAATTGGCTGATATATACTCAATACTGACTGGTAATTTATGTATTCTTTTATATCAGCTGATAATCAATATCATACCGAATCATGCATACCTGCTTTCTGACATTAGTGTTCTCTCTTTCTCTTTCTCTTTCTCTTTCTCTTTCTCTTTCTCTTTCTCTTTCTCTTTCTCTTTCTCTTTCTCTTTCTCTTCTGCTAGTACTCTGACCATCTATGGAGTAACCCAGGAGGATGAGGCCATATATCAGTGTATTGCAGAGAACAGTGCAGGCTCCACACAGGCCAGTGCTCGTCTGACTGTGCTGTGGGCTGATGGGTTGCCAGGTGTGCCCACGGGTGTACGTGCAGACACCCTTTCTCCAACTTCCATTCAGGTGTCCTGGAAGGAGCCCACCCAAAACACTCAGGATATAATTGGATATGTGCTCCATATCCGCAAGACTGCTGGTAGGAAAACTGATTACACACACACACACACACACACACACACACACACACACACACACATGCAAAATCAAATCTAATTTACTCAGCTCTTCTCCAACATTAAATGTAAAATGCTCCCCAATAAATCAATACTTTATTTAAAGTAGAGGTCAACTGATATTGGATTTTACAGATACCAATAACTAAGTTGGGCAGTACCTGCCCATAGCCGATTAATTAACCGATAGTTTTTTTTAAAAATGAGTCTGAATCAAAACATAACTATCAAAGTTAAATAGTGCTGAACTTTATTACAAAAATAAGCTGTATTAATGCATGAAAATCTATTGAACTTTTAAATGAGATATATAAATATTAATATACTGTATATGAATTAAAACATTACAGGTCAAATTCATTAGCTTTCATGATAATTTTTAACATGAACTAACAATGAACAATACTTCTACAGCATTTATTAATCTTACTTAATGGCACTGACTCTCTGGCCATCTTTAAATTTCAACACTATAAGGCCAGACCTGATTCCAGAATCAAATCACAGAGGGTGATTCTAGCAAAGCGCAGGTGTAATGTGTAAACAGCTGTTTAAATAGTAGGCACTTTACATGGCCGCTTGCTCTAAAGTTAACCTAGATAAATGTGAGCTTTATATGTGCATATTCATGTATTTGTGTGGAGTTTGGAAGCTAAAGTGTTAGCAAGATTACTGCATGAAATGCAGGTCACTTGCCGGCGCGATCACTTGCATCTTTGATTTTTGGTCACACAGATAGTTTATTTATTATACAAGTTTATTTCAAACTGTAACAGGTTTTATTTGTATAAATTAAAATGTATTTATGTGCACTCACAATAACAACAAACTGTTGTTATTTGTAAAAAAGAAAACGCATAGAATTCACTTTCTGTCATCTTGGTCTCCATGAATGCATTGCGAAAATTAACTGAAACTTGAGATACTACTAATGATAATGTCATCTCAACATGTTCTGTAGTGTACATATATTTTCTTTGTCGAAGTTTCACATCCGTGCAGAGTGTAGTGTCTTATGTCAAAACAAACACCACAAGGCATGATAGTTTTTATTTCGCCTCTAGAGACCACACTTGTGCTGTGTAATGACTGCGGAGCCTTTTCAGTCTCTCCCACAACCGCAACCGGGAAAAACAATCGGTGTGGATAATTGTAGATAACCGATAGTTTAAGAAATCTGTTATCGGTGCCAATGAATCAGCAAAACCGATAAATCGGTTGACCTCTTATGTCGAATGCTATGAAATGCATATTTTATTCAATCTTCACTTTAGGCTCCCTCTTTATGGAAATCGGTGAGATTTAAAGTAGATGTCAAATCGCTGCTCTCTTTTTGTTGCCATCTGCTGTGGTAGCAATTGAAATCTATGCAGCATGACAGAAAGAGAAACACTGCATGTTTTTGCATAGTCAAGCTAGATTTTTCATCGTCTGACCTTACATGACACAATGCGCAATCTAATATTTAAAGGAGTAAATGCACATCACATTTCACCTCTGTCTTTCAGAGCAAGAGCATAAGGCCAAGGCATTTATGTGACATTTTAAAAAGACAAATGACTTGTTTTAGTCTGACTGAAATCAAAATTCTAAAATGCACATAAAAGCACTTGGTGGTCAAGAATAAGAGAGAGCTTTTTTTCTGAAAGCTCAGCATGATGTGTGTATTCAGATATCAATCCCTCTCTCCAGGGAATCTTTAAAGTTGCATGTTGATGTGTATCTGTGCTGGAGCAAATACAGCTGAACAGCTCACTCTCTCTCCTCACTGTGGTGTTACCATGATTATTAGCCACATGTCTATAGTATCTTCCATCTGCTGCAGCCTCATTGCCTTAAAGCGCTGTGGGATATGTTTTGGAGTCCGAGCCATTTATAATGTATATGATCACTTATAGCAATTTGGCATGAATAAATAATAGGGAAATATAACATTTACTGCAGCCATAAATGTGATTAAGAGAGCTGCCATTACTAAGAGGTGGGCGATTGTCAGGGTTAATCCTTACTCTCATGCCAATGATTTCACTCTCTTGCTCCATCTTTCTCCATTTGTTTTTCTCTCGCATACAATTTTTCAGTGTTTAATAATGGTATTTCATGGTCTCTCTCTTACCTTCATTCAACCTTCACACTTTACATTCAGACCCAGTGGAAATGGAGTACCAGGAGGCTGTGAGTAAAATGACCCTGCAGCAGGTAATCGGAGATCTGGAGCCTTCCACCAGCTACAGCTTCTATGTGAAGGCTTACACATCCCGCGGAGCCAGTAAAGCCTCTGAGACGGCTGTGGAGAGCACTTTGGGAGAAGGTAAAAAAAACATATTTATACATTCACACACAAGGTTATTTTTGTTTTTTATTCTTTATAACTATATAATTCCCAGTTGTTAATTTTGCAGGCATTAGTCAACTGAAAAAGGAAAAAAAAAAACACATTCTCTTGAAACTTATAAATAAAGCATTTCCCTCAGAGGTGTGTTTGACTCAGCATAGGATTTAATTCAAGGTTGTTCAGAGTAAAGTTCCCACCTGTTGTATTTTCTGTGAAAATACATTCCTCTTGATCTTCTGTGTTCGCAATTCCTACAGTCCCTGCACCACCCGCCTTGTTCACAAGGGTTATTAATTCGACTGTGGTTCAGGCCACATGGGAGCCCTCCACTAAGATGGGCCAGCAGGAAGGATTCAATCTCTACTACCGTAAGGTCCCCGTCCCCCTCTTCACAGGACCCCTCACCTTCCCACGTAATGTGACCCAGTACAACATCACTCAGCTGGGTGAGTCTGGCCACGGTGGGCTTTATTCATGAAATATGAGCAGAACGTATTTCTTTGTAAAAAAAAATATGTAAAACAAACAAAGAAAAAAATCTTATGTTGTATATCTTGGGTATTTTTGTTACGCTAGCTGTTAACAATGGGGACAGTTAATGTGTAAATGGATTTATGAACTATTTACATTTTATGCTTGTTTTTTCAAGTCCCTATTTATTTATTAATTTACATTTAGCCTGTTAAAAGCCATTGGTTTACTTTACAATGAAACTCAATTAATACTTATATTTAAAAAAGTATACCATGTCAGTCATTGTTATTTTTATTATTTAACCGCAATAACACCTGTAGTTTTCTTTACAACCAAGCACAATTCACTTTGTTTTTTTAAATCATAACATCAGTTAATAATTTTGCCATTGAGATTTGTTTGAGTGTTCCAAAACTCTCTCTCTCGACAGATCCCTCTTTTGCGTATGAAATTAAGATTCTGGCTTTTAACCAGCACGGAGAGGGCAATGCCACCCTGCGCTTTGTGTCGCTCAAGGAGGCAGTGGAGAAATCAGGTGCCTGATGCAACACACTTGTTCACTCCCACACATGCAAGCATAATAACTCCCTCACATTGACCGTGTATGTGTGTGTGTTCTCTTCCTGCAGTGCTAAATACCCCTTGCGACTGTGTAAAAGACGAACAGAATAAAAGCTCCACCACAGGCATCATCATCGGCATCCATATCGGAGTCACATGCATCATTTTCTGTGTCCTTTTCCTCATGTTCAGCTACAGGGGCAGGTGAGGAAATCAATGCCTGTCTATGTGTGTATGCCACTGGTATCGTTTATAGTGAATGCAGTTGCTGTGGGCATCAAAAAAGTTTCATTTTAAATCAATTTATTTTTCAAGTCAACATGTTTTTTTGGAGGCAGAGTTGAATCGTTCTGTCTTTGCAGGTTGAAGATGTGTAAAACCGTGCAGGCCACCCGACAGGCAGGCCGTAACCCAGCAGGTGTCATGCTAGAGTCCTCCTCCTCACAGGGAGCTTTGGCCCTCAACGGCCCCCACAGGTTCAGCCCAGATGGGAATGGAGGAACCCACACTGCAAAGAGCTGCACCGACTCCAACGAGATGGAGAGACTCTTCTCAGGACCATCCCACTTCTCCCATCCACCTGACACCACCCACACAGTAAGCCTTGGGGAAAATGCATACATTTATAGACATGTAGATGGTTATGGTTCTTCTCAGAGAACAATTTTATGAGTGCATGAAAAAGTGGGATGGAAAGATATGCATTTTGAAGGGGATCAAAGCAAAAGCATAACTGACTAACTGCGATTCCTTGACCTCGCAATATCTGAAAAGTACTATAGTATTATAATATTTGGTTATTTATGATTCTCCTCATTCTATTTGTATGTATGTATTTTTTAGATGGAGAGCTCTTTGGTCTCCTGTCCACTGAATGAAACTCAGATTTCCACACTTCCCCTTGATGACTTCAGTCTGGAGGAGTGTGAGGTGCAGTTTCGGCAGCATCCAGCAGAGGGCCAACAGGATGAAGACTGATGAAGAAAATAAGGCCAAGAATATCCTCTACTCAGACTCCTGTCCAACTCAGGTCAACTGAAGTATTCATCTTTTTTAGTTCAGTTTTTATTGTGCAAAGAATATATTATTCATAAGTTAAGTTCCCTTTGTGGGAATCACTGGACTGTAATGCCGGGGGTCACTCTGGCCTCATAGTGGGTGAGGTTCTGTGATGGACAGCTATTACTTCTGATTGGTACGTGAACAAATACACTCTTGCAGTTAAAACTGGCAGAAAGGTTCTCCACTAGTATCTATAAGTGATGTTATTCGACGGCTTCTGCACAACAGAGAAGTTCTGTTTTTCGATGCGCTGCCTCCAATGATAACCTACCAATGATTTCACAAGCCCATCCAGCGGAGACCAAGACCTTCTTCCAGGGATTTCAAATTATTCTCAGGATTTTTTTTTCCACTGATATCAATGTTTGTTTATATGTTTTTTTTATTTTATTTTATTTTTGTTTTTTTTTATTCGCTTTCAACCTTCATAAAAACTTTAGACTCGGCTATGTGAACCTTAGAATTTGCAACAAAAAAACCTACCTCAGCTGGAATGAATGTCTTGTAGGAAGTCTTTGAGATCTGCATCTTGCTGTCTGTTCTGTTTTTATACACATCATGCATTCAGTCAAAAGAGAAAAGGTGCTTCTCTACCTCAGATTTCAAGGATCTCCACTCTCCTGCTCGCTGAAGCAAAACAAGAAAAAAAAAATCCAACATATAGCACTTCCAAATGTTGAAGTTAATGTTCTACCTCAAAATAACAATGTTGTTATTGTCGTTGTGGTTCTTTTCTGATATTGAAACACAGACTCTGTTTGTAAGATCCTGGCTTCACTATGTTGATTAATTGCTGTGTTTTGATATGTCAGTACCTCATGCCAGTTGACAGATGACAATGTTCTATGAATTCTGCTTGTAAAGATGTTTTGATAGTGTCCTTGTATTCATGTAGAATTTTTTTCGTTCTATGTTTCCTGATCAGAGTATTTTTTATTTTAAACGTAGTCGACGCAGTAAATTGGAAAGACTTTTTAAGATAAACTGCACTGTTACTAATGTCTTCAGGATAAAAATAATGCTCTCAGATGAACCGCTGGAAGAAGAGAGACCACCGTACGCAAAGCTGGATATACACATATGATGTTTAGGCAACTGAATAGTTTGACTTCATGTGTTTTGCATGTCGTGTGACAACAGAAAGGGGGGGGTGAACAAGTATGTAAAGCGTTCTTTAAAGAATTAAGCACATACACTGTCTCTGTGGGTGCCGTTAGAAGTAAGTTGTGATCTAGATTAGATGCATATATCACATGTTGTGATATTTCATGAAGAATTGAATTTTGCCTGGGTTGTAACTACAGGACTTGTGATCAATTACAAACTCAGCTCCCTTCGAGCACCCTTAGATACTGTTAAGGCTGTTCAGATACTCTGCTGCATGTTATGAAGTGAACGCCAAACTATGGAAGAACTGGGCATTCTAGAATTCTCCAGGAAGTGAACATTCCATTAGGAGCCAAAGCCACTGGAGATTCTCATGGCTTCTATGTGGAGTTCCATCTTTCTTTCTTTTTTATATCCCAAGCCCCTCATCCATGTTTTTAGTGCCACATTGATCAGGGAGCACAAAGTGCATCAGATGTACGCACATTACTCGCACCCATAACATCTGTTGGCATTAGAATGCTAAGAATGATGAGTAGAGGATGCCTGAGCTGCCACTGGTCATCTCTTCATATGTCTGGCCAGCTATTGAATTGCTTTTCAATTGCTTTTCACTGTGTGCTCAGCCACCCAATCCAAGACCAGCTGTTTCTTTTAGCGGGGAGGAAAGTACCAGCAAGATGTTCTTTCTCTTCTGGTGTCCCATAGTGCTATGGTGCATATATATATATATATATTTTTAGTAACCTACCTCGACACAGCAGTCATGCTCTCAGGTCGCCCCTATACTGATGGGGAGATTGTATTTTTTTGTATAGTACACACACATGCACACATACATTCACACATCCGAGGAGAACATCTCCTTTGGGCCCTTTATCAGATCAGTGCGTTGCATTAGCTTTTCATGCTCTTTGATTTTGTGAATGTAAAGTGATATTTTTTAATGTGTTCTGTTTGTTTGTATCAAATATAGTTATGTTTGCTTTATTTCGGCTGGTTCAGATGACTCGTCCATCGGTTATACCACTATCGTTTTTGTTCTTAATTTTAATAAGCATAATCATCATCATTGTGTGTGTAGATAGTCAAATTTGCATATTTTCATAATGCCCACATATTCCGCTTTCAATTTTTTTTTTTTTTTGAACGGACAAAGTAAGCCTAGATAATCAAAAATTCCATTCATATAAGGTATATTCATTCTGGATATGCTTCTGGAACAGAATTGCAGTATATTACAGTGTAGAAAAGACTATGTGCTGTATATTTATTGTACCAAATGCGTTGTAGTGTTGTCATTGGATACTGTAGATGCTTTTGTGTTGTCTATATACAGATAAGTACTCAATTTATTGGCTGTGTTGAATCGAATTGATGACAAAAAAAAAAGAGTCTGAACACCAGACGGTATTTGATACGCTGTGCTGTAGAACTGTGTCCCTAATAATGAAATATCTTTTTGTACAGTTTTGGTACTCTTGACATTCCTGTAATAAGACGAAATGGTTTCATCTGTTGTGTGATGCGATACAAGCAATTCTCATTACTGTCACATTTCCAAAAGCCATCTGCAGTTGGGTGCACTTTCGTTACTTGTTTCCTGATGGATTTGGTCTTGTGATGCTTGTAAACGTATTGTGTGCAGATCAGTACAATTGAGTATTTTTAAAACAGTAATGAGCATCATCAGGCTTCATGTTATAATATTTATAAAATGCCAGTATGATCTGGAGTGTGGTATGTTTTGTAGAAAGCGGGGCTTGATTTAGTTGAATTTGGGTGGACATGGACGGACCACAAACGGACAGGTGCTGTTTTCCGTTTATCAGATCATGTCGTCTTTATCTCTGCTACCTCAGACTGATGGCATGAAACTCATCTTGATCTTCTTCTCCTCACAGCCTTTTAGAGAGGTATTTAGTCCTAACTGCATTTTAAATAAAGGGATAATCTGAGCTGTTTCGCCTACATGGAAACTGTGACGATAATAGTCATGTTGAAAAGTCTGTTACTGTGAAAGCACTAGAGCCACCGCAGACTTTCTGGTCTGCTCATAGTGCTTGATCTCGCTTTGTTTCCATTCAATATTTAGTATAGTTTCTGGCTCAATTCCATTTAAAAACAAAAACAAAGGTTGTGTTACCAAAATGGCCTCTCGCCTCTAGAACCCACTTCGCACATGTTATATACACACATGCCTGTAAAGAAAGACATGTTTGTGTCAGCATTAGTGCTGTGTCCCAGATTTCCCCAGGGAGACTCGGGGATGAGGCATTAACATGGAGCAGCTTCAGCTCCCTCCAGCACTATGGCAACACCGTCCTATTCACTGCAGCAGAAAGACGTTCAAACTTTGAATCTGTAAAACAAACAGTGTTTTGTACGGGATAATATGTACCAGTTTCAGTCTGTTAAGCCCCTTTCAGGACCAGGATTACATAGGAGTGCGCTTTTTGCTTTTGTTGAGGGGACCCATAGCTGCCCAACTGAGAGGAATGTATATGCTCGCTTTCGCAGTTTTACACTTTACGCTTGTATTTGATGCAACATACCTTGATTACAAAGGTCCGAATGTTATCTAAATCTTTTCACTTATTAAAGCGTGATGTCTCTAGTAGCAACTGGGGATTTCTGATGTTACAATGTGAAAATCTGGCGCTATGATGATGTTTATTACTGTTAGGAAAATCTAGTAGTAGGCCTACTGTACTGTTCATAACAATGAATTGGAAATGTGTTTACTGTGATACTCTTACAATGGAAGCAGAAAAGTGGCCTGTGGGGTGTTTTTAAAGCATGAATTATTTATTAAATACGGTTTAATTTTTACCTTTCTCCTAGAAACGATGTTACTCCTTTAGGTGGAGGTTGGCGAACTCCATTCCACGTGCTTTGCAGTTACTTATAACTTAGTTATGGTTATGCTTTTGACACCGTGTGACTGTTCCATATTTGTAATGTTTATTTGCAGTGCCTCCCACTTGACAGACTTCCATAGTAAGTTTATGACTTTATTGGTGTTTAATCGACAGCATGACGCAGATGGAATCCATAGAAATACAATAATCTGGAATATTCATATTTGTTATTGTACTAAAGTATAAATCCTGTGCTGTTTCCAGAGAATAGTTTGTACTGTTGTAAGAATTCACATTGATAAAATCTAATATTTAACGGTTTAGATTAAGGCTACTTCGCAAGCACAATATGTTAAAGAGCGTTAAATGGATGGCACTAACAGTTTTGCATTTCTTGTTAAAATGAACGTCTAATTCGACCCTCTTTTAGGTTCCTAACAAATCTCAGCTAATTTACAGCTTTCATACACGCTGTACATTTCAATTTTGGTAATGATACGGTGAATGTGAAGATGACCGTCACTTCTGTAAAACTGTGTTCATGACTGAAGCACTGAAAATCTCCTTAGTATGGTGCTATTTCTGTCACTGATGCAAATCATTTGCATTTGCATATGATGCTCTTGTCATTTTGTAGCATTTTCATGTTTAACTTGTTCTTTCATTTGGATATTTACAGTGCTCTTTACTGTCTTCCACAAAACAGTGAATGTCACCTTGCATTATTTGAATCTGCAATGTAAAGTTCTGTGTAAAAGACCTGTGTAACACTTTGCGAGGACTTGACAGACTGATTCAGTCAAAGTTTGTTTTGTTCATTAAGGGAAGTTATGCATTGATGTCTCAGCGCAAACTGTATTTGTGTATAGCTACAGGTATTAAACCCCCCTCAGAGCTGCATATAATTATGGAAATATAACACACTTGCAAGGTTAGCACAGACTGTTTAAATATGTATCTCTTGTAATCCACCATACAAACTTAAATTCTGGAGCTCAGCAGGAAAACAACAAAGCCTGGGGACGAATTCCAGCAAGCACTGGCTTTTGAGCTGCGTATGACCCTTCACCATCCAGCCATTTCTCTTCACAGAAAAGCTGTGATTTTAGAGGAAGTGAAGAGAGCAAGGGCTCATGTTCAGCTGAGCAGGTGTGAGATGTTCAGTTCTTCATGTATGTCACGCTCTGTAATTCAGGTCTAGGTAAAATGACTTTCCACTGCATTGGAAACGCTGTTTTTATCAGTTTGTCATCTCCAAATTTGATGTCTGTAACCCCTTCTGACCACAGACGGTCAGTGTTGTGTATGTACATATGCATATATTTGTATGTGTATATGTATATTTATATGAAGAAAGAATACTAGACCATTTTTAGTGGTTTGTATTGGTTTAGGGTTCATTGTGAAACACTGTTTAAAGTCAATAACAATGATGACAATAAACTAGTTCTAGTTTTAAAAATGATTACAGTCTTTGTCAGTGTTTTTAAATATTTTTTGCATTTATTCACAGCGTGTACATTACTGTTACTGTACATAAGTCTCATCAAGGCTGCAGATATATAAACAAAACAGTGATGTTGTGAAATATTGCCATTTAAAATATGTAATTTATTTGGTACTCAATTAACATTTCTTATCAATGTGCTGCTTAATATGTTGTGGAAACTGGTAGATTACTTTACTTTAAGATACTTTGATCAATTTAAAGGGATAGTTCATCCAGAAATGAAAATTAGCCTGTGATTTACTCACCCTCTATGACGTTCTTTTTTCAGACTAATACAATCGGAGTTGTATAAAAAAAAACAAATCTCCTGGCTTTTCCAAGCTTCATAATAGCAGTGAATGGCTGTTTCTCCATCATAAGCTGGCAGTTAGCGGAAGTTAGAGTTTGTAAAGTTTTAAATATTGATATTTTTCTTACACAAACGCATCGCTTCGCTTCAGAAGGCATTTACATTTTTGGATGAACTAAACCTTTAATGCATCCTTGCTGAAATAATGAATTATTTCTTACTCACCCCAAAAGTTTAAACCATCAAACTTAAGCGTGTCCAAACATGTATGTTTTGAAAACAGTATGTTTGCATACTTGTTTGTGTATGAGGACCTGAATTTCCCTCGTCAGCTCTCTGCAATCTCTGCTAATTGACTAGCTGCAGCGTTCAGTATATTGCACATGGATTGATTACACTGCATGTGGAAATGCATGAATTATTAACCCAGATGCACAGGCAGAAACATTTATCAGACTATATTTCCCAGCAATTTGAACTTTGTCATGCAGTATCTCTGATCTAAAACGTCCAGTCACTTATGCGTAAGATACCTTGCTTACTTTGCTTTCTTTACTGTTTGGAGATGAATGTGTAATTCTTGAGTGGCATGTTCAAACTAGTTTATGAGGGTTGCTGGTCTGCCGGGCTGCTGGAGTTAGCTTTATTCCCAAATTCAAATCATTGCCTGAGAATTTCAATCAGGATCAAACCTGTGCAAACAGTGATTGATCTGAGCTCTAATTCATCAATACCTGAT
Organism: Paracanthobrama guichenoti; assembly: GCA_018749465.1. Lineage (NCBI taxonomy): Eukaryota > Metazoa > Chordata > Actinopteri > Cypriniformes > Gobionidae > Paracanthobrama > Paracanthobrama guichenoti. Next base: position 29,076,501 of record CM031949.1, read on the forward strand.
TCATTAATGTTGTGCTCTGCTTTCTTAACAAAAATAAATAATCAAATGAACCTAATGCACAACCCTGTGAAACTGTGCCTTTAATTTACAGATAAAGAGAGTAAAGAAAAGAGTGGGAGAGAAACTGCCCACTTGCCAATCTTCCATTGTCTGAACTGAACACAGAAGTCACTCCCTGTTCCATTTAATATTCCATTTAAAGTATAGCATGAAAAATGCTTCATGTCATCAAAACTGTGACTGTTCATTCTTGTCTTTCATGTCCCTCCCTCTTTCATGTCCCATGTCTTTCCCTCAATGTTTCTGTGTGCGAGAGAAATATGTGCGGCTATTGTTGTGCTGCTTTCTTTATTATCTGTGAAAACTGAAATTGTTTTCGCTAGAACGTGTTCCTAAGACATCTCCAGACTGGCCATATAAAGCAGTGAAACCCAACACTGGCCTCCGCTGGGCCCCTCTGAGCTGCAAGAGACCAGGTCAGGGGTCACACATCCACTTCCATCCCCACCTGATCTTTCTTTCTTGCTTTGCTTTTTCTTTCTTTGTTTCATTATTTCTTCAGTCATTTCTCTGGTTATTACTTTTTCCATTTAATTTCATTCTTTTTCTTCCATCACTTTTCTTTCTTTCATCACTTTTTCTTGTTTGTCACCTTTTTTCCTTTCTTTCTTTTGTCATTTCTTTGTCAGATTTCATCATTTTAATTTTTCATTATTTCTTTCTTTTTTTTTTTTTTGTTCCATTTCTTTTTGTTTCATTCTTCTTTCATCATGTATTTCTTTTGCCACTTCTTTCTTTCATCACTTTTCCTTCCTTCATGACTTTTTGTCTTTTTGTCTTCTTTCATCATTTCTTACTTTTCTTCATCACATGTAATCATTTTTGTCACCTTTATTTCTTTTAATTTAATCATTTCTTTTGTCATTTCTTCATCAGCTTTCCTGTAGCTCAGACAATAAGAGCGTGGCGCTAGCAACGCCAAGGTCATGGGTTCGATTCCCAGGGAAAGCAAGAACTGACAAAATGTAAAAATGTGTACCTTGAATGCAATGTAAGTCGCTTTGGATAAAAGCGTCTGCCAAATGCATAAATGTAATGTGATTTACATTTACATTTCATCATTGTCACCTTTCTTTCCTTTTATTTTTCTTTCTTGCTTTCACTCTTTGACTCATTATTTCTTCGGTCATTTCTAGTTTGTTTGTTCTGTTTCTGTCTTTCTTTCATCATTTCTTTGTGACTTCTCAGCCATAGCATGGCTCCCAGGTGACTGCTAGGGAGAAAAACATCCTCCTAACATGTTGCTAATCAGAATCAGCCAGGCGATTCCTGCTGCATCGCTCTGATAGAGAGTGCTGTCTGTATGTGTGTGGGCATGAGGATGTCCATTTTGGGGGTCACTGTGTACAAAATCACCAAGAAAATGTCATGTCGTGTGCCCCCATTTCATCCAGCCATTCCCCAAGTCCTGCCCTCTGTGCTAAAGAGAGAGACATCTGAGCTTACATGTTGCTCTACATAAGATTTGCACAGTAGGATATGTGATGTAACATTAACAGAAGGAACATTCTTTAAGACGAGAATATAAAGGAAGTGAGGAATGAGTCCAGGGTGTCGCTTTGGGCCACTCCAGAAATACTATTATATATATTTGCCAGAAATAAATCCACTGACCTTTTATTGCAGCTGAAAGAGTGTCTTATGAGCAGAGATATAGAGTGCTGATTCCACAGAGAACCATGTGTCCACACGCTCACACACAATTCTATAGTGAGTGTGATCAAATCCCAATACACAAACACACCGTAAACCTGTGCACTCTCCGAATCTGTTGGCCCCTCAGGAGAGGACAGGGAGCAGAGATGAGGTGGGGGAGGAAAAGAGCCTCCCCTGGGCACCTGCAGCAGTGTGTGAAACAGGACAAAGAGAGAGAGAAATCATGAAGCCAAATTCATTGCCATTCATAGTTTACGCACATGTGAAAATCCTAAAGAAAAGAAGGCAATCTGTGGCAGAACAGATAAAATAGAGACTAAGAAATGAGGGTGTATGATTTGTAGCCATGCTGAAGATTCAGTTCAAGACCCTGTAATAAAAAGTTGCCCTCACGCAGTAACACAATAACAGCTATGTAGTTTTTAGTGGAGTGTCAGTAATATTTTTCCAATTCATTCCTGCAGGGCTAATCATACTCCTTTGTGTGCAAGTCAAATTGCTTTTCCCGGTCTCTGTTCCTGCTATACAGAGAGAGAATGAAGGTTTTGCTGCAGTGTGAAGCACATCAATGGAGTGCTATACTGCAGGAATGTTGGAAGTGAGAAACACACACACACACAAAAATATCAAGCAGCGGATCCATTTCCTCTGTATAAACTTATCAATACAGATGCACACAAAATAGCAAAATGTTGAATAAACTCCCAGTGTGCATCTGCCCAGCTTCCCTCCCTTTCTACCAGACCATATCCAGATGTTACTCTCACTCTATCTACATCTCCAGAGAGGAGTGCAGAAGGTAACCTTCACCTGGACAAACCCACAGAACTTCCTGAGGGTCCATGACTGCCACATACTATCGCTGATGTCAACATGTCTCTGTGGGTGGGTCTCTGACTGTTACCCTCAATACTTCAATAAACACCACATATATATTATATATTTCTATTTTTACTATTATAGATCCTTTTGACCCTCCAGTTAAACCAGCCTGGGAAAGTCATACTGGTTTCTGTGGGTCTTTTCAGCTGGTACTCTTACTATACATCAACAACTGTGTCGTTTGTGTCTATTTTTAATTCTCCTGAGGAATCTATAAAGAGGATCATCTGAAGAAAGTTGATATTTAAATGACACGTGAATGAGAATCACCATTAAGTCCCCTGGGATATAAAAGAGCAGACATTCCTCTAGGTAGTTGGCATGTGTGCCACTTCTGTTGTTCATAAAAACACGTTTTCTGAATGTACAATATGATGCATCAGTCTGTGTTATATGCCTACAGTTCATGTAAAGATGTAGGGATGTACTTTAAAACAAGGGTTATGCAAATGTTTAGTGAAGCTGATGCTAATGTTCACAGTAAACATTGGTGACCTAGATAGGCTTAAAATAGGTTAGAGAGATTTCCGTGTCATTCTACATGATAGGTAGGCCTACAAAGAAGCAAATGTACCCCATGTCAAACACAAAATTCTGCCTGTAAGTGAAATGAAAAAAACATGCAGGCAGATTTGAGTGAGATATAAATAGATGTTTATGTGTCTACAAATTTAAAGAGCACATATCTTTTTATGCATGACATACCTGAACTTCCTTTTAGTAATAGACAGAGAATTATTTTTCTAAAAGGAAGCACAGATCTAGAAGAACAAAAAGCTTTCCAATAATGCTTTGCTCAGCAGAACTGAAATGAACTTGGTGAAGAAAAGGAAGAGAGAGCATCAAGAAGAATGTAGAAGTGTGTTTAGAATTTATGTATACCCTGCACCCTTGTTTCCTTGGGAGGCCAAGTTACACAAATCTACATAAGAGTCACCTGAAGAGAGCATCTGTTTCCTGAAAGAAAAAAAAGCTTGTCTGTGATGAGAATGGGGATTCCCAGGAGAGCATGATGATGGAATGTGTCTTCAAACGCCTCAGACACCAGTTAGACAGGTAGAGAGAGAGCTGCTGAACTCAGAAAGAACCCTCTAGTCTTTTTTTTTTCTTCACTGAATCAAATCCTTTTCTTCCATACTTCATCACTTAAATGGTTATACCTAGTGCTTGCCTCAGACTAGGACACAGACTGTCTAATGCATGTTGTACACAAGAATATACTGTTCTCAAACTGGCAAGCTTCAACTTCAACTGACTGGCTCAAAACCTTCCCAGGCTGTTACAATGACCAGTTTATAAGAATATATATTCGCTATATTTGCAAGACTCGTGCCAACCAGTCTTTGAAAGGTATAGAGTTTTGTGTGAGACACTTAGTCGCCTGTAAATTTTTATTTGGTTTAATAGTTTAAAATAACATTTTAAGGCAGTGGAATTTGCAAGTACATTTTTAGAAAAATAAGCACAAAATAAAAGTGCCCCATTATGCTTTTTCAGATATTAGCTTTCATGCAGTGTGTAGCTGTTTGTGAATGTAAAAGGTCTGCAAAGTTTTAAAGATCAGTGCACTATATAAATAGTTATTGTCTAAAAAAAAAAAAAAAGAAGACAAGATTTGATTCTGAACTGCCGAAACGAGTCAGTAATTCTAGTCTCACTTCTGTAACATACAGTACATATGTAACACATTTGCATAATGCTCACCTATTGTCTTTATTGGCTGCTTGCAAACGTCTTCTTTATTATATTTATAAAATAAAGATAAGCTGTAGCGAGTCTTTCCGAATAAAACAGAGTGGCTGGAGGCGTATCGTGTGGGCGGAGCTAAAGAATCACAAGCGCACGCAGCTATTGTGTTGAGAGCGTCTGAAAGCTGCGACATACTAAAAATGTGGTATGTACTGTATATATTTGCTTAGCAGCTTGTCATGCGGCTTGTTTTACAACATTTGTGTGTGTGTTTACTCATGGTTTATGAGGACATGATTTTATTTTTACATAGAAAAACAATGAAATTGTAAGGTTAGCGCATTTGAATGAAGAAGTGCACTTTGTGTGAATGTCCCCCTAGGTTTAATATGAAATAGTTAATTTAGTTCAACATATTTTCCCACTCTTTGTGGCTTGTTTAGAGTGGTTTTACAATAAACCAACAGACACCTATAGTGGTCAGCTAAACAAATGTATTTAAACACACACCATACATCACATGCTCCATTGATAAATTGACTATACGTTCATATTGTTTACTTACGCGACGATAGCCAACAACACACAGACATTTGAAGCAGTTTTACTCACCGCCTGCTTCCAACACACAACCGTGAACCTTTATCGCTGGGACCGCCCCATCCTTCAGCATTAGACGATCGGCAAATCTGGCGTCGAACTGGGCCTTGTTTATAAAACTATTGTCACCGAAATGCAATGGAAAAACTGTTGCTGCTCCGGAAAAACAAACTCCATCCACTGTCCCATTAATGCTGGGTTCTTTGGGAAGCTGTACAGGGTTGTCTTCCCCTGACAACCAAAAACACACTTCTTTGGTGACATTGTTGATTTCGTGAAGTCCTGTGACTGCAGTGCAGCCGGCCTCCCTAAAGCCGAGCACAGCACGTTAATGGGCGTGCATTTGCTCTCTTGCTCTGGTCGTGCTCGCTCCCTTCCGGGAGAAGATTCCGAACAGCCCGTACAAGGACATTCTGCTCTTGTTGACGTCATGCAGACCCATACTCGAAAAAAACGTTCCAAAACTTGTGAGAAACCGGAAGGAGTATTTTTGGCACAGAAATACTCCATCAAATGTCCAACAATGTAGATTGTCTGTTGTTCTTATGAGTAAAGATGAAGCAAGATTTGTTTTACAAACTTTAATGTTACATCGGCCTTTCACGTTAGTGCTTGGCTAATGTATGCACCATTAATATAGTTAATGATACAGTTCCCACATGTGGACTTTCATAAATTAGAAATATATACATCGGTTTGTTGATGGAAATACACTTGTTAATGCTGACGTGAGGAATCACAGTTGCAACATCTCATAATGTACCTCAAACTGAGTAGTGTATCACTGAGAAACGTCCTGCTTAAGTCATCCTTGAGATGGAGGTTCAGGTTGAATAACTAGCTCTTCTGATGTTTCATTATTGGACTCAAGCTCACACTGATATGGTAAAATCAACGCCCAGTGTGCCTGTGGGCCTTCTCAAGCCGTATGGCAAACCCATCTAATCTGCTGCCTACTACACATCAAACTAATATTACCATGGGGACAAAAAGTAAGACTGTTAAGTTATCACTTTTAAACATCCGCTCACTTAAAAATAAATCACTTCTAGTCAATGACTTAACCACAAACAACCTGGATTTTATGTTTCTAAATGAAACGTGGCTAGAAGACAGTTACGGTTCAACAGTCTTAAATGAAACCGCCCCACCTAACTTTAGTTTTATGAGTGTCTGCAGGGCGGGTAGGAGAGGTGGAGGTGTAGCTGCTCTATTTAAAGATGTCTATCAGTGTAAGCAAGTGTCATTTGGAGATTACCTGTCTTTCGAATATCTGGGTATTGTGTTAAAAGGTGCTCCACGCATTTTACTTATCATTATTTACAGGCCTCCAAAATACTCTCCAGCCTTTTTTGAGGACTTTACAGAGCTGTTATCAACAATCTCTTCTGAGTTTGACTGTTTTACTATTGCTTGGGATTTTAACATTCACATTGACAATGCTGAACCCAGTACAACAAAATATCTCATGACTGTTCTTAACACTTTTTAACACATCTGACTCAGCATGCATATGGACCCACACACAATAGTGGACACACTCTAGATTTACTTTTCAGTAAGGGTCTAAACATTTCATTGATTGTTATTAAGGCATTGTCATAATGTAGCACTGTCTGATCATTTCTGTATTTTCTTTGATATATATCGATCTCTCCTACCACTGAAGCTAAATCTCTCTGACAAAATATCCACCCCAAGCATATCCACAGACTCTTTTGATTTTTTTCTTGAATGCTTTAACTCAAAAGTCAAGAATGTAATTGATATTGCTTTACATACAACCCCATTGACTCCCTGTGCAAATGTATTGATGAAGTTAACAGTTGGATATGCCAAAACTTTCTTCAGTTAAACAAAGAAAAAACTGAAGTAATTACATTTGGAAACAAAGATGAAGTTCCCAATGTGAATGCATACCTTGACACTAGGGGTCAAACAACTAAAAATCAAGTCAGGAATCTTGGTGTGAGTCTGACCTTAGTTTCAGTAGTCATGTAAACCAGTCCTCAGGTCTTTACACTAGCTTCCAGTTACATTTAGGATCGATTTTAAAGTATAATTACTGGTATATAAATCACTTAATGGCCTAGGACCTCAATACATTGCAGATATGCTCATAGAATCAGATCACTCAGATCATTAGGATCACATCAGCTAGAAATACCAAAGTTTCAATCAAAGCAAGGAGAGTCTGCTTTTAGCTATTATGCCAGCCGCAACTGGAACCAGCTTCCAGAACACATCATATGTGCTCCAACAGCTACATTCAATACATTCAAATATGAGTTACATTGAAGATGTAATTGAAACTGCATGTGTGATTAATCACTTTGCCTGGCCAATTTTAGGTGAAAGATCGGATCTGCTGGAGACGTCCGACAAATTATTTAGGCGCACCGAATGAAATCTACATAGAAAGAGACAACCAGTATGGGGAAGTCCCAGAGCAAGTGGGGAAATTAATTAAATATAAGCGGAAACATTTTACCAGATGAGAAGTCTATATCATCTTTTTACTCTTTTAATTTGTTTTCATTTTCCTTACTTTTATTTTGTTATTATTTTAATTCCCTTTTTTATGTAAAGCACTTTGAATTACCATAGTGTATTAAATGTTCTATATAAATAAACTTGCCTTGCTATATACTGTCTGTAGTGTGTACAATCGCTGAGGACTGAGGAAACCTCCGGAGCTGAAGTTATGGTGAAGGGCGTTTAGTTTCTGACACGCACTGTAAGCGGTACACCTATCACAACCATCTGAGCCGTCTGACCAATCAGAGAAGACTAGATCTCAGAAAGAAGTTTAGAGAGACTTAATCTTCAGACAAGTCGTTTGAGAATCTTTGACAAATGTGGTAATGTACAATGAATATTCAAGAATTTTTAATTTTTTTTACCTTGATGCATGACCTAAAAGATCTCCAAAACAAAATTATTAACCTCTAAAATAGCACAATAGGGGTACTTTAATCTTGAGGAAGAAAATTAGCAGTTCTGCAGTTACAATGTAATTCCACTCTTGCTAGAAAGACATGGATGAGACTTTTTGCCGATACTCAGATTCATGACTGTCTGTTATCTTGATTGACCCTGTCTCATACATAAGCAGTGCTAAAATTGGGTGGGCATCACTCTAAGGGGCCCCTCACTAGTTTTAAGAGCTGAGGACCGGGTACAGACTCCAGAGGTCATGGTGAAGAAGAGAGGGATATGATTGTTTGCCCAGCTGTCTGCTGGAGTTGAGAAAGACAGGTGATGGGTGGTGGATTTGGTGGGAGTAACTATGACCTTCTTCATAAGGATAAAAGAAGACTGAACAAAGGATCCCTCTTACATCATATATTAGAGGGGGTTTGTGTGTGAGACAAAAAGAGAAGGGGAGACTGTCAGCCTCCCATACAGGAGATGGGGCGGAGTGATGGTATGGTGGCATTGTTTTCACAAGCAGCAGGTCTCCATCTCTCCTCTCATCCTCTCTACTTGTTTGTGTCCTCAGTCCATGTCTTCTCTCCTCTAATGCCATCCTCATCCAGAGACAAACTAATCCTCTCAAAGCCTTTCCATCCCACAGGAACGCCATTCCTCCCTGTCTTGGCCTGTAAATCCCTCCTGTCTTTTTTATTTGCATTTCCAACCACATCCCCAGAATAAACAACTGAACACTTTAGGTCTTCTTACACGTATAACACATCACTTTGTCACCCACTCAGAAATGCATTTACATAGTCCGCAAGCTCACCAGCACGTACAGTCAGGTCCATAAATATTGGGACATCAACACAATTCTAATCTTTTTGGCTCTATACATCACCACAATGGATTTGAAATGAAACGAACAAGATGTGCTTTAACTGCAGACTTTTAGCTTTAATTTGAGGGTATTTACATCTAAATCAGGTAAACGGTGTAGGAATTATAATACAACAGTTTGTATATGTGCCTCCAACTTTTTAAGGGACCAAAAGTAATGGGACAATTCGCTGCTCAGCTGTTCCATGGCCAGGTGTGTGTTATTCCCTCATTATCCCATTTACAAGGAGCAGATAAAAGGTTCAGAGTTCATTTCAAGTGTGCTATTTGCATTTGGAAACTGTTGCTGTCAACTCTCAATATGAGATCCAAAGAGCTGTCACTATCAGTGAAGCAAGCCATCATTAGGCTGAAAAAACAAAACAAAACAAACCCATCAGAGAAATAGCAAAAACGTTAGGTGTGGCCAAATCAACTGTTTGGAACATCCTTAAAAAGAAAGAACGTACTAGTGAGCTCAGCAACACGAAAAGACCCGGGAGACCAAGGAAAACAACTGTGGTGGATGACCGAAGAATTCTTTCCCTGGTGAAGAAAACACCCTTCACAACAGTTGGCCAGATCAAGAACACTCTCCAGGAGGTAGGTGCATGTGTGTCAAAGTCAACAATCAAGAGAAGACTTCACCAGAGTGAATACAGAGGGTTCACCACAAGATGTAAACCATTGGTGAGCCTCAAAAACAGGAAGGCCAGATTAGAGTTTGCCAAACAACATCTAAAAAAAGCCTTCACAGTATTGGAACAACATCCTATGGACCGATGAGACCAAGATCAACTTGTACTAGAGTGATTGGAAGAGAAGAGTATGGAAAAGGAAAGGAACTGCTCATGATCCAAAGCATACCACCTCATCAGTGAAGTATGGTGGCGGTAGTGTCATGGCGTGGGCATGTATGGCTGCCAATGGAACTGGTTCTCTTGTATTTATTGACGATGTGACTGCTGACAAAAGCAGCAGGTTGAATTCTGAAGTGTTTCGGGCAATATTATCTGCTCATATTCAGCCAAATGCTTCAGAACTCATTGGACGACGCTTCACAGTGCAGGTGGACAATGACCTGAAGCATGACTATGACTGCGAAAGCAACCAAAGAGTTTTTTTTTTAAGGAAAAGAAGTGGAATGTTATGCAATGGCCTCCTGACCTGAATCCGATTGAGCATGCATTTCACTTGCTGAAGACAAGACTGAAGGGAAAATGCCCCAAGAACAAGCAGGAACTGAAGACTGTAATTGACTGCAAAGGATTTGCAACCAAGTATTAAAAAGTGAAAGTTTGATTTATGATTGTTAATCTGTCCCATTACTTTTGGTCCCTTAAAAAGTGGGAGGCACCTATACAAACTGTTGTAATTCCTACACCGTTCACCTGATTTGGATGTAAATACCCTCAAATTAAAGCTAAAAGTCTGCAGTTAAAACACATCTTGTTTGTTTCATTTCAGATCCATTGTGGTGGTGTATAGAGCCAAAAAGATTAGAATTGTGTCAATGTCCCAATATTTATGGACCTGACTGTATGTGTAATGAATTCAGTTTACTTAATACTGACCTTAAAAGAATGTGAAATAAAATATAGTTAACTTCATCCAGCCCTCTGGAGTATGGGAATGGGGAACCTTAAGGAGCAAAATTTTCTATTGGTCATGTCATTTTGATCTGTGTATCTGAAGCAAAATTCAGTATCTTACAGTAGCCTAGATACAGTTTGATGCTGCAAAAATATGTCCAAGAGAAAGAAAGATTGAAGAAAGGTGCAAGGATAGAGAGACAAAGAACCAGAGGAGGCTTTTGCCATTGCAAGTCCAGCACAAACAGACTTATGGTCAGTCAATCCCTGGATTTCTGTATGAATCTAGGGAGGATTTATTGCATCACATTGCATCATCCTCTATGGTATTTTTATGACTGCTGCTTTTGTGCTGAAATAGCCTACTGTAAAATGCCTCATGAAGGATCTTTTGTATGAACATCTCTACTGAGGTTAAAGATGTGATCATAAGTGTACTAAGAGTAAATGTGTGACCTGGTTCTATCTGTCAGTGGTTCTGACAGTCAATGGTGATTTAATGGTGACAGTGGTCAATGGTGATTAACTCTTACAGGACTCATCATGGTTGGGGAGGGCCCTGAAAGGCAGGAGGAAGAAAATCATGTTTGGCTGTTAATCACTGAATCAATATTAAGTCTTTAAATAACCAGATCTTGACAGAGGGGGAAAAATTCATTGCTTTTTGCTTTGATCAATGAGTCACATTATATAGCATGGCATGAACAGAACAAGAGGCAGAAAAAAACGCTGTTTTTAGCATATAGCATTCACTGCTCTGACCTTCCAGTCAGTGTAAGATAAGCACCACATGTTCTGTCTGTCTTGCTTTCTCAGATTTCGTATTTATTTATTTTATTTTATTTGTCATGTCAATTAAGTTGAACAGATTCACATCAAACTAATTCTGAATGAAAGGAATCAAACCATTCAAAACAAAACACTCAGATAAAGCATACTGCCACCTGCTGGCAAAAAGTTGTAAAACATGTAGCCTATAGAGTTATTTTTATAATGTATTTTGTATAATTGATGACATTATGAGGCTAAAATATATTTCTCTTAATATATCTTTAATAAATATAACTTTAGAAAACAGCATTTATTGAATCTCTCATTGCTCGTATGGTGTCTATTTCTCTCAGTGCAATGGGAATTCTCTATTTTGTTCCTTTTTTGTTTAAAAGTTATAGCTTATACAAATATTATTAGCCATAACTGCCATTAATGGAAATTTCTGTCATTTATGAGATAAGCAGCAACAACGCTTCCCACCACTGATTACGAGCTCTATGCATTCAAGTGCGTTGTTGTACAGGAACCGTGGAGGACACGGTTCTTGCCTTTTAATTGGGAAAATCTTAAAGCAATTTAGCCTAAATGATATTTAGCGTCCCATTCATCATGCTAGCTTGCTCACAATTCTGGATTTTATGTAAAAGGCTATTTTTGCTGTGTGTAATACATACAGTATCCTTCAAATTATTAGTCATATATAAAGCAAATATGCACTGATTTAACAACAAGACAGGTGATGTAGCGCTTGTGAAAAAAAAAAAAAAAAATGAATACCAGTCACAGCTGCATTCTTCCCTCCGCCAAGTTTGTGGCCTGTCCATCTCTGGAACTTGGGTATCAAAGGCTACATTCACACTGTTCATTTTTGGGATTGAGAACCACATTTACTTACAGGTGTGAGTCTCAAAATGTGCCATTCATACAGCAACTTAGTAGCATCTCGAATACTATCTGTATGAACGTGCAGTGGAGGCAAGCCTGTATTATGTTACCAGTAACCATAGCGACAGTGACTAATGTAATAGCAAAGATGGAGAAGTCCATAAAACTGAAAAGTCCTACGTCTCGCGTCACTTTTGACACGACAAGAGTCCAATTGAGCCGCGAGTTTATCCGTCAAATCTTCATTAACCGACAGAAGCTTCGATGTAAACACTAGCCGGACCTTTTAACCGTTGCACTGGCGTTGCACACTGGTCGCACCTTTGCAGCCTCTTGCCACACGGCATTTGAGCCGTTAGTGCGTAGAACACAAAACTGACTGGAGCCGCTCCGGTAGAGAAGAGAACAGTGACTGGATCTAGAAACTTCAGATGACATTATGACACACACCTCATATCTCCGTCGCTGTAAGTTACCGAAACCACACACAAAACCCCTCAGCGACTCTCTCGCACTGTACGACTACACAGTGTGGGTGTGCGAATGCGGTTGTGAGGATGAAAATGTATGGGTTTGAGTTCGGTTATAGAATGCGGTTGTCAAAACCGTACTGTGTGTGAACGTAACCGTACTAAGGACTCAAATACAGGACTGACAACCGTATTCGAATGCTGTGTGAACGTGGCCAAAATGAGCTGCCTTCACGTCCTATCGGAATTATCGTACTGGTTTCCTAGTTTTAAAAAAAATGGACACGAACTGTTTACGTTAAGTATACTGTATTAAATATCAACGGTTGATCGTTTATCAATGCAAGTAGCAATTACCCCATAGTCCAGTAGGCTATGCTGAAAATCAGCATATTTATCAATTTTTAATTATATTTATTAATTTATTTTTAGGAACAAATAATTGAAATCATTATTCTCTACATAAACTTTGGGACATTCGTTTCCGAGGTTCGCTAGAACTTAAATTGTTCTCATGCAGATGAACTACGGATTTCACTCATGTCTGTCATAACCAATGACTGTTATAGCTACACACCACCAATATCCCTGCTACTGCCTCAGCAAGGACTCGTTTATGCATACAATCAGTACATTTCCTCGATTAACAAAACTAGCCAATATAAAATGAGTGAATATTCTGTGACTGACCAATAATATTAGTAAATATTGTGACTATCAGGCCAAACGTTTTTGGTTTTTTTACAATTTTGAATATGTGCCATCCAGAGGAGGATGTACGCTCCATGTTGAATCTTGGTTCTTCCGAGGTTTCTTCCTCATCCTACTTAACCACAATCTTCTTGTCATTGTTTCTTTTGGCTTTCTTAGATTCAGCAGATACTTTTATCCAAAGCCATAATTACAAATTAGTAAAAACATAAATTTATCATTCAGGAGCCAACAATATCAGCAGTATCGCAAATTTAAATTGTAAACTGAGGAGTTCAGAAGTGTAAATGTGGAAAAGTGGAGAAGTAAGAGTGAAAAAGCTTTTTTGGAAACAGGAAGTTTCTTTTTATTATAGTATTATGGTTATATTTCAGGAGGAGTTGAAGCTTGTTCAACCATAGAGTGACAGCGAATATTCCAGTAGTCTATGTCTTCTGGATTTATGTACATTAAGTTTTTTCAATGTAAGTCATATTCAGGTCATGTAAAGGTCATGCATAATCATATGAGTCATATTCAGGTCATGCAAACACAGGTTTCACCTCCTCTCCTCTCTGTTCAATATCAAATTCAGGCCATTGTGCCCAAGGTGTGTTTTAGCCAGAGTGGGCGCTGGGTTTATTTAGACATGCAGAGGAGCTCCAGGCTGCACTGGAAACCTGTCAACATCATTCAAGCCAGCAGTCACTCCACTATGCAGGGAGCCACAGCCTGGTGCTCTTCTGCACAACACAACACAACAGCATAGTATTCTTCTCTTCTCTTCTCTTCTCTTCTCTTCTCTTCTCTTCTCTTCTCTTCTCTTCTCTTCTCTTCTCTTCTCTTCTCTTCTCTTCTCTTCTCTTCTCTTCTCTTCTCTTCTCCTATCATAGTATGAAAAATTCATTTGAACATAATTATTTTGTCCCATACAGTTTTTCTGTTATTCTATTTAGTAGGGAAGTATGCGATTTGGATTTGTTTATGAGTCATTGTATCATTTACTCAACCGATTCAACCAAAACTGCTTCATTCAGGAAGTAAACAAACACTTACTGCGGGTTACTCTGAGACAGTCAGCGGTCACTTATGCTGTGGCTTCGTGTGGCTCTATTTTCGTTAGTGTGTAGCAAAATTATAAGTAATTGGAAATATTATGTACGAAATGTAAGGTAATCAGTATTAACTTATTGTTTATTGATCTGTTTTATAAAAACGATATGACACGGACACAGTCGTGCTGTCAGTCTGAACTCTATTAGTAGTTATACACATCAAACTGCCGCTGGCTACTGTAAATGTTGACATTGTGTACATTATGTCTGTTACACACACACATAAAGCTTTATGCCATTAAATTCTGCTGTGTTCATATCAGCATCCCCTGTGTGTGGTTATAATGCTGTAAAATATTTCAGGCATGTTTGTGCTTCATACCCAGCACTCCCTGTAGATCAATAAACTGCTAATCTGTCACCCTGGGGAGAAATATGTGTGTTTGTGTATGCGAGTGTAGCTATATGTCCTTGTGCTGGATTGCACACTCTTACAGCTCATCCTAGACTGATTTGCACTGTGTCTCCCCATGAGCTTTAATGAAAGGGCAAGGGAGACTTTTCCATCCCGTGTTTGTGGTTGTATGCACGCCTTGATTTGTGTCTGTGCCTCAGTGTTTACATGTAATGAAAAAGTCTTTGCTTTGTCCTTGTGCATTAGGATGGTGTGATTTGTACTTGTGGACGTTTGTGTGTTTGAGGTCATGCTTGGAACGGGAATATAAAAACACAAAGTCATTTGACAAAACTGTTCAAAATCAAAACACACATGATCATTACACTACTCAGTGATTCTCCCTGGCATAAAGTGGATGAAAAGCAGAACTTAATTTCCGGAAAGGATGCAAATATGTGCTGTGTGTTCAGTGTCTCAGTCTCAGCACATCAAAAGACAAGCTGTCATTTTCAAGGAACATCTAACATGTACTCACTCTTGGCAGTCATGCACATGCAGAAAAAAACAAAAAAATACTTTTGTTAGTGTAATAATACTAGCATATGAGATACATTTTTATAATGTACATCCTCAATTTAGAGAGAAACAGTGGGTGCATATCTTTTACTTTTAATATTGCTCTTCGAATAATATCTCATCCTCTGACAATCTGCTGATGTCTGCCACCTCTTTGTTATTTTTCTATTTGCATTTCAATGAGCACAGTGCCACATGTTGCTGGGAGAATGATAATGTCTAAATTCTCCATAAAGCGAAGTGAGGAAAGTATCTATACATTTCAGAATCTTCCCTTCAATGGAGGATAGTCACTATTGAAACCGTATGTTGTCATTTAAGAATGTGGGATTATCTGCACTGTGTCGGTCTGCTTAATGATGACCGCCTCAATTAGCAAGACACTTCTGCTCTGTTTTATGGTCATGTTTGAAATCTCAGATGTGATTGTTTGTGGACAGATATGCATGTTAATATACTGCATATATATGTCATGGTCAACGTTTTTGCCTACGAATGTATAAATGAAATGAGATATAATTTCTAGGGAATGAAGCTGCCTGTTCTTCAACTCTAATCAAAATAACTGTCATTCCTTTCCTGTTACATGCTGCCTGTCTGAAATGTCCCATCACTCTTTTTATTGCAGACTTGAAGCATAATGCAGTAAACAAGCTTGATGGGCTGAAAACATGCAGGCTCGATTTTCATTGATATTTCTGCGGAATAAATGAACACCCATGACACACAAATAGCACTCCATGAGGAATCCATACTATATTGAAGGTAAACTCAATATTTGCAGACATTAATTTTAGAACATCTGTGAGTAACTAAAAGAGATTTTGAGAAATACTGTTTGCCAGTGGGGCTTGGTATATTTTCTGTGAAAACAAGTCTTAATATCTTATGCACTTCTTCTAAAGTAAATTTACTTAAGGATGTGTAGACATTTGTACTGGGAAATGAGATAAAAGTACTGATTCAGACAGTTTTAGAATAAGGATTTTTGTTTGTATTTTAAGTCCCTGAATTATATTATATGTATGTGTAAAAAAAAAAGAAAAGAAAAAATACTATTTGCCTGTGGGGCTAGGAATTGAAACTTGAATTAAACTTAATTTAATCTATATTCTTTGAAAACAAGTCCTAATATGCACTTCTGCTTATGAAGTAAATGTATCTCTTCTTTTTAAGGATGTGAAGACATTAAAAATGCTAGTTAGATAACGATTTTTCCAGTAAAGTCCTTAAATATCAGTAGCAATGAATTGAACATTCCAAAGTAACTTATTTGCAGTAAAATGAAAAGCTTTTGGGATGTCAATAGCTCATTTCCTTCCCAATAGTTCCAGACTCATCTGAAGCTCCCACAAAGGACATGTAGACCAAATAAAATGTCCCAGGTATGATTCACAGGCACGTGCCAATTTAATTGGAAAGTACTAACACTGAGCAAGGGAGATGAGGATAATTAAGGTGATAATACAGAAGCAGAGGGTGGTGTGATGAAATTGTCATTATTTTTTCTCAAGGGCAAATCAGCTTCAGACTGCTCTAGCTTCCTCTACTTCCTGCTTTCTAAAGCAAGAATCAATGACATTTTTCCTAGCGCATTCTGTATCGTCTGCCTTCCCCTGTGCCTCTCATCACATACCCGACAGAGGAATAAGACACTCCTCTAATCAATTCACCTTCTGCCCTCTATCTGAACGATTTTGACATAAATCAAAGGGCTGAGCAGTGCACACCCTTAAAGACACAAACACTCTGGCATTTATTCTTATCACAAGTTTATACCCAACACGCACATCTCACAAGAGAATATTAAAGAATAACATTTATAACAATTAAATAATAATAATTTTATTATTATTATTATTAGCATGTCATTGGGCTAAAAACTGCCTTTTAGAAACATGATGCATAAGTACTATCTTTAGTTGTTTTTGTTTGTTTCTACAGTAATCTGCTGTGCTCACTTTATAGCATTAGACCTTGTCAGGCCATATCATGTCAAAGGTCATATCATTAGTGTCCATGGCAGCAGACAGAGGGCCTGTAAAGACATGTCTCTGCACTCATAGAGAATCCATCATGATTAATAGATCGTTACTGAGTAATCGCAAATTGTTCAGGGAAAATAGCCTTGTTTTGCGATCAATTAGCATGCAGTACCAGAACTGCAAATTGACTATCCCGGTTCTGGCCTCTGAACCTGTAGTTACTGAAATGGCATTGTGATCAATTAGAAAAATAGAATAGGCACCAGACTAAATGGAGGAAAATGGCATGTATTAATTATGTCCTCATTTTAGTGATGGTGTAATGATGGGGTTGTCACTGGAGTTATTGAATGTCCGTACATCTCATTCCATCTTACTTCACTAGCACAGGCATAGATAGATAGATAGATAGATAGATAGATAGATAGATAGATAGATAGATAGATAGATAGATAGATAGATAGATAGATAGATAGATAGATAGATAGATAGATAGATAGATAGATAGATAGATAGATAGATAGATAGATAGATAGATAAGACAGAAGATGAAGGTAAAGATGAAATAAAAAAAGAAAAAAAGAAGAGTTGTGGGAGAAGCGAGTGAACACCAAGGTGTTAGTAGAATGATATGGTGCTCCGCTTAGAGGGCAAACAATACAGTCAGAACAGGTCAGAGGAGTTACTCAATCAACCCTATGTGTTGGGTCTGCCTAAGAAGCTGAAGGACAAAATAAAAGACCTGCAGAAGTAATCTCATAGATAATGGACTCCTGTTGAAACTAGACTGGAATCAATGTTGGGTCAGACATTGCTAAATGAAAAAGAGTCATTTCTCCTCACTTTATCTGCCTCTACCAAACATTATGGCAAAGAGAGCGTTATTCATAATCATTTGCCTGCACATACTCACACATGTGATCTAAGTATGTGTGCATTTCCTTACCCATGCAAATGTATGGTTACATACACACACTTTTCATATCTGGAGAATGTGTCATTCTTACGGAATCACACACATATAGGACAATACATACAATTTGCCACACATTATTGTATATTACCAAATATCTGTATAGCATAATTCCCAGTTAATTCCCATTGCAATTACCATTCCTGATGAACACAATCAATTCTTTTGTAAGATAGTTAAACAATAGTTACAAAAAGATACTGTAGATAGACACAGACAGACAGACAGACAGACAGACAGACAGACAGACAGACAGACAGACAGACAGACAGACAGACAGACAGACAGACAGACAGACAGACAGACAGACAGACAGATAGATAGATAGATAGATAGATAGATAGATAGATAGATAGATAGATAGATAGATAGATAGATAGATAGATAGATAGATAGATAGATAGATAGATAGATTGGGACACTGTACAAATTGTGAATAAAAACAGAATGCAGTGATGTGGAAGTTTCAAATCTCAATATTTTATTCAGAATACAACATACACTCACCTAAAGGATTATTAGGAACACCATACTAATACTGTGTTTGACCCCCTTTCGCCTTCAGAGCTGCCTTAATTCTACGTGGTATTGATTCAACAAGGTGCTGAAAGCATTCTTTAGAAACGTTGGCCCATATTGATAGGATAGCATCTTGCAGTTGATGGAGATTTGTGGGAGGCACGAAGCTCCCGTTCCACCACATCCCAAAGATGCTCTATTGGGTTGAGATCTGGTGACTATGGGGGCCATTTTAGTACAGTGAACTCATTGTCATGTTCAAGAAACCAATTTGAAATGATTCGAGCTTTGTGACATGGTGCATTATCCTGCTGGAAGTCATCAGAGAATGGGTACATGGTGGTCATAAAGTGATGGACATGGTCAGAAACAATGCTCAGGTAGGCCGGGGCATTTAAACGATGCCCAATTGGCACTAAGGGGCCTAAAGTGTGCCAAGAAAACATCCCCCACACCATTACACCACCACCACCAGCCTGCACAGTGGTAACAAGGCATGATGGATCCATGTTCTCATTCTGTTTACGCCAAATTCTGACTCTACCATCTGAATGTCTCAACAGAAATCGAGACTCATCAGACCAGGCAACATTTTTCCAGTCTTCAACTCTCCAATTTTGGTGAGCTCGTGCAATTTGTAGCCTCTTTTTCCTATTTGTAGTGGAGATGAGTGATACCCGTTGGGGTCTTCTGCTGTTGTAGCCCATCCGCCTCAAGGTTGTGCATGTTGTGGCTTCACAAATGCTTTGCTGCATACCTCGGTTGTAACGAGTGGTTATTTCAGTCAAAGTTGCTCTTCTATCAGCTTAAATCAGTCGGCCCATTCTCCTCTGACCTCTAGCATCAACAAGGCATTTTCGCCCACATGACTGCCGAATACTGGATGTTTTTCCCTTTTCACACCATTCCTTGTAAACCCTAGAAATGGTTGTGCGTGAAAATCCCAGTAACTGAGCAGATTGTGAAATACTCAGACCAGCCTGTCTGGCACCAACAACCATGCCACGCTCAAAATTGCTTAAATCACCTTTCTTTCCCATTCTGACATTCAGTTTGGAGTTCAGGAGATTGTCTTGACCAGGACCACACCCCTAAATGTAGATGACATATTAAATGTTTAAACTGAGAAAATGTATAATTTTAAGGGAAAAATAAGTTGATTTTAAATTTCATGGCATCAACACATCTCAAAAAAGTTGGGACAAAGCCATGTTTTCCACTTTGTGGCATCCCCTCTTCTTTTTATAACAGTCTGCAAACGTCTGGGGACTGAGGAGACAAGTTGCTCAAGTTTAGGAATAGGAATGTTGTCCCATTCTTGTCTAATACAGGCTTCTAGTTGCTCAACTGTCTTAGGTCTTCTTTGTCACATCTTCCTCTTTATGATGCGCCAAATGTTTTCTATGGGTGAAAGATCTGGACTGCAGGCTGGCCATTTCAGTACCCGGATCCTTCTTCTACACAGCCATGATGTTGTAATTGATGCAGTATGTGGTCTGGCATTGTCATGTTGGAAAATGCAAGGTCTTCCCTGAAAGAGACAACGTCTGGATGGGAGCATATCTTGTTCTAGAACTTGGATATACTTTTCAGCATTGGTGGTGCCTTTCCAGATGTGTAAGCTGCCCATGCCACATGCACTCATGCAACTCCATGCCATCAGAGATGCAGGCTTCTGAACTGAGCGCTGATAACAACTTGGGTTGTCCTTGTCCTCTTTAGTCCGGATGACATGGTCATCCCAGTTTACCAAAAAGAACTTCAAATTTTGATTTGTTTGACCACAGAACAGTTTTCCACTTTGCCACAGTCCATTTTAAATGAGCCTTGGCCCAGAGAAAACGCCTGCGCTTCTGGATCATGCTTCTGGACCTAGTTTTAGCCGGCAACGTCGAATAGCACGGTGGATTGTGTTCACAGACAATGTTTTCTGGAAGTATTCCTGAGCCCATGTTGTGATTTCCATTACAGTAGCATTCCTGTATGTGATGCAGTGCCATCTAAGGGCCCGAAGATCACGGGCATCCAGTATGGTTTTCCGGCCTTGACCCTTACGCACAGAGATTGTTCCAGATTCTCTGAATCTTTTGGAATGTGTAGCCCTCATGAAATCCAAAATGAGCCAATTTCAAAATGTCTCACTTTCAACATTTGATATGTTATCTATATTCTATTGTGAATAAAATATAAATTTATGTGATTTGTAAATTATTGCATTCCATTTTTATTTACAATTTGTACAGTGTCCCAATTTGGAATCTGGTTTGTAGATAGATAGATAGATAGATTCCCCTCTTCATAATGACATTCTATTTACACACATTTGCAGCCTGAGAGAAGCTCTTGCTTCCACCTGTCTGTTAAATAACAACACAATACCCATTCAACAGGTCACCAATAATACTGGAAATAATTACAGTTACTATAATTATACAATATCAGTGTGTGTATATACAGGTGCTGGTCATATAATTAGAATATCATCAAAAAGTTTTATTTATTTCACTAATTCCAGTCAAAAAGTTAAACTTTTATTATATTATATATTATATTCATTCATGACTGATGTATTTCAAATGTTTATTTATTTTAATTTTGATCATTATAACTGACAACTAAGGAAAATCCCAAATTCAGTATCTCAGAAAATTAGAATATTGTGAAAAGGTTGAATATTGAAGACACCTGGTGCCACACTCTAATCAGCTGATGAACTCAAAACACCTGCAAAGGCCTTTAAATGGTCTCTCAGTCTAGTAGGCTACACAATCATGGGCAAGACTGCTGACTTGACAGTTGTCCAAAAGATGACCATTGACACCTTGCACAAGGAGGGCAAGACACAAAAGGTCATTGCAAAAGAGGCTGGCTGTTCACAGAGCTCTGTGTCCAAGCACATTAATAGAGAGGTGAAGGGAGGGAAAAGATGTGGTAGAAAAAAAGTGTACAAGCAATAGGAATAACCGCACCCTGGAGAGGATTGTGAAACAAAAGCCATTCAAAAATGTGGGGGAGATTCACTAAGAGTGGACTGCAGCTGGAGTCAGAGCTTCAAGAACCACTACGCACAGACGTATGCAAGACATGGGTTTCAGCTGTGGCATTCTTTGTGTCAAGCCACTCTTGAACAACAGACAGCGTCAGAAGCGTCTCGCCTGGGCTAAAGACAAAAAGGACTGGACTGCTGCTGAGTGCTCCAAAGTTATGTTCTCTGATGAAAGTAAATCAGGGTCCCAGAGTCTGGAGGAAGAGAGGAGAGGCACACAATCCACGTTGCTTGAGGTCCAGTGTAAAGTCAGTGATGGTTTGGGGTGCCATGTCATCTGCTGGTGTTGGTCCACTGTGTTTTCTGAGGTCCAAGGTCAACGCTGCCTTATACCAGGAAGTTTTAGAGCACTTCATGCTTCCTGTTGGTGACCAACTTTATGGAGATGTAGATTTCATTTTCCAACAGGACTTGGCACCTGCACACAGTGCCAAAGCAAACAGTACCTGGTTTAAGGACCATGGCATCCCTGTTCTTAATTGGCCAGCAAACTCGCCTGACCTTAACCCCATAGAAAATCTATGGGGTATTGTGAAGAGGAAGATGCGATATGCCAGACCCAACAATGCAGAAGAGCTGAAGGCCACTCTCAGAGCAACCTGGGCTCTCATAACACCTGAGCAGTGTCACAGACTGATCGACTCCATGCCACGCCGTATTGCTGCAGTAATTCAGGCAAAAGGAGCCTGAATTACTAAAGGAGCCAAGTATTGAGTGCTGTACATGCTCATACTTTTCATATTCATACTTTTCAGTTGGCCAAGATTTCTAAAATTTCCTTCTTTGTATCGGTCTTAAGTAATATTCTAATTTTCTGAGATACTGAATTTGGGATTTTCCTTAGTTGTCAGTTATAATCATCAAAATTAAAATAAATAAACTTTTGAAATATATCGGTCTGTGTGTAATGGATGAATATAATATACAAGTTTCACTTTTTGAATGGAATTAGTGAAATAAATCTTTTGATGATATTCTAATTACACACACACACACACACACACACACATATATATATATATATATATACACACACAGTTACACAATATTAGTATATAAAGCAGACTCAAAGACAGGATCAATGAGGCCAATGAGAGTGTACAATTGGGACTCAATTTAGAGACGACAGTTTCGCTTGCTCTTTAAAATGTCCCTCTCTTCATTCCCAGAATCTCTTCCACTGAACAATAGATTGAGGAGATCCAGGGAATCATGTTCTCTATAGAGGCCATAGAGGGACTGGGTCCAGATGGGAGTCTATGGAAAGAGAATTGAGCGTTTATTGTAGTAGAGAGGGGCAACGGGACAAAAGTGCAGGGAAACCACACAGGTCAAGAGCATTGGATACACTATACACCAGCAGCTTGTGCTAACAGACTCTACTTTCATTTACTTTTGCAAAGAATGGAGAGGAATAGGGGAAGGAATGTTGAGAAAGGAGTATTGTGCCGACAAACTGGGTTTAACCAGAGAGTCGTATCGGGGATGTTGATGATTTCTGTCTTACTGTGTGTAAGTCGACGGTGTGTAAGTCAATTTCAATTTGACAATGCAAGTAAATCTGTATCAGGGTATTAGCCACTTAAAGGGATAGTTCACCCAAAACAGAATTCTGTAATTATGTACTCACTCCAAACCTGTATGACTGACTTGGAACAGAATCACTATCACTTTAATAATGTTTTTGACATGTTGTTGTTTTTCGTTTTGTTTTTGTTTTCTTTCTAAAGACCTGTTCTCTAAACGCCTACTTCTCTTCAGGCAAGGCTGATGGCACAGGCAAAGTATAAGAAAGGAAAAATGAAACTATAGTCATAACAAAACAAACAGAAAAGAAAGAATATGAGACATGCAAGAGGAAACAGACTGAAAGTGAATGAGAGAAAAACGTACACGTCTGCAGTGTTTATATCAATTTTGCATCTCTTTCTTTTTTTCATCTTTGCTGTTATGTTACATGTTTGATCTTGGGATCAGGCCCCTACGGCAGACTCTGCTCCGCTCTACAGATGGCCCTCTCTCCTAGCAGTCTGTGCAGCACTTCTGGAGCTCTCGCTGAGCAGCTAGGAACCCTAGCGGGCATCCAGATCTCTGCCTGCCTACTGTGCATCCATGATCTCTCCTGGGCACTGCAGCTGTGAGGCAGGTCTCAAGGTCCAGGGTGTTGCCCCCCACCCCGACCCCCACCCCCACCTCGCTCTGTAATCACACACACAGCCTAGCTCTCATTTCTTTCAAGCACACACACATAGAATCTTCCACTCGCTTCTGATAATCCACTTCCAGCTGCTCTGTGCTTTCTCCATTATCACATACAGGCTGCACACCTCTCGCTAGATCGTCATTAGAAAATCCTGCACGGCAGAGCAAACCCTCTGCATCAGCCACCCACCTTAAAAGCAATCAGCTCACTGCACAAGGTGAGCCTCATTCAGCCGTGTGTAAAGCCACTGAGCTCCACACAGAATGGATGCCAAGCTCTGATATCAGGTGGCTTTCAGAGAGAAGTTAACTCTGGAGCAATATTTTGGTTTAGAAATGGATAGTGATGATGACTGTAGTGGGCAAGTTAATATCATTAATGGTGTGTGCTGCATATGTGTTAAATTGGTCAAAACAACTTATTATATTGTTTACTATATTTATTTGCTTGATGAGTGTGGTTGTGGATTTTGGTTCTTTTGCTGTAAGGACCTTTGAAATCACTGAAATAATTTGGCGAAGTGATATGGAACTGTAATGCGGTCAAGACCTGCCTGGAACTACTTTAGCCATGCCTTTCCCTGAAATAATTGTTGTACGTTTGTCAGCCAATGAGATTCAAGCATTCAACAGCCCCCTAGTATAAATCTATATAATACTCAAGATACAATTCAAATACTACAATTTTACAATAAAGTATATTTAAAATGTTTTATGTAATCTTTTGTGAAACAGTAAAAGGACATGGCTAGAAGTCCATGTGTGATACATTACATATGATAATATTTCATTTAAACAGTTTTGTTTCTTTTCTTTTTTCTTATAATATACTTTGAGTGTTTTGTGTTACATTTTATGCTATTCAGTTGATGGTTATTGCATTGTTTAATGTATATATGAGTATTTATGATTTTTCAGCACATTTCTGGAAACCACAGCTGCCAGTTTTTTTTCTTACCATAATTATAACAGGATATTTTTACAGTGATGGCTGGTGAGTAGCAGCTGAGTTGATTTCCTAATAATGCAACTTAAGCATCGCACACAATCATCGTCTCCCACGTATACTTCTACAATATCCCACACTTCCCCTCCCACACTAGCTCACAGTCATAAAGCAAAGATAATGACACATTTGACTAAATGAGCCTTGGCTGTTTTATTCATGAATGTCATGCAAATAGATATGCAGGCTGCTTTCTCATGTTAATGCAACCACCACTAATGCATATTTGGCTTATTTCATCATCTTGTATTCTAAATTATGATGAATTCATATACACTGATGTCAGTAGTGAACTGTCAGAGAATGTAAAGTGTACCATTTTTATCTTACTACTATTATTATATTACAATAGCATATATAATGTAATATATTAGATAACTTTAATTTTGTTAACAGTTTTAAGTCTGTGGTCATCTGTTCCTCTCCCAACATGTAGCATTGATCAGACCTGGTTATGCTCAAACCACAAAAGCCATGTGGGCCAGAGCTGACTTTGTATTTTTCACAATCAAATTCTGGATGTAATTATAAGTATGTTCATGCTAATGCCATGCTAATTAGGTACCAAAACCAAGTGTGTGTTTAAATGTTTGTCTGTGAGAAACATTCATATTAAAGGGGTGCTGCAGGAGTAACAATATGATGGTTCAGAGAACGAAGGAGAGCATGCCAGAGAGACAAATCTGCAGAATAAGCTTTAATTGGGTAATTACCCAAAGTGGGAATGAGGCATTTAGAGGCTTAAATGGGAGGCAAATTGCCCATTATCTGGTGATTGTCCTTTTTTATCTTACTGCTTAGTGCTAGGATATTACATCGACAGCATCATATACTGGAGTTCGGATTCATAAATTAGCCCCATTATTCCTTGTAAACACAGAACTCCACACCTGTAGAAACAAGCAAAGACAACAATGACACAAATCACTAGAGTAGAGCTTAGAATCAATGTTCCTTCACACACTATGTTCTTATTTAGGGAGGAACATTAATCACGGCTTTTTAATTATGGCCTGGCCCTGATAGTTAGTTGTAGCTTAATATTTAAACCGAATGTCTAATGATCTCATGTATTAAAATGCAGTGCTGCCTTTTCTTCCTCAGCTTTCATCTTGACCTTTAAATCCCAAATAGCCTTTTCCTTAATACATTTTAACGCAACGCTGTCTCCGCTGATGGGATCGTTCATGGTATGTGAGGTTTTGCCAGTGTTTCTGTCAGTTATTTTTCTTTTTCTTAGAGCGTATAGAGAGCTGTGGGTGAAAATGATTTTTGTTTGATTGATGGCTCTCATCTAATAAGGCATTTGTCATTTTCCACAGGTGTGCAGGATGCCTCCGGCACTCTGGACAGCGTCCATACATGCACCACCTCACACTGCCACCCAGTGGTGAGTCATAAGTATTACACGGTTGAGCTGGGGCTTGTCAACCGATAGCGATCTGATGAGAATGGAAAGCGATCTGAATGTAGTGAGTGTACAGAAAGGCAAAAACATAAATGACATTCATCGGAACACTGTTATCATCTGTTCATAATATACCTCCTCCTGTGGAATGTCAGACAATCTCCATATGATGATGTGTCTTTGTTTATACAGTCCTCCATGTGAAACTCCAGATGGCTGACATTACGTCTATATCACAATAACAAATTCCCATTGAACCCATGCTGTAATAAAGAGATTACTTCATTTAAGATTAATTACAGAGTGGGATCCAAAAGAGAAAAATAGCAGAAATTTTGCAAAATAATATTACACAACATGAACTCACTTTACATTGACATCAATATTCATAATAACCTTTGGAAGTAATACACAGTGTGTTGTAATGCTGATGAAAAGGAGCAGTGGTTTGGTTTGAAAGGAGAGACTACACCTGATAAAAGTGAATTCAGCTTCTTGATACTCTCTTTGTAGCCTGCTTATTATTTTTATGTTTGTACAGAGGGCTATGGCGTCATTTGTTTTGGTTGGTTGGTTTTCAGTTACAAATTCATTTGATAATTTCCACTGCAAACAGCATCTGCTTGACATCTCTTTACAGTGACACAGAGTGGTGATTTCTCAGAAGTGTAACATTTCTGTTGCTCCAAAGATTTTATTCCTAGAATCCTGTCCCCCATCAGACCCCAAAGCTATTCAGAACTATTCATGACAGAACATCATTTTATTAACTATTAACTAGCAACGGCAAGGTCATGGGTTTGATTCCTAGCGAATGTATGAACCAATCAATTAGATGCCTTGAATGCAGTGTATAGATGAAAGCGTCAGCCAAATATGTATATGCAAATGACACAATGCCTTTATGCATACAAAGGATTCTGACAGGTTATTTTTTTAACTTTGAATGCTGGGTGTTCATGAGTCTTACAGCATGTCTTACATCTGTTACAGAGTCTGGCATATAGCCTAAATGTCTTGGTATCCTCTTCCAGATGGCAAGTTAGCGATTGAGTCCATATGATGGGTGAGAATAGTATTGGACTTTGACGACAGTCTTGCAGATGCTCCTTTCATTGTAGATGTTCTCAGCTGTTTTAACTATCATCCTCAACAACTTGTGGTCAGAAACCACAGTTCCGATACCAGACAGTAATGCAGCACACTCTCTACCTCCTAGTGCCACATGGTACAAGAACAAATACTTTCCACATATCCTCTGTTCATGCATAAAATGCAATACGTCAATCCGATAGCAAAACAGTCAAGTAAACATGGGAAATGTTTGGACCAGTCATGTTACACAGTTGGCTTGGTGCTGACACTTGTGGTTTTCTTTGTTCTTGGATATCCTTTCCAGAGCAAGGAGGTATGTGTTAGTGTGTGTGTTAGTGTGTGTGTGTGTGTGTGTGTGTGTGTGTGTGTGTGTGTGTGTGTGTGTGTGTGTGTGTGTGTGTGTGTGTGTGTGTGTGTGTGTGTGTGTGTGTGTGTGTGTCTGTTCTGTGGAGGAGGAAATCATGGGGATTTCACTGGCTCTGATGGCTTTTACAAAGCTCTGCCTGGGAATACATGTCTGTTTGCGTGCGTGTGTGGTGGTGGTCCATTTATATATAAGCAGATGATGAGAGACCTTTACAAATCACACTAATCCCACCTTTCACCCCAATTACACAGATCTTTATAAATAGTAAATGATGCAAAATTCCCCATCTCTGGGCATTTTCTTTGTGGATTTCAAAGTCAAAGAAAAGTCAATCTATGTTCTGCACAAGGTCAGAATAAAATCACAATTCTAAAAATAACATTACAAACACAAAAAAGCTCAGGAAGACAGCTGTGACACAAAGTCTTTGTATGTTGAAATTCTCCTGTCATGTTGTTTCCTGCCCTTCATCTCGATTATTTGCACCTGTGTCATGTTTCCTGATGACTTTATATGTGTGCTGTCCTCATGGTTAACCAGTGTTGTGTTGAGACCTGGTTTGAGGAGGTTTTTGTCATTGGTTTGCACGTGTTTGGGCTGTTGGACTGACTGCATGCTAGCCAGGGATGAATGATAGTGATGACTGCTCAGACCTCATTGGGAAGGCAAGCAATGACGCAATGGAGCTCACGTGTCTTGTGATCAATTTCGATATGCCAGAGTTTGTTTGTATCTTTTTGAATGAAACGTGACCGTTTTCACAGAGGGGATCAGGGAAGATTTTCAGCTTTTAAAAGATTAAAGGGATCATAAACTGCATTTTTATGAGGTGCACCAATCCACCTTATTTTGCAACGCAGAAGTAAGCTTTTTTTGTGAATGTGGTTCATTAGTCGCTATAGGGAAATAATGAGAAGAATAACAGTAAATGATAAAAGTAAGTGCAGTAAATGGTAAAACTATTTGTGCTACAAAACAGTGCCTTTATAATTATGACAATACATTAAAATAATATGGCAAGAAATACCAGCTTGTAATATCAAGCAACATAATGAACTGTTTTGTACAGCTAAAAATAAAGTGAAAAATAAGGTGGAATAAAGTGAAAAATAAGGTGGGAAATGTTAGTCATGATTTAGAAATAAAAGGCCATTTTCTACCCTGATTTTAGCCCTCTAATTTCTATCACAGATAGACAAGTCAGATTAGTTTACCAAATAATTCACTGTGAAACTATGTATTAATATTTATTGCATAATAAAAACAGAAGTAGAAAACAAATAATTTTGGCAGCTTGGTTTCAGTAAAAGCTGTTTTTGGACTAACTAAGGATGCTTTGAGTTCTTAAATTTACAGTATGTTTGTATAGCACAATGACCTCTTATGTGAAAAGATCCAGGAAAATACCATTTCTCAATTCATGACCCCTTTAAATTACACTCTCTTCTTATTCCTATTCTCTCTCCGCTATTGTATGCTTTCAGAGCCCATGAGTCATTTAAACTACTTTTGACTTTTGTCTTATTCTCTTCTTTTTTGGAATAAATTATTGTGACAATAGATTTATCTGCCCACATTTATATTGTTATGAAATGGTTAGGTTTAAGGATAGGAATGCAGTTAGGTGCTTAAAACGTTTGTATAATAGTATAATGTCCTCAGAACTGAGTTAAGAATGTCACTAGAATGATGAACAATGCAGAAACAATGGTGTTTAATAGGCTGATAGATTTTATGAACAGAGCACAATGACGAATAGTGTCCAATATATTTTTAAAGGCTGTGGAGAACAAGTTCCAAGGGGCAGACAATAGGCTTCTTATGTAAGTCTGTGAGAGATGAGCATGGAGTTTGAATTTGAGATTGTCTTACTATTAAAAAAAAAAAAAAAAAGTATAAAAGCACAAGGTTTCAGGGTTCATACTGCACATCTCCATGGCTGTGACACAGAGATATACATATACTTTGATTACTAATATATTTTGATGTATTTAACAAAGGCTGGAAAATGATTTAATACTGAGACAATTCATTTTGCTAACAAGGTCTTAAGAAAAGAATTGTTGTAGTGAGGATGGTGAAATGGGTTTTAAAAGCAGCCTGAATTTGTTTTAGTTCAGCCACTCATCTGATTGTGATTTCAGAAGCCCAAACATTAATCGAGAATGAGAAACAGATGTTTACCTAGAGACCTAAAGGCTTTCTCTTTTTTTCATGCGCCTCACTCTCTGTATTCTTTTTCCAGGTTTTTGTTTTTTGATAAGGTGAACACAGGAAAAGAAGGAAGGAGGCTGGCCTGGATGTCCCAGACAGTGATGTAATCTGTTTGTGAAAAACACTCTCAAAATGTGATTGTAATAGCCACATCTTAAAGAGGGTCACTTTGAGATTGGCAGGAGTCAGAGTGACTCACCACCTCGTTCACACTGTTTGTTTGGTGTTCCTCCCATCTCCCCCTCTCTGTCCTGCTATCGCTCTCACTTTCCCTGACACACACACACACACACACACATTGTTTTATTAACCAAAGATCTTGGACTCCAGAAAGTTTGGCTTTCCTTACTTTTGATTCCCAAGAAAAATGTGAAAGTGCAGAATGTCCAGATCCTCATGCAGAAATTCACAGGAGGTGAGCAGATTTGTGGCCAGTTTTAGCAATGTGTGATACATATGCAACGGTGCTGTGACCAAAAAAGACCAGCATAAACATGACTTAAGGTTGCCTTTCATAGCCTTAATACATCATCAGTGCTGGAATTTCACTGCAGACTCATTAACTAAATTAAAATGTAAACATCTTTTAAATCCCATCACAAATAACTTTTTGTAAATCAACAAAATATAGATAAACAAAGAAAAAATATTTTTTATAGTTCTGAAAAGGGACCAGAAAGCTATCAACAGCTCTACATTTTTCGTTCACACATTTTGACATTTTTCATGCAGACTGTTTATCAACAGAGGTTTTACATTTCTCACATTGGTATTTCTTTTCAAAACATTTATCACTAATGTTCTGTTTCTAAACACTGCCTCCATACTTATAGTATTAGACATCAGGAAAAGCTCACTGTTTGTAAGAGGGACAAACAGAAAAATTCAGTTCCTCATTTATTGTTTAATTCTTTTCTTAACCAGTCATTCTCTACGGAGTGAACTTGTGTGGATGAAATATGGTGGTGTATTAAAATGCATTTCTTTATAAGGTTTTCACATTCTTTATAAGGGTAATAAGGTTTCCAATGTTGATGGAAATATCACAGAATGGTAACATTGTGTTTACCAGTCCCAGAAAATTCACAGAAACCAATAGTGTTTTGTTATGTTTTGCTTTAAAGTATTTGACCAGCTAGTTTGCTCTTGCGTAGAGTAAAACTTTCTTGCAAGCCCTATTAATGTTTGATGCGTTATGGAATTTTTAAAAGTGTTTTTTTTTTTTTTTTAAGTGAAATGGTTCAAAAAAAGTCTGAATGATTCATTAGTGAAATGAACTGAATCAACATGATTGTTTTAATAAACTTTTATCCAGTAATAACAAATGACTGGACAGGTTATTGAAAAGCCATGGAAATTCATTCATTCGTCAGAAAGAGGGGGGACACTGATGTTCAGGAAGAAATGACATATTCTTGGAACTCAAATAAAAAGGTGGTTCAAAAGGCACCCTTTGACTCTTCAAAGCAATTAAAGTGTGTAATTTTATTCCCTTATGTGAAGACAGGAAGATTTGATGCATATTTTCCTTGAAGTTTACCCTTTTTGACTTTTGAGTCAGAACGAACAAATGGATGTTAGAAAGTTGGAAGATTTCATATCCTCTGCATGGTCTAAGCACATCTCATCCGTCTTGCAGGTCTGCCACATGTTTTCAATCTCATGTCTTTGTGTTTTACAGCTGCAGGGCAGCTTCATGCTGAAATCGCTCATTGCTTTTGCCCCAGGTCATGTGCTTGTGTGTAAATGTTGAACATGTCCTTTAAATGTTTATATGGCTATGTGTCTGATCTTTGGAATATGTCATACACTCCCAAGCAAATCTGGAACAAAACTTAAATACCAGTCCTAAGACACAGTACAATGTCCAGCAAATCTCTTTCATATGTTCTTGATCAACAGGCTTAACCGATTCTGATTTCCCTCTCATAAGTGAATCATGTGTAAAGTTTTTAGCCACTTCAGGGAATATGTGCATCATTCTGAATGGTAAGAGGAAAGAGGTTAACGTGTTCTTCCTGGGGTCCAGGCCCCTTAATGACCCTACCAGAAGCTGCTCTGCATACTTTCACTGGTGTAGTCATTAAGGCAAGCTTCCTCAAGAACCCCAGTCCCATATGATTCAGTTTGGATCCAGACCCACTGAGTTTAGTCATCACTTGTATCTACCGGTCAAGATTAGTTTTGCCTGGATAGCCACAATAAAATGTCTGGATGGAACAGAGACCTTAAACAACATTAATGAAAACTGTTTGTCCAGAAACATTGCATTACTACAAGAAGCACAACGGAAGCTTTGATAAGTCCAGACTAAAGAGAGGGGTCTTTAAATGCTCAACTTTACTATCTTAAATGATAAAACAATCTTTACCCAGATTACAGGAACTTGGTTTGAATATGAATTAGTAGAGGAACCCATTCACTTTTCAAATGTTGTTCCTTACTGAGGTATTGATGTGTGCCATTACTTGTCTTGAGTCTTTGCCTGTTGCTAGGCAACTGGTAAACCTTGTGTGTTTGCATGTTTTTGTTTGTCTTTCCAGTTTGTCTCTCTGAGCCCACCCTACAGGTCCTGTCCTGCTCAATTAGAGAGAAATAAGTTGCTTTGAAGAGCAGCGGTCCACTTTAAATGGCCTCATAAAGAAACCTCACAGAAGATTACAGTGCAGTGCAGTTAAACTGCTGCTGATGAGAAGAGTTGTACTGTATGTGTTGTTAATTAACAAATTCCATGAATTTCTTTTTTTTTTTTTTTACATGAACATGGTAGTATCATGGTATTGACATCAGGCACCACACCACCACTGTAATGTCATAGTTATTTTAGTGATGAAAGATGTGAAAGAATGTGTGTGTGTGTGTCCTGGTAAACCCTACATTATGGGGACAAAATGTCCCCCCAAAGTCAGCAATATCTAAATTCCTTGTACTTGGGACGTTTCCTCATGAGGAAAATAGCTTATAAATATAAGCGATGTTTTATGAAAATGTAAAAAGCTGAAAGTTTTCTGTGATGGATTGGCTTTCCTGTAGCTCAAATAATAAGAGCGTGGCGCTAGCAACGCCAAGGTCATGGGTTTGATTCCCAGGGAAAGGAAGAACTGACAAAATGTAAAAATGTGTACCTTGAATGCAATGTAAGTTGCTTTGGATAAAAGCGTCTGCCAAATGCATAAATGTAAATGGATTGGTTTAGGGTTAGGGGATAGAATATACAGTGTGTGCAGTCAAAAATCATGTCCATGTAAAACATGGAAAGTGTGTGTGTGTGTGTGTGTGTGACATATCAGGACACAAATGTATATAATGACATGGGTATTACAAGGAGAGGGTTACTTAGGGTCCCCATTTTTCAAAAGGCTTATAAATCATACAGAATGAGGTTTTTTTGGAAGAAAGTAAAAATGTGCAGTTTCCTGTGATGGGTAGGTTTAGGGGTAGGGGCAGTGTAGGGGGATAGAAAATACGGTTTGTACAGTATAAAAACCATTACGTCTATGGAATGTCCCCACAATTCACAAAAACAAACGTGTGTGTGTGTGTGTGTGTGTGTACGTCAATTTACCACTGGCATCTCAGCTGGGACACTAACTACTTCCCATTTTTATAGTTCTAATGACCTCACACTCTAACAAATTGGCCCGACACAGGACGTTCATGCGACATTTAGTGTCCAGAAAACCTGAGGTAAGATTTTATTGGTGCTGTACTTTTCCATTCATGCATGCTGGGCTTAAACATTCCCTGTGTAAAAGGAACTGTCGACTGCATGCCTCTGTTTGCATTTAACCATTATGGATCAGGAAGTTGAAAATGGATAATGTTTGTGTTCCGATCATTTTCACAACCGTGCTCTAGTACTGAATATTAGTCTGCTTGTGATTATCTGTAGCTGAATCATAGCCATCACCGCCATAAAACAGCATTTACTTTTCAAGTAAAACGGCTTAAACAAATACTAATAATGGAATAATTCTTCAGACATTTTAAAGACCACTATTCTGATTGTGAAAGCCATTTCTGATTGTGGACTAGTGATATTGCTCTTTCTTATTAACATTATCAAACAAGGCAATGAAGGTCATTTGAATTCCAGAGAAACATACAGAGCCATTCAATTGTGAAGTTGATGAACATATTTTTAGAATATGCTCTATGTCCCAGAACAGCTGGTGTTTCTTAATTTGAACAACTAAACCAACATAGCAACGGCGTCACAAACATTCATGCGTCTCATTATGCCCTACTACACACTGAACAAAACTATAAACACAACACTTTTGTTTTTGCCCCAATTTTTCATGAGCTGAACTCAAAGATCTAAGACTTTTTCTATGTACACAAAAGGCCTATTTCTCTCAAACTTCTCCTTTGCTGAGATAATCCATCCACCTCACAGGTGTGGCATATGCACAGGTGCAGGTGGCTGGTCGCAGACAATCTTGGTGGTGAAGATGCTGGATGTGGAGGTCCTGGGCTGGTGTGGTTACACGTGGTCTGCGGTTGTGAGGCCAGTTGGATGTACTGCCGAATTCTCTGAAACGCCTTTGGAGATGGCTTATGGTAGAGAAATAAACATTCAGTTCACGGGCAACAGCTCTGGTGGACATTCCTGCAGTCAGCATGCCAATTGCACGCTCCCTCAAAGCTTACAACATCTGTGGCATTGTGCTGTGTGATAAAACTGCACATTTTAGAGTGGCCCTTTATTGTGGCCAGCCTAAGGCACACCTGTGCAATAATCATGCTGTCTAATCAGCATCTTGATATGCCACACCTGTGAGGTGGATGGATTATCGCGGCAAAGGAGAAGTGCTCACTAACACAAATTTAGACCGATTTTTGAACAATATTTGAGAGAAATAGGCCTTTTGTGTACATAGAAAAAGTCTTAGATCTTTGAGTTCAGCTCATGAAAAATGGGGGCAAAAACAAAAGTGTTGCATTTATAATTTTATTCTGTGTAGATAATGAAGAAAGTAAAAAAAAATAAAAAAATAAAAAAGGGTTTAAATGGCTTTATATTATGAGACTATAGTCCCATGGAAAAATGGACTGATTTAAAATGACTGTCCATTCTTAAAAGTCAATATACAATAAGTGCTTTGAATTAGTATCATGTACATATGTTAGTAGGCTATTTGTGCATGATAGGCATTTAAAGCTTCTCCTCAAGAAACAGTTATTAAATTCTGAATATTAACAGGGCCAGTGGACTAAAACAAATCTGTTTTAAACCAAACAAACATTGCTCTTTTTAAAGTTTGCTGTCACATTACTGATTTCATTTAAGCAGGTGAGATATATGAATGTGAAATCTTAAAAGACCTTGATGCAGCAAGAAGTAACACTTTCTTGCACCTAAAGCAAGACATGAGCAAGACCTGATATTTTCCATATTGCTATATTTTAGGCCTGTTTTGCCCTGAATTTCCATTGACCTTTAGGGTCTGTTATGCTTTCAATCAGACAGTGTTATGTCCTGCTGATATAGTGGATTTGTTCTGCAGATTCTGACATCATGACTGAAAAGCCACAGTGTATTGCCTTTGGCTCTTTAGTGTTACAAATCACTCGTATTGTTTATCAACACATTCAGAGGGACAGATGGGAAAGAGCATGCTAATGTCTTTGAGAAAGAGTCACATAATGGCTTTCATGTGTTTGAAATACATGGATGTCATTCTTGAATGGCTTTCTTGTGAATGTTGCATAACTAAACATACTCCCAGCAACGAATATCTCACCACAGTGCTGGCACAACTGTGAATCATTACAGGGGGAAAAAACACTTTGTGTGTGTGTGTGTCTGTGTGTTTTTTCTGTCTACTTACAACCATATCTGAATACTTTGTCACAGGATCAATTTTTTACTACTAGGACTGACATCTATAGAGACTCTTTTATTTGAGAATAATATTCCAGGACAGCCCTGCCTGTGTAATCCAGCCCTCTACTCTACTGTACAGGAGCAGTAGATGGTGCTTAACCCATGTTGTTATTTCATGGCAGAGAGCCGACTCTATCGCTTAGGGCTGAGCTATATAAGTACTGAACACAGACCTGGACTTCACATTCACTCTCTCCCTCCTTCTCATTTCAACTTTTTAGCCACTGCTCCGTAAATACATCACGGAAACAAGCAGGAGTACAAGAGCTTTCCATTTCACAGAATAGCATTTGCTTTGGTAAGGTATCATTTTCTCAGCTTTTCAACTTTCTTTTGTGTAACCACATTTTGAGGATTTGGATACAGATGCTAATACTTTCTAAATAGTTTCCAGTAGAAAGTAATTTACTCACTCTGGTAGATTGTTATAGTAGATTATAGTAATTCAGTATTATTCACATGGATGATTGAGCAAAAATGATCTCTTCAGTCATGAATTTGAATGTTTTGTCTGTACAAATGATTTTTAATAGTACTGTACACTAAGAAAAAAGGTACAATAGCGGTCACTGGGGCGGTACCCTTCAAAAGGTACTAATATGTGCCATTTGGGTATTAATGTGCACACTTTAGGTGTTAATATGTACACTTTAGGTACTAATATGTACCATTTGGGAAATAATACATACTCTTGAATAAGGTACGAAGGTGTAGCCTATACCTTTTGAAATGGTACTGCCCCAGTGACAACTTTTGCATCTTTTTTCTGAGAGTGTTTATAGTCTGATTGTGACATTAAAACAAAATGTTGCATTTTGAAGTATACTGTTGAAGTAGTCATATTGTGCCTAGTCTTTTAAAGTCCTAAATTCTAATACAGGGAGAAACTGTAAAAACTGAAAAAAAAAAAAAAAAAAACTGCATTGAAAAAAAAGATTATTCCATACACAAATTGTTCTATGTGCATATGGAATGTGTAGTTAGGTCTGAGTTTTCTGGCAGGATGTAAAAACAGTTGTGCATTCCCTTGACACACAATGATGACTCTCACAGATGTGATATTTGAGAACAGCTAAAAATCTAAGTACTTTAAGCTCTTTCTCTGCAGCTTGTCTTCATTTCAGCGGGATTATTCATGAACTCTGCTTTAATATTATTTCGTCCTGTCTAAAGTCTTTTGGTTATTTCTGTGAAATGGAATGTTTTTAAATACACTCATTTTTAGCATTCTTCTTGGTCGGTTTGCTTCTGAAATGGTTGACATGAGTTCATAATCAGCTGAAAAAAAACGAAGAAAAAAAAAACTGTTGTATGATTTACTGAAATGAAAATACTGTGGTCCATTTCCGTCTGTGCAGTTTACTAATCGTCTTTACATTCGTATCTGATTGGCATAGGATCCGTGTCTGGACTATTCTTAGTGTTGAAGGAGCTGTGTGTGAGAAGGTCTTTACCAGAGGTCGAAGGTCATTACAGGGAGCCAGGATGGGCTGTCTCTCAACATGGACCTTTCTTCTTTTTCTGTTGGAAATTACAGGCACTTTTTCTCAAGGTTTGTTTGGCCAAAACTCCTGTGAACGTCATTTGAAGCTACACATTTCACACTTAATTGCTAATACAAGTTATTGTTAATGCAGTCATCTGGCATGTCATTGCTCATGGCAGAAGCTGAAAGATTTCAACTGGACATTGACAGCTGGTTCTTAGAAACATGATTCTTCCAATACCCCAACCCCCAAAACTCTTTTCAGCAAACCCATTACTGAAGGAAAGGCAACATTGTTCTGGTGTCCCCAGTATATCCAGAAGCTGAGGTGTTTTGTGAGCCAACAGCAGAAAGCCACCTGCTAGTAATTGGTTCTACTCTGTGTGTGAACCACTAGCGGAAATCTCTGTTGTACTCTGTAAGGATAAAGAAAGGGGTTCTTAACCTGAAAGAAATTTCACTTCCATTAGTTAGGCTCATGACAATAAGCCTTGATTAACCTACAACATACTTTATTTTCTTCACTAAATCAAAAGCAAGTTAAGCACTGGGCTGCATCATTGTAAAATGAATAGACCACTTTTTTTCAAAACTGAGATACTGTTTTAAGATTTCAGGAAATAAAGCTTTTATTTCCTTATTAGGAACATGGAGAAACATCATGGGGACATCATGGAGACCAAACCCAGCTGTGTACCATAATGAAGGTAGGTTTGTATGTTTCTGACCATATGAATATATTTAAATATATTTCATATAATATTTAAAATATATTTAAAACTTTTGTTTTCCTCAGATAATTACGCGTGGACCACATGGTTCAATGTAGATCACCCTGGAGGAAAAGGAGACTATGAGAAGCTGAATGCCATTCGTTTTTATTATCAAGCGCGTGTGTGTGAGGTTCCTCGAGCTTTAGAGGCACGCACCACCGAATGGATCCCAGCTCGCAGCACGGGGGAAAGAGTACATGCTGACCCGGCTGTAGGCTTCTGGTGTGTCAATGATGAACAGCCTGTTGGGAGGAACTGCTCAAACTATGCTATACGCTTCCTATGTCCTAAAGGTAAGTAAATGGGGCTGTATAAGCCAAATTATGTTTCAAAATACAACTATTCCCTGTAAAGCGCTAACCTGTGTGGCACTTTAAAGGTTATGATAACAATCATTGTAAATATATACTGTAATAATGTTCAAAGATTTATTGTGCACATTTTCTCTGATAAAGATGGTAAGCTGATTAAGTATGCAAATTAAATATAGAAACGGTACATTTGATGATGAGACTGCAGAAATATTTAACATCACAGTTTTTTTAAAGGTGATGACACCCCCAAAAAACAAAAAAACATAGTAAATGAATTCATATTTAGCAGAATCTCTCTCCATTCAGACATTGTTTCAGATAATGAACTGATATGGGGCCCATGGTCAGACTGGAGTGTGTGTTCAGCCCAATGCAATCAGGTGGCAGTACAGCATCGCTCTAGAAGCTGCAAATCCAATTCCAAACAATGCAATGGCCAAACTGTCGAGGCCAGGTCATGCCAAGGGCCACCTTGCCCACGTAATGCATTTACTCAGTTTCCTAAAGATTAAAAATTATAATTGTCCTTTCAATTAAAAATTCAGCTAATCTTTATTGACTTCTTTCCATTTGTTGATTAAAAAAATATTTTTTCTTTTTTTCTTAGGCTGTGATCTGCAGTGTGTGATGGGCAAGGTAAACGATGAGTGTAATGGCTGCCTGTGCCAGGATCATACAGTTTTAGGATCAGTCCGTAGTGCCGGGGGTCTCCCTGCACCTGGAGCTGCCATTCTCCGCGCTGGTTCCAGGCCTAAACTCTTCACTGTTACTGATCACAATGGTCACTTTCAGATCCCAGGAATCTGCCCTGATGGCAACACTACTCTGATGATCAAGCTGAATAATCACGCTCCACATCAAGTCACTGTGCCACCAAGCACTGAACGCACTTCCGTCCTCCTTTTGAAGCTAGAGAGAGCAAGTAATTATTCTTTTAATGACCTTGAATGCATTTAACCTATTCTATAAGCATTAGAATACTACCTTAAGAATACATATTAAAGATCTTTTTAAATGTCACAATCATTCCAAGACACAACAACATTTTTACTGGCCCCACCCCAAAAGAATAATCAATTGTATATTAGAATTTTTATTAAATGTTAAGTTGGTCACACTTTAGAATAGGGTCCAGTTCTCACTATTAACTACGACTTTTTCAATAATCTTCTAATTACTGATTATTAATAGTTAGTAGTTAGAAAGTAAAACAAACTACTTTTGTTGGAAAACAATGGCATTCAATGAAAAACATTAATGATTGGTTTGTACTGATGCTTTCAAGATGATCGCTATTAATTTTTGCAAAAACATCATCCATGTTAGCTAGCTATATAACGTTATTTTGGTGAAAAAAATCTGTAGAAGTTTGCAAAGTATAAAAATGGGTGTACAAGATCAATACATGTAACACAATACTGTTGTGTTCCTCAGAAAAACTGTATGTGCTGAAAAACCCTGAGAACAAGGCCAGAAGGGAAGGTCAGACAGCTGCCTTCTGTTGTAAGGTTGATGGAACACCTGAACCAAACCAGTATGAATGGTAAGCTTAACCTTTCAGATATGAATTGATGTTCACTATGGAATTTCAG
This sequence comes from Paracanthobrama guichenoti, assembly GCA_018749465.1. NCBI lineage: Eukaryota > Metazoa > Chordata > Actinopteri > Cypriniformes > Gobionidae > Paracanthobrama > Paracanthobrama guichenoti. The sequence goes on from CM031949.1 coordinate 29,116,492, forward strand.
CAGAATACAAGGAAACCATGTTAACTATGATTTGGACCATTAAATGACAAAGTAGAGAATCACGAAGAGCTTCTACAAACCTGATTCCAAAAAAGTTGGGACACTGTACAAATTGTGAATAAAAACAGAATGCAATGATGTGGAAGTTTCAAATGTCAATATTTTATTCAGAATACAACATAGATGACATATCAAATGTTTAAACTGAGAAAATGTATAATTTTAAGGGAAAAATAAGTTGATTTTAAATTTCATGGCATCAACACATCTCAAAAAGTTGGGACAAGGCCATGTTTCCCACTGTGTGGCATCCCCTCTTCTTTTTATAACAGTCTGCAAACGTCTGGGGACTGAGGAGACAAGTTGCTCAAGTTTAGGAATAGGAATGTTGTCCCATTCTTGTCTAATACAGGCTTCTAGTTGCTCAACTGTCTTAGGTCTTCTTTGTCACATCTTCCTCTTTATGATGCGCCAAATGTTTTCTATGGGTGAAAGATCTGGACTGCAGGCTGGCCATTTCAGTACCCGGATCCTTCTTCTACGCAGCCATGATGTTGTAATTGATGCATGTGGTCTGGCATTGTCATGTTGGAAAATGTAAGGTCTGGATGGGATTTCCATTACAGTAGCATTCCTGTATGTGATGCAGTGCCATCTAAGGGCCCGAAGATCACGGGCATCCAGTATGGTTTTCCGGCCTTGACCCTTACGCACAGAGATTGTTCCAGATTCTCTGAATCTTTGGATGATATTATGCACTGTAGATGATGATAACTTCAAACTCTTTGCAATTTTTCTCTGAGAAACTCCTTTCTGATATTGCTGCACTATTTTTGGCCGCAGCATTGGGGGAATTGGTGATCCTCTGCCCATCTTGACTTCTGAGAGACACTGCCACTCTGAGAGGCTCTTTTTATACCCAATCATGTTGCCAATTGACCTAATAAGTTGCAAATTGGTCCTCCAGCTGTTCCTTATATGTACATTTAACTTTTCCGGCCTCTTATTGCTACCTGTCCCAACTTTTTTGGAATGTGTATCTCTCATGAAATCCAAAATGAGCCAATATTTGGCATGACATTTCACAATGTCTCATTTTCAACATTTGATATGTTATCTATATTCTATTGTGAATAAAATATAAGTTTATGAGATTTGCAAATTATTGCATTCCTTTTTTATTCACAATTTGTACAGTGTCCCAACTTTTTTGGAATCGGGTTTGTAGTATCTTAAGTCAAAGCCCTCATGTCTTATGTTCCTTCAAAAGAATATGACAGGTTTATATGAGGACAGATAAAAAAATAAAAAAAATAAATAAAAAACATTAACGAGGTTAACAAAGTTATTTGTTAACATAAAGTTATAGTCCCCACCCCATGGAAACAGTTATCCTGAATGTGAAAACACAATGATAATCACTGCTGTAAATCTTTAGGTTCCACAATGGCACTCTGCTGGACAGGAGTCGATATCATTATGACGAGACACTGGTTTTGAGGAATCTCAGTTTGAACCATAATGGAGAATATTACTGCAGAGCCAGTAATGAGAACGGAGCCATCAAATCCAAACCAGCCACCCTCACAGTTATCGGTGTGTCCTCATATCCTACTTTATACATATTTTGTATTAACCTAAAAGGTATCTATCAAAATACTTGTACTCAAAATACAAATAGTATGATCTCAGTTTGGTATTTATTATTTGTTTAGGTCAAAAAATGCCATCTTGCAACCCTAAGCCTGATTCTCACCTGATCCGCCTACCACATGACTGTTTTCAAAACGAGACTAACTCTTTCTACTACGATGTGGGGAGATGCCCAACATCCACATGCACAGGGAAGCTGGATAATGGCATCAGATGCAAAGACTCAGCTTCCTACTGCTGTGGAATTTCAAACATGGAGGAGAAAGAGATTAAATGTCGGGGATATCAGTTGCCCATCATGGTAGTGACACAGTGTGGTTGCAAAACATGTGTTGACACAAAAGCTATTGTTCGTGGACGTGCTATTGCAGCAGACACTGAAGAGCCCATGAGGTTTGGACACATCTACATGGATGGCACAAGAGTAAGTCGAACTGGATACAAAGGCACATTCTCAATCCAGGTACCAACAAACACAGAGCGTCTAGTCCTCACATTTGTGGACAACATGCAGAAGTTTGTGAATACCACAAAAGTGTTAGCATTCAATCCTAAAGGAGGCGCTGTGTTCTATGAGATCAAGCTGTTGAGGAAAAAGCCAGCTGTGACCATTAGCTCAAGAGAAACTAATAAGCTAGATCTTGGTGAGGTAGAAGGCCAGGATCCCATTGCTGAGATTGAGATCCCACCCAATGCATTCTATAAAGAAAATGGAGAAGTGTTCATGGGAAATGTCAAAGCCAGTGTGACTTTCCTCGACCCCAGGGATATATCAACAGCAGCGGCTGCCCAAAGTGATCTCAACTTCATTGGTGATGAAGGTGACACTTTGCCCTTGAGGACTTATGGAATGTTCTCAGTGGACTTTAGGGACGAAGAAGGAGGTGAGTCACTCAACGCCGGAGAGGTGAAAGTGCGTCTCGATGCAGCACAAGTGAAGATGCCTGAGCATTTGAAGACCATGAAATTATGGTCTCTTAATCCTGATACTGGTTTGTGGGAGGAGGAGGGCCAGTTTCATTCTGAGAAGAAGCAAAGGGGGAAAAGAGAGGAGAGGACCTTCCTTATAGGTAACATGGAAATCCGTGAGAGGCGGCTGTTTAACTTGGATGTGCCTGAGAACAGGAGATGTTATGTGAAATTGCGGGCTTTCCGTAGTGAACGGTACATGCCAAGTGAGCAAATTGAAGGAGTCGTGATGACATTAATAAATATGGAACCCACACCAGGGTTTTCAACCAACCCTCGGGCTTGGGGTAGATTTGACAGTGTCATTACTGGCCCAAATGGTGCGTGCCTTCCAGCCTTCTGTGATGAACAGAAAGCAGATGCATATTCGGCCTATGTCATGGCCAACCTTGGGGGAGAAGAGCTAGAGGCGGTAGCATCCTCCCCAAAGATGAATCCTAACATCATTGGCGTCCCGCAACCCTATTTGAATAAACTTAACTACAGACGTACAGATCACGAGGATCCCAGAATAAAAAAGACAGCGTTCAGCATGAATGTGGCCAAACCCCGGTCAAACACGGCTGAGGAGGCCAATGGCCCAGTTTATCCATTTGATAAGCTTAAAGAGTGTGAGGAAGCTCCATTCAGTGCAGCTCACTTCCGTTTCTCGAGAGTTGAAGGAGATTGGTATGATTACAATACAGTTCCTTTCAATGAGGACGATCCTATGAGCTGGACGGAAGACTACTTGAGTTGGTGGCCAAAGCCCATGGAATACAGGGCCTGCTACATTAAAGTTAAACTCAACAGTGCCCATGAGATCAATGTTCGTTCTCGTAATATGGGAGGTACCCATCCAAAAACCGTTGGCCAACTGTATGGCATCCGTGACACCAGAAGCATTCGGGACATGGACCAGTCAACTGTTTCAGCTGTGTGTCTGGAGTTTAAGTGCAGTGGAATGCTCTACGATCAAGACAGAGTGGATCGGACCCTCGTGAAAGTAATGCCTCAGGGCAGCTGCAAGCGAGACAGTGTAAACACCATGCTACAGGAATACTTGGTGAATCACCTTCCACTGGCTGTAAACAATGACACAAATGAGTTCACCATGCTTGCACCTCTGGACCCTCTAGGCCACAACTACGGCATCTATACAGTGACTGACCAAGACCCCCGGACAGCCAAAGAAATTGCGCTTGGCCGTTGCTTTGATGGCACATCAGATGGCACCTCTCGAGTCATGAAGAGCAATGGTGTGGCATTAACATTCACCTGTGGTGATAAAGAGGTCACTCGACAAAGTGTGTTCCAGCAGATGCAGAACTCACTGGGTCAGGCCACAGCTGGAAGTGCACGGCAGGGAAGAGGAAACCGGAGACAGAGAGGCGACACAATAGCACCTCGCAGCAGTAAGAGGAGTACTCGTAATTCCTACACACGTGCCCAGACCGTTGGTTGATATTCCAAGAACTTAAAAACATTCTCTATGGGGGCTGCTCTTATGAGAGTTACTGGATTTAAGCCATTTTCAAACTTGACAGCAATAAGACAATTACAGAAATATTTGAACAAGGCTCGGGCAGTCTTTTCAAATTCCTTGAGTAATTTAGGTTTGTTAAACAATATTATAGCGTTTATGAATCGCAAGGCAAATTCATATGAATGGATGAAACATTTTTATATTTTAACATTTAATAATTTCACCTTTTAAAAGCCTAACAAAACTAAAATCACTATTTTTTTTAACAAAGCAACTCCAGAGGAATGTGTGCTTCATGTACTTTTTCATTTACATATTTTCTACTCACTTGTACTGTGGTAAATATTTTACTGCTTGAAATTGTAAATAGTCAAATATTTATTGCCTACTTCAGACAAAGCAGTTGAACATAACATCTCCACCTAAACAAATGTTATGGATGCCCTTTATCATTCATTAACTCTGAAGTTGTTCAAACCCTTTACAACAATACAACATGATTCCTTTAGACCAATGATTTTATTAATTCTTTAAAAACAAAGTCTTTGTATTTGTCACTGCCTAATTTTAACAATTTGTAAGAAAATCCTCTAAGCTTCTTATAAACATTTTTGCTGAAAAAGTTTCATTTTCATTTCATTTTACTTCATACATACCTGTAGAAGCTACTGTATAGCAACAATGGGTCAAACAAAACATCATACCTTGCTTCAGCTAGTGATTTGTATTTATCATATACTGTCATATGAGCAGCAATATTGAATATCATTAATTTGCTTATCAAGTGTGCAGCAATACTGAGTTAATTTAAAATATACTTTGGTGGAGAAACAAAATAACTGCACAACAGGTAGACTATTCCGCATTCATATGATGGCATGGTCATAATTTAACAGACTCAACGAGGCTTGGTTTCGGTTCCATTTTACTTTCACGTTTCCATCCCTTTATTTAGTCAGTGTGCCACTTCTGGGGCCAGCTGCATAAACATAACCATTATGTTAAGACTGTGCCTTTAGTTGGTCATACTAGTTCTTGTGATTAGTCAAGGGACAATCTAATTTTTGGTTTCTAATTAGACCAATCTACATTTTTATGTAACTGACTTAAAACAGTTTCTTAAAGAAAAAAATTAAATAAATGTGATGACTAACTTGCAAGACTAGTCTCAGCAGTTTATGCAAATGGCCCCTGCTGTTCATTATTTAGTGTTGACCCCAGGCACTGACAATCTTTAGATTTTGATTTCAAATGCTGCAATACACTACGGTTCATGTTTGGAAAACTGATCCTGTTTCCAATTGCAAGCAAAGTACAACCGCACTTTCAATAAGGATATTCTTGGGAAGAAATTAATTTGCATAGAGCATTTTTTTTTTTTTTACTTCTGTAATTGCACAGCTTTAAAAACATAAGCCACTTTAAATGAAAACAATAGATATTTTTTATAAGGCATTGAAATTCTTATTTAGGCCAATCAGAGGAAATGCCTCCATCAAAGATGTCCCACATAATACAGTATGTTTTTGAAAACAATTCAAGGCCATCTGAATAAATTTGCCGTTCCTCATTTGCTGCTGGGGCGCAATGGGCTGATGGCAGCTTTATGAGGAGTCTGTCATCACTGGAACGAAGTAAAGGGTTGACACATTGTTCAGTGTTCAAGATGGCACTGAGTAGCATGATCGGGTAAATGTTGCATGTCTCCAGGGGCGTCTGGGCACAGAGGGAATGGGAAGGGGGACGATGAACCTTCGTCACATGAAGTCATCATAGTCATTGCCGTAGCCACCGTCAAAATCACCATAATCAGCAATGTCATCTTTCAGTTTTGCCTTCAATCCACCACCAGGGACTACACCCTTCTTCTTTTTCTTATTTGCCTTCTTTTCCTGTGAATAATTCAACAGCAACACATTAAGATTGTTATTGAGAGTACTTTTCTATTAATATTTTGATCACAATGAATCCAGAATTATAAAAAAAATAAATAAATAAAAAAGTGAGGCTGTAAATTTCACCCTCAAAACAAAAGGTCCTTCTAAAACAGTAGCAAGATTAAAAACTAAAATCATTCAACTCACCCTTTCTTGCTTTTGTTTTTCACTGAGCAAAACAGACAAAGAACTACTTATTTTCTTCAGGTCATCTACTTCCACTACACAGAGAGAACGAGAGAAATTAACAATGATTAGCATTCAGACATGCATGGTCTTATTTTACTCTAGACATGTGCCGTATACGGTAATACGATGAATCACGATAATGAACATGCACAATATTGTTATCATAGGCACTGTAAATTATTATTTACGAATTATTTGGATTTTTTGAATGCATTTCAAGAATGCACAACACTGCTGTATGACACTTCAAAGAAGGATGTAAACAAGCCCAACAGATGAAAAGCGCATGGCGAACCGGCACAATCACTCTCTGACAGCAGATGGCGCTGACGAAACAGCAGAAATGCAGCCGTTACCACGGAAACCCCATACACATTAGCTGTGCTACTTTCTGTTTCTGAACAGTATTTAAATGCTTTAAACAGCCATTCAGATTTGTGTTGGCAATGGTGTTCATCACAGCACCGGATACTTAATTTTTTTTAAGACTTAATAGGCTATTTATTTTCAAATTTAAACATTTCAATCTGGACTACAACATGCCCTAGATATTGTTTGAAAATGTTTCGATCCTTTATTGTTAGGTCACACTTCATTAGTTAACATAAACTGACAATGAAAAATACTTCTAAAGCATTTATTAATCCAAGTTCAATTTTAACCTTTAATAAGATTTTTCAAATCAAAAGTTGTAAATGTATTTAAATGGACCTGAGCTAACATGAACAGTTGTATTTTTTTTTTACTAACGTTAACTAAGAATAATAACTTCTTTAACAAATGTAGCTAGTGCTCATTTTTACATTGATGAGACCTTACTGTAAAGCGTTACCTATTCTTAATTATTTTGTACTTTAATCTCTTTGAAACATTTGTTTACTTTATATTATTTTTTGTGTATGGCTTTATTGTATTTAAAATGTTCAGTTCTTCTTTGTTATAAGACGTTATTAAACCTACTTGTTTTTGCAACTTATTTCAATATCGTGATAATACCGTATACCATTATTAAAGCTTCAGCAACATGAAAATTTGATACCGTCACATGCCTAGTTTACGCAACTCACCATATAATCTAAACAGCTGGGGAAATATCAGAAATTCCTTGTCACAAACATCCAATTTTTTTGAATAAAAAAAAAAAAAGATAATTATCCACATACAACTCAAAATATAATTCTGCACTTACATGAAATACAAAGCTCTCGAAACAGTGACTCCAAAAAGCTGGAATAATGCACTGATTTTTCAAACTGTGTTATCTTATCTTTTAGTAATTTTTCAAATGCAACAAAGTCATCTTTGGATGAGGGGCACATGGCTTCAATTCCAGAGGCATTGTTTGTTGTCATAACAGTAGTAGAGGCATTTGTAGCAGCAGGATCAACACCTGAAATCAGAAAATGTGTTCACTGATTAACTGTTACATAAACAATATGAACTTGGAAGATTAAAATAAAGCATCATGGACACGACCTGTTTCTTACCAAAAGCCTCACGGGCCAATTCTAAGTCTGCCTCCTCCTGCAGCTTCTTCATTCGAAGCTTCTCTGCTAGAAGCTCTTCTGGTGATAGAGTCTCACTTATCGCTGATTCTTTCATCTTAAAAAAAAAAAAAAAAAAAAAGGTTATAAACAGTTTGAAATATACAAAAGAAATGAGTATCAGGAGAGAAAGGGATTCCTTCATTAATGAGTAAATATACAACTAATAATATTGTTCTTACCTTCCTCAACTCTTCTTCTTTTTTTTTTTTTAGCAATTTCTTTTTTCTTATTTTATCACTTAGTTTTTTCTTCTCAGGTTTCACTTCTAAAGGAAAAGTAAATCAAACAATAAGAGTACTTTCCACTTGGGTAAAAGAAAAACAGTAATAAAACACCACAAAGAAAAACTACAGACCAAAAGATCTACTTTGCCCAGTTTTACAAATATGTTATAGACCGTATTGACAGCAGCACCATCTTCGATTTTTAAAAGGGATGAAAGTGAGGCCATGAGGGATAGACAGACACTGCAAAAATATCTTTCTGAGAAATTTCAGTAGACAAAAAAAAAAAAAAAAACACAAACAACATGAACTGTGGAAAATGATAAGAGATCTAGGAGCTTTATACAGCTATTGAAAACCACGGCAAGTCTGTCCCTCACAGCCTTGCTTTCATACATGCATGGTGCTCCTCTGAATAAGGTCTATTGTTCTGCCAACAACATTTATATTGTGGAATATGACAGCTCAACAGAGATCAATACCGGCTTTTATCTGTTCAACTTTCTTCTCTTCCTCCTTCTCTTCCTCCTCATCATCCCAGTTATCCTACAGACAGAAAGATTACAGTTGGTAACAAACCATATGCACTAATTATATAATTTAAAATCAAATCAAATGTTTTCTTGTTCCAATTTACTTTTTGTTAACAGACGTGTAGTAAGTAGGATAATACATTGACTCAACATTATTCCTTACACATAATGCAATTTATAAAGCATTGATTCTTCACCATTAATAAGAGCATTTGACCATTACAATTACAGTACCAAAGACTGCAAAACAACATAATGTAAGCCCCATATTAAAGACCATCTTACATGACAAATTCTCTTCTTCTAATAAATATTAAATACTGACTAAATTGGTAGCAATGGTTATGTAGTAATTTAAAATAAAACCTATTATAGCTGACTTGGATTTGAGCTGAAACTACAGAAGTTTCCAGGACTTTAACGATTTTATTTTAAGGCAGAGACATCATAAAATGTCAGTTCCTTGACGTTTCCAGGTTTTCCATCGCCATGTGACTGGAGAAAAGTTCATTTGAACTCTCGAGGCCTCAGTTAACGGGTTCATTCAGCGAGTCATTTCTAGAACTGCCTTCAAACAAAACAAGTCGCAGTAAATGACGATAGCACGTGCGCGCGTAGATAAAAAAATAATAATAAAAAAGACCTCTAGAAGAGGATGGCGCCGCGCGCCGAGAGAATTCTAGATTAGCGCGTAAACACGACACCCAACATGACTCAATCGCGTCATGACGTCAACAGGAACTAGCCAGCTGCTGCCTGGCGGAAAAATTACAACACACACATGACAGCGACGGTTAAGATGAATTTACAATAAAAATAAACGAAATCACATTACAAAAATGATTCGGTAGCAAGACCGTGACGCACGCCTTCCTTGTTAGAAAATTGTAAAGTACGGCGTACTACGTTCTCTGCTAATTAGCGACGTTAATAGCTAAAACAGCAACAATAATTTTAACAACTAAAATTAGTAACACGTTTAAATGAACGAAAACACAGCTGAAAAGAGCTGCTAATGAAGGCCCACATGACCTGTCACTTGCTCGCCGAACTGGATTCATGTCAATAAATTTCAACCAGACACACAAACTAGCCGACGTGCTGTCAAAGCTACTATATTAGTTGGATTAATCTGTAATGCATTGGCAGATTAGCATTGCCTTTCAGATAACAATTCTGTAAAACTGGAAGATGAACTGACGTAAACACACAAAAACTGTCAGTGTAACAGTAACGTTGGTACTTGAAAAGCATGAACACGCAACTAGATACAGCTGGTGAAGCTCTAAATAAAACGGGCCTATTCTAGGTTAGCTAAACGGCTAAAAATACACCATGATCGCCCATATTAGTGCCGCTACCTTTAGTCACACATCATAATATAAGACAGAATTTAAAGGACTAAAACGCTCATTAGTGATAAAGTTGATTACATGGTCATTCGCACGTTACCTTCACGTCTTCTTCCTCATCCTCGCCTTCCCATTTATCCAGCCGCCCGGGGGCAACTATGATCGGCTCACTTGGATCGAAGTTGTCAGCGTCTTTCGAAAAACAAAATAATGTCGTGGTTAAGACAGTGACCGACACCCTCTCTCATACACGTAACCTCAAAATATTGCAAGTAATCCTTACCCCAGTCGTCGGAATCCGCCATCTTGGCTTAGTGTGAGTTAGTTAAAGTAGTAGCGGAGAGAAAGCATGTGCACCGAACTGCTGTGATCTACGCGCTTCTGCCTTTCATGCTGACGGGATATCGGAGGACTGGATCGCGTGCACCACTGCGCGACAACGCCCTCGTGTGGTCTTTACTGTTGAACAACCCCGATGTGCCAGGTCACGCGCCAATAATAATAATAATAATAATAATAATAATAATAATAATAATAATACATTATTAAGAGTGCAATTGTATTATATTAAATATTATCATCACATTATTATATAATACAGTAGAAATGCATTAATATATTGCTATTTTATTATTATAGGTAATAATTATTATTGTTTAAATATATTATAGTTTTATAATTATAAGTCTCCTTGCAATGTCTCTGGTAATACTTTTATTTCCAAGGATACATGCACTGATTTATGCACAACAATACAAAATGAAAATACAGTTTGACATTAGGTGGCATGAAATTATGACAAATATGCAGATTTACATAAGTAGTCAGAGTAAATACATGAGTGAGTTTATAAATTAGGAAACAGATACTTCAGTTAATACAACCCCTTCTGATATTTTTCCAGCATTTCATTGTATAAAGTCTGCTCAAGCAGTTAAAAAGTAAATAAATAATATTAATAAAAACAAGACAAAAAGTAGAATATACAGCACAAGTCAAACCAAATACAGATCTAGAATGATACATTAATCTCCAAGCAAGCAGTTATTCAAAAACAATCAAACAAAATCACATTATCATGACTGACCAACTATTATAAAGTGCTGAAAGAAGTATTTCCACAAGTTATTCTTCTCATACTTTTTGTCCAATTTCATGAAACCTATTTTAAATTACATTCAGCATTTTTAAAAGTGCTGACTAATATATTATATATATATATATATATATATATATATATATATATATATATTATATTATATTATATTATATTATATTATATTATATTATATATATATATATATATATATATATATATATATATATATAATATATATATATATATATATATATATATATATATATATATATAAAGATACATCATATTGCACATATTTGGAAAGGAGAGTTCGTTTAAGTATAGCAGCAATTCACCAGCGACAGACCTAACTCATCACAGAGGGTCAGCAGGAGAAAGCAACAGCAGCATTATCAGGATGCTGGAGAGGTAGAGAAAAGGACAGGGGTGCAATGCAACTCCCAGTGACCTGTCTGAAAAGATACACATATACAGCTGTGAGACATTTAACATTTGAGAGTGACTACTCTCAAAAATATCCAAATATCAACCATTCGGGTTTGAGACTGCTCACATATTAAACTATAACCAAAATTCATTTAAATAACATGGAATAAAAAAAACGAAAGTACCTCTGAAATCAATAGGTTTGTCCTCCCAGGGGTTGAGCACCATGTTAAGAGCCGTCTGCTGAACTGGAGATAGAGCAGAGCACTGGGCGTCAGTTACAGCGATGGCCTGATCATAGGTGAACATACGAATCTGTGCCTGGTTAAACACTACCTGTGAAGACAGAAAGAAGAAATATCAGGTAAGAACGATCCTAAAATTACTTCAAAATCCTTTTAATCATAAAAATAGAGGACATCATAAGAGTTTTTGCCCCCTCAACCAGCCTGTCCTGCCCTCTTAGTTAAGATGAATGTGAAAAGACATTTTAATTATGAAATAGAATAGGCCATTTAAAAAAATTGCCTTTGCCTTTGTAGAATTAATATTGGGCTATTAAAGCAACATTTTAGTTAAGGATAGTCTGCTTCACAAAGTCACATTTTGATTGGCATGTTTGACACAACCTACGTTACGCTGAACTATGAATAATGCAGTTAAAGCTACACTATATCGCCAAAAGTATTGGGACACCTCTCCAAATTATTGAATTCAGGTGTTTTAATCACTTCTGTGGCCAAAGGTGTATAAAATCAAGTACCTAGGCGTGCAGACTGCTTCTACAAACATTTGTGAAAGAATGGGTCGCTCTCAGGAGCTCTGTGAATTCAAGCGAGGTGTCGTGATAGGTTGCCACCTGTGCAATAAATCCATTTGTGAAATTTCCTCACTACTAAATATTCCACGGTCAACTGTTAGTGGTATTATAACAAAGTGGAAGCAACTGTGAACAACAGCAACTCAGTCACAAAGTGGTAGGCTACATAAAATCACAGAGCAGGGTCAGCACATGCTGAGGCGCACAGAAGTCGCCAACTTTCTGCAGTCAATAGCTACAAACCTCCAAACTTTGTGTGGCCTTCAGATTAGCTCAAGAACAGTGTAGAGCTTCATGGAATGGGCATCTATGACCGAGCAGCTGCATCCAAGCCTTACATCACCAAGTGCAATGCAAAGTGTTGGATGCAGTGGTGTAAAGCACGCCGCCACTAGACTCTAGAGAAGTGGAGACATGTTCTCTGGAGTGTAGAATCACGCTTCTCTGTCTGGCAATCCGATGGACTACCTGATTGCATTGTGCCAAGTGTAAAGTTTGGTGGAGGGGGGGATTATGGTGTGGGTTTTTTTTTCAGGGGTTGGTCTTGGCCCCTTAGTTCCAGTGAAAGGAACTCTTAATTCTTTAGCATACCAAGACATTTTGGACAATTTCATGCTCCCAACTTTGTGGGAACATTTTGGGGATGGCCCCTTCCTGTTCCAACATGACTGCGCACCAGTGCACAAAGCAAAGTCAATAAAGACATGGATGAGCGAGTTTGGTATAGAGGAACTTGACGGGGCTGCACAGAGTCCTGACCTCAACCTGATAGAACACCTTTGGGATGAATTAGAGTGGAGACTGCGAGCCAGGCCTTCTCGTCCAAAATCAGTGCCTGACGTCATAAATGCGCTTCTAGAAGAATGGTCAAAAATCCCCATAAATAGACTCCTAAGCCTTGTGGAAAGCCTTCCGGGAAGAGTTGAAGCTGTTATAGCTGCCAAGGGTGGGCAAACTCCATATTAAACCCTACGGATTAAGAATGGGATGTCATTAAAGTTTACATAAAGGCAGGCATCCCAAAACTTTTGGCAATATAGTTTATGGTGAAACATTTTCCCATGTTTAGAGGGCTAGATCATTGGTTGTAGTTAGTTGATAATTTCACTGTATTGTTATTTTGTTAGTAACCGTCTGCAGTTCAGGCTGTATTAACAGATGTTTATAAAATGATGTATCTGTAAACGGGTTGAAATGTGAGTAGTGTTTTATAGTAAAGCAGACAGCCCAACAATTATATTTGGTAGCGGTGGTGATCTCAACTACGTGGTAAACTACACGGTAAACCCGCTGAAATTGCGTGTTTAACAATTTTAGACGGATTAATAATGATTTTTTTTCGATTTTGTTGTTTTTCTTTTTGTTTGATGTAGCAATATTTATTGCTCTGCCACCTGTAAGTAGCTCGGTAGCTTTTAGTTTCCTAATTGTAGTAATGACAGGTTTGCATAAGCCCAACAAATATGTAAATGTGACATTTAAAGAATAGCTCAGGATACTTTGCGTTACGTCATCGTCCCTTTCATTATTACTCATATATCCCCTTGTCTGTGCTGTGCTGATGCCGGCTCTATCCCAATAACAGTTATGAACTAGTCGTCTACACGCATCATACGCTTCAGGGTGAAGCAGGAGAAAAGAGATACTAACTGCAAATTTGCCCGCTGGGATGAGAGAGATGGCAAGTGGGGTGATTCCTTCTATTTGTTCCTTCACCAAAGCAGACATGGCTATATCAGGCAGCCCCGCTACAGAAAGGGGAAAAGTGCACAGAAACATCATGTATAGACAAAAAACAGCAACTATGAACCAAAAAGAGTAAATAAGGAACAATGTTCTTTTATGCTATTGATGCCAATAACAATTCACTAAGATGAACTGTATCTGTTAATCTATTAATAGACACATTTATCCAAAGCTACTCCCTAGCATTCCACTGGAGCAACCTTGGGTAAAGTGCCTTGCTCAAGGCCTCAATGGTGATATCTGTGGGAATCAAACCACCAACTTTCTGATTACAAGCTCTGAGCTGTACCTGCAATCGCTCCTATCTCAATAAAGACCTCTGTTCCCCATGAGCTGACCGGTCCAAATGCCAAGCTATGACTGAGCAGTCCTATCAGTGTCTGCAGCTGCTCCTCAGAACAGGACAAACGCAAATGGCCCAGCCACAAAACTGCCTTACTGGAATGAAAAAAAACAACACATTTCACATTCAGCACAAGAGGGAAAAAAAAAAATTTTATTCTATGAACCATACAAACAACATATTAGAGTTTATTAGGTAGTTCAACCTGAACTCCACTGGATTCAAGCTGCGCATGACTGGTGCATCAATCCCACACACAATGTGCCCCAAAGCTACAAAAGTGCTGGAGTCTAACTGGCTAGGATTCTTTCTGGTTGAGTTCAACACCGTGGAGAATAATGTTTTCAACTGCAATTGCAAAACAGAGGTTGAGCATGTATATTACAGTCAGTAACAGTAAGAATTTTTTTTTTTTTTTGAGAGAATGTAATACTTTTATTAAGCATTAAACACATTAAATTGATCAAGAGAGACAGTAAAGACTTTTACATAGTTACAAAAAAAAAAAAAAAAAAAAAAAAAAAAAAAAAAAAAACTTCTCAATTGAACTTTTCTTTAAGTTTACCACAAAAATATTTAGCATTAAAACACTTTTAAATATTGATAATAAGAAGAAATGTTTTTGAGCACTAGGCAAATATATTGGAATGATTTCTGAAAGATCTTATGACTGGAGACTAGAGTAATGATGCTGAAAATTATAGGAATCATCACAGGAATAAACAGAAAATTGTTATTTTAAATTGTAATAATATCTTTTATATTGTAATATTACTCTTTTACTACTGTATTTTTTATTTTTTTTTAAATGTAGCCTTGGTGAGCATAAGGGACTTCAAAAACAACTTCAGAAACATTAAAATATCTTACCCATCCTAAAAGTTTGAATGGTGTAGTGTACATTAATAGATGAAGGAATAAATAAAAACAGGTTTCTCAGTCAAACTGCATATTTACATTAATTAGTGGTATGCAGTTTCTTACAAATGGCAACTGTACCAGCCATCCCAGCTCACTTGCAATGTTTTCATCAACATTTTACCTGTCTGCTGGTCCATGTGTTGAGGGCCCCCATAACTGAAATTGCCTGAATTTCAGACAGTCTAAGAGAGGCCAGTTCGTCAAGTAAGAGCTGAGTGGCAATGCGACCCAACTGAGAGATCACAGAAGAGTTAAAAGAGGAAGGCATCCCATATATCTACAAAAAAAAAAAAAAAAAAAAAAACACGCCACTTATATTATATACCACCAACATATTAAAGAGATTACCAACAAGTGGAAATTCAAAATGAGGATATATCTAATGATGGGAATCATCAAAATGTCATTTAGAAACATATGAGCTGATGGAGAAAATCAGGCACCTCCTTGGTCTTTGAAAGAAGCACTGACAGCTGGAATGCACTGAAAAACGGATCCTGGCCAATGAGCTCCAAGCACCGCTGAAATGCAGCCGGTGGCATGTTTCTAAGGCTATCAATAGTCCAGGCAGCAGGTTGTGTCACATGCAGGCTCTCACAAGTGGGGATCAGCCCTGGAACTAAGACAGAGAGGGAAAGATGAAATGAACAGAGTTAAGTGGTCAAAAGTGTGAAATGACACACCATACTGCTGTATTATATCCATTCACACTTATTTATTCATTTATTTAAAGTGAACAGAATGATCTAAACCGATAATATTCTGTCAAGGCAGAAGGTTGTACTTACAAGTGGCACTTCTCACTCTGAGGAAGCCAAGGAAGAATTGAAGCACAAACTGCAGCTTGTCAAACAGCTCAGAGGGTTTCTGACACAGAGAACCAAGCTCTCCTCTCTCCCACTTCTGCTGACTCAGGAACAGCCTCTCAATGCGCTCTAAGTTCATCAAACCCTGAAGACACATGTAGACAGGTCAAAACACAGACAGACAATACTTTCAATATGAAAATACTTGGTCAGTTAGTCATGAGTACATGTATTTAGATGATATGTAGCTGTGTCAGACAAAGAAAGATATGGTCACTTACTAAGGGGATGAGTTGAATAATCTCCTTCGGAAGAAAAAGCAAGAAACGGTCCACTTGGTTCAGTGTCTCTGATGTCCAGTTTTGTACAGGGCTTTGTGGAAAAAAAACAGTTACAGTTCATTGTTATGAGGCATGTAATATTTCTAGTTTTGAGGTCATTTTAGGTTTAGTGATTTAAGTTGTAACTGTCCTTACCCAAATGTCCTCGGTTCCTGTAGCATGTCTGCCACCAGGTTTCTTTTATTGGTACTGTAGCAGAAACCTCGTAGGAACTCCAGACCATCAACAAAGAAGCTCCTATCCAATTTTAAAAACCTTTCATCTGCCACAAACGTAGCCATGACACCTAGCGAACGAAACTCCTCTTCAGTGTACAGGCCAGTGTACATATCCTGATGAGAAGACCAAAGAAATAGTGTTTGGTTACAGATTTAAAGAGACTTATTATACTTGCCAACTGGCATTAAAGGTCTTTATAAAAATGCAGGTCACACAATATCTTAAACTTGTTAAACAATGTACATAGAATCAGGGTTGTTAACCCTGTCAAAATAATTAACTGGGATGGTCCCCAACAAAAATATATACATGACCTCTAGACCGTAAAAGAAAGGACTTTACCAGTCTTTGAACCATCTTGTCCACCAGGACAGCTTGTTTGTTGCTGGAAAGCAGTAGGAAGAAACGTGGCTCCTGTACTATCATTTTCCTTAGAGAATCCATTTTATCTGCTGGAAATTTCTTAATGGTGCTCAGCCTTTAGACAATGACATTAAAATTAACATGTGAAGACATGATTATATACACACGTACAGTGTAAATCCATTTTAACTGAGTTGAATTTTGACTCACGGAAGTGACAGTGCAATCTGAGAGCCCAAATCTCCAAGTAACTCTGAGAAGAAGTCAAACCTATACAGTTCCTCAGTTACACACTTTTTCTGTAGTATAGAAATTAAAAAGAAACTTCTGTAAAGAGAGTGCAGGAGTGCTTTTCTTAATTTACAGTTTGTGCAATGCTAGATGCAATATTCAGGGTTCAAGAGATATCTACTCAATTTATAGACAGGCCTACACTAAATTTTTATAAATTGAGTGAACAATGAATAAGACTGATCTTGTAACATTTAGGACTTGAATTTGAATGCAAGTTTACTAGCATACCAATGAGGGGTGGAGAGGCACAGGCTGCTCTCTCAGAAACTTCAGAATGTCACGTAAAGGAGATGGAGCTGCTAGGTTTTGGAACAATCTCCTAAGGTCTGTGCAATCCACTCCCGTAGCCACTGTCCCCAGAGACCTGTCATGTCAGACAGAGAGAGAGACAGAGAGAGAGAGAGAGAGAGAGAGAGAGAGAGAGAGAGAGAGAGAGAGAGAGAGAGAGAGAGAGAGAGAGAGAGAGAGAGAGAGAGAGAGAGAGAGAGAGAGAGAGAGAGAGAGAGAGAGAGAGAGAGAGAGAGAGAGAGAGAGAGAGAGAGAGAGAGAGAGAGAGAAAAAACATGATACTTAAGCACTCAGTACTTCACTGAGCAGTGTCAATTAATTTTGTAGACATCGTTCATAATCACAAAATACATAAAGGCCAAACTTACAGAAATTCATGTTGTGAGAGACTTGGGTGGGAGAAGATAGCCTCTTTAAAAAGAACTTTAGCCTATTGAAAAACAAAACAAAGCAAAAAAATATATTACGATGTTGCAGGAACAATCATGGGCTTAAGATTTTAATATAACCTACATTGTAGGAATGACACAAATGAAAAAGCATCATTGTAAACGTTTCGTATTTTAATGCTGTTTTGAATGCTTCATATTTAGGTGGTACTGTAAGCTTGAATTGATGGTAGGAAAATGACTTAAGGAATTTACCTATAGTTCAGGGGGCAGAATTACTGTAACCTGTTCAATATTTCTATACATTAATAGTGAAATCAGTGACTTCCTGGCTCTGTAAGCTCATCTTTAACAGGAAAGGAGGATTACAAACACTTTCATGCTTAATGTCCTGGAAAAAGGGACTGACAGTCCTAGAACTACTCAGGTTGGTTTCCATCTTATTTTCAGATAGTGAACATGGCATGCCAACAGAAGATACTGTGTCTAGTGTGCTAAATCAGACACAACAAAGAAGCTTATGCTCCATTATTAATAATTAAACCAGTAATTAGACACTGTAGTATTGTACTGATCTCTGTGGTAATGGAGTATCATGACAAAAACACACTTGTTATGCTCAAGTACACCTCTAGTCAGATCAACTATATCTGAAATATATATTTTGCCATTCAGATCTGAACCAGATTTGTTTTTCCTGAAGGAAATACCAATACTTGAAAGGCAGAAAATTCATAATGTTAAAAGTTTTACATAGGTTTTGGTTCTGCGCTTATTTTCAATTGTAATGATATTTCACAATATTACTGATTTAACTGTATTTTGATCAAATAAATGCAGCCTTGGTGAGCATAAGAGATATTTCAAAACCATAAAAACTTACAAGGAAATATACACAAGAAAAGACAAATGCTATTCTGAATGCAAATAGTTTCAGTAGACAGATATTACAATGATATCATCACTGCCACAGTCAATGGGACACTGTCAAACGTAATAAAATACATCA
Source organism: Paracanthobrama guichenoti (assembly GCA_018749465.1). Taxonomy (NCBI): domain Eukaryota; kingdom Metazoa; phylum Chordata; class Actinopteri; order Cypriniformes; family Gobionidae; genus Paracanthobrama; species Paracanthobrama guichenoti. The sequence continues at coordinate 29,135,425 of CM031949.1, forward strand.
TAATTTAAAATAAAGCTCAAATTTGAAATGTATTAAAAGAATATAAAATTGACAAAATCCTTGCAAGTTGCAAGTACAGTAATTGTAGTTGATAAAGTGTGCATGACTAGAACATACCTGCTGTGTGTTCCAGAGGCGAGTGTTTACAGCAGTGTCTCTGATCAGCAGTAGAGGAACTTGGGGAATCAGACTGAGGAGTGGAGTGCTTGAGAGCAAATGTTTGACTTTATCCATCCACTGGGACACAGAACTAGAACTCTGAAAGGTGGCAGCAGAGAAATTCACAGCACTTTTATTACTACGATACACTTGTTTCCCTTAACTGAATACTCCAATATGAGCATGTTTGAGCCCAGATGTCTGTGTTCAGAAGCCTTAAGAAAAAAATCTTTCTGATACCCAGAGTTTGGCGATGATAGTGTTGACCTGAGGGGGGGTGAGCCCAGGTGTCTGAAGGCTTATGCCAGGTAACGCTTCCAGCAAAACATCAGATGGTAAAGTCCATAGAGTCTCCACCTTTACTCCACTCACAAGAGACCCCAGCATAGACAAATGACCAGAGCCAGGCAGAGCCAGCTGAGAGGGAGCACAAACACAATATACAATACACAATATTCAGTATTGTTGAAAATGTAACATAAACTGGGGTCAGGGGAATCCCAGGAGACTGCAAATTTGAGAGAGAAACAAAGTTTTTATAAAATGTATTTTAAGGGCTGTCAAAGTTACATATTACTGCAATATGCATAATTATTATTATTTTACATTCACCAAAGACATTACGTTTCATTCTGCTTTCTAAAGACTAGAAGAAATAATGATATGATTAAATCAGCATATTTTTTAATAGAAATAAGACTTAACCTCGGATATGCTGTCAACTTGTGATAGTATTTCACAATATTTTAGTTTTTACTGTATTTTTGATCAAATAAATGCACTCCTGGGGAGCACTCTTTGTGGTAAGAGACAAAAACATACCAACCCCAAACTTCAGAATGATACAGTTTTTGTAAAGCTGCCTTTATATAAACAATGTAACTAGCATAAACATAAACAATGTAACTAGCTTTATGTTAAATTAATTAATGAATGTGCCATAAGCAGTCTATGTAATAGATGATGCCACACATATGAAAGAGAATGTATGAGCCAGCTCACTAGTGACACCCTATCTGACCTACACCACAATGTTCCCTTAAGCCTTAGATACAAAATACAAAGGGCCGCTTGATAACTTCCTTGTGCCTGGTGTAATCTTATACCTTGAGGAACTGCCAAATCACATGGATCATACGAGTAAATGTTACATGCACTTTCAAACACGCAAAGTAAATTATAAAGAGTAACTGACGGGTCAGTTTAAGTGCGTGTGAGGCCAATGTAATTGTCCTTGAAACACCCCGGAGTTGATTACGCTGGGTTGTGGGCCAGCTGGCTTAGGAAAAGTGCTGACATCTGAAATCCAGGCACACACATGTACATTCACATCTTCTCAAAAAACATCTGAGAAAAGCTGTGCTTGCTCTATCTCACAACAAAGATATACTTACACTCAAGTTGGCTGAGATCTTGTCGATGATAACACCAGCCTTTATGAAAAAATAAACAATACACTGATTAATAGGCAGTGTATAAGGCAGTGCAATATAAAGCAATGAAATAAGATGAAGAACAAATATTCTGATAAACCCTAATTAAAGTTAATTCGTAGTTACTTTTATTTAATTAAAACACATTTATTGACTTATACATGGATATTCTCCCTTTCAACCTATAGTCAAGACTCTCTATGGACATCTGAAGCGGTCTGTTTTTCCATTGTGCTTCCATCCTCTGCTTTCCTTATGTTTTGGGTGCACATTGAGATGGACATGCAGAATTCACGTGTGGTCATGCAGAAAAGATTAAAGCAGTCCTCTACCTATATCAGATACCATGGATCCTCTGACAGCAGTCTTCCATCTGTTGCAAAGCCCTCGAGACTAAACCCACACTGCCTGTTTGTGACCTTTGACCTCTATTCAATTTCAACATCCACTAGAGTGTCCAAAATTAACAAGACTAATGCCTGCAACATTACATCAAATTGATGAAATTGTAAAAACAATAGTCTGACAGCCAATGATTCAAATGAAAATGTTGACTATTTATCACCAAAATGAAAATATAAGAAAGAAAATTCAAGATTTTGTGATAGTTTCCAAAGACAGATCATAATTCATATTTATTAATTTATTATTTTCTTAAATGTTTCTTTTTTTGTATTGTATTTTTAATTTATTTAAACCTTTTTAGAACCATAAACCATATTTTATAACCATGTCATAACCATATATTTTTTTATTTAAAATATTTTTATGCAAAATAGTTTCAGTAGCTGGTGAGAAATATTTATGGCCTGTATATTTTTATTTGCCATTGGCAGGTGGTAAAACAAAAGTACATTTTTCTATTCTATTTTATATATATATATATATATATATATATATATATATATATATATATATATATATATATATATATATATATATATATAAAGATGTATGCTAAATATGTATTCAGAATCAAAGTTACTGGTTTTACTTATTTAAGAGAGTAAGTGGTTTAACACTTTCAGATGGTGTGTACCTGTGCTGGGGTGAAAGGCACAGATGCGAGAGTGCTGAAGGCAGGCATGAGCTGGGTTGAGGTGAGCTGCTGCAGGATGCTGGATCCCAGCAGGGGCAGAAAAGGGGCAAGCTGAGAGACTCTCTGAGGAGGGAGGCTGGAGGGAGACTGCAGCTCAGATGCTTTCAAAACCAAGCTGGATATCTTGGACACAAAAAGAAAAGTAACCAAAAACACCAGAGTATGCACCACTGAGGTAAATTTATTCAAGAGGGGATAATTTTTAAAGAATATGGTAAATAAAAGAGACAATGATAAATAATGAGACAACTGATCTGGACCATGTTCACGAACCATATTGCTAGGAACACTAAATCCCTGAATTGCACATGTTCTAATGTTGTCCTGGATCACTGAAAAGGCTTCTGTTCCTGCATATGCCATCAGCTCGCTGGGGTGAGCCAGACAGGACAGATTACCTAACCTGGAGGGGTGTGAGAGGAAAAACAAAAATCGTCTTCATTTTTTTGCATTTCCATGACCCAAATCTGAAAAATACAAGAAATCATATGTTTTAATTTTAATGGAGTAAAATATTTAGCTAACCTCCTGAACTGGTCTACAGTGAGATTATTGAAGGCTCCAGTGAGACTCTGAGCAATGAACTGCTGCTTGAGGAGACCCAATGTGTTATTCCTTAAGACATCCAAACCATCCAGCAGCTAAGAGAACAAAACACAGACCATGAAGACAAGAGACCCTCTAGTCCTCTTAAATGTAAACATTTTTTTAAAAATTGCTTCATCGAAATGGGATGACACTTGGCGACTTTTGTCGCATTAGCAATGTAAACACAAAAAAAATCATGGAAATTAATCGGATATGTTAAAGGATCGGGGGGAAAAAATAGTCACAGTTGGTTCCTTAGCGGTCAAAAATGACTGACATCGAGAATATTTTGGTGATACAAACCACAAATCAGCCGTGATGCATTTATAAGCCACTTTTTATAGAACTATATAGGAATCTAGTGGTTACAACAGGGCATTACGCAAGTATTTAGTATGATACATTTTAAGGCTTCAGTCACTTTTGAGCGTGAAGAAGCCAAGTGTGATCCCTAAACGAAGAGGACCAGAGTATTATATATACCATACTATATATTTTGTATAACATCTATATGTGAATTATGAAATGTCCTTTTCTATATGGAAAGCAGTGGATATATGGAAGTGTTAGCACCACAGTCTTATTCAATGTCCACTACAAAGCCATTCTTAATTTATGTGTCTCTCTCTGTTTATTTATTGAAAACAGACTACGAGGGCATGTCTGTTACAATGAACCAGTGGCAAGCATTGGCATTTTACCCAACTGAGTTGTCTGAGGGTTAACCGGAGCCAGATGGGTTCAGGTATCTTTGTGAGGTGTTGGGGCTGTTACCTGAGCAGGTGAGAGGTGCTGGAAGCTCTGGAAGGGCAGATAGGCGATCAGGTTACCAGTGTCTCTGATGAAGGATAAGCTGCCGGCTGTCATGTTAGTCAAGCTCATGGACCGACTGAACCATCGACCAAATGCTTGCTGCTGCTCCAGGGAAAGGTTTTTGATGCTGAAGTTAATGATGCTTAACCTGGAGAAAAGTAGGGGAGTGGAGATGTTTTAAACAATTTGAATTATGTGTGAAACCCTAAATATTGTGCAGTGCTGCTATTGTTAAAACTAGAACTATTAAAATAATTTTCCCTAACTGAAATAAAATACAATACAAAATATTAGATGAAAAACTTATACTTCAAAAACAAGAAATGTTGTGCTGGCAACTGACAAAGTTGAAGTAAAAATAAAATTAAAGTTATAAAAAAGGACATAAAAAAAACAACAAATTTACTAAAACTAAAATTAAAATAAAAGCTGAAAATCTACAATAAAAGCTCATTTTAAATTGTAATAAATACTATGATATTATATAAATATGAAATTAACACTGATATTCTAGTGGTTAGAAATCTAAAAATATATCAATTCTATAAACATTAAATTTACATTAATTATATTATCATCTATCCCACTTTTTGTAAAGTTTGCAATTCAAACAGCCAATAATCATAATAAAATATAATAAATAAAATATAAAATAAAAATAAAATCAGGAAGTGAATGGTGTGATCAATAGATGATTATTTTAAAGCTCTTTAAATAGGTATGTATGTGTGTCACTCACGCAATGATATTGTTTTTTAGCGGCGGCATTGACATGATATCTGCAGGTGTAGCCAGAGCCAACAATAGGCCCATGTCAGGGAACAGACTAATATCCCTCGGCAGGTGTATTTGAAAAAGCACAGACACCATGGTGTGCAGGTAATCATCTGTTAGCTTCAAAAGAAGAAGGACTCTAAATTATATCAATGCATGTAACTTTATAATTTGTACCCTTTTGGTTTTAATTGATAAACAATGATGTAGTGGTAAGGATAGTTTACCTGCAAAGTGGCATAGTTCCTGTTATAGTACTGCAGAACCTCCCTTACAATTACAACGTCTGCTGCACTGAGCACTGATCTCAGATTAGATAGAGGAATTCGAAAATACTCCTGTAACCCAATAATGAGAACTGTAATTCAAGCTGTTACTCTCACAATTGATTTCAGCAAACTAAATCGGATATTGTGTATGAATGGTAATGCTGATGGACAAAGTAAAACATGAATTTGGCTTTGACACTTAAATATTACAGTTCAAGGCCAGTTAATTAAAAACATGCTAATAAAGATTTCCATCCAACCTTGATCAGAAAAAAGTTAGTGGGCACATCTCTTCCTGTTTGCATCAAACTGGTGAGAACTTTCTGAAATACACACATGCAAAGTTTCAACTGAAAATACGGTATCTTAACCACATTGTCATGTAAAATGAAAAGGACAATGACATCTCAACATTGATTGAAACAACAACATAGATTAGGTATTTGTATCACAATACCAAATGTAGAGACAAATCAAATGACTTTGTTAATATTACATGCTAAGGAAGATATTTAAATTATCCGGTGTCACAGCTAACACCTTATACCTCATGTTGATGAGCTAGATCATGGGTCAATTACAAAATAGTGGTAAACCCAGTAAGGGATATGCTTAATTAATAATCAGAACTAGAAGAACTTCCAGAACTAGTTCACAGTGTCTTTTTTGGGGGAATCACTGGTCTAATGAAAACGATATATCCCCTGTTCTGCCATTGAATAATAATACCAACCCCAAAGCACTGCAAAAGCACACGCTTGTTGTCAAAGTTGGCCTCATTGTCCATGTAGACGACAACTGACTCCAGCACACTAAGACGAATATTCTCCGTCACCCTCAGAGAGGTCATCTGGCTTTCTTCTAAAGCCAACAGCAGGACAATCCACAGGCTGGTGGCCTGCTTGACCATTGATGTCACCTCTGTAGTCATTAGATTCTCCAAGCGAGGTTGGAGAATCTTTATCCCACAGCGCAACAGCATCCGAAGGCCCTGGACTTGACTGCCACCTGGTTGGCAGACAGCACTGAAGTCTGTGCTGCAGGTCCAGTTTAGCCTCTTAGCTAACTCCCTAGGTAGACATGGCTGGCTCCCATTTAGACTGTTGATATGGGGATCTGTGAACGTGGCACAGAGAGGGCCGACCCAGAGGCTGGAGGCCTCCTGAGTGATGTGGGTGAGCATGAAAGAGTCAGCACAGACAAAGGAGATAAAGTTGGCTTGGTCATAATCCCAGCAAAGAGCGAGGAGAGCAGTGTCCGGGAGCACCAAAGCCCAACTGGAGTACTGACATTGCTTAGCCGGGCGAAAACCAATCAGGCTCCCCCCGTTCCCAGCCCCACCACCTGGACGAGACGCAGTCAGGTTTGAGCATTGCTCCAATAACCAGGTGTTGTCTGAATTGGCCAACAAATTATGGAGAACGGTAACATTGGCACATACATTCCGAGTGAAGTTCTCAGCATCAAGATCGGCGCAGAGAGCAAGGTCGCTCATGTCTACAATAATAGGTTGGCTCCAATCTGAATAGACACAAACCTGCGCCAACACATTTGTGGTGTCATTATTAGAGCACTCCCTAATCAGCCATTGGTTGTCGAGATGAAGAGACAACTTCTCATACAAGGGCAAGTTACAGCAGACGTTCTGACGGAAGCCTGTCTGGTCGTACTGCCAGCACAGAGCGACCACAGTCGGATCCACAGACATGTTAGTCCATTTGTTATAGTTACACCATACTTCAGTGCTCAGCGGTGGTGGGCTCGTAGGGGGGTTGCGGATAGAATAAGTGCAATATTGCTCTACCCAAGCATTCGCGCTGTTAAGCACAAGTACAGTGACAAGCGTGTGGTTAACACACACTTCATTAATGAATCGAATCTCATCGTTTTGGATACATAGAGATATCTGATCAGGGGTGACTGCTCTTACATTCTTCCATTCTGAGTATTTGCAAGACTGAGCCACAAGGATGCTGATGTCGATTTGTGGAGGAGGTTCAGAGCAATTGGGCTTCAGCCAGTTGTTTTCTTCACTGGAGAACACAACCATAAAGAAGGCCATACTGTCACACAATAGCCCCTCAAATCTGTCCATGTCATTATACCAGCAGAACGTCACTATTGATGGGTCAATGTTTTCAGCAGTCCACGTGTTATATGAACAATATAGGTTCACAATGTATGTGTCTGATGTGTTTACGCAGAATTCCCACACCCAGGCATTAATGGGATTTTTGACCAGCATTAGCATAACTTCAGCATTGTTACACACAGCAAGAATGAGCGCAGCATGATCATTTTCACTGCACATTGTGACCAGAGCCGGATCCACGGCACCACTGACAGTCCAGTTCTGGTAGTCGCAGAGGAGTTCGTTGAGGCTAAGGGTTGATTTTGCAATACGGCTTGACTGTGCAGTGGCAGGATCACCGCAGGGCTCCATGAGAGATAAGGTGACATTCTGGATCATGTGACACGTGTTCCTCCAGACCTTTGCCACTTCAGTTTGAGAGAGTGTGCTGAGCACTTGACACATCTGGTAAAGGACGAACGATTCCTGAGATGCTGCTGTTAAAATTGCTGCACAAAGGGTTTTGTTGAGTTGGTTCAAGTTTTGTTGTTCGCAGGTGAGACTGGATGTGGGGATGTCCACTGAGGGTGTGCCAGTACGACTGAACGGGATGCTGCTTGTGGCTTGGCATTCAGGACCTGGGAAACTGCAAGGAGGAGATTCAGGAGCCAAAAACATATCCAGAAGTGATTGCCCAAAAGACCAGCTTACATTATGATTCATGCCCCTGAATATAGAAAACAAGACATAGAATGATTTAGAATAATTTTAGAATAAGATTAATGATGTGTCAATATAATGTAATGTAATATTCTTGTTTAACAGGAATATGGGCTTCCAGTGTCATGAAATGCAAAAGAACCGACACACTGCCATTTCTGCTTCTAGTAACATACCACATGATAAGCTGTTTGAGGTCACCTGCGTATAAAAGACAGAAGGAGACATGGTGAATTACTTATTGCACTGAAAAATACACTCACCTAAAGGATTATTAGGAACACCTGTTCAATTTCTCATTAATGCAATTATCTAATCAACCAATCACATGGCAGTTGTTTCAATGCATTTAGGGGTGTGGTCCTGGTCAAGACAATCTCCTGAACTCCAAACTGAATGTCAGAATAGGAAAGAAAGGTGATTTAAGCAATTTTGAGCGTGGCATGGTTGTTGGTGGCAGACGGGCCGGTCTGAGTATTTCACAATCTGCTCAGTTACTGGGATTTTCACGCACAACCATTTCTAGGGTTTCCAAAGAATGGTGTGAAAAGGGAAAAACATCCAGTATGCGGCAGTCCTGTGGGCGAAAATGCCTTGTTGATGCTAGAGGTCAGAGGAGAATGGGCCGACTGATTCAAGCTGATAGAAGAGCAACTTTGACTGAAATAACCACTCGTTACAACCGAGGTATGCAGCAAAGCATTTGTGAAGCCACAACACGCACAAACCTTGAGGCGGATGGGCTACAACAGCAGAAGACCCCACCGGGTACCACTCATCTCCACTACAAATAGGAAAAAGAGGCTACAATTTGCATGAGCTCACCAAAATTGGACAGTTGAAGACTGGAAAAATGTTGCCTGGTCTGATGAGTCTCGATTTCTGCTGAGAAATTCAGATGGTAGAGTCAGAATTTGGCGTAAACAGAATGAGAACATGGATCCATCATGACTTGTTACCACTGTGCAGGCTGGTGGTGGTGGTGTAATGGTGTGGGGGATGTTTTCTTGGCACACTTTAGACCCCTTAGTGCCAATTGGGCATCGTTTAAATGCCACGGCCTACCTGAGCATTGTTTCTGACCATGTCCATCCCTTTATGACCACCATGTACCCATTCTCTGATGGCTACTTCCAGCAGGATAATGCACCATGTCACAAAGCTCAAATAATTTCAAATTGGTTTCTTAAACATGTCAATGAGTTCACTGTACTAAAATGGCCCCCACAGTCACCAGATCTCACCCCAATAGAGCATCTTTGGGATGTGGTGGAACGGGAGCTTCGTGCCCTGGATGTGCATCCCACAAATCTCCATCAACTGCAAGATGCTATCCTATCAATATGGGCCCACATTTCTAAAGAATGCTTTCAGCACCTTGTTGAATCAATGCCACGCAGAATTAAGGCAGTTCTGAAGGTGAAAGGGGGTCAAACACAGTATTAGTATGGTGTTCCTAATAATCCTTTAGGTTAGTATATATTACAACATATGAAAGAAGAAAGAAAGAAAATAACTTTTAAGAACTGAACCTGTGACACACCTTGTTGACACTTCTCACTCTGGTCTAATGTAGGGAGGTCAATGCCAAACTGTAATCCGAGTTTTAGAAAATCCACTGGAGTTTGAAGCGCACTCAACATGAATTCAGACATGAACGACATCACAGGTGGAATTGTCATGTCCATAAAACTATTCCATAAAGCTAAAAAGTTGTCTGAGTGCAGATAAAGTGGGAGGTCTGAAGACAAAACATTTGTCAACATCTCCTGAATAGAGTTGAACTGAGCCATGGTGGAGTCTGCCATTCGCAGATTAGATGTTGACATGCAGGCTTGAGCTTTAACAGAGGAGATCACAGAAAGTATCTGTTCATTCAATGCAGATGAAACAGTACTGGCTAAATCTGCTTGCCATCCACAGTGCTGTCTGTCCGCTAAAACACAAATTAAAGCCTGAGGAAGAGTTTCAATGAAACTATCAATCAGCATTGGCTGGTATATAGTGAATAAATTGTTGAATATTGTGAAGTACGTGTCTAGGTTAGTGCTGTCAATTGTGATTCTTTCACGGGGTGCTGTCATTCTGCTCATGCTCTTTTCTTCTCTTGACAAGGATCTGATGTTCTCTATCAGGACTTTCATGTTCCTCTCAAATTCCTCCTCACTCCTGGAGCTCATCTCACTCTGTCTGATGACGGTCTTGGGTAATGAGGGTTTTCTGGAGTCACCATATGCACTCCCTTTGAAGAGGCAAAAATGGTCACATACACACTACCTTAATGCATTTACTAAAATACAGGAAATCCATAAATTATTAGTGGAGCATGTTGAAACTATACATTATTGTTGCTATTTAATTAATATGTAATATGGTTAACATGCCAACTGTAATGTAAAAAACAAAAACAAATGTTGGCCTGAAAAATTACAAAACAGAAGTTCACCACCTTAAAAATTCAGAGCTGTCAGGCATTTTAAATGTTACAAGTGCTAAGAAAAATGAATGGTAAAATAGAAAGAAAAGAGAAAATAAAAGACAAGACAAGAACAGAAAAATACTCTTACCTAAAATGATGCTAAGCATGAGCAACTTTAAACTTCCTCTGTGGTGCATTTTTACTGAGAATTATCCAGATGTCGCTACGACGGGTTGTTAATTTAACAAAAGCATGGGCACTGTCGGCTGAGACTTCATTTCCATTAATTACGATATCATCAACAACCTAACACATCAGACAGAGCAATTCTTGTTCTGCAATGTAGACTCTGTGATTCCTGGATTTCGTCTCTGTTCTATCACGGCTGCCGTGTCACTGCAACTCAATCCTGCATCAATCGCCTAATTAAACAACAGCAGAAAATAGGTGCGAAACATACGGAACGGATTTGCGAGTGGAGACACAGCCGAAAGTGCTGAAATATTAACACGTCGTGTTGACTGTCAGCATCTCTGTCACAGTAATGTACACCCGAGCAGTGACACAGGTAGAAACAAACGTAAGCACAGGTGGGTGGGTATAAGGCGAGGTAGCGCGACCGCGTGAGTTTACACCACAATTAACTTTAAATGTGAACAATATAAAACTGATAGTGACGAAAGGTTAACTGTTTCGTGTGCAGTAGTGAATACATTGACTTAAAAATGCGAATTCCTAATATTTAAAAGACAACCAATCAAAACCTATTTGACCCACCTTTGCTGAAACCACAATATTTAAAATCTATGGTAACTATCTTACCACAACAAAGGCTCAATCAAACATTTTTGCAAGATAATGCTCCATTTAAACTTCAGGGTTCCCACACCTTTTGATATTTTTGCATTCAGGAAAAATTCAAGCTGATGGCATAGGCTAGGCTACTTGAAAGCAGAATAGCTTGAAATTTCTGACTTTTCCTCCTCAGAATTGCGTGATAAACAAAAACCAGTTAAATAAAATCAGAATCGCGAATTTATGAAGTCCCGAAGTTTATTAAGTTTTCTGATGAAAAAGGATAAACTTTCTCAGAATTGCGAGATGTAAACTGAGGAAAAAGTCAGAAGTGTGAGATTAAAAGTCGCAAATATCTTTTAAATAGTTTTATTTCTGGGAGGAAATAAGCTTCAATATAATAATCTATAACAAGAAAAAGTAAAGACATTTCTGACTTCTGAGATTTATTTATTTCCCCATGACCGTTGCTGGCCTCAAATCATAATGTTCAGGTTCCATGATTGTGGGAACCCTGAAATTCCTGTATATGTGCGCGCATATATACACGCATATACATATATGAAGTTTACAGGGATCATCAATTTAGATCTTTTTATATTCATCTATACCTTAACCTGCTCGCATTCGAAAAAGGCTTTCAGTTCTTTTGTGAGGTTGCATCAATAAGATGCCATTTATGTTGACAGAGTCACACAATTTATACAAGTCACAATCATAAAATCTCCTTGATATTACACACCATTTGATGGTAAAATGAAGTAGCAGAAAAAGACATGAAATACAACCATCCATTCGTAAGTATCTAACATGTTTTGACATAAGCTAACATTAAAATAAAAGAGCATGCAATTTTCCAAAGACTTAATTTCCATTATATGAACAATCTTAAATAACACGTTTCAGGAAATGACATTTAGACCTAGAGTGTTTATCCAATGTAGCTCAAGGACATTCGCAAGCCCTATGGCTTTTGAAGAGGAGTATAAAAGAAAACAAACCTGAAACATTCATCTGCAAAAAGTGCCTTGATTAAAATCCCAACTCTCACATAGCAGGCTTTTTACATGCGGAGAATGTTCAGTGATTGTGCCAACTACATACAAAGATACAGTAAGACTGGGGCGACACTGATGACGAGTTAGATCTGCATTAATACATTTGAAAATGAATACATTTTGAAAAATAGATATGACATGCCTTTTTGGAATACAAATAATCAAAAATACAAAAAGATTTTCCTTTAACTTTTTTTCATGAAGCTGCAATATGCACAATATGCACAATTAGTACAATATGCTTTGTACAAAAGTAATGAACATTACAATGAACTGGTTGTACATATGAAACAAACCTCTGCATCATGTTACACTTAATCCACTACTGCTTTTCGACAATCATACAAAATAATTTTCTTTGTAAGAAAGTGCCAGGGCCTAACGACAGATGCAACCCGCCTCCCAACATCTAAGCTATTCAGGACTATTAGCATCATTCGACTATTTTGCATCAACGTAGGGAGAAGGAATAGTTGACCAAAAAAAAAAAAAAAAACTATGTAACCGTTTAACCATTTTCAAAAATGTAGCCATAACCAAATCAGTCTATGCTATGAGAAAAATACTGTGTACGTGGCTTGTGTGTCAAAAAACTGTCAGTAGAGCAGGATCCTTGGGATCACACCCTTTTTGTCCTCCCTCTCTCCTCTAATTGGGAAGTATCACAGGATATTTAGAATTACAGCATGAATACCTTGCAATTCATTTTTATAGTTACAATTTTAAAATTCATTAAAAAAAAAAAAACTACATAATTTATTTACTGCATACAAGATGTTTTTGTTAAAAAAAAAAAAAAAAAAAAAGGCCTCAATTCTTTAAAAAAAAAAAAAAAAAAAATTATGAAAATTATATTTCCAGAAAAAAAAAAAAAAAAAACACTATATGACAGGGTCACATTCCAATGTAGACAAATGATGTATTCAGTGATTGTCTATTACGAAGAATGACCCATTTTTCAGAAATCAGCACACTAAACACAAACAGCATAAAAATGGCACCAGTGGTATGAGTAGAAAGTTTAAAAACAAAATCATTAACAGAACAGGTGAAAAAACAACTAGCCTGGCCCTGCTTCACTAACACTGAATGGCACTACTGTAGTTTCAACTCTTAATCTGTATTACTCAAATTTGAAGTATCGCCTATAACTATGGAATTAAAAAGGCAATATGAGAAGGATCAAGAGGAAGAAAAAACATTTTGCAGAATAATTCTCATAAGTCTCCTCAGACAGTGATGCACACTCAATTAAGCTTACACCACACAATACTTCTTGACACAGCTAAACCCCACCCCCACCCCACAGAATCCTAGTATAAAAGAAAAGCCAGAACGTCAGGCAGTAAGGTTTAAACCACAGCGATGAGACTGGCTGTTATGCTGGTGCTATAAACAGGGCTCTACCAGGCTGCAGCCCTCAATCTTCTCCCTTGCAGTTCAGTTTGAATAGATTAGCTATGGGTAATGCTACATTAACTTCAAATTTTAACATGAAAATACTTGCTTGTAATCCATCACTAAAAAATTTTATGTGATATCTTTTAAAAAGCACAAAAAAATAATAAAAAAAATATATTTTTAAAATACACAGGCTAAATGACACAGTAAGTATTTTTTAAAAATGTAATAAAACAGTAGCTGATGAATACCATTTGAGGTGCTACTAATTAACAAGTAATATGTTGTTAGCTCTTATAAATATCTGTGGAGAGACACTAGCAAGAATCTGCAGAGCTCTGATGTGTTGGTAGGAAACTTCTTTAAACAATTTAAGAATTTAGTCACTGCAAATCCTTTTCTATGAAACAGCCATCACTCTGGTTTAAACCATTCTCATTCACACCACATAAAAACAAACAATTCCACTGTGCTGTAAAAACGCCCAATTCAAGAACAGAACAATATTCAACCAGACCACGCTCTGAGAAATGAACACATTTTGGCAAACAAAACAAGCCAGGAGTTGAGAAAACATTAATTTGAAGTAAACGTACAGATGGAGAGGAATGCATACTGAAAACATTAATGAAAAATGAAATTTAGAATAAAAACAAAAAACATTCACACGTAGGAAACTAAGTTCTGTCAGATGGTATGCTTTTCTTACTGGCCATTCCTGATGAAATTGGTCAAAAGCCCAACAGTGTCAACCAATCCCATTGGAGCACCAAAAGACAATCTTCTCTTCTGACTGCTACACATTCACTTAGTACTGGATGAAACAACTGAAGAGACAACACAAGAAACTTAAAACCCCTCTGACTGCTCAAACGGCAAAAGTGCCAAAAAGAGTTTTGTTTTGATATCATAGCGATGAAAATTTGGGGGAATAAAAAAAAAGTTAATTTGAAGAGTAATGGCAATGATGTTGTAATTTGCATTTGCAAATCTGCATTTGTTGTCTTTTTTTTACTGTCCTGTCCCACTATATTGCGCTCAGTCAGGGGGAAGAAGGTCATGCAGCCGAAACCGTTCACGGACATGTGGCCGCACATCCTCATTCTGTGGATGGGAAACAATGGAAAAGTAGTTTGTATTTAGACAGATTAATGAATTCTTATTTAACAAAAGAACAGTTTTATAATTTAGAATCACTTTTTTTAATGTATCAGTACTTTCACATCAACACATCTAGGGCTGGTACCCTTAGAACCAAAATAACAGTGAATAATCATGGCATTTGTGATTTTAATACCTTTGATTAAAAAAAAAACTTAATAGGACATTTATTTAAAGCAAATGAAGACAGTTCAGTTATTGCAGTCACTACTGAGAAATGTTCGAGAAAAAAAAAAAACTTGTATGTTACTTATATGTTTAATGAGAGTTTTCATGACTTTCCCTTCAAGATGTCGAAGAGGTGAAGAACACATTACAACATACCAATTCCACCAGTTTCTCCAAGAAAGGGACCAGCTTCAGAAGTTCGTTGTCATTCTTGTCCATGAACCAGCTCTCAATAGGGATCCCATTGGAGAGCTGTGGGTGAAACATGTGTTGGTGATTTTATTTTCCTTCATCTACCTAAAGTATTTATTTATTGGGTAATGTAAACTAAGAGCTCAGTCACACACCTGAACACTGTATTTTCTAAATTACATTCAGGAGGGGTAGGGGTTGATGCTGAATATAAAAACTATGAGCTTTTAAAGCCTTACATAATATAGATTAAATGACCCTTTTTAATATACTATCTATTAGACGTGTGATTAATCGATTAATATATTACAAACTAAAACTAAGAATAAAAGTTTACTTTTAATTAATCTTAAAATGTAATTAAAGTACAATTAAATGTTTTTCAAGTATGTATTAAGCTAGATTCTTTTAAATGGTGTAAGATTTTCCACACATTTAACTTAAAAAAATGTTTCTGTACTTGTTACAACCTCAGGTTTTATCAAATAAATATATATATATATATATATTATATATATATATATATATATAATATATATATAATATATATATATATATATATATATATATATATATATATAAAAACACACACACACTTTTATAAACAGGGAATGTGAAAGTAAGGGTGCATTCTTTGTGCAAATTATGATCAGGGAACCTTGGTCCGCTCACCTGATAAGCAAAGGCTTGTGGTGAGTTATCGATAATTATAGTCTTGGACAGATCCCGTCCGAGGATATTCAGATCCTTAATGTAGTTTCCTTGCACACAGACACAGTGCTCACGAAATAATCGGTGCCTAGA
This sequence comes from Paracanthobrama guichenoti, assembly GCA_018749465.1. Taxonomy (NCBI): domain Eukaryota; kingdom Metazoa; phylum Chordata; class Actinopteri; order Cypriniformes; family Gobionidae; genus Paracanthobrama; species Paracanthobrama guichenoti. The sequence goes on from CM031949.1 coordinate 29,151,349, forward strand.
ACATGTTGGAAACACGCACACAGAAAAGAATGAAATAAATCTCCAGGACTAGAATCAATAATGCATTTGAAGCAAAGGGTTGACACCTGAGGATGGTGTGGAGTTTACATGTGCCAGAGACCAAAGATCTCCATCTACTGCAATCCCTCAATCCCTCATTGTAACCAAACCCTACAGAGAAACTCTGCACAGCAATGACCAAGCTGAGGCAGGGCTACTTAACAACTGACACCCAGCCTAAATTTACATTTACTCTTATGACAAAATCTGATAGGACTTCTAAAAGGAAAAGAAGCAAACAAAAAGACAACTTGGTTTTACTTTTAACAGTGTCACAAGGAAGAGTCTTCAAAATTATTAAAATAAAAGGAAAAATAAAAAGAAGTCCACAGACCGCACCAGCTGTTTCCTCGGATCGAGAATGTTCAGCAACTTGTCTGCATAAACTTTCTTAGAGGCAGTGAAGAGAATGATCTAGAAAAACAAAGTCAACAATGGAAACAACTTCAGTGCATTATGAGGAACAGATGTTAACTTAAGCAAGGGTAAAAATTGTCCATGTAATATCATCGTTTATTTGGAGAAAAGGGATGAGAGGTTATGTGACGTAAAACGGATGATGGCTTACCTCATAAATCTGAGACATGCGTTCAAGGAACTCTCTGAAAAATGGCCTCAATCGCACATAAACCTAACAGAAATTGTGAATTAGAATTTAGCCCCTAAAACAAAGGGCTTTAGCCCCCTAAAAACAAGGAAAGAAAAAGAAAAAAAAACTGACAAAGTTTCACAAATTTCATATCACTCAACATTACACAACTGCTTGAGACAACGGACTCCTAGCCAGTTAGTTTCTTAAAATGGCTCTAGAGCTCCCTCTAGTGGCTAATTGGATTTTTACCTGGTATATGACATCTTGGAAGAGGACAGGAAAGGTTAGTGCTGCATCATCCAGCTCATTCAAGCTACAATGGACAAGGGTTTCATCCTGTAGAATGAAAATAATTAGTTAGAATCTATTCCAAAATGAATCCCTTGGTTTCCTGTGGTTTAAGACTGACCAGGTCAAGCACCAGGGAGAACTCAGGAGTGCTGCGAGTCTTCAGAGGGAGTGCGGGTTTGCGAGTTAGCTGCTCTTCTGTTAGCGGAGGTACATGTTTGATGAAAAAATACCTGAAAAATATATCAACAAAAATGTCTGCACAGAAAAAACCTTGTGACAAATACTTAAGAGAATTTTTTTTTCTGAGAAAGTTTCCAAATGATCTTAAAACAAAAGCCACATTTAACTGTAATATTAATAAACATTCCACTTGTATGAGGGCTCAACAATAAGGATCTGCAGGGGACAGCGTTTCATTTGTTTATCTTGTACTTGCTGTTTTAATTGGTATAGAATGGACCAATCATTACTAACAAACATGGCCATAAAAAAATCTGTACTGGCTCACCCAGACCAGCAGAAAAAAAATTCTTATTGTGAAGCTCTGAGCACAAAGCACAGATATTCAGTAAAGTTGAACTCACGGGTCAAACACTTCCCACTCCTCCTCATATGATCCTTCAGCAGGGACAGTAATAGCGGTGTCCACATACCCCACTGTTGCAGGAGAGCCAGGAGCTGAGATAAAACAGGACAAAGAAAACACAGTGTTAATATATTCTTACCTGTGTAAATATACACGACTGTTAAGTTTGGGGACAGAAATATTTTACAAAAGTAGTTTTTGCTTATGCTTGCCAAAACCACATTTATTTGATCAAAAATACAAATTTATTTTTCAACGAAAGAAAAATTATACATTCATATTGTAAAATATTACAATTTAAAATGTTTTCCATCTTAATATACTTTAAAACATAAGCTGAATATTTAGCATCATCAGTCTTCAGTGCCACATAACTTAAAAGAAAAACTATTGTTTAAAATTTCTTTAAAAAAATAATTATGGGACCCAAACTTTTCAACGGTAATGTTCATTATTTACCGATAGAGAAGTCAAGCAATGTCATGTCTTTCATACCTGTAAGAGGAGGCAGGTCAGAGTGGGGGTGTTTTCACTCTCCTCTGGAGGTGTGTGAGTGGAGGATGGAGGTCTAAAGGCAGATGGCATGGCACTGGTATAGAGAGGGACACTTAGTGGCTCTCTAGATGTGGCTGTACTGGTGGGCATCTCTTCTACTTGCTCCATTTCTAGTTGCTTCACAATCTCTTCGGCCTCCACCGTCTGGCCTGGAGAATCCGAGGCTGACATGACAGAAAGGGAAGGGAAAGAAAGAAGGGGGAAAAACATGCTGGGTTAGGTGATGCAATATTATTCTACATTAAGTTGCGAGAGTTTTTTTTTTTACTCATAATCATCAAAATAAACATTAACAGGAATCCAAAATAAGCTTTTGCTATTGCCTATTGTCATTATTATTCCTAATAGTAATCCTATTGTGAAAATGTACCAAACATTGATTGTATGAAGGGTATGTGGCTAACTGAATTTTAAATTATTTTGGCATGATATGATAGTTGCCTAGTAACTAGCAGTTAAGTTCACAATATTCAAAATAGCAGCCCCACTACCCTGTTTGAGCTGGAGACTTTGGGTGCTTTAACACTTAGTTTGATTGCCTGGTCCGAAACAGAGTTCGATTGCTCCTCTCTCTCCTTGCCCCTGCTGGATTGTGTTCACATTTTATTATTTGGGTCTGAACCACGGCGCGTTTGCATGAAAGCAGTAGCCGTTTACCCCCGTTGCTTGTTAACAACCACACAGAAGGTGTTCACCTCACATTTATATATTGATTTTTGAACCTTTGGTTTTCAAAGCATCAGCACATAACAGCACTTGTCTATCTGCCGCAAATGTACTGCAAATGTTCTATAAAAAAAAAAAAAAAAAAATGAGATCTATATTCTCTCTGCTTGTAGTACATGAGTGAGATGCACACAAACAGTTTTATGAAATGCATACATCAATAGTGGTTCACTTCCGCAAGTCATCCTCCTGATGGGAAACAATTTGTGGCAGGACCCATAAGTTTCACCATGATTTTTTTATTTTTATTTCAGTATTGACATTTTAGGCAAAACTTTCTCTCATGAACTGCACTTTTGAAAAATGTAAATAGATACGGTGTGTGACAGAAATACAAAGGAGCAACTCAACTGATTCCACAAATCTGCCTACACTACCATTCAAACATCAAAGTCAAAGTCAGCTTTATTGTCAATTCTGCCATACGTACAGTACATACATACAGAGAATTGAAATTCTATGACTCTCAGACCCTAGGTGCCTAACAACAACAAACAATAACAAAAGTTTAACAGTAACAACAACAGAAGAAAGATTTAAAAAAGATGGATAAAGTGAATTATAGAGGTAAAGTGGCGATGGCAAATAGTGCAAACAATAGTAACAATAGTGCAATTTCAGATTTTAAGTCAGTGCAGGTATAAAATTATAAGAGTGTGTGCAAAAAGAGTCTGTAAGAGGGGAGACCAATTCCTCAGAGAGACAATATGATGAGGTAGATGAAAGGAGGAGAACCCATGTACACACAAACAATATTCTAAAAATAAGATTTATGGAGCATAAATGTTAAATGTAGTAATACTAACAGAAGGAGAATCTATTTATTATTATAATCATCATTCAAATAATCTTAGGCCCATTATGTGCAGAATATCTGCCGCATCACATCTTTAGTCTAGAGTTTCTTACCATTTTTATTTGCTGGTGAGAAGAAGTTGAAGACAGGAGAGAAAATGGTTCCAAGCAGGGTGGTACGGGGTGGACTGCTCACAACCTCCTCAGAGTCCTCCAACTTCCCATTAGGCTTGATAGGCTTACTCGTGTCATGGTTAGTGGTTTCTATAGGTCAAAGTTTAAAGAGGAAAACAAATTCACAAACAAATTAGCATAATTTAATTACAAATATAGAACAAACCATTTAAATGCCCAACTCCATATGAAAGCTTGGGCAATAAACTATGATGAATACTGCAATGCACAGGAGACACTGATGTCATTGCCAGGTGAGATCAACCATGTTCTTGTCGCATATAATCCTCGCCAATCACACAGACAGGTTTGATGCTTCCAAAGCCCTGCTCATTTATGATAATATGGACAGTTTAAGGCATTACACTGAATACCAGTATTGATGATAACCGTAATATTTCAAAAATAAAATAACCTTATTGTGTTAATTAACCGTATTATTTCAAATGAATAATACGCTACCAAATGCTGGTGGCTTTCAGCAGTGACATGTCACTCCTACTAGCCACTTTTTCAAAAATAAAAATAATAATTTCACTCACTGCTCCTCACTGAATAAATTTGTAGCTTTAATAAGGATTAATCTATATTTAATTTATGATTTATACAGTGAAGACTGAAGTGTTTGATAACTTTATTAAATTTCTGTTCCTACCTGTCAGACTTAACTTAAAAAAAAAAAAAAAAAAAAAAAAAAATCTTAAAAGCACTGTTTACATGGGTTACATTACAAGGTTACATGGGTCAAAAACAACAAAAACTATTTTGTGCATTTTAGCAGGGCAGGTAAAAATCTGAACAGGTACAGCTAAATGTGACATTTATTACAATGGGTTCATGTGACGTTTTAAGTTTACTCAAGTTAAAAAAATTTTTTAAAGCCTATTAAAATCAACAACTTTCAATTACACTATAATGTTGAATGGCTATAATTAATGGCAAAAATTGAGGGGGAAATGTAATAGAGACAGTATTAGATACTGGCTTTCATTCATAGTGCTTAGTAAAAGATGCCATTAAACATTTAAAATATACTATCTTTATGTTGTCTCCACATTATTTTGGAGATTAAATGTAAAAATATTACAAGAGATAGATATATATATATATATATATATATATATATATATATATATATATATAAACTTTAAAAAAAAATATAAGATTAATTACAGAAAAATGTGCGATTACATTCTTTTTTTGATTAACAGCAGTAATTTACATTAATAAAAAAAAAAAAAACATGCAATTGTGTTCACTAACACATTAGGTTTTTGCTGTGTTAATGGTAATCTCAAATCATGATATTTAATTACTACTGAAATTGTGGTATAGTGACAGTCCCAGTGCAGACTATCAGTTTACATTGTTTAACTGCAGCACACAAGTACAGTGACTCACCACCATTGACGGAGCTTCTTCGACGGGCCCTATAGATGCTTTTCCTTTGCAGGTCATTGTTTCTCTGTGGGGTGGAGGTGATCAGCTCACAGCTCAGACGATTCCTCTTTGCTGGGTTGTCTTGCTCCACCTGTTAAACACCAACAATCACACAAGCATGAGTTTCTAGATTTTATACACAGTCTTGTGAGGAGGACACTATAGTGAGTCTATTTGAGGATTCTGGGGGACACATGAACAGGACTTTCAGAGGCAAAAATCCCATCTTCTGAGCAGAAATATGCGGCTAGTTTGAGAATGACTTTGGGGAAACAAACAATGAGTAATGTGAATCAAAAGAGTGACTAAAACTATAGGCATTACATGTTTAAGTAGTTCACCCAAAAATTTTAATTAGCCCATGATTTACAATCAGCGTTATATTTAAAAAAAAAAAAAAAAAAAAATCTCCTGGCTCTTCCAAGCTTTATAATGGATGCAAAGCGATGTGTTTGCGTAAGAAAAATATCCCTATTTAAAACTTTACAAACTGTGATATCTAACTTCCACTAACTGTCGTATGCGCGTTCACGAGAGACTGGCGTTCCAGCTTATGGCGCAAGTTCTGCTGACGAATGCGGAAGTACAGAGGATAGAGAAAACTAGCATATTCTCACCGGAGCGTCCTACGTCATACACTGGAACACCAGCCTCTCATGAATGCGTGTACGACAGTTAACGGAAGCTAGAGATTACAGTTTGTAAAGTTTTAAATATGGATATTTTTCTTACACAAATGCATCGCTTTGCTTCAGAAGCCCTTTATTAACCCCCCGGAGCCATGTGGAGCACTTTTATGATGGATAGATGCACTTTTATGGACTTCAAAACAGAAACGGCTATTCACTGCCATTATAAAGTTTGGAAGAGCCAGGACATTTTTTAATATAACTAGATATAAGAAGAATGTCATATACACCTAGGATGACTTGAGGTACTTGAGTAAATCATGGGCTATTTTTCATTTTTGGGTGAACTACCCTTTAAGGTTAGAGATAACTGAAACCCTATTATAAAGATTATAATATATTATATTAAAATAATCTAATTCTAAATTATAATGCTGAATTCAAATTTCTTTTCTACCTCCCTTCAAAAACTTTAATTTGTATTGAAGAACAAAGTGTCTGAAACTTCTGGAATTGCAAATTGTTAATTTGTGTAATGCTATGCATTAACACACCAGGATTCTCTTAATAATAAAAAAAAATTCATAATTACAGCAGAAATATAGAGGATTTTGAAGGCCCCTATATTGGAGTCAAAAAGGCTGAGAACAATGAATTAATATATATGTATTTTTTTTTTTTTAGAGATGTTCGATACCCTTTTTCCTTCCCGATACCTGGGCTCAGGGTATCGGCCGATACCGAGTACTGATCCAATACCTTGGTGTGTATCTGTATATACTACTAGCCCTGTATGAATTGCTAGAATTATTTTATGGTGTGCTTCAGACTTATCCCTTAATAAAACATGAACAAATACATACAGTGAACTACTGTATTTATTACAGTATTTTTATTATCTGACATGCATTTGACAGTAATATTTATTTTTCTTAAGCGAAAAAGAACTTCAAATGCAGCCACAAATCTGACACCTCAAACTGATAAAAAAACAAATCTAGGAATATTATATATATATATATATATATATATATATATATATATATATATATATATATATATATATATATATATATATATATATATATATATATATATATATATATATATATATATATATATATATATATATATATATATATATATCTCAGAAAATAATCAAAACAAAACAAGTAAAAAAAAAAGTAAAAAAGCAACCATCTAGGCATAATTATTATTATTATTATTAGTAGAGACGTATAATTATTACATAGAGACATAACTAAATCTACTGTACAACAGTAGCCTAATATATTGTCAATTTCTTCACGTTAAACTGAACGCATTTTGACGGGTTGTCGTGAAGACCTTTGAGTGTCTGTGTTCATGATATGACAGTTTTCTCAACTGAAACGGTAAATTCTCATGAAGTGACGGTTTATGCGTTCGTGTCCTCACAGTGACACACGGCAGAGACTACAAAGATAGCGAGAGTGTAACGCAGAATTTGCAGTTAATATTTAAATAGTATTTTGCAGTTTAATATTCACAGACACTAGTGTGTGTGTGTGTGTGTGTGTGTGTATATACACATTTTTTTCGACTACAGTCTGGAGCCCTGCGCTTAGATTAACACGGAAGCGACTGAAAGCAGCTGCTTATACCGAATATACTCGGGAGTCTGTACTACAGAAATGCTGGTATCATCACATTTTTTAAATTACCCGTACTTGTGACAGTTGCTGTTTTACTGGCTGGTTGGTCCAGTCTGAAATACTGCTAAACAGCGGACATACTGCTAACGTGTTTTCATTTCTTCTTTTTTGCTGCTCTAAACAGTGGTTGCTTGTGGCAACACAGCACAACTTCCTGTGTTTGCAATGCATTCTGTGCAGCGAAGAAGAACCGTGCAGCGGTTAGGCAAAGCTAGCGGTCATAACAAGGTTTTGTTTAAGAAAATGGTATTGGATCAGTACATGGGTTAAGTACTCACCGATGCCGATTGTGGTATCGTTGATATTTCCGATACTAGTAAGTTTTTAAAATTATCTAGTGAATCATGACCTGCTGTAAAATACATGGGGTCTTTGAATAGTATTGTGGACAATGGGGGGCCTTAAAATGTCACAGGTTGATAACCACTGCCCTAAACCAAACTGAGGTGATCTGGAACCCAAAGAAGAGATATCTTTACTGGACATAATATGTGAACCCCTGGTTTTTCTGCCACAGGCTGCATGCCTGTTAAAGCCAGCTACCTACTGTCATTATGTGAGTGCTGTGGAACCACAGCTAAAATTAGAACAGGTCCGAGCTCCTCAGACAAGCAACGGCATTCCACCATACATTTCTGGGGGGAATATGATACCAGGTCTTGCTTGCATTCCATTATAGAACATTCTGGGCCACGATCATCGAAACCAAGAAAAGAGCTGTAGAGGTCTGGAACTGCCACACTCAATAAACCCATAATAGAAGACAGAGAGAGAGGCTGTTAGAGGCTCACCTTTATGGAACTTCCATGGATGAACTTCTTGATGCTGGACAGAAGACCCTTGCTTTCACCCGAGCACTCCTCCATCTCAGAGTGCTTTCGCTTGGTCCGGGCCGGGCCGGGCCTGCGGGCGAGGTTTGGCTGCTGAGAAGCCTTGCGCATTCTCAGCCTCATTTTGTTAAGAGTCACATGTAAGACTGGGGAGAGAGAAAAGACAAGACAAAAAAAGCTCACACACAAGGTACCAAAATAAAACAAAACTGCACAGAGAACGAGAGTATCACAGGAGGAAATCCCTCCGTTTAGCAACGACCTTGAGAAGTCTAACTTTGATCGCAGATTCTCAAATGCGGGTAAATGAATCACACTTTTAATGGTTTTGAATGAGTTATGGCGCTTAGCTCGGTTTTTTAAAGTGCAACACTTCAGCCAAGAGCTCTAGCCACAGACATCTGGATGTATTCAAGACACCATATACTCCAACATGGTTCATCATGCAGCTGAAGCACCTCCATAGCGAAACACTCAACTACAAGTGCATTATTTCCAAGCCCACATACAGAAGAATTTGGAATGGACACTTATTTACAAGCAAATCTGTGTGGATCCTTAAAACCATATTAAAGATTAAGACAAACTCTGAATATAACAGCTATACCATTGAGACCTACTTGAAGTTTGGCAAAAGTTGGCAAAATGTCACCATCTTTTTCACTCTTATTTCTGTGTTGCTGAACAAGTCACTAGAAAAGAAAAAGATGAGGATATTGCAGATCAACAGCGAGTAGCAGTTTCTTACAAGACAAAACAGGAAAAAAAAAAAAAAATATGAGAGAGATGAAAAAAGGATAGGGGAAAAAAAAGTTAATATTTTCCTGATGTGGAGGAAATATCAGTCTCTTCTTTAAAGGCAACCCTGTACATCAAGGGGGTAAAAATAATCCTTAAATTAACTACAGTTCTTGGTCATGTGTCCCCCTCCTCAAAGCATGCTTGCGTAACCACTGACCACAAATGCGCTCCAGCATTTGTGACCTGTCAGGCGTTACGCCAGCCCTGACTGTACCTTCCCAATACTCGCAATGAAGAACTCTAACTCACACTTCCACTCTTTTACAATGACTTGAAAATGATGCACATTAAAATGAAGGAACATGCCAAGGTATCAATGGATTTCCAAGGAGCCAATGGAGCTGGGAAAATCTTTCTAGATCTAACACAATGTGAAGAAAACTGGAGTAGATTTTCTATGCCTGCCGAGATGTCTTTGCAATTAAATACAAGATACACTGATACATGAATACACACAGAGAGCTCAAATCAACAGACCATGGTAAGAACAGTCCACAGAAAAGAGTGTTTTATATTTTTAGGCTCCTTCTGTAATGGCTGCAGTGTGTAGTTAGCCAGAAAAAGCAGAGAGGACGACAACGAGACATACTGCAAGCATGGAAGAGACAGGAGAGGAATGGCGAAAAGTAGAGAGAAAAGGGTACAGCTGGTAATACATCTCAGCTTTTTCCTTAACCACCAAAATGGTGACTCATCCACTGCCTCGAACAGACATCATGCCAAGACAGCTACCTCACAACACTGAGGAGCTAAAGACTTTCTTCTACAAGAACAGAAATAGAGATTCAACAGCATCTTCAGCAACCCAGTAAGATTCAATGAACCTTGCTTTAAGTCAAACTCCTGATTTAATTAATAGCAGTAGACATTAAACACCCTAAACAGCAGGAAATTGTTTTAGTACATCAAAGTTATATGATAATGGTAGGCAAGGCAACAGTTAATCCCGTTACCCCTTCTGACCTGGGCCCGTCCAACACAATCATTTACAGGTCATGTTCTGATGTTGGTTTAAAAAAAGCCTTGACACACTGGCAGCAAAGCCAGGGCTACCAACATGTTTTCAAGAAATTATCCCTAAGGCTCAGTGTCTGCTCAGATTGACATATTAAAATCTATAAGAAATCTAGAACCGGAAAGTGTGATTTGTTATTTAATGCATGGAATGTCAAAGGCTACGTTCAAGTAAATGTGGCCCAAATCGGATTTTTTTTTTTTTTATCATATGTGACTCCGTTCTGTTTTTGTCATGGATCTGATCTTTTCAATACCAATTTGGTCCACTTCCATATGTGGTCCTAAATCCGATACAGGTCAGATGTTTTGCAATGTGACCTCAGTCTGAATAGTCATATCAGAATCCATGCAACTTTTACATCACTCTAGTGCAACATTTGTCATAATTCTGCACTCTGGAGTCACTTCAAAGATTTTACATACCTGAAGTTATCAAGACAGTTGAGAAAAGTAGTCAGGTGAAGGACAGCGATGTGCCAGATTACAGTGACAGCTCTATATACAAGCAAAACATGAGGGCTTGTATCATAAATGTTTAAAAATAAGAGTGTGGTGCTAGCAACGCCAAGGTCATGGGTTTGATTCCCAGGGAAAGCAAGAACTGACAAAATATAAAAATGTGTACCTTGAATACAATTTTGGATAAAAGCGTCTGCCAAATGCATAAATGTAAATGAAAGCAAGTAAAGAGCACTCCTTTTATAATTACGGAAGCGGTCTCAATTCAGTACAGAATATATAAAAGAATGGTACATTTTAGGCCTGCATGATTATTCAAAATTAAACCACGTGATTTGGCAATGGCTAACTTTTTTATGCAGAGCTTGTTACTGAAGCACGGCTCTGTGATCAGCAGTAAATGCTGCTCCACGTTAGGGCTGTGCGATATTGAAGAAAAATTAAATATGCAATACCTTGTTAAATAATGCAATATTCGATACGATATTGCCATTAGTGTGTAAAATCTATTTAAATTATAATTAAAAAAAAATATTTAAAAACTGAGAATGAGATCATGTGTTTCACATTCTTTCTGGGAAAAGAAAGCGTCGCTACAATTTCTGAAAGTGACCAGCAGTGTTTTAGCAAAAATTAATGTCACAAATTTGACAATATAATTTAAACATTAATGTAAACAAACAAAAAAAAGTAATGCAAATATTTAAATATCAAAAACTCTTTGCTTGACTTGGTAATATATAGTTATATCAACCTAAAACTTAACATCAAGAACATCCAGGTAAACAAAGACACCTGAACTACTAGGGTGGACAATTATTTTTGTTATTTAAATTTATCTTTGTTATTGAAAATAAGAACTAAAAACAGTAGTCTTCACATTAATTAAATATACACTGTTACATAATAAAGCTACAAAGGTTACTGAGCCAAGAGCATTTTCTTTCTTTTGTTGTTTGACAGACAGCGGCAGGTTTACTGTATTAGCAGGCTGTCACTTTAAGACCTAATGCACAGATCCTATTGACACACATTCGGTTTCTTTCCCCAACTGATATCGTTCACTTAAAGCATAAATCGACTGGGCTCACATGAATACTCATCAAGACAGCCATTTTGACATAACTGTGTGTGTATTTGACAGTTTGAATGTGTAACAAGGAACGATACAGAACTGAAGGGATCACACGCTTTCAGAGAGGCGGCTTGTGCACACGTTCCGGTGTGTGTGGCAGACAGCGCGAGACTGCAAGGAGTTGTTTTTCGCAAGTTATTGCATTTATTAACTCTTTTTGTCGTGTGCCCAGTCTATTCTCTTTTATATGAGTCAACCCAATGTTGAAGTAGCCTATTAAAATCATTCAGATATTGCGTACCATTGCGATATGTACATTTGTCATATGTTGATAATTTCGATATATTGCGCAGCCCTAAGGGAAATCCCTATGGGCAATAGTAATCGACATTACTCCAGTTAGAGAACAAACACTACAATTAGCGTGAGCCGAACGAGAGTCACCGCATAGACCAGCAGCAGGAGTCAGATTTCATTTATCACAAGATTGAGGAGCTGAATGACAAGATGGTGGAAGATTTCAAAGTGAAATGTAGAAGTGCCTATTTAAGTGAGTTTGTCATTGTACTGTTTTGTTATTGTGTTTTTCCATCAAGAATAATAGGCTAATGAACCCACCAATTAAGTAGGGTTGCGTACCGAACTCGGTATTTTAAGGGCACTGACCGAATTACATCGGTACTACAGAGTACCTATTCACATTAAATCAATCGGTACCAAATTTCAGTATCTGAGAACGCATCTGGTGATTATAGACTAGTGTCTGTGAATATTAAACAACAAAAAGACTATTTAAATACAAATCCTGCGTGTCTGTGTGAATGAATGGTGCCGTTTATTTACCTCACACAGAATTGCGTGACGGTCTCGTGTGACAGTCGCGTGTTAAAAAAAACAAACCATGGTTCATTTTCATAAGGGACTGCCAGTGACAGAACGTTGCACCCATAAAATGCAACCTTTTTATTCTGATAGTGTATGATTTATATTAATATTAGTTACAGAATAGAAAATTATCAATATCAACACTATTTCTTGTTTTATTGTGAAACTGAAATAACTCAAACATGTTTTTCTGTCTTCTGATGAGTATTGTTCTGGGCTGTGTTTTCAAAAGCATCAATGGTTTCTTATGATAGTTTTTGGAAATGCAGCTCTGTTTGAATACAATGTCATTAGTGAGCGAACACTCGTGGTTCAGATGAGCAGGAAAATAGTCCTATACTACACAACTATTCGGCAACAAAGGTTATTCGTATTGTATGCATAAAATAATCCTTTTAAATAAACAAAATTACTGGTATAAAAATAAAAAAAAACACACACCTTAGCATCGATACTTCATTTCGATATACCCATCCCTAAAGAAGAGACCCCGGTTTTGAAAACGAAAGTGAAGCACGTTTGTTGCGTTTTACAGTGAAATGAGTTCCATGTCTTTAATAAAATCAACACAATTTATCTCATCCATCCGCAATTAATTACAATGTTATGTTTTATTATTTGGTCTACCGGTCAATGTTATGTTTTATTATTTGGTCTGTCGCAGATATAACCGCAATCCGCTCATCATGAACACACTCAAACACACACACACACGCAAAACTTCACTGCGGACAAATCGGCATGCATGATCAAAAACATCCGGTCTTATTTTTCCTTCAGATAACAAGAGAGTTAATGATGCAAAACAATAAAGGAATTTTATTCACTATTTAAAATAGCTCGTCGGGCAGGGTCGTGATACGTTTTGGTTGGCTGGCTGGAAGATAGGCCCACCATATAACCTTAGGACATCGGGCTATCAATTTTGCGAGCCCTGAGTTCAGGTAGTAACAAAAAACAGCAAAGAGTAAAATATATTGAGAATAAGAATCCATATCGGTATCAATTAAAAACGAGAATTGTTACTAATTAGTTGGCGTCCACACAGCTGACATGTTTATCTGTTGTAGGCCTAGTTTATCAGAAGGAATAGACACTGCCTTCCTGCACTTTTACAGCACTGGGATGTTCATTCACTGACACGTCTCCGATCGCTCTCATGCTGGCACAGCCGTCAGCGCTGTTGCTCGATAGAGATGAGGGCTTTGAAAAAGCCTAATATTTTCCTTTAGGAGAAATGATTACATATTTTGGCACTCAGACTCAGTGAGGTTTTTTTTCCATTGTAACTTTGCTGCGCGTCATTCATTTTATTACGTCAACACAACAAAAGATGTGATGGGGCTGCTCATCACAATGGTCACCGCAAAAAAATATCACTCGCAAATTAATATTTTTGGTCACAAATGCAACCATTTTAGTCGCAGTCTGGAGTCCTGATGTGGCTTTTTTCCTTTTTTTTTTTTTTTTTACATGATACAGTCGCAATGTCACACTACCAAGAGTGCCGTTTTCCTGAATATCATCACGATTGAAAATGACACTGATTTCATATGACAGTTCCATAAACAATTAACTAACATTAGTCACTTGCATTTTAGATAAAATATTGACTGTTTTTGTTCTATTTCAGCAGCAAAAATAGTTCCAAACAAAGATCGCAGCAGAACCGTAAAGCATCTCACAACAACAGTGTGTTACTGAACGATTCAGCGTTTAGAATGATTCGGCTGAATCAAAGATTCAATGACCCGCTCATAAATGACTGCCACATTCTTGAATGAATCAGCCAATCTCAATGACTCACTCATTAAGACGGTCACCTGCTGCCACCTACTGGTGGTTTAGTTTCATGTTTAAACATACTTTCCAACATTTCCTATTTGTATATACAAAAAATATTTAAAACAAATCTCAAAACTTATTTAATGCAGTTGTAATTTCAGTGTAAATTATTTAATTTGATTGGTAACAGCACTATAATGTCTTATTCTAATTTAATTTATTGATCAAATTTAAGAAAATAAAAGGAAAGCTGAAGCACAGCCTGTATTTAATAAGATTAGGGGGGAAAAAATGCCCTTTATAAAAGGTAAAAATATCACAAATATGCAGATTTAAATATGTCAAAGCTGATTGAACACTGGTGAGAATATTGCTTCAGAATAAATTTACCACACACACACACAAAAAAAAAGAAAAAAAAAAAAAGACAGATTTACTTGTCCGAAGGACAAGCACGTGAACAGGCTTAATATCGAGCCCTGAATGTTTTCTCTTGTTGGACAAGGTTCATAAATGCTTCTCATGTTTGGAAAGATGTTTGACGTGTGTTGCTTTATCAAATGCGTGTTATAAGTGACTCAAATTCGCAGTGCTTTCAGATGGAGCAGCATTTACTACTGATTACAGAGCCGTGCTTCACGGTCAAGCTGACCACACAACTAAATCGGTTTAAGTGTGATTTCAGGTCAGTTGCGATTAATCGTGCAGCCCTAGTACATTTAGGCGAGACACTGCAGGTGAAAACATTTTCCAGTTTTCTCCCTTAACATGTAAGCTTTTGTCAAAATCTGTCTAATCCAAATATGGCCATTTCCTTTGTAGAACTAACCAACCGTGAAAGTTCAGTCGAAAAAAACACATCTGATTGGTCGATGTGAATTTCTCACTACGTGATACTCGCTGCCGCTTCCTTGTGTATTCTCCACCTTAGAGAAAATGCAGACAACGCTGAAATCAGCTCATAAACGTTCGCAGAAAAGACAGAGTAGCAAGAGCTTTCTTTTAAAAAGAAAGCAAACCACAACAAGATTAGATGACAAAACCCCGTCAGAATTAGATTCAAATAGTTATAGATGGACAGTTCTTTTGCAGTTTTTGTGACTGTTGTATGTGTGTTTGTTAAGGTAGTTCTCTTCAGCTTAAGGCTATTGCTATTAATAAATTTATCAATTTCCATGTGTTTTAAATATTATACACAACTGATATTAATGAACTGAATATATATTTAGTTTGTAGGTTGGGGGTTTCAATAGCAATGTATGCAATTATACAATATAAAACTTTAAAGGCCGCTTTCTCAAAATGAGTTTTTTCCCCTCACACTCAGTGTTAGATATCTCCACTTCAGTAGCACCTACAAGCACCAACTTTTCCAGTCTTATACTTAACTATATTTTGAAGGCTTTTAAAGAGGGATTTGTCGATATATCATTCTTATCCTGAGTTATAGGTCCTTTTACTCCAAAAAAACAAGGTGAAAAATGATTTAAGGCTATTGTCAGTATTCTAATTTACTAAAGCACAAAATAAGATATCCAGAATCCCCTCTGTAAAAGCCCTCTCATCTAATGTCAACAAATAGAACCAAGAATTTTAAACCTGGTCCTTTCCAATTTCCAGATTTTGTTTTTGGAAATATATGCAAATAAGCATATATTTAAGTATATAAGGCCTCACTTGCATATTAATACATTAATTTACATAAATACATTTTTTTCTTATGTTTATGCCAGTAATAAACTGGAGAAGTTTCACAGTGATATCTTGTAATTAAAAAAAAAAAAAAAAAAAATCCTATTCACCTGTAGAGAGAGTAGAAAATAAGAGTAGAATATTTAAAATTTTCCATATAAAAAAATTGGCTTTTGCATGTTACTGTTGTTAATAAAAGTAAATTTTATCTGCATATTAATTCCAACTCAGTGCTTCACTGTTAAAGGCACATTATGTAAGATTTTTGATTAAAATATCCACACACACCAAAAAAAAAAAAAAAAAAAAAAAAAAAAAAAACAACAACACTAGAATAATGTTATATATTTTGTTGGCTTGTGCACTTACATTATCCCAAATGTTTCCAAGGATGTTTAAATTTTGTAAATGTAAAGCAATTTTAACCAGGACACAGACCCTGTCATTGCATCGCATGTCAATGACATCACACTCTCGATCATGACATCATACCGTCAATTTCTGTTTTTTTTCTTTCTAAACCATGGAAACTTTTATTAGACATGTGAGCAACTATTTGGATACATTCATCAACAGAAAATAATCAATGTTATATAGCTCAACACAGTCTTATTGTTTAAATCTCGTTTTCATGATTTACCATGACTGCCATGTTTTACCATGCCTAATATCGATCTAGCTTTCTGCAGTGTTGAAGTTTCTCATAATTGCCGTCAAGCGAAAGCACAGAGTAGCAATATAACAACATTCAACACAATAAAATAATGCATCTAGTATGATAAAACAGCGCTGCATACGCATGCATGACCAGAAAAAGTGGAATCACTCATCTGCGGCATAATCAAGAGGCAACCTCCCCCAGTTTCTCTTGAAGCCAATACGGAAGTGAATTAAACTGCAATTCATCGACTGGCTGTTAGGGACAGGCTCCAAAAGTGTGCAGAATCTCATTGAGTCCCACGTTTAAGGGTTAGTTCACCCAAAAATGAAAATTAACCCATGATTTACTCACCCTTAATTCATCCTAAGTGTATACGACATTCTTCTTTCAGATATATATAAAAAAAGTCCTGGCTAATCCAAGCTTTATAATGGCAGTGACTGTGGCTCTGTTTTTGAAGTCCATGAAGTCGCAGTTCTAAATGCTTACACTACGTCTGACGAGCGTAACTGGTGTGCAGTGTCGTCAGACGTAGCGCAAGCATTTTGAACTGTGGGAAGCGCTACACCTTTTCCATAAGTTGAATACGGAAGGCGATCTGCATTTTCTTACACAAATACATCAATTTGATTCAGAAGCCCTTTAACCCCCCCCGGAGCCGTGTGGAGCAGTTATATGATGGATATAGATGCACTTTTATGGACTTCAAAAACAGTGCCACAGTCACTGCCATTATAAAGCTTGGATTAGCCAGGACTTTTTTTTAATACATCTGAAAGAAGAATGTTATATTAGTAAGGACTTTTTTTTAATGTAACTCCAATTTTATTCATCTGAAAGAAGAATGTCATATACACCTAGGATGACTTGAGAGTAGGGCTGGGCAAAAAAAATAGATTTTTCGATTAATCGTTTTTTTTTTTTTATGTGGTCGATTCAAAATTGATTCTCAAAGGCCACGAATCGATTTTTTAAAATCTAATTACTAGTCTTCTCCACTAGATGTCACCCTCTTATTTGCCTTGCGATGTTACAAAGGCACGAGAGGAGCGCCTGTCATTCATTCATTCGTGCTTAAATGGCGGCTTCCGGTGCGTTGTCGCCTTTTGTAAAGCTAAGGTAATGCTGTAGTAATACTACAAATCTGCGGAACCATTTGATGAGACATCAACCAGATGTTGCAACATGAGCACACAACCGCTAAAAATAGATCACATACACGCGAATGCTTGCCTTGCATTAAGATCAAACTTGAGCGTTCACTTAAGCACGTACGTTAGCCATTATAGACATATTCAAATCAACGGAGTCAGACAGCGCAGGAACAATAATTCAAACCTAATATCTTATATCATAAACAGATTTCCTCAACAAAAAAAAGTGAGAGTCCACATAAATCAGCACGTTAAGGTTTTGTTTTCTGTTACCACGGCAACTACTTGTGTCCAGGTATGAACGCGCTTCTTGTATGAAAAGTAACTTCACACATGACGGACGGCAAAAAAAAAAAAAAAAAAACGTGTACTGAAAATAGCTGAAAATCATCCAATATCCTTTTTATGTTTTAGAATAAATATATCAAAATATCCATAAAAACTAAATCGTATAAAATACTTCTCGGATTCTTTTTTTTTTTTTTTTTGAGTAAAGTTGCATCAAAATTGTATTGTATTTAACATAATTGTATGCATCTGAAATATAGAGATGGGTTCTGTTTTAATGTACCCAAGTGTACCAAAAATAAAGAGTTTAATATACAGGTTTAGGGCTCTTAATTTCTTTGTAATTATCCACCAGTAAACTTATGTTCACGGTTCTTTTTATAAATATAGTATTTGTATTTAATCTATATTCATTGAGTTGAATCGAAATCAAATCAATTTGAGAGCTTACGAATCGAATTGGAACATCTGAATCGCTACCCAGCCCTACTTGAGAGCGAGTAATTCATGAGCTAATTTTAAATTTGGGGTGAACCAACCCTTTAAAATGCCCAACTTTACAGCAGACAAAAAAAAAAAAAAAAAAACACATGCTTACAGCCTGGTACAAATTGTGGTTTTGGTCTATACGGCTAATTTTTCCCTTCATGACAACTGGAAGCAAATTTCTGTGAAACTCATTCGTTTAAATTATATGAAGCCTTAAAGTTCTGCATAATTAAGGGTGTGGCCAGTTTGAGTGACAGGTGGATTGCCATTTGTCTGCTGTCTGTTAATCACATTCCCTCAGCTCCAGCCACGTCCCGCCTTTTTGCCCATTGTCAGTTATAAGTGAGTGACGTGCTTCCAAGATGGCAACGGCTGACTTTACGCTTCAAAAACTCTCTTCAGAAACCTATGGGTGACGTCACAGATGATACGTCCATTTTTTTTTACAGTCTATGGGCATAATAAAAGCTCCACGAAATCCAGGCGTCATCAAGCTACTACACCTTTGTTTTGAATAAGCAACCTCTAGTGGCAAAAAATTACATATTGTGGCTTTAAATTTCCAATAAACAAATAATAGTAAATTTTCTAATATTATTAGCAACTGCACTTATTAATGCAAAACTATAGTAATTTTATGAATAAATACATTTTTTTATGATAAATGTTCCCCCAGCCCTACCAAACCAGGTGCTGGCACCAGTCCGGAGCCCTGTATGGTTTACAATAACACTGTGTTTCGCACATTATAAATATTTGTTAAATCTCTCTCTGACCTGTGAATTTGAATAGAGAAAAGTTTGACCAATAGAGTATCACTCCCCCAACACTTTGCAGTGTGTATGTGGCTTTAGTAGTGTTCACTAGTTTGAATGTCTCTTCAAAAGACATGTTGGGTATATTTTCTTTAGCAATGAAATTAAAGCTAGTTAGTTAGCCATTGTTGGAATTTGAATCATCCTTGTTGTTGTATCTTTCAGATGACGAAGACCGGGAGGCTTCAGGTGAAAGGGCTGTGGATTACGGAAAGCGACATCAAGCCATTGCATAGATAGCATCAAAGGCTTTATTACGAAGACAAATCAGGAATGTAACACAAACCACTGAGCTCTCACTCAGACAGGGTACAACCTTGCCAAACAAAACTTTGCAGATTCATGCCCTCAAAATTATTAGATCCTAAATTGTTGTATTAACCTATTAACTTGTATTAAATATTATTTCCTTTAGTTTTTCCATTATAGGCTAGTTTAGCAGAGTAGATAGTTTGAGTTACAAGAATATATGCAGTAAAAAAATCTGCATCAGAAAAAGAAAAAAAAAAGGAGGAAAAAACGTGTTGGTCTTTTAAAATGCAAGAACACATTAAAATATTGAGATTATTAAATGTCCAATTATTTTTATTATCGTGACAGCGGTAATTCTCATAATAATATAAAAGGTTTGGAAACAAGCAATACATACAATGTGGTAATTTCATCAGAAGTACAAGAAAGAAAAAAAAAAAAAAACATCTGTTTGGGGCCTTCAAGTATTGACATGACAATGGGGAACCCTTGCAGTGATAATGATTGAGAACCACTACTCTAGAGTCAACTAACTACAGTCAGTCCTTAAAAAGGAGGAAAAGAAAAGACAATATGGTGCTTCCCCACCATAACAGATCAACTTTAACAGACACTTTAGAAATGATGAAGTTCAGTCAGGGGAAACCTGTACAGTGTCGTTGGTGGGCGGGAAACACACGCTAAAGAGATTCTGTACGGAAGACGAGCAACTTTCTCACAATTTCCCTGTTTAGTCAGACATTAAGACTAACTGTTTACCCAATGATTACACGACCCAAGAGCCTAAAATGCGAGATGTATTTTTACATGCAGCAAACGCTCTTGACACATCTGTGCATGTCTATCTTCAATGTAGGACACATGCAAGCATTCTCTCCGTAGTAAACCTGTTTCTCGTGACCCGCTATTACTAGAAGAAGCCTCTAGTCTAGTGCCACTCAAAACAACCGGCACTATTCTCTAATGACAGATAAAGCGCGGGAACGACTCACAAAGAAGGCAGCTGCCTGTCCGTATGTAAAGGTAAAACATGAGCGAGCCGAACCACAGCGAAACATTTTCGACCGGAGCGAACGGACGGGGGTTATGGGGGGACCCTATCACTACATGCAATATAGAGTAATAACTTACTGGACGAAGCTCCGGGGGATCGAGTCGCGGGTTAACGGTCGATTTCAGGGCTGCTGACACTTGCTGTTGTTTGCGTGCCTCTTCAGACGAGGTTCACCTCTGTCCTCCCCGCACCTCTGGACGCCATTTCCCGCCTCCGTACCCACACAGTCAACTGCAGGTACCCGGATGAAGAGAGGAGCGAGCATGCGTCCTGCGGCGCGCGTCCCACACCCCCTTTCTGTTGTTCCGAGTATCAAAACAATATTGAGGCTTCGCAGTGCGACAGGTTTATTTAACGGTGTCTATTTTAAACACATACTATAGGTTCGATATTCTCGCATAAAATGTAATAAAAAAATAATTAAAAAAAGAAGCAGAGCGGAGAGTAATTCCGTTTCTGTCGGCATTTACCAGGTAGCTTGAAAGGTAAACTAACAAATATATCAGAAGCGGTTGAATACATTATTGTCTGAAGGTAACGTGTCTTGGTGTATCAGTGTATGACAACACGCCAAAGGTAGCAGACTAAGCTACCAGCTGTATATGCTAGCACAAGCATCAGATTTACTTGTGCATTGCAAATCAACAACACGGTAAAAATAGAAGGAGCGCGGTGGGTATGAGATGAGAAGGAAAGGCACGTTCTGGTCGTCATGGCAATGCCGTTATTAGGCAGCCTGCCTGTATATTCTTGAATGAAGAGCATTTCAGATGCCATCACATGATAGGAGGGCATTCCCTATAGTTATATACAAATATGTGTCTTAGGAAAAAAAGTAAATTTGGTCAATATAGCATACAAGTGACCACTAAACTGATACAATCTAATACATATAAATTCACAAACTTTGTTCTTGATTTGAGCGGAAAACTGAATGCAAACAGACAGTAAAACTCTACAGAAAAAAAAAAAAGTGTTTATTGTTACAGTAATGTACTCATTTATTTGTAAAGCAGCCTGGGACAAATTAATGAAGATTTATGGGTGCTCATCTTGACGCTACTACTTTCTATACTTAAGTCACAGTGATAGAATTTTTACTTTTTCCAAAACAGGGCCAGTTAATTTGAAATATTAAGAATTTTGTTAATCGTTATCCTTGGATTGCACGGCACAGCTGTGTAAGAGCCCAAACACCCATGTGACAGATCTAGAAAACAAATCACAAGCTACAAGAGTACATTCAGTATGCCAACCCTACCAAATTTGCTTGATTATAAAACAAACACAAACAGTTAGGTATATGATCATAATTTCCATTTGAGAGTTTAGCAATTATACAGCATCCCTCATCACACAGACTCCTCCTTATATGTACTGTACATCTACCTGTAAGAAAGGAAGCAGGCCGACAGCTGTGGTGAGTTTAGTCTGTGGCACTGAGTATTGCTTTATCCATTTTCTTGATCTACAGGCTGATTTACAAAGGCTGCCTTTTGCATGCAACAATGTCCTTACAAAACTCAGTGTGCACTTTTGAGTGCTTCTACAGAATCAGAAATGGAGTAGTTAAAAAAAAAAAAAAAAAAAAAGTCTGGCCAATCAGTGTCATTTTGTACCAGAGAGAGGTTAAACGTTGAACAGCAACTTAATTGCATCTTCCCATAGTTTACACTTCAATTCAGCAACAGTTGTCCAAAAAGATAAAAGGGAGATTATGCTTTTCCAAAAAAAAAAAAAAAAAAAAAACACTGGTGTTCTAGAGGTCCTTTTCACCAGTAGTATCAATGTTCCACTTTGTGAATCAAACAGAGAAATATTACTTCCGTATTATCTATTCACAGTAGAGTCCTCCAGTACCTGGAGAAGGTATTTTATTATATCTCCACAGCCCCCCAAAAAAATAATCATTAAAAACAAAAACATTTGTACAACATAATAATTCCAAAACCCAATTCTGTTAGACCTATGCTACAGATGGGGGCAAAAAAAAAAAAAAAATTAAATCAATACTCTCAAATCAGGTCATGTGCAAGAAGATCATGAAATCACTGTTGCATTTAAACTGACTTTAAAATTCATCCGCAGTCATTGATTTCATAGTCTGAAACTCGTTCCTCTCTGAAGACACTGAAACAGTTTGAATAGTCTGAACGTCTCCAATCGTGCATGACACCAAAATCACAGCTGAAATCCAAAGTCCTTTTTCCTTTCTTGGCTACTTCATTGTCAGAAACATCCAAAGCTCAAATGTATGGGATTTTTGAGCGCTGGGACTACAGCACATCAATGGCTTGATGTCGCTTTCCGTAATCCACAGCCCTTTCACCTGGAGCCTCCCGGTCTTCGTCATCTGAAAGATACAACAACAAGGATGATTACAATTCAGTGATTACAATTCCAACAATGGCTAACTAACTAGCTTTAATTTCATTGCTAAAAAAATACCCAACTTTCAAAAGAGACATTCAAACTAGTGAAGGCTACTAAAGCCACATACACACTGCAAAGTGTTGGGGGAGTGACAACCACATTTAAATGTGTTAATCTCATGAACTATTCTGCTTTCATACAGAATACAGGAGTTATTCTGCCAGAAGAGGCAGTATTGGTTCCATGCATATTTTATATAAATGTGGTTGTCACTGCCTGATCTTTTGGTTTACAATTTATGTCTCTAGTTAGTAATATTTATTTGGTCAAAAATTGCTGTGTTTATTGTTTACAGCTGGCAAAATGTTCCTATGGTTATCACTATATCAACTAGGGAAATACTGAAAAAAGATATGTAATGTGATGCAATAATGCTCCAAATGTGTAAAATAAATGTAACATTTAAAGCTGAAAATTATTCAGAAACAACTTCTGAAAGTGAACAGCAGTGTTTTACTGTAGTATTTACATAAGTAATATCAAATCGAGAAATATCAGTGTAAACACCCCGAAAACTGGTGTATCCAAACAGTCAATGTTTGTGATGATTTTTTTAATTTCCATTTTCCTATTCATAGTACTATTCATTTTAGATTTGTTCCTTGGTAATTTTATCTTTGAATTCATATATTAACCTCCATTATGTATTCAAGAATTTACTCAATGTTTCTCTTTTATTCTGTTTGATAGATATTCAAAAGTAGTATTCTCCAAGAATATGCATCTTGTACTCACGTTAAGATATTAAATATATATAGTAGTGTGCGCACATCCGTGTCTGGTTCACCATACAAACTAATTTATATATTTATATATATTTATATATATATATATATATATATATATATATATATATATATATATATATATATATATATATATATATATATATATATATATATATATATATATATATATACACACACATATACACACACACACACACACACACACACACACACACACACACACACACACACACACATACATATACACACATACACATACATATACACACATACCTAAAGGATTATTAGGAACACCTGTTCAATTTCTCAATGCAATTATCTAATCAACCAATCACATGACAGTTGCTTCAATGCATTTAGGGGTGTGGTCCTGGTCAAGACAATCTCCTGAACTCCAAACTGAATGTCAGAATGGGAAAGAAAGGTGATTTAAGCAATGTTGAGCGTGGCATGGTTGTTGGTGCCAGACGGGCTGGTCTGAGTATTTCACAATCTGCTCAGTTACAGGGATTTTCACGCACAACCATTTCTAGGGTTTACAAAGAATGGTGTGAAAAGGGAAAAACATCCAGTATGCGGCAGTCCTGTGGGTGAAAATGCCTTGTTGATGCTAGAGGTCAGAGGAGAATGGGCTGACTGATTCAAGCTGATAGAAGAGCAACTGACTGAAATAACCACTCGTTACAACCGAGGTATGCAGCAAAGCATTTGTGAAGCCACAACACGCACAAACTTGAGGCGGATGGGCTACAACAGCAGAAGACCCCACCGGGTACCACTCATCTCCACTACAAATAGGAAAAAGAGGCTACAATTTGCACGAGCTCACCAAAATTGGACAGTTGAAGACTGGAAAAATGTTGCCTGGTCTGATGAGTCCCAATTTCTGTTGAGACATTCAGATGGTAGAGTCAGAATTTGGCGTAAACAGAGTGAGAACATGGATCCTTCATGCCTTGTTACCACTGTGCAGGCTGGTGGTGGTGGTGTAATGGTGTGGGGGATGTTTTCTTGGCACACTTTAGGCCCCTTAGTGCCAATTGGGCATCGTTTAAATGCCACGGCCTACCTGAGCATTGTTTCTGACCATGTCCATCCTTTTATGACCACCACGTACCCATTCTCTGATGGCTACTTCCAGCAGGATAATGCACCACAAAGCTCGAATCATTTCAAATTGGTTTCTTGAACATGACAATGAGTTCACTGTACTAAAATGGCCCCCACAGTCACCAGACCTCAACCCAATAGAGCATCTTTGGGATGTGGTGGAACGGGAGCTTCGTGCCCTGGATGTGCATCCCACAAATCTCCATCAACTGCAAGATGCTATCCTATCAATATGGGCCAACATTTCTAAAGAATGCTTTCAGCACCTTGTTGAATCAATGCCACATAGAACTAAGGCAATTCTGAAGGCGAAAGGGGGTCAAACACAGTATTAGTATGGTGTTCCTAATAATCCTTTAGGTTTAACACACACACATATACCTACACACATTTTATGATTTATAAGCTTGTTTCCAGTGACACGAATCCCCATTAGCCTGTGTGCATTCAGGTTGAAGTCCCCACCGGGATAGAAAAACATGAGCACACGCGCACACAAAATGCATGTACACACTAACTACAAACTAACAGTCGCACGACCAGTTTATTCTCTGCTACCTGTGTTGACCTGAAACGTAGACTTTTCGCCAGTATTAAATTCTTTCAGTTATCACAAATACACAGGCTATTTTGAAATATCACGCAGCCTTAATATCAACGATGGCAGACACAGACAGATTTTACAGAATTAATTCTTTCACATACATGCAGTTGTCAATCCCTAGACTTTGCATTGTGAACATGGCCTAAGAGATGTAGGGTTTACAATTGTCACAAATGTTAAGCAGTACAAGAAGCTGATGAAAAAAAAAAAAAAAAATGGGCAAGGTGACTTGATAATGATTTCAAAGTAACCAATTTAAAATCCCAAACCCCAGTGAAAAAAAGAAATTCAACACAGCATTATGACTTTCACATGCACTGACAACACAATAACTACACACTAGCACGCTGATTAGTAAAGACAATGACTGGAAGAGCCGAATGAGGCATGCTGGGAGAGAAGGTTCAGTCTCATAACCACATGGTCCAGAAAGGTTAAGGATCTCACACTCATATCTTTCTCTCTCATCCACACATGCTCTCAGCACACTGAGGTGAGGGCTTCCCCTGCGACTGACTCCTTCCACAAGCCTTTCAAGCATCAAAAGAACTGACTGTACTTCAGTATGCTGTGAGCTCATGATGACTGAACCAGCAGCTTAATATAACAGAACAGCAACAGCACAAGGGAGGGGGAGAGGAGATGGAATAGCAAAGCAGTCACAATCCCCCGGCTCACCTTGGACGTCTTCCTCCCCACCATCACCATCCTCTTCCTCATTGTAGGCCAGCTCGGCCTGCTTGTCCGCCTCATACTCACCTACGTTGCCATCATCCCCATTATAGTCCGCTAGCTTATTGCCGTGTTGCGGATCTACAGGGGACTCATTTTCATCAAAGAAACGGCCTGCAGAGGCAGAGATGGGCCCCATCAGGAAAGAAAGAAAGAAAGAAAGAAAGAAAGAAAGAAAGAAAGAAAGAAAGAAAGAAAGAAAGAAAGAAAGAAAGAAAGAAAGAAAGAAAGAAAGAAAGAAAGAAAGAAAGAAAGAAAGAAAGAAAGAAAGAAAGAAAAGAAAGAAAGAAAGAAAGAAAAGGAACAAGCAAAATTTGAAAGAGGTAAAAGACAAAGAAACAAGGGCATTATAGGAAAAGGGAAAGAAAGTAAAGAAAGAAAGCAAACGGATCATAAGCATATTTACAACAATAAAGAGTAAAGAGAGGACAATGAGACTACATTGAAAGTAATGAGGTTAAAATAAAAAGGTATATGCCATAATTTAGTCTCAAAGGAAATACAATTTTAGAGGACAAGTGAGGAATGGAGCTGGTGGTAGAGGACTTTACTAAAAGAAAAGAAGGCTGGGTGGGATGGGATGGGGTACAAGGTGGTGTGGAGGAGTTTAGCAGAGGGAGCAAAGTCAGGCAGCGCAGTAATCAGCAGAGAACCCAATCTACCATCTTCTCTGTCAAATTACAGACACAAAGATTACTGCTTGACTTTAAGCCCAGACATTGACAAATGCCCAAAATGCAGTAGTGTGTACAACTTTACAATCTGTATTTCACACACATATTGCTCTGCCTGGTTACCGCAAAGGTATTGTTTTAAGGCTGTGAACTGGCTTGGATGGTGCCAGCTTCTGCTGCATCAAACCCCAGTGAGTCTTAAAGAAATAGCTACCCAAAAATGAAAATCACTTTACTTACCCTTATGTTATTTTTAAAGCATATTCATTTATCTTACGTGGAACACAAAAGCAAACTACAATCCACTTCTGTGGTTGGTAATTCAACAACAGCTTGGACATTCTGCTAAATATCTCAATTTGTGTATCAGGCAACAAAGCTTAATCAGAACTGGAATGACACTATGTATGATCTATTCTTTTAAGATTGGAGAGCCTAAAGACATGAAGGTAACCCATTGAAACTTGGAAACCACCAAATGATAACATACATGAAAGTGCAGACTGAGGTTCAGAAAATCTGGGAATATCAGTATCCGATTGTTAAGTCTGAAGTCTGGGTCCAAATTCTCTAATTAGATGCCAATGGTGCCAATATACACTCACAGTGTGCTGTTGTACTACCAAAAAAATCCTGATCCTACCTTTGTCTCCATACCGAAATTGACATACCTTTATCTCAATAGAATTTCTTTCTGAATTGTTAAAATAATGGTGTCCAGGACGGAGACTGTAGTGTGCACTAAGCTTTTACAAAGAACTTAGCTTAAATGTGTGCTGTAAATGAATAGAGCACATAAAAAGCTGTTGAGACTTGTATTCTCACTTGAAACAGAGTGGAGACTTGTACCCCGAAACGGTATTTGATACATCATGATGTAACAAGAGGATAGCTGAATCTTTGTCTTGTCATCTTCAGAAACGGCCCCATTCCCACCCTTGTAAAGTTTAATACTCACTTTGACGGTGACGTGGGGGGTCAGCGGGAACAGGATCTCTGCCATTGTGTGGATCAGCAGGTTTGGGAAGAACCTGAGCTGGGTTAGGAGGAGGAGGAAGTCCAACTCCCTCTGCCTTCAAACCTTCAGCTAATAAAAAAGGAAAGAAAGAGCACTTGATATTAAAGAGGTACATTTCTGTAAGTGAAGAGATTTTGTTATGACAGCATGCCTCTAATCTCCAGCAAAAGTGAAAACAATCTTCAATTAATGACATGAAAAATATGTAGGTTTGCGTAAACAGGACAGCTTCTCCCAGGAAAAAAAGAGGCCCAAAAGATACACACAAAAGCATGGCTTCCCCAGAACAGAAGAATAAATAAATAAATAAATAAATAAAGAGGCCTCAGGCCATACACAAATACAAGAACAAAACTATATTTGCATTGCCTGAAGGAAATAACAGTAACACTGTAAAAACAGTGTTTTGATAAAGTTTAGTCATTTCACCCAGACACGGAGAAATATGGACTAAAAATGTGCACTTCTAATATAAAAAAAAAAAAAGTAGGAATATTATAAAGGAGAACGTATTCTACTTAGAGAAAAAGATGATTAAGAGTATATTTTTCTTTAGTTCCCTGTAATGTAAACCTTACTGCCTGCATATTAACTATGTGTGTGAGTGTATGTTTGAGTCCTGCATCACATTTGTAACAACCAACAATTGAAAAACTTGAATAAACACTGATAAAACATGACCTCTCACCTCCAAGCTGTCTGCGCTGCTCCCCAAACTCATCTGCCTTTATGCCTGCCTTATTATCCTCATCAAACAGCATGGGTTTGTCAACCACTGGTTTTGGAACCTGCTGTTGCACAGGGATGTCATGGTTCCCCAAACGCAGGTTTTCATCATGGGGTATGTCTGGTCGGTCCAGTGGTTGCCCATGGGCCAAATCATCCCCTGGTCTGGCACCAGCTCCAGCTCCAAACCCTGCCCTCTCCTCCTTCAGCAGTGCTGCAGCCTCCGCAGGCTCCATGTGTTTCTGTGGCGTGATGGCTGGCTTCTTTAAGGCTGGAGAAACATTAAAATGCATCTCTGAATATTATATTATATCAATCATGCTGCAGAGTTTATTCGCTGTTACTCATCAGTATTGAACAAAGATAACTTCAGCAGTTCAATGAAATCTTCAAGAAATTTACTTTGTGATACTCACCAAACTGTGCGTCTTCTATCTTGCCCACTTCACTGTCCTCAATGCCAGGCATGCCAGCGTCACTACCAGGTTTAACCATATCATCTTGAGTAAATGTAATAGAAAAAAAGCAAGAGAATGAGACTTGCTAGTCAAAAGATATATTCATCTGCTCATTGTTTTTATTTTTCTCTTCTGCTACCTTTAGGAACTGGGCCATCATTTCGCCGTGCAGCCACTGTGTGGCGCTCTGCAGTGTCCTCCTCTTTTCTTTTGTTGGACTGATCAAGATCCACCTCCACCTGCCCACCCCCTGCATCCATTTTACGCTTCTCTAATAAACTCTGAAATAATTTTTTTGTTTGTTTTAATGCAAAATACAGTTTGTGAGTTAAGAAAAGCTAGAGTTTACACTGACTGTATTCAAATCATTCACAGCATACCTGTCTGAGTTTTGCTGCCTCTTCTTCCACTCTTTTCACACTCTCCTCATATTCTACCTTCAGCTCGGTTATTTGTCTGCCACACTGCAAACTGCAATGCACATTACAGTTATATTACACATGATCAACTAATCGAACATCTTAACCAAATGTAGGAATGCACAGAAAGCAAGATCCCTTCTTCTGGGTCTGGGAATGTCCACCAGTGTTTGTATTCACCTTTCATATTCCAGCTTCTTCTCCAGATTGGTGCTGTTTTTCCGCACTTCCCTCAGCTGGTCTTCTTGTCGGATGACCTCCTGTCTCAACTCCTTTACCTGCTCTGTAAATATACACACACAAACATTTAGACAAACATGACTACACGGCCAATTAGATCAGCAGTCAAACAAACCACAATCTAAAAAATATCAGCCAACAGAATAGCATGATTGGTTTGCATCAGTGTGGAGTAGGAAGGAACAACACAACCATACAACAAAATGAAAAAAAAAAAAATCCTCAACAATCCTTTTGTCCACAACAATCCTTCAATTGACAAAATGGTGATACTGTGAAATAGCGCCCTCTTGTGTGCACTTCTTACCCTTCAGTCTGTGAATCTCTGACATTTGGGCGCTGACATCATTCTGCAGCTTATTCTGAAAACACAAAAAGTGAGTGAAGACAGGAACAGAGTACTACAAAACATCCTTTTAGAATATTGAATTCATGCCATTGACAGTTTAAGGGCTTAGCCTGGAAAAACAAAAATGGTTTCGTTCTCATAGGATTTCACTTTCCCCTAATTTCTATGCATAAAATGTCAACTATCAAAGTTTTTGAGTGCTATAGATCAATGTTTGATTATTATATCCTGTCAACAACTCACATTTGTAGCTATGGTTTAAGAATTCCTAAATCTAAACTTTACACTACTGTTCAAAAATTTGGGGTCAGTAAGATTTAATGATTTTGTAAATCTCCGATTCTCACCAAGGCTGCATTTATTTTACAGTCTAAAGTAATATTGTGAAATATTATCTATTTCCTATAAGGAAATGTCCTATTTTTTTACATTTTAAACTATAATTTATTCCTGTGACGGTAAAGCTGAATTTTCAGCACTAATTTCAGTCTTCAGTGTCACATGATCCTTCAGAAATCATTCTAATAGGCTGATTAAATGCAACAAGAAACATTTCTTATTATGATCAATGTTTAAAGGAAATGTGCTGCTTAATACTTTTGTGGAAACACATTTTTCAGGATTCTTTGATGAATACAAATCTCAAAAGTACATAAAAACTTTTTGTAACAATGTAAACTTCAATGTAATGTGCCATTGTGGAAAAGTATTTACTTATTTCAGTCAAGCGATAAATTCATAAATATACAGCTTTCTGCACAGACTTTTGAACTGTATTGTATCTGACCTTTCTTTATCAATTAACTTCCTTTTGTTGAGGTCGGTTTCTGCATTTAGAAATCAAACCATCCTCTGGACAAAAAAAACTGAAGGGTGCGGATTCTGAAATCCACTGCCACTTCAATATACCTATATACATCCTAATTAAATTTATAATCAAATCATTAAATCAATATTTATCCTCCTATATTATTAGAATGATTTTTTCCAGTTATGATATTAGTTAATCAATAGAATCACTGATTGTTTGTTTCTTCATATGTTTTCTAAAGTGTGTATTTGGTCTCTGAGGAGTGACTGAGGGTCTGGCCTAGGGATGTGTGATGTGTCGCTAAACACTTGATAGTAGAACATGTATTTGGATTTTGGAGGTATCACACACCCCTAACAGGAGTGCAGTAACAGTGCTTACTCACTTAGCCTGGCTTCCAGAGATGAAGTATGGATTTGTCTTTCATTTTATATTATATTCTATTCATTTTCTACAAACCCGATTCCAAAAAAGTTGGGACACTGTACAAATTGTGAATAAAAAAGGAATGCAATAATTTACAAATCTCATAAACTTATATTTTATTCACAATAGAATATAGATAACATATCAAATGTTGAAAGTGAGACATTTTGAAATGTCATGCCAAATATTGGCTCATTTTGGATTTCATGAGAGATACACATTCCAAAAAAGTTGGGACAGGTAGCAATAAGAGGCCGGAAAAGTTAAATGTACATATAAGGAACAGCTGGAGGACCAATTTACAACTTATTAGGTCAATTGGCAACATGATTGGGTATAAAAAGAGCCTCTCAGAGTGGAAGTGTCTCTCAGAAGTCAAGATGGGCAGAGGATCACCAATTCCCCCAATGCTGCGGCCAAAAATAGTGCAGCAATATCAGAAAGGAGTTTCTCAGAGAAAAATTGCACAGAGTTTGAAGTTATCATCATCTACAGTGCATAATATCATCCAAAGAATCTGGAACAATCTCTGTGCGTAAGGGTCAAGGCTGGAAAACCATACTGGATGCCCGTGATCTTCGGGCCCTTAGACGGCACTGCATCACATACAGGAATGCTACTGTAATGGAAATCACAACATGGGCTCAGGAATACTTCCAGAAAACATTGTCGGTGAACACAATCCACTTTGCCATTCGTTGTTGCCGGCTAAAACTCTATAGGTCAAAAAAGAAGCCATATCTAAACATGATCCAGAAGCGCAGGCGTTTTCTCTGGGCCAAGGCTCATTTAAAATGGACTGTGGCAAAGTGGAAAACTGTTCTGTGGTCAGACCAATCAAAATTTGAAGTTCTTTTTGGAAAACTGGGGCACCATGTCATCCGGACTAAAGAGGACAAGGACAACCCAAGATGTTATCAGCACTCAGTTCAGAAGCCTGCATCTCTGATGGTATGGGGTTGCATGAGTGCGTGTGGCATGGGCAGCTTACACATCTGGAAAGGCACCATCAATGCGGAAAGGTATACCCAAGTTCTAGAACAACATATGCTCCCATCCAGACGTCGTCTCTTTCAGGGAAGACCTTGCATTTTCCAACATGACAATGCCAGACCACATACTGCATCAATTACAACATCATGGCTGTGTAGAAGAAGGATCCGGGTACTGAAATAGCCAGCCTGCAGTCCAGATCTTTCACCCATAGAAAACATTTGGCGCATCATAAAGAGGAAGATGTGACAAAGAAGACCTAAGACAGTTGAGCAACTAGAAGCCTGTATTAGACAAGAATGGGACAACATTCCTATTCCTAAACTTGAGCAACTTGTCTCCTCAGTCCCCAGACGTTTGCAGACTGTTATAAAAAGAAGAGGGGATGCTACACAGTGGGAAACATGGCCTTGTCACAACTTTTTTGAGACGTGTTGATGCCATGAAATTTAAAATCAACTTATTTTTCCCTTAAAATTATAAATTTTCTCAGTTTAAACATTTGATATGTCATCTATGTTGTATTCTGAATAAAATATTGAAATTTGAAACTTCCACATCATTGCATTCTGTTTTTATTCACAATTCGTACAGTGTCCCAACTTTTTTGGAATCGGGTTTGTATTTCCTGTTACTGAAACACTAAAGAATTATGGTGAATACTGTCTGTACCTCTTACTGAGAGAAAGCACATGTTATCAGTATGTTTTGGGAAACTCTCTGGTCAGAACTTCAGCCTTGGAGGAACTGTGTATCTGTGTATGTGCGTGGTACTCTGTGTTACAGATCAGTATTGAATGTGTACAACGGGCATCCTAGGGAGAGTGACAGTATGTTGTTCTGGACAAGCTGGCGCCTGCTCCAGACCTGGAAGGTCACTACGTGCCTAATTCTGGGGTGAAAACGTCAACAAGTGATCCATGGACACATGCATCTGATTAGCTGACAATGTGTGGAAATTTACCATGACTGTCTATTTTCTCTTAGCCAATCAGAATCATTCAACTTGCAGTAATGACGTGGCTAGACCTTGAAAACAGTATAGCTTTTGAGAAGTTGTATGTGCGAGAGTCTGGTAGAGAGGGAGCGCAGCCTACAAACTCCTTGTGAGACTTGAAGCTGGCTTCTGCTGGATGAAACTGCAAACTATTCTTCAGTAAATTTCTCTTGAATTAACTGCACTCCTGACTCTTGGTCTTCATTCTTCACACCTGGTCTTGGGTCCTAAACTGTTATCCCCCAACAAAACCATCATGTGGAACCCATGAGAAAGTTGCCGACAATACCACACATTCTTTAGCATTGCCCGTTTTATCACCCAAACAGTATTGTTGTCTGATTCCCTTTCACTGAGCCACAGTAAGAGAATTCAATCTCCAGAGCTTTACCGCTGTAAAAGAGGCGGCTGTGATTTTGCGATGGGATTGAGAAAGGGAAGCTCAGAGGAAACTGTGATCAAGATGACAAATTCACTGAGGGGGACGTGGACATGTAGTCAGAGCTTGAGTTTGCTGAGAGCAGAGCCCTGGCTCAAAGCAGAAGATGATAGTCAGCACAGCAAATTAAGCTGCAAGGGCAGGGACATAAGGACTGAGCAATGTGCTATTAAAGAGGCCCGATAAGCTTTGAGTTACTGCTACTAGCAGAACAGCAGAAAGAAAGACAGCAAAATAGCAGTCTGCTGCACTGTGTTTCTGTATGCAGTACCCACTTACACTGCTGAAGGGTCAGCTGAATGCCTATGCATGCTAATCCTATAGATTTTACGAATGTCTTTTTACACCAAGTGCAAATAGCGTGCCTTGTTGGCAAGTGCTATTCGCACTAGCTCCGGCGTAGTCAGTAAAGCGTAAGGTTTAAGAATCTAGGTTGACGCGATCGACCCAGGTTCGAATCCACCTTTTGTCAAGCTTGCCCTTCTCCCTTTTCTCATCACATTGTAAAAATTAAGAAAATGTTCTAAAAGTGGAAATAAAGTGCCTAACTAAATGTTTAATAATAATAATAATAATAATAAAAGCATTTATTGGGTATGGTTAGGTACCCAACAAATTATAATCAACATGGAGGGCTTTTATTGTCCCAATAAGGCACTGTACATTTAATAATTTGAATAAATATCATTTAAACTGTTATTATTACATCCTGTTAATGTACAACAATACTGAGGTGCAAATAGTATGTATCTGTCAAAATAAAGTATAAATAGCATCTAATTACCATTTACACATATTGCAAAGAACTGCTAATTTTACATGGTGTAAATAGAATATATCACTTTTTCATTTCTAGTATGCTATTTACACAGTGTAAATAGCATCTAATGTCATTATTTGTCCTACATTGCATAGCTTCATTCTATCCCAATGGTTATATATGATACAACTAGAATGATTAATAATTCAAAAAGAATATGGATGATCTTTGTTCCACCATAAACAACCTGAAGAGCCAAAGGCACTGATCATTCATAATGGGGTTGGTACTGTTCAGAGAGAAAATGCCTGCTTTTTTATTGACAACCATTCAACAACTATTCTAGAGCTGCACGATTAATCGTTAAAAGATTGTGATCTCATTCCTAAATGACAACGATTTGTCTAATAAACCTGTGTCTATTAAACCTTTGACAAAACCACACCGGAACATTCAAATTATGTTTGTGCTGCCGCTGAGTCAGAGAGAGCAGTTGTCATGTACAGGTATTAAACAGATTCACAAAAGCTTTTCAAATCACACAGTATTGTTATTTCTGTGTTGCAAATATTCAAATTAAAATCACAGAAGTACTGGAAACTGGAAAAGTTTACAGAGGATTGTTTATAGAAGTTTATATGGATTGTACCAATAACACTGTTAAACCACTAAGTGGCCACAAGAGACTATTAAAAATGTATTTGCCATTTAATCATTCATTTCAAGAGATTCGTTCAAAAGCACTGAATTATTCAAATCGAGTATTTTTAACATTTCATTCAAATCAATTACACATTTTTTAAATAGACTGCAGTAATAAATATTTTGTCAGAACATCTAGTAAATTACATGTTATTTTGTTTAATTGTCTCAGTTTAATCGTGATCTCTATTTGAATTTCACCAGTGCTCAATTTTTTGGGAAATTTGGGGTCACTGCTGTAGCCATACAGGTTTGTACACGTCATCCAAGCAACTGCCATTGAGATAAGTGCAGATGGTAATGGATAGCATTCTCTTGATAGACCACACAGCACAAGTGAACAAAGTACAATAGAATGGGTGTGTATGTGCATACTGACACACTCACACTGGTTCTCCACCTTTGATAAACAGAATAGGAAACAGGATGACAGCGTTAGCATTCCCAGTAGGGATCAGATCCTATTCCTAATCCCATGACAAATGACAGTGAAAAGGTATAAAATTAGACTCAAGCAGAAGCGTTGCCATGATCAGCCAAGGAAGAAAAAAACAACACAATGTAACTTTAATTTATCAAAATGAGTAGAATAAATTGACAGCTATTGAAGAGACAGCTTCAAGTCAATCCACTAGCTGAGTTCAGTTACTGGTTTTGTTCTAATATCTTATTTTGTTCAATCGTTAATCGTGACAGGCCTAGACTAGTACTGCTGTATGCAATGAATGAGAAAGGGTAATAATCTGTAAAGCGGCCTGCATGAGCAACATTACCAAACATTTGCTGCAGCACAGAATCAATCTATAAAGGTACAGGGCTTCCAAATGCACATGGAATATCAATGCTCATATGTCCCTTTCCAGGTAGACAAAACCCAAGCAGAAATGGGTCTCAAAACTTCTGCAACAGTGACATCTTCCGCATCCCCACCTTACATAACCAATACGATTAGTCGATTTACTGTAAACCACAGGGTGAAAGTGATAATGGAAAGAGAACAGGAATGTTATAGGGTAATAAACGCAATGCGTGCCATTTAAATTATTAATACATATTCTCCCTGAATGTGATCCAGAGAATAATCAATTATGAACA
This sequence comes from Paracanthobrama guichenoti, assembly GCA_018749465.1. Classification (NCBI taxonomy): domain Eukaryota; kingdom Metazoa; phylum Chordata; class Actinopteri; order Cypriniformes; family Gobionidae; genus Paracanthobrama; species Paracanthobrama guichenoti. The sequence continues at coordinate 29,187,883 of CM031949.1, forward strand.
CGAACGGTTATTGCTTTGCAGCCCTATGACAGTCTCCCAACAATTATGTTGATATAGGCTTAATATCAAGAACAAAGAGAGAGACAGAGGGCTGTGTGGGAAGACCCTGAGATGTGAAGCCCTGGGCACACAGATGGGCCCTGACCATGAGCTCTCAGCTGTGTCACACAACCACAGGGAAGCCCAAGGCTTGAATCCATAAAGAGCAACATGGCAGGATGCTCTCTGTCCTGTCAGCTCTCACATTTATACTATATTGATATTAAAAGTGAGTGGGATATTTACATATATATGACCAACATAATTTTATATTTTATTTTAAGATATCATTAATTTCCCTTTACAATTTAAAAAGATATGTGGACATAGAATTTATGAACATGGGAACCCTGTGTATGTATGCATGTGTGTTATATATATATATATATATATATATTCCCATTTAATTGACAACAGCACAGCAAATGTCAGTGCTTCGTCAGTCACGCAACCTGCTGACTGAACACGTCACACAAAGGGAACTGCATTATCTGCATACACAACTAGTAGAACAGGTACAAAGAGAACAATTTAATTTCAGCAAACTGCCTACTCCTTTAGAAACACTTTGTAATCTGCTTTTAAATCAAATTTAAATGTGTGTGTGTGCACGCGTGTAAGTTAATGTGATTTATGAGGATGCAAATTTGTATAATGACATGGGCATTACACTGGTATTACAACATATACATGGTTTATGAGGACATTTCCTGTGTCCTCATAATAAAAATAGCTTTAAAAACACACTAAACAATGTTTTAGTAATTTAAAAATGCAGAATGTTTCCTGTGATGGGTAGGGGCAGTGTAGGGGGATAGAATATACGGTTTGTACAGTATAAAAACCATTACGCCTATGGAATGTCCTCATAATGATAGGTGCACCAACGTGTGTGTGTGTGTGTGTGAGAGACAAGCTAACAGGAAAAAAATTTAAAAAAATACTAGTAATACTACATTTCCTGTAATAATGAATGTTTCTGTAAAATAGTATATTCACAAAACAAGGCAATATACAGTGAATAAAACACAATCACCTATAAAACTCTGTTTGTATTAACCAACTAACCAACTAAAAAGCAAAGGGCTAAGCAAACATACAGGATGTGCATTGATCATAATAAAGAGACTGCCACGGTTACTCTTTCCAACCATCTATCCATGGAGAAGATAAACATAAAACACTCTTTCATTCTCAAAACACCCGCAGCACGTGATCTGCAAAGCATTATACTGTATATAACAGTGGTCGACTGTTTTTTTTCAATGGTCAGCCCACCATAATGGCATTGGCTCAACTAATGTTTATGCAATATTTATTAAATTAATTAAAAATATTTGAAAGACTGTCGATTATACATTGCTTAATTAGCCAAGATTATGATGAAAACCTCAAAATGGCCAAATACTGGCCAGTTTATTGGCCCGGATGATAAATATCTCCATCACTATTATGCAATGTAATAATGTCAATGAAAGTTTTAAATTAAAGTTATCATAAAGTGTCACTAGTCTAGCCTTTAAAGGATTAGTTCACTTCAAAATGTAAACTTCCTGATTAATTTACCCCCATCTCATCCAAGATGTTCATGTCTTTCTTTCTTCAGTCGAAAAGAAATGACGTTTTTTGAGGAAAACATTCCAGAATTTCTCCCAATGGTTTTCAATTGCAACCAATGGGTTGAAGGTCCAAATCAATGCAGTTTCAAAGCGCTTCGAAGGGCGTCAGAGGCTCTGCGTGATCCCAGAAGAGGAATAGGGTCTTATCTAGCGAAACCATCAGCCATTTTCTTTAAAAAAAAATAATAATAATAATTATATACCTCAAACGTGCGACTTCGCGTTGTTATTCTTCACTGCGTATGACGTCATCACGCCGGAAAGGTCATGCCTGTGACGTAGGTGGAAGTACCGACTCAGTGTTAAAACAAACGTGCAAAGACTAAATCAAACGCCCTTTACAAAAATAAAGATAAAACAACGACGTCGGACAATTTTAAAGTTGGAGGAGAACATGAGATGGAGTTTTTCGGCACTGGGACATCGCAACTTCCACCTACGTCACACATGACCTTTCCGACATAATATGCAGTGAAGAAGAACAACACCGAAGTCGCGCATTTGAGGTTAAAAAGTATATAAATGTTTTTGTTTTTTTAGAAAATGGCCGATGGTTTCGCTAGATAAGTCTGGGATCGCACAGAGCCTCTGACGCCCTTCGAAGCGCTTTGAAACTGCATTGATTTGGACTTTCAACATTTTAGTTGCCATTGAAGTCCATCATATAGAGAAAAATCCCGGAATGTTTTACTCAAAAAAAAAAAAAAAAAAAAAAAGACCTTCACGACTTAAGAAAGAAAGACATGAACATCTTGGATGAGATGGGGGTGAGTAAATTATCGGGAAATTTTCCTTTTTAAGTGACCTAATCCTTAAATACTGGGGATGCCTGTTTTGGCTGGGATGTTTAAAGTTTAAAACCCCTGATCTACATTAGCCTTGTCAGACTCAGAAGTACCCAGGCAAAACAGTTCAATCATTTGCAGGGACATATAAGGTATGACAGTTGCTAAAGTCAAAAACAAATCATACAGCACATCAGGGAATGTACATGTAAAGTACCCCTCGTGTTCATTTTCTTTCACCCACCTTGTCATCGGTGCATGATTTGACCAGCGCATCACTGGCCTGCAGTTTGCTCTCCAGCACGCTGTAGTCTCCGTCCTTCTGATCGATCTGTTTCCGGTGCGTGTCCACCTGCATCATCAGCTCGGAGTTTCTCTTCTCCAGGCGGGAGCGCGCCGCGTCCGTGCGCTTCACCTGCGTCTGCACCTCGGCTAGCTCGTCCAGCAGCCGCCCGTGCTTAGTGGACACGCTCCAGTAGTTAAAAGACAAAATGATGATAATCACCAATAATACGATCAGGATGAAGGAAGGGAGGCGACCTCCACGTCGATTCGCGCCGAAGCCAATCATCGCGTAATCGAACAGGCGCACAGAGTACGATATCTGGCTTTGTGTGAGCGCCGTACGTTAAAATACAAGTGATGTGGTCACTGCTCTGCCAAGTTATCTAAATAGATACGTTCTTCCCTATTCGACTTACAGCAACCTTGAGTTGTCCTGAAGTTGGTGACACAACTACTTTGAGGATTCCTCCGTGTCCCTTCCGCACAGTTGGCGACTTCTCGCTTTTCCTTGTTTGCATTCACGCAATGCCACTGTCAGTAGATCAAACACATCGACACACACACACACACACAGGCGACGTGGCCTATGCGAGCTGAAGCGAGCTAACGGCACACAGCCATCAGCTTTCCGTCTTCCGCCTTATCCTACAGCACTTAATAACGCATTTTTATTTGGTTACGGTCATCTCTGCAGATCTGCCGTCATGCTCGTGTGATAAATTACCTCCTGAATTCACTGTTCAGCTGTGTTAGCTATAACCTCGCTAAAGTAGCATGCGTGGATCTGGTGGAGCAACAGCCGTGTGCTAGATTCAGTTCAACAACACGAAACCGATTTCTCTTGCACACATAGCAACAAGCACACAACGCCAACCCGATTTTGGACATGTAAACAAATCTATTACCATTAGCAACAACGCACTAATAGGCTATTAGAACCTTAGCGTTACATCTGACACCCACAGCAAGGCCAAATATACAGTATTCTACACATGCATCACCATACGCACCTGATATAAAACATCAGTATAAACAAATTGAAAATATGCGTTTAACGCGTCTTTAAATGTAATGCCATGCAGGTTAGACTATACATACAGTACAAGAGAACTCTAAAGCTAGCGCTGCAACTCAACTCCAGCCTTCCTCCTTTCTTCTCGGTCCTTCAAAATGCATGCGCAGTCTGTGTATTTGTACATATACGTATATAAGTAAACGCGTCAGCAAAATATCATATTTCGTAATCGTGTCGTTATCATCTAACTGCCAGGTTAGACGTCTTGATCCAAAAAAAAAAAAAAAAACATAAAAAATGTCGTCCTAAGTGTAAGGTGTACAGAGGAACGTGATTGACAGCTACAACAGCCAATCCGTGGATACAACCATATGCATTAGACGTATCTGATTGGCTGTGGGCGTAACTGCTTCTGTCGCTCAATTTTTATTGGACGCTCAAATAATAAGAGAAGGTGGGATATATGGCACTAGAATGAACGTTCTCATTAGCCAAAACGTCACGTTTATGCGAGCCTTACCTATTCCTAGATGTTTTTGATAAATAAAATGAATGGATTAATTTGATGCCTGAAGTCGATTTGAAAATATAAGCCAATAGACGCTATAAAGTGTAATCAGAGGTGTTTAAAGACAATTTAGTGATTTATAAATTAGCACATGTATTCAGATTATTTCCTTGACATTTAAGATCAAAATTAAATTAGATCTGCAGATTATTCAAACAAGTAGTTGCCATCTAGTGTAACAAATGATCAGCCTCCCTGTGTACTTTAACAAAGGCCCTTAGAATGGATTAGGAATTTGGAGCCTAGGCTACTCCAAAAACAATGGTTTTGAATCTGCAGAATCACACTGGGATAAACCTGAAATAAGCCTGCTCTTTGTTGCGTGTATATTACATATTAGTCTAAGCACACATAAACACTAAATACCCTGTCAGAGTACTGCTTATGTAATCTGAAATTCAAATAATGACTTGGGGTTAAAATAGCAATCTATTGAGAAATAAAAATACAAACAGACACATTTTTATTTTGCAACACTGAAAATAATAATTACACACTGAGGTAAGTTGAATAATCCAGCTTCATAAAGGTCTCTGTCCTGAAGTGGTACACATTGACCAAGTACAGTATGTCCAATATTTCACAAAATGTTTGCAGAAGCTGTGCATTTCGATGTTAATTCTCATAAAAAAATAAAAAATAAAAAGTTTAATGAAGAGGTAAATCCATGTCATCTTCTACAGCCCATTACATACCCACTCTCCTGTTTAGCACAGTAGTAAATTCAACACTTCAACAATTTTTTTTTTTTTTCTGACAATAAAACAAAAATATACCTCTGCAGGTGTTTTTTTTTTTTTGAATATCTTTATTATGATGGAGTGTCAACTCCATTTTAACTCGCTTTTTTTTTTTTTTTTTTTTTTTCAAGAGCTACAGTTTTCTGCTGATGAGAGTTAGGACTTGGCCTTGGCACATATTCAGAGGTTTATGAGGAAAATCATTTTTGTAGTCCAGAGGGTCAAAGTGTAGTTTCTCTGCATACACTGATGAGACTTTGAGGCTGGTGTGGAGATTGATGATCCTGGGTGGCAGGGACATCTGTCTGACTGGATCCTCTGGGTGGACGGCGCAAGGATGAAGATGGGGAACTCAACGCTCCGCAGCTCTGTAAATGCAGATCTTCGTGAGCATGCTTCCTCTGGCTGCCCATGATCTTCCGTGACTGTGTCATCAACTGTGTGAAGGACATAGCAAAACAAACATCCCAAATGTACATTTAGTTGTGATATTTCACTTTCAAGTATTGTATTAAAGTTAATTTTTTTTTTTTTTCATTTCTTATCTTATGAGATTATCAAAAAATAATATAAATACTAGATATTTTACACAAATATGCCAAATTCACCTGATCAATGATACTGGCACTGAATATGGCCTCCTCCATGTGTTTCTCATCAGATTTAATAACACATTTAATGCTGTTGACCACCTGCTGGACCTCTGGAGGTAGACTGCAGCTTGAGTGCTCCAGAAACTTGGCCACCAGCACTTTGGTGTCTTTGTAAGTTTTGAGGTCTGCGAGAGATTGCGGCCGTTCTGTAGACATTGAGTGAGAGATGTGAGGTTTGAGTTGGATGTCCACCTTTCCACCTTCCTTCTGCTTCTTGCCCCCTTGGCTGCCGTGTTTGGCAGAAGGTTGCCGGGCGCTTTCAGAGAGCTCCATGCAAGCTGTGAAGAGCAGTGCATTAGTATGCTTATTTTAATAACCATCATTTTTACACTGTAAAAAAAATTCAGGTCTCCAATTTAAAATTTTCTATTGACTGGTCACATCTAAATTTTTTAGTTGGCCAAATTTAATTTCTGTGAATTAAATTGTATCAATTCACAGAAATTCAATTTGGCCAATTGAAAAATTTAGATGTGACCAGTCACTAGAACATTTTAAATCGGAGAGGCCTGACATTTTTTTACAGTGTATTTGAGATAAATAACTGTATCTTTTGAATATTGTGCTATATGGATAACAGAAAACAGATGAGGTGGGGGTAAAACCTTGATCACAGGGAGTCTGTGGGGAGTCCTCAGGTGGATGGTTAGAAGCAGGAGCACAACGGTCACCTGCAAGTCAAGTCACATGCTTAGTTCTCCAGATTACTCATGGGCTATTAATGACATGAAATGATGCCGTATGATATAATTTGCAAAGTTCTTATACCTACAACACAGCTATGACGGTTTAACCGTAGAGGTTTTCATACTAAGATTAAATCCGTTTTATTGTCTTTTAAAACCCCAGGTAAAGCAATATTTCCCACTTGTAGTTTTGAAAGGGGGTTTGATCTACCGGGTTATGAAACCCTGCACCAAAGCATAAAAAGCTAGCCTCACTTTTGCTGGTAAGCTCACATTGCGAAAGGTCTATGGTGTGAAATGATGTGGTGTTAGAATGTAACAGTCAACCAGTCATAAACTGAACAGCACTTGCCTCATTAAATATTAATGCCCTTGTTCAGTCACAGAAACTCTCAGTTTTTTTCCCCAGCATTTGAGGAAAATATCTAAATGTCAGTGATAAACATCAATTGAGCTAAAAGTAGTATAAGAAGTGTAAATACAGTTACGGCCCAAAATGTCTATTCGGGACAAATACAGTCAGGAATACACTGATGCTCAAAATGTGTTTAAAAAGACTGAAATATTATTTTTTCTATTTTAATACGTTAAACTGTCATTTATTCTTGTGATGTTATGATGTATAGTTTTCAGCAGCACATGATCCTTCAGAAATCATTCTAATATGCTGATTTGCTGCTTAAGAAACATTTATTATTATTATCAATGTTGAAAAAAACACCTTATCCTGCTTAATATTTTTTGTGGAAACCTTAACCATTTTTTTTCCAGGATTCTCTGATGAATCGAAAGTTCAAAAGAACAACAATTACTTGAAATAGTAATATTGTGTAACATAATGCATTATTGAATGTCAGTTTGATCTTTGTTTAATAAAAGAAAAAACATTGCTGACCCCAAACATTGAAATGGCAGTGTATATACACGCAACAGATGTGCAAGAATGAGACACAATGCTATTTAAATAGGTCATCTACTGTGTTCGCCCAATCAATGATACCAACCCCACAAATAAAAAGGTTAACCTGGGGTTTATACATGTACAATAAAGTTAGGCCATGATTCTTTTAACCCAGGGTTTAGAATGAATGGCTAATCGGGGGTTCAATGCCTTCATATCTTAAGTCAACATTTATGTGATTAAAGTCGAGTCGACTAGTCGCTGATGACACCATTAAGGAACAAATAAGCCTGAACTTCGAGCTGAGACTCGAACACGGGTTGCCTTGTGCGCAGCTATGGCATACAGTATATGACACAGCGCTGCCCAAAATGCCATTTCTCCTACATAACTACTTATTTTGATCAGTTCTTTTGTTTTTGGGTCGTTATATTTCTCACAGATTTCTGCTTGTTCTAAATCAGACACAGATAAAGCAGTAAAGATTACATTTAATTGAATACATTAGTGAGAGAGCGATTGTGTGTGAATTAATTCTGCCTGGCAGAGTCTCTCTACTAATAGTGAAGCTGTGGGTTTTAGTTACTAAGAAATATATGCTAGAACTTTTCAGTTTCTAAGCTATTTTATTGATAAATCACAGAACAGTGTTGATAATACATTTCTGCGCTAGGCTACTGCATGTTTCTGTGTGCGTGATCTATGAGCTACTGTTTGTTTGTATGCGTGTGCGTTACAATGCAGCAGTGCATTAGTTCAGAAGGGCGATTAACTTGCGTGTACAATAAGCTGTTTAAAAAGGGCATTCACCCATTCAGTTTTGAGCATGGTATAATCAAACATATCTTGTGGAGCGCTCTCGGAGTGTGCATTTATTTGTCATTTTAACTGTTGGAAATGGAGCGTAAAAATGGACTTCAAAGATTTCTTATCCTGTTGCGTCCTCTATAGGCCATGATCAGCAACTAGTTGACGTCAAGCTTAAAGTGTCATGGCAGAACATTAAAGTTGACTAGTCTGTGCAACCCCTAATGTTTAACCATTTTCAGTGTGAAAAGCCCTATAGATTTGAATCGAAGAAAGAATAAAGACTCACGTACTTCTAGATATGGAAGTACAAGATATGGGTTCACTAGTGGAACGCACAATCCTTGCCAGCTTCCGATACCCTTTGGTGGCACGGAGTGTGCGGGGCCACTCACGTTGGCTGGAGTTGCTGAGGGCAGAGGTAGCATGGGGCTGTGAGGAAGAGGAGGATGGAGACCAGACGCTGAAGCATAGCCGGGTGCCCCGCAGCTGAGTGGTGGGTGACGGGGAGGTGCAGGTCAGGGCAGAATCTGCATCTGCAGTGGAGGTCACTGCTGAGTTGGAAGCACAATGGGATGGAGTGCTTGGAGGGAACAGAAGGGTAAGCTTCTTATTGGTTCGTTCTCTGTGCTGTGCGCGAGACATGGGTTTAACGCCTGTAATCTCCTCCTTCTCGGGCACGTTAACAGCATCGGGTGACAATTGGGGAGAGTGGGGCTTTGAATCCTGCGTGACAGAGGACTCGCTGCGGTCCAGTCGAGCAGGGGTCTGCCGCCGCAGGGAAGAGTGGGTGCTGTGTTCCAAGCTTGTGCAGCTGCCGTCAGTAGGTACGATGCGCAAAGTGCCATACGGAGAGGAATCGGAGCCCTGTACCTCTAGAGAACACAGGTCTTCAGAGGAACTGTGATCAGGGATGTCTGCAGTCTCCGATACCATAAGCGAAGCACTATCAACAGAGGCTGCGGAAACAGAGACCATACCATCTTTATATACAGACCATAATTGAAGGTTGATAAATGAGTTTTTTGTCAGCAGATGTATAATATAATGAATAAAGAAAAATGATCACACTCCCGTTCAAAAGTTTAGGGTCAGTAAGATTTTTAGATAAGAAATTAATACTTTTATTTAGCAAGGACGCACTAAATTGATCAAAAGTCACAGTAAAGAGATATTTATAATGTTACAAAAAAGATTTCTATTTCAAATAAATGCTGTTCTTTTGAACTTTCCATTCATCATAGAATCCTGAAAAAAATGTATCACGGCAAGCAACACAAAAGGTGTTCTACATTGATAATAACATGAAATATATCTTGAGCACCAAATCTGGATATTAAAATGATTTCTGAAGGATCATGTGACACTGAAGACTGGAGTAATGATGCTGAAATAAATCACAGGAATAAATTAAATTAAAATTATTATTTAATAAAATATTTTATATTTTTTATCAAATAAATGAAGTCAAAAACATAAAAAAATCATACCAACCCCAAACTTATAAACAGTAGTGTAGGTCCTTAAAGGGTTAGTTCACCCAATAAAGAAATTCTGTCATTAATTACTCACCCTCATGTCGTTCCAAACCCGTAAGACCTCTCCATAGACTGTAATTGAAAGCCCAGAAAGGTTGTTAAAATAGTCCATGTGACTCCAGTGGTTCAATCTTAAGTCAATAAAGGGACGAGAATACTTTTTGTGCTCAAAAACAAACAAAAATAACAACTTTATTCAACCATTTCATTCTAGCCTGTGCCAGTCTTCTACACAGTTTCCGTTGTAAAAACAGTGCAGCTCCAGCGTCGTCATCACACGCATGTGTCGTGGTGCTCACGTGAACCGCATCGGCTGCCGTAGATCTCGAATGCGCTGCACTATTTACAACGGAAACTGCGTAGGAGCCTGACACAGGCTAGAACGAAATAAAGTCTGAATAAAGTCTGTATTTTTGTCACTTTAGAAAATTAAGGTTGAAGCACTTGGACTATTTTAACAATGTTTTTGCTACCTTTCTGGGCTTTGAAAGTGTTAATTAAATTGCTGTCAATGGATGGGTCAGAGAGCTCTCGGATTTCACCAAAATATCTTAAATTGTGTTCCAAAGATGAACAAAGATCTTATGAGTTTGGAACGACATGAGGGTGAGTAATTAATGACAGAATTTTAATTTTTGGGTGAACTAACCCTTTAAGTAAATCTAGTACCAAAGTAAAATCTATGTCCTGCAATATGTTAACGTGGAGGTAATGGAATATTTAAACAAAGATACTGCCTTTCATTCTAAATAGCCCATACATAGATACACCAGAGAAGGGAAAACCTCTGACTTTGTTATCATTGCAGCTTCCTCACCCTGAGTGCTAAGGCCAGCTGTGGTGTTCCTTTCACACAGACTGGACTCGGTGACCTGTTGCTCAAGACTGGTGGTGATCTGGATGAGAGAGAGAAAAAAAAAAGAGAGGGCTACATTTTACTTAAAATTTGAACAAATCGATCAATTATGTGTTTAAAACACAAGCTTCAAACTGTTTTGAGTGTAACCTTCTGGAGAGGATGGTGATTAAAAACGGTCTTACACCTGAACACGATAACAAACAACTGCAAAAGGAGGAGAATCAGACAGCAAAACATCTGGCACTGAGGAGCCTGCTGCAGCCTGACATCTGGCATCGCAGCAATGCTTTAAAACCACAATGCTATTATATGACCAGCAGGGGGCTCTCTAAGATCAGATTTGCTCTTCGAACTTCTGCATTATGACTGCACATTGTGTGGTTTCCATTTAAAAAAAAAAAATCCTCATAACATGATTGATCCAAAACACATAAAAAGACTATACAGAGAATGTATCCTGTATACAGAGCGCTTAAGTCCACAGCACAGCTGGACTTTTATAAAAATGTGAAAATAAGCTGCAGGCTATATAGTCAGTAGCTGTAAATAAAGCTGACTATATCAATTTAAAAATATTTTTCCTGTCTCTAGTATTACTGTTTCCCTTTCAAAGCTTCTCAGGCTTGTGCTTTAGGTAAAAAGGGGCTCCAGTGATTGAAATGCCCCTGCTGCATTGTTTGCAGATGGTCATCAACAGCTTCACATGAGAAAGGTCTAAAATCTTGGGATTTTATCCTTTTTTGTAATCACAGATTCCTTTAGGTAGCAAACAAATCTTCAAAATAACACGTAATCACAGGCTCAGTCAGTGGATTTGAAAGGTTTGGTGGTCCTTTGTGCATCTCTTTGCAAAGAGGAGAGCTCTTGTTCCCTTTCATCAGGAGAAGAAGCAAAATTTGATGAAAAATCATTGTTCGTAAAACTAGCCCTGCTCTCACTTTAAGAAAACCCATTTCTTTTAAATGGAATGAAATTCCTGCCTGTATTGCTGATGTGTTCCAGAGAAAATTATAATCCATTATACAAATGCACTTGTATTAATTTCTTTCAGCCCCTCAAGTGCACTGAAGGACCTTTTGACTGCCAAGCTTTACACAGACAAATGAGTGTAACTGAAGAGGAGGAACATTGCTGAATTAGTGGTATGCATTGCTTTAAGACTGAAATACCTGCAAACTACTAGTAAAATCTATGAGAAACCAGGAACTGTCATAAAACAGTAATTGATGTGACACTCATCTATTTAATGCAAACAACATGTTTTAATTTTTGAATTAAAATTAATTGACAAATTTTATTTGGTTTAGTTTAGACTGTAAAATGTCATGTGGTGTGATTAACAAAAAATACATATTAAAACAAGTAACTTTAGATTCAGATTTGTTCTTCCTTTTAAGCTTAAATGTACAATTTCCCTGCTCATACTCATGCAAATCACATGTGGCTGTGACATCAAAAATGGAATGAAACTCCACTTTTTTAATACATGTGACAACATTTGTGCACTCTGAACGATAAGAAACGAGGTAAACTGGATGGAAACCTCCCAGGTCAAATATGAGAGGTGTTTTATCACAGCAAAGGTCACATATTACAGATTGCAGTTGTTCACAGAAACATTTTGATAAATGACTACTTCGGAACTTCAAAATTGTTTGTAGCCACACAAAATGACTTATATTCTTTAAACATGCTCCTTTCATAGCCAATGAATCATTACAGTAGTGTGTAGAAAAGGTGTCAGCTCTTACCTGGCTGGCAGGTGTCTGTCCCACGACAGATTCATAGGGTGGTGGCAGCTCAGATGGATATAGAGCCCCAGGGCTGTTAATAGGCACCCCATAAATAGCACTGAAGGGAGAGTGTGGAAAGTCCAGATGCAACCCTCTAATGGACAGAGATATTGGTAAAACATGATTATAACACTGCATCAATGCTTCAACAAATTTGGCTGTGGGGAGCTGCAAAAAATATGAGGCCATTTAGGAACTGTGGAAAATTAAACTATTTCCTCTTCATCTCAGCGAGTTATATATCCCATTCTTTTAATTAACCAAACTCTGTCTCATATTGGAGGGGAGGAATCTGTTTTTTTTTTTTTTTGTGTATTACCACATCCTGACACTGATTGTGCTTTGAAGCACTCAATGTGCATGTAGGGCTGCTCTTGCTCTCTATGTATTTACTGCTTTGTTGACACATTAGTGTGGCCGCGGGCTGAACAGCCTCATCAGCACGTTTTTTATGATGGGATGGTGGGCAGAGTGTCTCACAGTGCAAGACAGAGAAATCAATGGTGGATTTACACCAGGCCAGGGACACTGCCGCTCCATAATATGGATTGTCAGAGCAGTTTGCCTTTAGACTTATACAACATGGTGGTGGGTAGGTCTTAATTCCCTTCTTTTTTTTTAAATTTTTTTTTATGTTTTGCATAATCATTCCATGGGACAATTTAATAAATCTCTGAATCAATTCATAAACGCTCAAACCTCTATTTTTCAGAGTGCAGAATTTGCAGCCAAGCAATCTGAGATCCTTCAGATGAGACGTTAAACCGAGGTCCTGACTCTCTGTGGTCATTAAAAATCCCAGGATGTCCTTCGTAAAAGAGTAGGGGTTTAACCCCGGCACCCTGGCTAAATTTTCCCAATGGCCTCTGTCCATCATGGCTTCCTAATCATCCCCATATACTGAGTGGCTTCATCACTCTGTCTCTTCTCCACCAATAAGCCCAATAAGTGTGTGGTGGGCGTTCTGGCGCAATATAGCTGCCATTGCCTCATCCAGGTGGTGCTGCACATTGGTGGTGGTTGAGGAGATTGCCCCCTTCCATGTAAAGCGCTAGGAGTGCTGAGAAAAGCACTATATAAATGTAACAAATTATTATTAAGTTTCTCAGATATTGTGTATATATTAGGTAATTTCAAGTCAGCTGGGCCGTGAACTTTGTGTCTGTTCATGTGTGGATTTACCTCTGGCCCTCCATTACAGGTGTGCAGGTGTACTCTGGGGGGTAGTAGGGAGGAGGGGGGATGGGTGGGATGAACTCATCAAAGTCCAGCGTCTGGTGTAAGATGGTACCATGAGGGGTCATACAGTCAGTGCTCAGGGCACGTGCCCTGTGTGGCATGAACTGATGAAAAAGAGTAAAACAGTGAGTTTTTAAAATAATCAAATCGTTCAAATCTTACTGACCCCATACTTTTGATTGGTAGTGTATTTGATGACCATCTACTGATGAAATCATTCACCATACAAGTTCTGTGGTCTTTGAAGTCCCCGTTACATAATTTTCATTGTTTACAAATAAGGCAAACCATTGTGTCCAAAACAAAGAAGACTAAAAGTAGGATGTCAGTTGGGAGAAAATATAAGTAGTTCAGGTCTGGATAATTTGCAAAGATATGAGTACAGTGAAGATAGTTATAGCCATTTCTCACCCCGCTGAGACCCTTTGGCTAAAGTGTTTCATTTTATACAATTTAACCCTCTGATACATGAATTATTAAAGGAAAAGATGAATTTTATTTCAAAGCTTCATAATGGTGCATCTCTACTTTCATCAGCCATGTAGAATTTAGGTTGTCAGAAATAGAAAAACATAAATATGAAGAAAATCCATTAAGAAGTGAGTCGTAATTATGAGAGAGGGTCAAAGGTTATCATCCATGGTGATTTAGATGTGACCTCACTATCTGGATGGCTAACAGAATTGTACACCCACAAATGAAAATTCCACCATCATTTACTCTCCAAACCTGTTTGACTTGGTAAGCCATTTTGGTGACCATTGACTTCTATTGTATAGACATTTCTCAAAAGGTCTTGTTTTATGTTCCACTGAACAAAAAAGTCATAGAGGGTTGGAACGATTCATTTTTGTGTGAACTATCCCTTTAAAATTGCTTTTAAAGTTCTGTCTAGTGTAGTGGACGTTATGCATAAGATGGTGAATCTCTTCTGGTGTTTTAAACAGGTGTGAATTTCATTCCACTAATCTGTAATGAATCAGCCGTTGAAAGGTTCAGATGGGAAGAGTAACTCATTTTGTGCCATTCTTTATGAGTTCAAAGATAGCTTTAGAGCGTTTTTATGATGATAATGCACTTTCCTGTTGATGTCATATTAGAATATGTGAAGCCTCATCAATCAGAAGATACTGAAATCATCGCTCTGATCTTAAGCATCATTAAGAGAGGCAGTGACAGGCAGTGTTTAAGCATCACAAAGTCAGAATCTGTATTGATTCATAACATGGTTCTAAATAACAACCACCCAATGTATGCAGAGATAAAATACAAATGATCAGGTTATGATGAAATCAGTTAATACAGCTGCAAAGGGAAACGCTTCACCTCATCCTTGCCCTCGGGCCTCTGTTGTCTTTGTGCATGGACTGTGCAGCTGGTAACAGTGGTGATTTCTCGCTTTGCCACTCTGTCCCCCGAGTCGAAACTAATCCCACAACTGCTTTAGCGATTCACAGAGCCACAGCCATGCTAATATAAGTCATCTCAATTCATCTCCCTGTGCCCATGCCTCTGCTGCAGCCATCCATGAGGCTGTGCAATTTACTGCAGCGCCCATAAAGCGCACAAAGCCCACTCTTAAAGAATATTAAAACTTTATGTCCCACAAGTTTATTTTCTCTCACATAAAAACTGAAAAAGACAGATCCACTAAATGTGAGCGATGACAGATACACAGTTCTCTTCCACTGAGCACTGTAACGTCTGGGGTCTCATCCTCATGTAATCTTATGCTTAAGAAATTAATAGTACAGTACTTTTGAAAAATATGTACAACCAGATGAGATGAAGACTCCTGCCACAGCATCAATGGTTTAAAAAAAAAGTATATAAAAAAAAGTAGTTTTATTTGATTAAGAGAAGAGCTGAATAACATGTGAACTCAATACATAATCTCTATAACACATAGCAGAATAAATGTAATAAATGAATCATGGGTGACAAATATCCCTGCGAATATGTTATTTTTATTATGCCATTGGTAACCAAAAACTTTGGATTTTTGCATGAAGTTGTATCCATGGTGATACAGTAGGCGTCACCTACTGTACAATGAAAAATACTTGTAATACAGGCAATGAGTTTACTTACTTTAAATAAAGTCAACTAATTTAACAAAGTCCAAGGCTACTGTCTCATGACCACTGTCGGTCAGCCAAATATGAAAAAACAATAATAAAAAAATAATAATTCCACATTTAGGGGAGGTTTTTAGGGGATGTGTAGGACAAAGGAATATCCAAAAATCAGCATTCATTTCTAGACTGATTATTTCCTTAATCCACAAGGCAATCAGGTCACTAGTATAGAGGTTTCTCTAGGGAAAACATAAGGGGTCATTTGAAGTATGACAAGCCATTCAGTGTACGTGTCTGAAGAAGTCACAGGATATATTTAATGATTTGTTTTTGTATACCACCAAATCCACTGTGCTATTTTGCTTTGAAATGTGCTTAATGAAAAATAAATATTTAGGTCAATATAAGGTACACTTAAAGGCACAGTATGTACGTTTCGCAGCTAGAAGTTGCTTATTCAAACAAAGGCATGATGAATGAGCATGGAATCAATGGAATCAATGGAATCATGGGAGTTGTCTTGACTCTTCACCTTCACAGACGATGGAAAGGAATATGACGGACTTGGGCAGAAATCATGATCATGAATAAGCGAATGTATTAAAGTTTTATTAATGTTATGGTGGTATGAAGCGTTTGGGAGCAAATGCCAATGAGAGCTAATGAGAAAAACACCGGTGTCTAAGCTTCTATATGTTTAATATGCTGCAGTCGGCAGCTTCCGCTCTTATTGTTCCGTATGTGTGGGGTAGCGCAGTGCTGTTTTTACATGGTTAAAAATAAAATAAAATTTGAGTGTATTGAAAGTTATGTTATAACGTTAATCTGTGCGTTCGCTCGGTGGCTGGTATGAGAGATCGATACTAGAATATCATATTAATAAAAGCAGGATGACTAAATGATGGTTAAATGCTAAATGACATGCAATTCATTTTAAAATATATTGTATGATGGAGAAAGCTTGCTCTGATGTCAGCCATTTGACAAAATAGTGTTGTCTCTGAGGCATGGTAAAAACGTTACTCACGGTGACTCAAGAAAACAAGCGATTCAAACAATAAGACTGACCGTGTTGCGCTGTATAACGATTAGTTTTCTGTTGATACATTTATCCAAACAGTTGCTCGCCTGTCTAATAAAATACATACTATATTAAATCTTTGGTGTTTCCATGGTTTCTATGGAAATCAAGGGTAGCGAGGATATGACGTCATTGACAGGCGACGCAAGGACTCGGTCCATAACAGTGGTTAAAATAGCTGATTTCTCTGGATTTAAACATCGTTTGGGATAATGTAAGTACACAGGTCAACAAAATATATAACATTGTTCTAGTGGTTTTTGGATATTATAATCTAAAAATCTTACATATTGTGCCTTTAATTAAATTTTATTAAATTGCTTTTATTTCTTTTGGTGGTTATTAATATAGACTAAACACTATTTGTAATTCAAATATTGCATGTTCACTTGTCTTGATCTTTTCTCCATGATGTAATGGGAAAATGTAATGTGCATTAACACACTCAGAAAGACGCACACACATTGCAGTATGGATAACACTTACCATCTGTAGTAAATCAGTAGAAACCATTTGCATACAGCACACGGCAGTGGCCAGAGCACACACAATGGTGGAGATAACATTCAGTGCACACACACTGAAAAGCAGCTCCTGGGAGACAGAGAGAAAAATGGAGAGACAGGGATAAGAAGGGAGAGGACAAGAAGGTGAAAATCAAAGAGAAAGAGACACAAGGATAGAAGGAGAGTGAGAAAAAATAACCAAGAGTGGCAATTGTTTGGTTGGAAAAACCTCAGCCTGGCACAAACATTTATTGTTCTGTTTGTCAGAGTGAGAGAGACTGAGAAAAACGGCAGTCAGGAAAGAACAAATGTGTGGAAGAGAGATAGAGAGTAGCTATGACATAATCGATAAGAAGGATAATGGTGTCACCAAAGTGGGACTTTTGCATGGCATCATTGTTCTGCAAAAGATAAGCACAAAAAGCTGAACTAAAAGGTGGAATCAGGGAAAGTCCCTGTGCAGCCCAAAATATCCATTCCCATTCAATGACTAGGACTATTCAATTTGATTTGATTCTGATTCAGTTGAGCTGATTCCCAAACTGTGCAGTTGAACTGCCATTAATATATAACAGATGTAATATAATATAACAGACTTTAAATACATTTCATTAGTTTAAAAATGTTACTATAACAATGTGTAAAATTATATATATATATATATATATATATATATATATATATATATATATATATATATAACACATTCTATCACTTCAGTTATCACCTCATGAACACCCCTAAACTACTGATTTTATACTGAATGGATACTTAATAAGGTAAGACTATAAAAGGTAAGAATGAAACCGTCTCTTTTTCACTCAAATTGTCGCGCTTTTCTGTCAGCATTTGACTTTTTTCCTCTCAAACGCTGGATTTATTGTTTATATACAATGTGCAGTGTTTCCGTGACTGTCCAAAGCATGCAAATGAGAGTGCGATTTGTTGTCTGTTGCAAGTTTGGCACCCCAATGCGGGGTTAACACTGCAAAAGCAGTGCTTTCCTAACCCCGTGTTTAGAATGATGATAACCCGGTGTTAAGCGCAGTGTGAAAAAGGCTAATGTTAATCAAACAACAAACACAGCTTTAACAAAGATTAATCTATATTTAATTTATACAGTGAACACTACAGTGTTATTTTACATTCAGGCCTAATTACATGTCTGTACCTGAATACACAACAATTAGACCTTACTTTATTTGTAATTTTGTTATAATCTGCTTGCATAGATAATAACACATTAGCCTAAGCATGAGCGTGTAGCCTCCGTAGTCATCGAGAGAAAGAGATTGCTTAAAGAAAAACCCAAGGAAGTCACTGGCACTGTTCAGAATACTACCAGACTGAGTGGGGTAGTAGATCTGTATCCACAAAATGTTAAGTACATTCAGTATTTACGACAGCTCATCACACACACCTGTTATCAGAGCCCTGTCCGATCTCTCGTTGTGACAAGATGGAATGTATGTGACCCAGTGATGTCCTCAAGGAAAATGCTGAATTCTTAAATGTGCACAAGCCCTTTAAGGTGAAAGGAGCCCATCCTAAGAGGACCGGACAGGCCTAACCACTTCTACATGACTGTACAATCATCTCACCTCCCAAAAAGGCCAAGACCTCCTCTTTGGAGGCAGAAGATGCGTTTATACAAATGAATGGGTCTGGATAAAAGAGACTTGAAGACAGTTTTTGTAGCTGTTTTGGTCCAATTCTTATCTTTGTTATATCCATTTTTTTTTCTTTTCAGTTTTTGATTAAAATATCAATATATAATTTATTTAAAATCCAAACTCAAAAGTGAATGTGTATGTTTAACTCTCAATAGCAAGAGATGTGTTTTTGAGCCTTTATTTTGCAATACACAGCGTTTTTATCTCACCACATTCAATTCAGACATTAAACTCACACTGGGTAAAATATTATTTTTGTTTTCGTGCTGTAGATTCAGCAGCAGTGGCAAAAAGCAGGGATCAAACAGATCCAGACCACCTATACAACAAGCTAATGCTAATTACTAGACTAACTCCAGTAGGATGCAGGGCTAGTGTAGTTGTGCTCTAGCACATCTAACGGAGGTACTAGGTCAGCTCCACTGAGAAACACCTGCTCTTCCCATTTTGAGCCAGGAATGCTAAAACATGTCTCCCTACAGACAAGCGGAACAAAAAAGAATGATGAAAATACACACCACCTTACATTCTGAAAAAAACATTCATTCAGTTCTTAAAGCTGATGGAACATGGTACCATTGCTTACATTCACATAATGTTGATGAGGGTCTAAACCAGTAATCTGAGTATTTGCTAGACTAGAAAAAAACAGCTTGTAATCTGTTTCATCAGATATGATAGTACTGACATGTCACTGGCCATCATTATGTGACAAACCTCAAGGTATTATACCTCTGAATAAATGAGTCCTGTAGGAAAACGAGTCTGTCATTATGAAACACACCAGTGATATATAATAGGCCAGGATCCATGCAATGAGGGAGTCACATGATGCAATATGCCAATGAGTCACAGCATTAATTGTACTGAGGGTCATTATAGCCATCTCAATTGACCTGACTGGCAATGAAAAGACATGAAACCTTCAGACATCGATAACGGCATTAAAGTGTATAAATCCTATTGATGTTTCATAATGCCACCTGCAGTAAGTGCTCCACATATCACATAAACCATCAATAGTCAAATTAAATTAAGGGTTTTCTGTGAAGATGTCTAAAAGTTTTCAGTAACTGAAATAAGGATGAAATAAAGTCAAATAAAAAAATTAAAAATGAAGCTAAATAAAAATATTTAGAAAACAAACAAAACTAATAAAAATGATGAAAACACATAAAATGACTAAACCTTAAGCTAAAACTGAAAATCTAAAAATAAAAGCCAACTGAAAACATTAACAAATACTACAATAGTATTTAAACAGTATGTCTCTTTTTACCCTTTATCCTTGGGGAATTTGGGAACCAGCTATTTTTATTCTCAGATAGTTTCACCATAATTTACAGTAAGTAGATTTAATCAGCAAATTTAATAAAATGCAAATGATCTGAACTAGGACATTATACGTTATGATGGCATAAACACACAAAGTCGTGCAAATACAATACTGCATAGGGAAAGAAGACATACTGTGTATTTTTGTACAAGTTTGAAATTATGAAAACATGTAAAGAGGTTTTCTGTCATATAATATTTCTTTGTAATGCTCATACATGATTTCACACAAGGTTTCATCTGGCAGGTTTACAAGCATTTATAAGCAATTGCTTACAGGCAAGTGTTTTTCTTGATTTTATAAAGAGTGGCGAATGCTTTGTTTGTACAAGCAAATTTGTGGAAGCCTCACATCACCACATCCCGTTTTCAAAAGCTGCCAAAAGCCCGGACATCGTGGCTAGCATGAGTGAATTGCTTAGACACTGGAAAAGAAACCAGTGGCGAACGCTAATTGAAGATGCATAACTAATGATGACTGAGTCTCATCTGCATATTAGAGAGAAATCCACAGTGCAACGTGTCCAATAAGGCAGACGTTTTTGGGAATAGCGTGTAATTCTTGCTCTGCTAAATGGTTCAAATACTCTCTAAAAGTCAAACGAAAAAGTGTTTGAAAATGGAGAAATCCCTGGAGGAACGCAGCAAATGTGCATGGGAGCAGAGCCAAAAAATATTTCTCCAGGCGATATTTTATAAATGTATTCCTCAAAAAA
Organism: Paracanthobrama guichenoti; assembly: GCA_018749465.1. Lineage (NCBI taxonomy): Eukaryota > Metazoa > Chordata > Actinopteri > Cypriniformes > Gobionidae > Paracanthobrama > Paracanthobrama guichenoti. Next base: position 29,208,799 of record CM031949.1, read on the forward strand.
TATAATGCAAAAATTCTTGGTGCTCAAAACAACATTCAAAGCCAAATAGCAGAACAACAGTACAAACTAAAACCATTATTGATTAAAATATCTCTCTCTCTGTATATCCTATAATATCACAATCCCACAAAAAACAACACATCAGAAACTGCAGGATCGTGATGAGAGCCATGTTAAATTGACTAAATAAACACTTCATAAACACTGAAACTCATCAGTTTACATCTAAGGTGACTTACAGTACTTACATTCCTGAAGGGACAATATCCTTGGAGTGACTTGGGGTTAAGTGATTGCCCACAGGTATAATGGTCCAGAGAAGATTGAGGTCTCATGATCTCTCGTAGTTCTACATTATCCATACCTGGGTCTGAATTTGCACATTTCTACTACAAATGCAAACTATCACCACTCAATACTTACATCTGTGCTATTACTTCATTATACACAGCATACACTACCGTTAAAATGATTGGGGTCAGTCAGTTTCTTGAGGAGCAAATCAGCATATTAGAATGATTTCTGAATGATCATGTGACACTGAAGACTGGAGTAATGATGCTGAAAATTCAGCTTTGCCATCATCACAGGAATAAATTATATTTTTAAATATGATGATGGCGTACAATTATTTAAAATTGTAATAACATTTCACAATATACCTGTTTTTACTGTATGTGTGAGCAAATAAATGTATAGCCACAGTGAACATAAGAGACTTCTTTCAAACAAGCAAAAAAATTCTTATCAAGCCCAAGTTTTTGAATGGTAGTGTATGTACAGTACAATCCCAAAAAGAAGGTCTCTTAATTGTAAAGATGCAGTCTGCAGGAACCTTTCCCTTTTAGTTAATGAACATAGATAAGAGGTACAATATTGTTCCCTTTCAAGGGAACTCACGCTGCGTCACCACTTTGGTAACGCCAAAGTGGCCAAACACTTTTGGCCTCGGCCTGATTGCGCCTTGAAGCACGTGTTTAATCAGTCCACTGGAGAGACGGAACGCCATAGGTGGGTGACGTCATAGACCCGAAAGGTACAAAGCATACCGGCAAACAAACGCCGCTAGCTTCTGTTGTCTTCAGCAAGCGCTCTGTGTAACATTGTTCTTTGTCAGCTCTGTGTTTGTGTCTGAGTTCAGACTTTTTTGTTTTCATATAACAAGTTTGCAACACTTACTGACACACTAAAAGAGAGACACTATGGCGAGTGAACAGCGTTACTGAAAGTGTGTTTCTCCCTGCTCTCGTTACTTCTTGAGTGGGGATATACATTTGATGTGCGGTGTTTGTTTAGGAGAACAGCACGCTCAGTCGGCTCTTGAGGGGGTCGGCTGCGAGCATTGTGAGGCTTTGCCTCTGAGAGTGCTGCGATCCCGCAGGCGCTCTTCAAGGAGGGTGCCGCGGCTCGCGTTCTCCGCGGCTTGGGCTTCGCTGTTGCTGAGGCGCAGCGACAGCTTATGTTGCAGAGTTCGCAAGTGGTCTTGTCAGAGGGGTTAGAGACGGGCCAGCCCTTTCTCTGCCTTCACCTGGCAGGTCCAGTGCTGCTTCTCTGGGCTCGGGAGCCTGTGCTGCGGTTTCTCCCGCCCGGGGGGCGCGGCATTGGTGCTGCAGTTGCCCAGCTCTGAGGATTGTTGCAGGGGTTGAAGACTCGCCACTTCAAACACCTGCTAGTGAGGAGCTCTTGGAGGTTCTGAGCAGAGCGGTGGCCAAAAAATATTAGAGAAAACTAGCCACCAGACCAGGAGCGCATCTCAGTTAAAGCAGGCTTATGAGCGCTTTCTGTCAGTGCTCTGCTGAGGTGTTGAGATCGTAGAAGCAGCCCATGTCTTCACTGTGTTTAATCCCCACACTTCAGTATATATGAGAACACTTAAAAAAATATGAAATATATATATATATATATATATTCTCATGCTAGAGAATGTACTCGGCAGCGGGCTAGGCCGTCGCATGCCTGCACACTATGGCTTTCGTGCAGGCATATTAGGCTGCCTGATGTAAGATCTGGGAGAAAAGATCCTTGGGCGCACTCTTCCTAGGGTAAGACGGATCTGATGACCGTCATTATCTCGAGGAAGGCTGCGTCTAAGAAGCCCAGATGCCTTGGTGCCCACGTAGTCAAGGCAATGCGGCAGTGTCTCCGCACCTTGGTTATGTGGAAAGGTCCTTGGTTTCTGGCCCAGAGCCTGTCACTGGGGGCGGCGTGTCAGCGAGTATCTCTGATCACGGACGCTTCCTTCACAGGCTGGGGGGCGTCCATGAGTGGTCACTCGGTCCAGGGCTCATTTGTGGAAGCAGACATCCTGTTGAGACAGGGGCCGAGGCCAGGGGAGTGGAAATTCCACACCGAGGTGGCGGAGCTCCTTTGGGAGAAATTTGGCAGGGCTTGCCACACACGAGAACACTCTTGTCACCTGTGGTTCTCCCTAACGCCTCCAGCTCCTCTTGGACTGGACGCCATGGTATAGGAGCGGCCGAGGCTGCCCCTGTACACATTTCCCCTGATTGTTCTGCTTCCGGGAGTTCTAGAGAAAGTGCGCCGGGACGGGGCTTGTCTGCTGCTAGTAGCCTTGTTCTGGCCAGCCCGAGCTGGTTCTCGGACATTGTGTCGCTCCTCCATGGCTCTCCTCTGGAGATTCTGTTCAGGAGGGACCTTCTCTCTCAGGTGGGCAGTGTGATCCTGCACCCACGCCCAGAGCTGTGGAAACTGTGGGCTTGGCTTCTGAGGGGGCCCAGCTCATAAGTTCTGGTCTCTCAACCAAGGTTGTTGAGACCATTCTACACTCTAGAGCTCCCTCCACAAGGAAACTGTACACTCGAAGTGGGGACTCTTCACCTCATGGTGTAGTGATCGCCTGTGGGATCCCGAGCGCGGTGCTGGAGTTCCTGCAGGAGAGGTTCTCCGCTGGGTTAGCCCTCCACAATAAAGGTGTCTGTGGCGGCCTTAGCAGCTTACCACACTCCTTCGGGTGGTGTTTCATGTGGGCTACATCCTCTAGTTACTTCTTTCCTCTGTGGCACTTTGAGGCTAAGACCTGTAGTACGCACCAGGGTGCCAGCCTGGGACTTTGTCCTCCAAGACCTTTCTGAGGCTCCTTCGAGCCGCTTGAAGAAGTTTCTGAGAAGTTTCTACCTCTTAATAGGTTCATCCTTCTTGCTTATGATATCTGGAAGTTTAGGGTTTTTTCTAGCCCCCTCTATGGCACCCTCGGGCTTGGTACTACTACTACGAGTAGGCCGTGTTATGTTCTGTAGGTTCCCACTATCCTGTGAGACCCTTAGTACGTCAGGCCTTTGTCGTCCTCCTTCTGACGTCAGACTGGGAAACTTCTGCTTGCCACAGAACAATTAGAACAATTGTTCATCTGTTATGGACCACCCTCGAGAGGGGGTCTGACTTCAAGCAGAGTATGAGCAAGTGGGTGGTTGTCTTGCTTATGTGGCGACCGGGCAGCCTTCTCCCTGGCTGTCCGGGCCCACTCAACTAGGAGTCTGGCTGCCTCGTAGGCACTTTTGGGTGGGGCCTCCCTGCATGGTATTTGTGATGCGGCAGGATGTTACCTCACCACCCACCTTTGTCAGTTCCTACGAGCTAGACATTAACATTACTCCGGGGGCTCGCCCAGACAATATCACAGGCGGGCATTCTGGCTCCTATGGGGACGTGGGTATTCTCGTTCCCAAAGCGGTGACGCAGCGCAAGTTCCCTTGAAAGGGAACGTCTCGGTTACGACTGTAACCTTAGTTCTCTGCCATACTCCCCACATGCCCACAAGCGTCTTGCTTCAGCCTTTCTCAGAAGCTAGCGGCGTTTGTTTGCCGGTATGCTTTGTACCTTCTGGGTCTATGACGTCACCCGCCTATGATGTTCCGTCTCTCCATTGGACTGATTACACACGTGCTTCACGACGCAATCACGCAGAGGCATTCCCAAAGTGGTGACACAGCGTCTCGTTCCCTATTCAGGGAACTAAGGTTACAGTCGTAACCGAGACGTTTTCTCTAGAGACACCCCCATTTGATGTATTATTCATTTAAGATTAATGGATTGATTTAAGATTAATAATGATGGTATTTAATCTGGGTAATTAAATAAAACTAGAGATTTTCAAAGAATATATGTCATCAAAATATATCATCAATATAATAAAATAATCATAATTTACATGCATTTAATTGTCTTCGTTTACTTGTCTGATCCAATATTCATTAACCGAGGCAATCAAAATGTCTATTTGGAATGATAAAAAAAAAATGCATAACTTGAATATCAAATTGATAGAAGAGGCTATTAAAGAATGTAAAGAAAATAGCTGGCTATTTTGACAATGTTCTGAAAACCAAACATCATATCTTCTCTAATTTACTTTGTGAACATATACGGATAACAGGATGTTACAAACACCTACATGTACACATACATACACACAATCTCTCTCTCTCTCTCTCTCTCTCTCTCTCTCTCACACTCACACACACACACTCACTCACTCACTCACTCACTCACTCACACACACACTCACTCACTCACTCACACACACACACACAAACACAAACACAAACTACGATACCTTCAGTCGGAGGCGTATGGTGTTGCAGTCCCTCAGTGGGTTGAGTTTAAGCGTATCTCCCAGATTATTACAGGTGGATTTTAGGTGCTCAAGCTCACAGCAGACACACACACCATCACTGTCAAATTTGATCTGAGGAAGGACAGAAATAAACTGGTTTCAGTTTCATGCAAGTAAAATGATTGTTTCTGGATAAAATTGACAATAAAAATGTGTGGCTACTCAATATGAAAACACAAACATGTAAATACGGCAGGCCAGGGACAACTGTGAGACACAAAATTTCTTCATAAGCATGTTACAGTGATGAGACTGAGACACAGTTCTCTGTCTGCCTGAAAGAAGCAGGATCATATTATCATATTACCCCTTAAGAAATGTAACAAAACTGATTTTGAGTCACATCCAAAAAATTATGCTGTTTCTGCATTTGAATTTAAACTTGTTAATTAAAAGTTACCACGGATGGCATACTAATAATATAGCTGACAGCTAGCAGACAGGGTCATATTTATAAAACATATTTATAATTAAATTCCTTTTCAATGCAAATATGTTCATATATCACTTTTACCACTTTTTTGCAAAATGGTTTCTACTGTCTCATACACAAAATGTAGCTGCATATTTGTGGAAGCTTACTGTATTGAAAAATAAAGAAAAATGAATTAAGTCTTCCACAATTAAACATGTATAGGCTTCCAATATTATTGAGCCTATAACAGCTTTAGCCTAATCATACATGTTTGTTAAGAAAGATCTTAATAAATCCCATATTTGGTGGTCCAGCATTATAAATGCTTTTTGTGTTAGACCGAAATGAAGTCGCCATTTGACCCATATTGCACAAAAGCGATGTGTGAACTTTGCAAGCAGGGGTTAATTGAATCGAGAAAACAACTTCATTAATATTTCAGTCATGGCAGGATCAAGTCTCTGAGGAGGCGAGTGTTCAGTAGGCAGAGAGGAGAGATGCTTAATCCAACATGTTAATCCCTAAATCAGGTGGAGTAGACTGATGGAGACAGAAGTCTGTCTTTAGCCTGGTGTGAACCGGTAGACAAAGGGAAGGATAATCACCTGACTTGCTTTAGCACAACAGCACAAGGCGCAAACTGCCACTGGGTTCTCAATGTCATGTTTCCATGACAATAGGTGATTACGAATTTCTGATCAATTATGGAGAATTACTGGAAGATTATGAAGGTCCTGTTTAAGAAAAGGACAATGTAAAGATCAGCATGTCATAAGTTCCTATTAATTTTTAAAATTAGTATCTTGTGAGACAAAACTCTCTACTGTTGATTGAGCGATGCTTCAAATGCTTGGTATTGCTTCTGCTCGCTTAAGGTTAATATAATAAAATAAAACTAAAATAAACCTGGATAGGTTCCAACTAATTTCATAAACCATAGAATGACACAATTTAAGCTTCTTTTGATTGCTGGGAAAAAACGTATTATAATTTATATTTGATTATATGAATGTATGATTTCATATCAACCTTTACAGTAAAAAAAAAAGATTGAAAATCACCTGAATATTTCATCTGTATGACACGTTCAATCTATTGAACTCATGACACATGATGTGTGTGCTCAACCCTTTGTAAGATAAATCATTAAAGCATTTTCAGGTATCGTTTCAAAGAGCCATCAACACTTTCAATTGATCATTATTTATAAAGAACGTTTCATTTCACCATCAACGTGTGCTCCTACTGAGTGCCCACTATAAAACTTCAGTTTCTATTTACCACTGAACTGAATGGAGACTATTGTTGAATTACTCAATTCAAAATGTAGCTTTGCCATTGAAGTCCATTTTCATGTTTTAATGAATATAAATATATACTGCATTAAGAATAAAAACAGAACTCTGCTATAACAAAACACTAGCCAGTTTAAATGTTTTATTTTATGTATGTTAAAGGAGACGCTGAAAATTAAACCCACAAACATAACAGATCACTGATACTAGAAAGAAGCTAAAATGAATTCAAAGCCTCCACTCATAACCTGAAAACCAGTCATGCATTTAATTGTGTTTGAAACAAACAAATAAGAATTACCTGGTAATTAATGTACGCAGAGATATGGATGCAGAATAATTAACAACTGTAAGATCTTCCGCTAAACTCTAGCAATTGTTTCAAATACAGTGGATTTAGTGCTACATTCAAGAAACTCCTAATACATTAATTTGACACCAATTCTGAATACTACTACTCAACTGATCATAGTTATTTATTGCTTCCACACCAGGCGGCTAAATGGTCTTAGAGCTGCAGAGATGGGTGTCCAGTTTTGGATAACAGAAATGGGGGAAGCCGTGCTGAGCTGTTATGCCGTGCTGGGCCAGCAATGGACCCACTGTAGAGCTGATAAATCAACCTCAATAGAAAGCACAGCAAAGACTGACTGCTCTATTAATCTCCTTCATTCAAAGAACACAATGGGCAGCACACAGACGTACTGTGGCATTCATTGAGGATATCCTCCAGTATCAAAAACAACAATTTAGAGCTATTATGATTTGCCATAATAAAATAAATGAATGAATTTATTTTTTTTATATTTTATATCTCTAGATTTAGCACTTCAATTTACAGCTTTCATACCGACAATTCACAGTTAAACTGTACCACTGTAAGAACACAGATTCAAATAAACATTCATTATGTATTCTCATATTCAAACAACGTCTCAAGAATTTGTTCTTCTCTAGCAAAGGCAAAGTGATCTCATGACAGGACATTCGGCACTAGCATGGCTAATGTACGTGAATTGACTTCCACTATGAAGGCTCATCCACTCCTATTCACTCATCTGCTGCACTTTCACTCACAGTGTGAGAGAATCTTTCCCCAGACAATTGATGATTATGATTTTTTTTGCTAGAAAAACCCTGTGAGCTTCGGCAGCCGATCAGGAACCCGTTTTAATGAGGACAAAGGTGCTGGTGTTAATATTTATTTCTGCACCAACAGAATATTACAGGACATTAAAAAATGGGTCCCGGCAGACACTCTCATTTTCTCTGCCTTAGTGACTGGATGTCGAGCTAATTTCACTGAAATCTTGACAAGGGCATCGTGTTAATGAATGATGCTCTTGGGAGCTATAATTGCTCAATGGAATGGTTCTTTAGTGACAGGCTAGTTTTGAGAGGATGATACAATACACAGGTTTAGGACTAAGCTATTTTCAGTTTGGACATAATAATCTATTTAAGGTTTCCTTTACAACAAAGAAGTGGTTTCAGGCATGTATTTGAGGACATGGCTTTCTCACCAGCTGACAGTCCTCCAGAGAGTTGACCAACTGGGCATTCTGACAGGAAAGGATGGCTCCTGCGAGGTTCAGCATCACACACACAGCAGACAACAGCATGAAGAAAGTTATCTATGGAGAAAGAAAGGGAACAGATTGTCAGTTTCAGAGGTTATCGTGGTATATTAAGACTCCTAATAAACAAAAAACAGTAGGATGCCATTTTTCACCTCATTAAACAGCCTTTGCAGAAGGATTCCACATACAGGGTTCCCAGATATTTTAGCTAACGAATGTCCATGACCTTTCCAGTTATTTGTAAAACATGCACGCTATCGTTCAAAGTTTGGGGTTGGTAAGATTTGTCAATGTTTTTTTAATCTTATGCTTAACAAGGCTGCATTTAAAAAAAAATAAAAAATACAATATAAACATATATAAATATATCTGAAAATGTAATTTGTCCCTGTGATGGCAAAGCTGAATTTTCAGCATCAATCCTCCACCATTACTTCAGAAATAATTCTGATATGCTGCTCAAGAAACATTTCTCATATATCAATGCTGAAAACAATTGTGCAGCTTATGATTTTAGTGGAAACCATGATCGTTTTGGTAACACTTAGTTTTAGTTTAGTCCAATTCTCACTATTAACTAGTTGCTTATTAGCATGCATATCATTAGGATATTGGCTGTTTATTAGTACTTCTAAAGCGCATATTAATGCATTATTTTGCATGACCGTATTCTACATCCCTTAATCCTACCCGATAACTAAACTTAACAACTACTTTACTAACTATTAATAAGCAGTAATTGGGAGTTTATTGAGGCACAAGTCGTAGTTAATAGCGAGAACTGGATTCTAATCTAAAGTGTGACCATCATTTTTTTTCAGGATTATTTGATGAATATAAAGTTTAAAGAGCAACATTTAGTAAATATAAATAAATGTAAAACTCCAAACATGTATATTATGAAAGTCAAATAATAATAACGCACGTTGATTTGATAGAGTTGAGCATAACTTTAAAAAAAGACTACAGAACTTTATGACTTAAGACATTTTTAGTACTTTCCTGATATTTCCTAGTTTTTTGTGACCATGGGAGCCTTGAAAATTGGTGCAGGATCTCTCCCCCTCTCTCTCTTACACTTTCGTCTTCTTTTTTCAGTTTATAGACTATCTGATTGCTATCTAGTTTATTTGCAAGACAATTTGCAAAGTCCAATCATTACCAGAGTTTGTTTAGTTTATTAGACCAAAAATAAACCAATTGCGGTTTATGGGACTTGACGTAAGAGCGTGAAAGATCGAACTATTCATCCATGGGGAAAGCAAAAGGAACAGATGTGACTAATAATTAAAGCACTCAATAATCAATGACTTCAACCAAAACAATTAACGTTGATCTCACCATCTGAGCCCTGACTCATTACTGTGAGAGATGGTCCCTAACAGCTCACATGAATAAATGAATAACACAAGTGCACTTCAGAGCATTGGGCTATTTTTCTCTGGGTGTTGATATACTACCTCTCCCACAATTCCTCAGTAGGCCATGCTGATACACGGCCAGTGACATATGGTCAGCTAGAGAAACCAATCTTTGCGTAATTCCCCCACCCCACATCCTATCAATGCGGCCCCCGTGCAGCTTGATAGATCTCAAGCGTGGTCATTTTTCCTCTTTTTGCACCACTGGCAGAACCGCAACTCCTGGTTCCTCTCCCCCTACTCTCCATTAAAAACAATTCTCTTTATTTCTCAGCTGACACTTCTGGGATTTCAGTCCTGAATGATGAAATACGTTGGACATTCTGGCTGCTTTAAATCACAGTTTGTGTGTGGGAGAACATCAGGTCCAGCCCGGGCAGATTACTGGCTAGGACACTGAGCCGTATATCAGCACCGGCATTACCTCCACAACATGATGATTTACTAATGAGGCCCTCTACCTGACGGGACATTAACCTTGCAATACCAGACATGTCAGTGGAGAGAGAAAGAGACAGAGTGAGCAGAGTTGAAAGTGAAAGTTAGACCACATTTCATTTCAACACCATCACATAGATGCAGATTAATGCTTACAATATGCGGGAAGGCAGTGTGAGGGATGCTGGAAGATATGAATGTGATAAGTGTTTTTCAGGCTACCAGAAAACTGGAAGATTAAGAGGCTGATGTACGAGGAGGTTCACAAGCGTCCTGGGGCTGTGAGGGTCCTTGGCTCAGGCGCACAGGAAACCTCACGCTTGATTTCCCCCACACTTAATAAAGTGCAGACATTGTAGAGATGACAATGGTGATCCATTGCAGCTGAATGACTGAACTAGGTTGTGTTCTGTCTCGTATAGACCAAAGGACACGGAAAGGTTACGAGCATAGGCAGGATGGGAATGTACACTTCCACTCAGCATTTTAAAAATGTGATTTACACACATCACATTTGTTATTGCTTGCCGTGGGAAACAGACAGTGACTTTTCAGATTTTCATAATTAATCACTGACAACAACAATCATGTCAGAATGTTTTTCTTGTGCAAGATGACAAATATGAAGCCAAACCTGAGCTTCAGGCAGGAAGATGACATCTCCATCACTTTAGAGAGAGAAAACACATTATAGCACAAATGATGGCTGAGGACCAGGTTAAAATGCAGGCAATAATGAGACTGATTTTGTAAAGCAAAAATTGAAAAGATGTTATTCAGAACACGAGTGATAAGGGAAAGCTTAATGGGCCACTCTTTAGCCATCCTTTCAATGCAAGCTGAGCGTAGCCAATGAAATACACCATTCCTGTCTATCTCTAATTTACTCTGCTGGTAGCACAGAGGAGGAAAAATGGTTCTTTCAGCAAATGCTTTGTAGTTTGCAGTGAGCAATATCAAAAGACAAATTCAGTTGCTATGCTTTGAATCTACTACTGTGACTCAAATTCAATCTTTAACTTTAATTGCAACATGCTGTCTTCTCCAACTGGTTCACAGGCATTCTTCAGGTTGCCTGGGCTTTTGTATTAGCAGCAGCTTTCTAAAAACTAACTGTTTAAATATAATATCTGCAGTAATTTTTGATTTCAGTAATGCACAACTATTTTTACAGCATTTCATTCAGCAATGATGCACCAAACTGATCAAAATTGCCAGCGAAGACATTCAGAAGACAAAAGCGAAGACAAAAAAGATTTCAATGAATGCTGTTCTTTTGAAATTTCTATTCATCAAATAATCCTGAAAATCATGGTTTACATAAAAACAGTAAGGGCAAAACTATTTTCTACTTTGAAAATAATAATAAATATCATATTAGAAGGATTTTTGGAGGATCATGTGACACTGAAGACTGGAGTAATGATGGTGAAAAAAAAAATCAGCTTTGTCAAAGGAATAAATTACATTTTAAAATAGGTAAAAATGGAAACCATAAATTGCAATAATATTTCACAGTACTACTGTTTTACTGTATTTTGGATCAAATAAATGAAGCCTTGATAAGCATAAGATACTTTCAAAAAAACATCTTATTGCTAAAAATCTTATTGACCCCAAACATTTAAACGGTACACTCTAAAAAATGCTGGGTTAAAAACAACCCAAGTTGGGTTGAAAATGGACTAACCCAGCGATTGGGTTGTTTTAAGCAAACATTTAACCCAATCGCTGGGTTGAGTCCATTTTCAACCCAACTTGGGTTGTTTTTAACCCAGCATTTTTTACAGTGTAGTGTATAGAACTTTAAAAATCTACTAACTATATTTTATATATAATATAAAATACTATCAATATTTAGAAAAAACCTAAATTACAAAAAGAAATATTAAAATAAAATTAAAAAAATGCATTAATATAGCTGAATGTTATAAACTAACATTAACCCAGATAAATGCCATAAAAACGGTTTCTTTGGTAGATTCTTTGGTAATGAGACCTAATGCATTAACTAATGTTAACAAATTGAACCTTATAGGCAGAGATATAACATGTCTTGACAGGAATGAAAACAAGGCTGTGAGGGATGTACAGTGAAGTACAATATGTTCAATGGATTCAGTGCAGTTGTTTAACAACATACCAATTATTCAGTTGACGAAACATCTTCTTATGACTTTTATTAGACAAAAACAGTTTGAATGGCAACAGTACATTGAAAAGACTGTAAGTCCATCCCTCACAGACTCATTTTCAGCAGTGTAAAATTCAGTATGGCGCCTATGAGTTCTATTGTAAAGTGTTACCATTAAAGCTATATAATAAATTGATGCATCATTCAATAATCTAAATAAGCATGATGCATGTTAGTTGTCTCAGTCTGCCTGAAATCTCCTTTAGGAGGGTTGACTCCTGAGAGCCCAGGCCCTGACGGACTAATTACTCCGCCTGGCTCCATGCTACTGTTTTCTAATTACCGTGTGGGATCACATATCACTGTTTAACAGGTTCTCATTAATTACAGCCCATCTGCCACCTGCATGCCAAGCAGTACAATGAGTCGCCTGGCACATGCCACTCACCAACACCAGCGCTGGGCGCAAACGGTCTTAGCCATGAAACAATTCACACCTGTCAATATGGCTGATATTGGCATTTAAGTTTGGCATTAATGGCTGAAAGGATCTGATAAAGAAGGGAGGATGTCTAGCGATACGAACTACTGGAAAGACCACAGCAAGAAAATGAGAGACATTTAATTTAGAGGTTTTAAATAAAATAAATCTGGATCCAGGACCAGGAGCTAGAATGTGGGCTGAATAACAGCAGACATTTTTGTGAATGTTCTCTGACCACCTGGTGGAGATGCAAACACATGGACGATTGTGCTCACTGTGACAAAAGAACCACCTACCGTACAATCAACACCACCCACCCCTCATATCAGCAGCTTCTGAGCCAGAGAAATATAGTCTGAACAAGAGGAGGGGTATTCAAACTGAATATCACTGGCAGATTGTGATGAGATGCAGCCGGTTCTTATTATAGTTTGTCATCGGAACCATCAGTTCAGTGTTGTGTATCCAGGGACACGTTTTATTACGTAAATAGGACAAATACTGTTTTATATGGCTTTTATGCTCTATTGTATTTATACACAGAATTTAGAGGCTGCAAAATTTAGAGTGCCACAAATGAATGTACAGTATAAAACAGTGTCATTTTGGCCTGTTCTAATGCACAGAAGCTGTGTTTTCTCTTTTGCTCATGCCCATTTTTCAATACTTGGACTACCATACGTTTTTCTTAGAACAACATGCATATATACTTTGTATTTGTGGTGAAACCACAATCACTATACTTATACTTGCACTCAGTGGCAGCGTTTCACAAAAACCTAGGGTATGGCATGAGTCCTTTTGGCCATACAACAACGAAATTCCCAAATAATCACATTATATCTAAACAAAATGTGGACAAAAATCCACTAAAAGAACTTTACAACAGACTTAAAAACAATATAAAACCAATGCAAATACTGAAACAGCCCTATAATTCACTGTGTCCTAACCACGTGAGAAAAACGATCTTTTCCATGTTAATAAGAGTTTTTTGTACTAACCAGCCGCAACGACGATTGACGATGATTCTATTTTATAAACACTTTTTATTTCTGCGGCGTTGTGGCTGGAACAACATACAAAGTATGACAAGTGCAGATTATGTGCTTTATTTAATGTAAAAAGAATTTAAAGTGAGTTTGAATATCATTTTGTGACCTTTTATAGACATAGCCTTACTGAAAGCAACAATGGATAATTCACCTCAGCTCAGATCTTGAAAATAAATTAAACGAAACAACTATGTTCAAACCGTCAACTCAAGGTGAGCAAACAAGTGTATTCTATGATAAAAAAAAAATTGTTTCAGTCACTCAGTATGTAGTTTTAATCATGCTAAAATTGTGTACGTTTTAGGAATTCGATATTGTACTTATTCATTTCATTGCGAATGCAGTCAGTGCATTTGTAGAGAGAGCCCACCCACACGCTCTTCTGATTGGCTGTGATTTTTGATTGCTTGATCTCGGGTCGATCTGGTTTGCCACTAAAAAACCTTGTCACATCACGCCTGGTTAGGACACGGCATTAGGCTTAGGCTGTTTAAATTAGCTTTTTTTTAACTAACGAGCAGCATCACAAGCTGTTTCTTTCCTCTGCTTGTCTGAATGCCAGGGTAGGGCAACTGCCATACTCTGCCATACGTAAATGCCGCCCCTACTTGCGCACAGCCCATTAAACAATGTGTTATTCAAGGGAAAACCGGACCATATACACCTTTTTTTTTTTAAACAGCATAATTTATCATGGCATCAATTAAAATTCAAAACGCAATTAGCTTTATTCCATGTGTGTAAATTTGGGTTTGAATGGTTCCTATCAAACTAACTGTTTACTGAACAATTCCTACCAAAATTTCAAAAAAGATTAAAATGTGACAATGTAATTATAAAATGTAACCTACTTAAGTGCAAACTTAGCATACTGTATTTCCCTTTACAAAATAAATTAACACTTGTTTAAAAGCTTGTTTAAGCCTGATGCGTTCACTCTGACTGTGTGCACATAAAATTCTTTTAAAACATATACAAATTTGTATTATATTTTATAAAATATACCTGTATTCAGTGTACTGTTTGGACATGAACAGTTGTCAACAGTGGAGATGTGTGTTTGGTTATTTTACATAGATGAGTGAGTACAGTGTAATTGTGTACTGTGTAAATGAGGAAATTGGTTGTTTGCGTTCCAAACCGAAGCCTCTGTTTTGCCAGTGTTTTTTTTAATGATTTCTTTGTTGTATAATGACATCAAGAGGGAAGCCAAATCAAAGCAGCTTATTGGAAGAACTTGGTTTCTTACAACGGAAATGTTAACAAAATTCTCATTCACACATAAATACACTGGTAAAATGCTTTAAAGGGATAGTTCACCCCACTCCCCCATTTACTCACCCTCTGTCTAAACCTGTATGACTTTCTTATATACCTGTGCTCCTGAATCCTGAATAAAATGTCCCTAAGAAATGTTATTACCCAATTTACAACGTTGCCTAACTCAGTGTTTCCCAACCTTTTGTTTTCCACAGCACAGTTTTGATAAGTAAAAAATCCCATGGCACACCACTATATAAAATATAAAAAAATTAAACAAACATGCATTGTTTCAAATGGCATGTTAAAACTAAATATTATATTAAAACTAGTACTCACATTTGATGTGAATCTTGAGCTTAAGTCAGGTAGGAACACAATGTTTGTTGTTGGTGATGATAAAACAACAAATTTACATATCCTCGCTGTCAGGTGGAAACTTCATATTTAATTAAACAATGTCATCTAAGTTGGTATTGTGGCTTGATATAGCTATGGTCAGACACTTGCACGTGCCATTATAATATTAACATTTTATGAAAATCAAGAGCAAATGAAGGTTTTTGACCAGCAAATGACAGATATACACTCACCTAAAGGATTATTAGGAACACCATACTAATACTGTGTTTGACCCCCTTTCGCCTTCAGAACTGCCTTAATTCTACGTGGCATTGATTCAACAAGGTGCTGAAAGCATTCTCTAGAAATGTTGGCCCATATTGATAGGATAGCATCTTGCAGTTGATGGAGATTTGTGCACATCCAGGGCACGAAGCTCCCATTCCACCACATCCCAAAGATGCTCTATTGGGTTGAGATCTGGTGACTGTGGGGGCCATTTTAGTACAGTGAACTCATTGTCATGTTCAACAAACCAATTTGAAATTATTCAAGCTTTATCCTGCTGGAAGTAGCCATCAGAGAATGGGTACATGGTGGTTATAAAGGGATGGACATGGTCAGAAACAATGCTCAGGTAGGCCGTGGCATTTAAACGATGCCCAATTGGCACTAAGGGACCTAAAGTGTGCCAAGAAAACATCCCCCACACCATTACACCACCACCACCAGCCTGCACAGTGGTAACAAGGCATGATGGATCCATGTTCTCATTCTGTTTATGCCAAATTCTGACTCTACCATCTGATTGTCTCAACAGAAATCAAGACTCATCAGACCAGGCAACATTTTTCCAGTCTTCAACTGTCAAATTTTGGTGAGCTCGTGCAAATTGTAGCCTCTTTTTCCTATTTGTAGTGGAGATGAGTGGTACCCGGTGGGGTCTTCTGCTGTTGTAGCCCATCCGCCTCAAGGTTGTGCGTGTTGTGGCTTCACAAATGCTTTGCTGCATACCTCGGGTGTAACGAGTGGTTATTTCAGTCAAAGTTGCTCTTCTATCAGCTTGAATCAGTCGGCCCATTCTCCTCTGACCTCTAGCATCAACAAGGCATTTTCGCCCACAGGACTGCCGCATACTGGATGTTTTTCCCTTTTCACACCATTCTTTGTAAACCCTAGAAATGGTTGTGCGTGAAAATCCCAGTAACTGAGCAGATTGTGAAATACTCAGGCCGGCCCGTCTGGCACCAACAACCATGGCACGCTCAAAATTGCTTAAATCACCTTTCTTTCTCATTCTGACATTCAGTTTGGAGTTCAGGAGATTGTCTTGACCAGGACCTAAATGCATTGAAGCAACTGCCATGTGATTGGTTGATTAGATAATTGCATTAATGAGAAATTGAACAGGTGTTCATAATAATCCTTTAGGTCAGTGTATATAACAGTCACACCTGAGGCAGTCAGTGCATCACATTACGTTTTCATCAACATACAGGATATAAAGTTTATTGTAGCTATATTGGCGCTCTGTTTTCTTCTTGTTGATATCACATGATCAATATGCATGATACAAAAGCGTTGAAGATAGCAAAGACTATTCTACGCTCTTCAAATACAAAAAAAATGTTAGCCTTTATGGACATAGTGTTTCTTGAGTAAAGAAAACGCTGTACTTAAACATCAGTTCTTGCATTGCAATCAAACAAAGTTCTCCAAACTGTGCACGGCACATTCTAAATGGAGGCGGGTGGAGTTATAAGGTTTGACTGACAGTTTGAAAAGCCAATGGAGTTACAAGGTTTAGTAACAACCTCTTTTAAATGCTTTTTATTGGTTAAATATTTGTAAAAACCCACATACAGACGAGGATGATCAATAGCATTAATTTTATAAAACAAATAAATGAAATATAGAGATACAACGTTTCAGCCTGACAGCGCAATGATATATTCTTATTTGTAGCATTTATTTTTACTTAATTTTTGGAATTTAATATTTTTTTCATGGCACACCTGACAATCTGTCTGAACAGTGTTTGCGAAACACTGGCCTAACTCATGACTGCAAAACTAACATAAAACTAGCTAGTTAGGAAAATTCTGGAACAGGGACATTAGTAAAAAGGAAACCCTTCAACACTTACTTCAAAAGATGTCCAAACAAAGCCCCAAGAGACACATTCCTAAACAAAATCCACATGCTCCACCAAACTGTAAACACACTGGGCACTTAGCTATCTCTTGCCCCCATGACTCAATTTATCAATGTCAAATACCTAAGAAAGAAAAAAATATCACCCCAATCAATCTGCAGACAGGGTGATGACTCACACTAAGTAGATCTCTGTCTCTCTGTTTGATAAACAGAGATGTCGGGCAGGTCTCAGACCCCATCACTGCTTTCAGCTCAGTCTAATGTCGGCTACTAATTGCCCTTCTGATGGAGAGTTACCTTTCATCGTGCCAGTCGTCTGTCTTTTCCCATCCAGCTCCTCATTACACTCATTAGCTACACTGTAAAAAAAATAATCTGTGAAATTTATGGTAAAAAACTTGCAGCTGTGGTTGCCAGAAATTTACCATACAAAATATGCTAGCTAACTGATATGTTCTCTTTCCCCACCAGCATTTTTTTTAAAAGTTGCCAGCCACTGCCAGCATTTTTGATGATTTTAACAAAATGTTCATGGCCCCCAGTATATTTTGTTGTACGAGTATATAAACATGCAATATATCAAAAGAAAGAACAGAGATCTGCTTTTAAACAAAAACAAAACTGTTTTATTCTAGCATAGCGTCCACACCAGCGGACAATATTGTTTTGTTCATTCCAAGTGCGTGCTTGTCTGCCGCTTTAAATGCTTGAGTTCGTTACAGCTGGATGTTTTAATGTTTTTATCGTTTAATCACCTTTTTATCGCTTAATCGTTCTGAAAGTGATTCCACTATAGTGTTGCTCTGTGCCATTATTGTTATAGCTGTGGTGTGAACTCTGCATTTATTAAATTTTTAGATTTAATTTTTAGAATTATATCTTTATCGTTATCTTCATAGTTATCGTCCTTGGTGTGAACGGGCCTTAATGCATTGTTTTATCAAAATATGGGCAACATTTTGAGCAAAAATGCATACATATGCTATCGCTTGTATCTGCTTCTTTTTCACCTGTATTTTGATCTGGAGATTCTGTACTCTTTCAGAAGAATCTTGATGGGTGCCGTGCCAGTCAAGCAAATGCCATTGAGATAAATGGGAATGCTATCAGATAGCTTTGTCTATGAATTGTAGACCTCATTGATTATTAATTCTGGGAATATGACCACATTTTTAGAAAAACTTCTATGCTGTCAGACCATTTAAACACAGCCTCCTGACCCTACACAGACTCAAATAACCTCCATTTGACTTGTGACTTTTGGATAAGAGGGAGCAAAAAAGGATAAATAAGCAATTATTGGCAGAGCTAACACGTATGGACTCAGAGCTAGCTTAACCTGTGAAATCCGCAAACATCTAAATTGGCCTCGCTGAATTAATGGATAAAAAAAAAGATTAGACAGGCAACTACGAGAAGGCGAGAGGTTACAGCCTGTTCACACTGCTGACATGCTGGTTTAGCATCCTGCCCGCCTCTGCGGCACAAATT
This sequence comes from Paracanthobrama guichenoti, assembly GCA_018749465.1. Taxonomy (NCBI): domain Eukaryota; kingdom Metazoa; phylum Chordata; class Actinopteri; order Cypriniformes; family Gobionidae; genus Paracanthobrama; species Paracanthobrama guichenoti. Next base: position 29,227,504 of record CM031949.1, read on the forward strand.
AGTATTTAGTCTGCAGCACCTCTGCGACAACACATCATTTATTTTCAATTATCTCTGCCTGGATGAGATCGGGACAGTGTTGTTTTGATGCTGTCGTTCTCTCTGTCTTCCTTAGAGTTTGTTTACTTCTAGGACATCCATTTTGTTTTGGTTCCTGCCAAATCACTTGCCCACATCCTAGAATGCTCACCTTAAGGGCAGAGAATCATCAATCCACTGACAGTCAAAGGTGGATTCATTTACCCGTTCTTCCTTGCTCTTCTTTTTCTTTCTCAAACATTATCTCTATTTTGCATCACTATTCCTGTCATCGTTTCCACGCTTGGAAGGAAAAAGGTCTGGACCTCTACTGTCTCCCTCATTTTCTCTCTTGCATTCTGTCTCAGAATGTTTTTATGGCTTGTTAAACTAAAAGTGAAAATGACAGAACGAATGGCCAATGAAAGCCCATAAGCGTACGATAGAATTAACATTCAGGCTGGGTTAGAAGCCTTCAGTACAACAAAAACATGGTGTGTGTTTTGTATTTTGGGTCTTGACTTTCTGCTCTTTTCTCATAGCGGCTTTGATAAACAGAAAAGAGAACGGTTAGAGGTTGCTTTACAGCTGGGAGATTAACAGGGTGATCCACAGACCACAGAGGGTGATTTACGCGTCAGAAGAACGGTAGAAAACCCTTTTCTGTCAGCCAGTATAATATGCACAGCCACAGCCGTATCTGATTAAAGCTGCGCAGCTCTCATTTGTCCTGTCTCAGTGCAAATATCTCATAAGTGACTTCTCCACCCTGACCAGACGCTTAGCTCGCACCATCCAAACAAACCCTTGAGGTGTTATTGTTAAGGCTCCAAGGGCAGAGGCAGTCACGGCAATCCCTGCATTCTGTTATTCACAGTCAGTGGATCTATTCAGGGGAAAATTTCTTAAACACCAGGAGTGAGTATCACTTACACCTTCATTTATTACTGTTAGCTGCTAATCCCTAAGAGGGTCATGATAAACAGACTGATCTATACGCCACGACTGCTGAGGGCAGGCAAGGTTCCTCTCTGAGACAAAGGCCAATTAGAGAGTTTCCAAAGTTTAATAAAATCAAGTAGCTGTTGGAAACAAAAAGCTCTAAAAAGACACTTATAAAGGCCTTTAACATAAAATGGTAGAATATAATTGATTTTTAAAAATAACATGAAAAAATATAGTATTCTTGGCTACTAGTTGCAACTGTCTAGTTTCACAGTCAACAGATACCAAGCATGTACACTGAGTACTTAATCATAACAAATTACTCTTACATAGGTCATATGTAAATTACATGTCATTTTTTACAGACAGCATTACAACAAAACACTAGAAAACATAACCAAACAAAACACTACTGACTAGGCATGCATTGAGCATTCATCAGATTACAGTTAATAACTGTTAACCTGATACATCTTCTAACACTAGAAAACAAAGATTCAAGATTCAAGATTCAAGAGTTTTATTTGTCACATACACAGTTATATACAGAATATACAACCGGCAGTGAAATGTAAACAGGTCCGCTCCATGGACAGTGCAAATTCACAGTTAAAAACACAAGGAGATTATAACAGAAATCGAATAAAAACTATATATATATATATATATATATATATATATATATATATATATATATATATATATATATATATATATATATATATATATATATATATATATATAATTATAAATAAATCAAGTAGAAAAATAAAAATAAATAAAGAAGTGGAATAAAATAAGTGAAATAAACTGTGCAGTGAGTAAACTGTAGACTTATAAATATGTGGTTAACAGAAATGTACAAAAGAAGTACAATGTGCAAACAGGTTTATAACAGGTTGTTACACAGTAACAACGAGAACAGAAAGTGCAGTGCAATGTCAGTATATCGATGGTCACGTGATGTTAAGTGATGTTCAGGAGTCTGATGGCCTGGGGGAAGAAGCTCCTCCTGAGTCTCTCAGTTTTGGCCATCAGGCTTCAGAAGCACTTACCAGATGGCAGCAGCGTGAAATGAGGGTTTGCAGGGTGATTAGAGTCCTTGATGATCTTAGTAGCTCTACCTTTGCAGCGTTTGGTGTAGATGTCCTGCAGAGACGGAGAGAGCTGACCCTGAGATACGCTTCGGATAAGCGCACGACTCTTTGCAGGGCTTTGCAGTCATGACTGGTGCTGTTCCCATACCACGCTGTGATGCACTGAGTTAACAAAACACTTCTGACTAAGCATGCAATTACTATATTATCAAAACAAATTAATGTTACATATTGTAAATTACAGGGTTTTTTACACTCTACATTACAACAAAACACTACAAAACCAAACCAAACCACACCACACCAATAGTATCCAGCTGCAGCCCCACAGCACCGCAGTTTCAGAACCGCAGTTTCAGAACCACATCCACAGAACCGGAAGTGAGTGGCGCTACCCATACACGTGATTTTCTTTTGTTAAATATAAGCTGTTTTCACATGGATTTTAATCGGAACTGTCTACAATATTTAACAACAATACTTTTAAATAAAGTCACTTTTCTGTTCATATCCTTGAACAAGTGAAACATGCATTTAAGCCAATGAGACAATTTCTGTCATGATGTGGTTTTTGTGTTTTAAGATGATTATTTGTTGCTTGCATGTTTTTATTTTTTATTTTTATTATGAGCCGTTTAAATAGGCTCAAAAACCTATTATTTTAGAAATATTTTATAAATGTCCTATTTGTTTTCATGCAGAGAAACATGTTTCACTTGTTCAAGGCCTTGTATTAAATGGTTATTTTTATTTATTTGACATTTGAAAATGTGAAATATGTCACATTCTCTGTATTATCAAGTATTATCTGCAACAACATGAACATGAAGGAAATAATACGATTGAATATGCAATAAAATGGGAAACACTTTACAACGTTACACATGTATTAACATTTTTAAAATAAAAAAGTAACAGTAAACTACAGTGTTTGTGTCCATTAACATTAAATCTCCTTATACTTTGTTTCAGTATTATTTTTAACATTAATGTGAAGGAAATAATACTAACATAGGCTACACTACCGGTCAAAAGCTTCACACCAGTAAGATTTTTTTATGTTTTTAAAGAAGTCTCTTCTGCTCACCAAGGCTACATTTATTTGATCCAAAATATTGCAAAAACAGTATTATTGTGAAATATTTTTACAATTTAAAATAACTGTTTTCTATTTGAATATATGCAATTTATTCCTCTGATCAAAGCTGAATTTTCAGCATCATTACCCCTGTCTTCAGTGTCACATGATCCTTGAGAAATCATTCTAATACGCTCATTTGATGATTAAAAAAACATTTAAGATTATTATCAATGTTGAAAACAGTTGTGTACATTTTTTTCAGGATTATTTAATTAATTGAAAGTTCAAAAGAACAGCGTTTATCTGAAATATAAAGCTTTTGCAACATTATAACTGTCTGTACAAGTATAAACTGCTGTGTTTGTATCCATTCACTGACATTAAGCATGATCAATAGGCTATGTTTTAACATTTTGATCATTGTACATCATGATATGCATATTATATGATTATATGACAAAATCCATGTGAAAACGGTTTATATTTAACAAAAGAAAATCACGTGTATGGGTAGCGCAACTATTACTGTTTAAGCCCCACTCCTAAGTTCCGGTTCTGTGGCTATGGTTCTGAAACTGCGGGGCTGCGGGGCTGCAGCTGGATACATCTCAACCACGCAGGGAGATGTCTGGACGGGGGGGTGGAGTAGTCAACTGCACCATCTTAAAGACTCGTTGATTAAAATGGACTGAGGGCCACAACAGCTCCCAAGGGGTCAGTCAGTGATTAACCCACACTTTTCAACTTTTAATCAGTTCCTGACCTCTACAGGGCAAAACAAAAGGCCCTGGATGGAGCTCCAGCAGAGCAGCCTGTAATGAGGTTTCACTATTATGCCTCCTCCTACTAGAAGGTGTGCACCATGATGCTGACATCCAGGGTTGAAAGAGAGACACACACAGAGAAAGGTACAGCGAGGTAGAAACCGCCACATTACAGAAGAGATCAGAGTGTCCTTTGTTCCAGCGTTTCAATGAGGTGGCTCATTAATGGCCATCAGAGGTCCAACCGCGCTGCAACCTGCTCATGATGGCCATTAAGGCTAGAGAACATCTACAGGAGCACTTTTCTTTTCCCTCACCCACAATTGCATCACGTCAGATAATTAATCCACCCATATCAGAGAACGCTAGTGCAAATGACGTAGTCTAGGTTGGAGTTTGCTTGCCTTTGCGTGGCTCCGTACACGAGAGGACGATGTGATTCAAGGCTGTAAGATATATGACACCGCCATTAACACATCGTGACTTTTATAGGGGCTTCAGTTAAGCTTGTTCTTTACAATTGCTCAGAACACACTAAGCTGTCAAACACTAAAAGGACACACACTATAATATAACTCTGCTACTGAATGAAATGAGCGAGAGAAAGAGTTGACTTGCGCATGATGGATGCCTCTCATTCTGCCCTGACAGTTACTGGGAACGAATAAAGTGTCTGTCTGAGCCAGTCTGCTCTTGAACACACTGCAGAGGCCGTCGGAAAGAGGGCATTCTTTCTCTCTCAAGTAAATGAGGAGAAAACAGCAGGCCGAAAATAGTTGTTTAATATTGTTTGACATTAGCTTCACAACTGGCAAAGAGACCTTGAGTACAAATCATCACGAGGCATCTGATAAGCAGTATAATTCATATTCTAATTAATATGGTAGCATAGCTGAGACTCAGAGAGTCTCCAAAGGGAGGGCACTGCTCATCAGCCTTATCTGAAAATGGGGAAATATCCAATGCATCATCCCTCAGGAATATTACTTTCACTCATTCTTTCTTACGTTGCTTTCTCTTGCAATCACACAGCCCTAAATAAAGACACTTAGAAGGCTGCTTCAGGAAAATGTCCCAACAGTGTTAAAGATGGATAAAAGCACACCATTAGCTCTTTGGCCTCCCTTTGCTAATTCTCTGCTGTCTTTCATATATGATATAGATTACTAATGTAGTATCATAAAATAGAAACACAAGTGGAAACACAATCTCATCTCAATCTCGGGTTCTACTGTACATAAAGATACACCACTGCTCAAATATTTGGGGTTAGTAAGACTTTTTAATGTTTTTGAAAGAAGACCCTTATGCTCACCAATGCTACATTTATTTAATAAAAATACAGTAAAAATTAAAATAAATAAATAATATTGTGAAATATTACAATTTAAAAGAACTATTTTCTATTTTGATATATTTTAAAATCTTTAAAATGTATTACTGTGATTGCAAAGCTGAATTTTGAATTACATCACTCTTCAGTGTCACATGATCCTTCAGAAATCATTCTAATATGCTGATTTGCTGCTTAATATTATTATCAATGTTGGAATTAGCTGTGCAGTTGCATATTTTTAATACATAATAATAATTTGTTACATTTATATAGTGCTTTTCTGGGTACTCAAAGCACTTTACATATAGAAAGGGGGCAATCTCCTCAACCACCACCAATGTGCAGCACCACCTGGATGAGGCAATGGCAGCTATATTGCGCCAGAACGCCCACCACACACCAGCTTATTGGTGGAGAAGAGACAGAGTTTCAAGAGATTCAAGAGTTTTTATTTGTCACATACACAGTTATATACAGAATATACAACCGGCAGTGAAATGTAAAATGCAAAGTGATGAAGCCACTCAGTATATCCACCATGATGGACAGAGGCCAATGGGCAAATTTGGCCAGGGATTTTTAATAACCACAGAGAGTCAGGACCTCGGTTTAACGTCTCATCCGAAGGATGGTAATTTTGTGCAAACGGTGATAATTTTTTTTTATTTTCCAGGAATGGTTGATCAATAAAAACTAGGTCCCATTGCTGTATTTCACCAAGAACTAATTTCATAAATGTTGCCATGGAATCATTTGGTTGACCACAGATGACAATGTCCTCTCTGCTGTAAGGGGACGATGAAGCTGGCAGAAAACACTGTTTTTAGATGCACAAGGAACAGACTGTAAAAAACGTTTTGTTAGGCAAACTAAAAGTGTGCTTCATTTGCATACATCTAAATAAATAGATTTTTATTCTACTCAAAAATATGATTTTATATGACTGAATCAAATCAGACAGAAATAGCTCTTTAAGGCACATTTGCTTTCTACAGTGCAACTGAAAATGAGCATGAAACAAGCGATTTATCTTCAAGAGTTCACTTAATCAAAGCAACTTTTGCAAAACCAGAGCTTCTAACAACATCCATAATTAAACGGATGTTGCTTCTTTGGTTTTATAAGCTGTTGAGTATGAAATATAAAAGTGCTGGATTGTTGTGGTTGAAGAACAGTAGATTTAGGTTACTACATGGTGGCCTACAGGTGCGAAGTTCAAAAACATATGCAATGTTCTGCATTCAAAATACTGACAAATAATTATTTATCTACAGCCACATCCATGCCTCTGACACAGATAAAACTAACATACATTTCCTCATAGATCAGTACATGCTAAATTCAGCAATGACGTACAAGTGGTTTCGTTCCAGACCCACTTAGAGGATCCCAGAGTGTCCCGAAGATTAAAGGCAGAGGAACCTCTGGGTTTGTGCAGGGATTATAAACACAAATCACTTTGTCTGTGCTTATTCTGCAGTGAAATAAACCACACGAACAGTAAAAGCTCTACTGACTGATGCTGAGATAATACACGCTGGAATACAAACTGGAAACTTTAACACAAATATTTACATACAAGGAAAAGTAAACATGGTCGGCCTGTGGGGCTCCAAGCGAGATCATGAAAATGGGCCCTGTCAGAGTAACTACATAAAAATGTCCACAGGACCACTGCAATATGATATGTAGTTTCTTTAAGATGTCCATTGGCACGCAGTGAGCATGAGCGAGCAATTCCAATTCATTCTTCATGGGAGTTGAGTGGCAGAATTGCACTGGGGACTGTGGGATTGACAGCAGAGCAAAGCAAGTAGTGAGAGCATCACAAAAACTGGAAAGTGCTGAACTCACAAATGAGAGGCGAAAAACCCCTGGTGGCAGACAATCTTTGCAAAGTGAATGCAAGCCAAGATCTGTCAGAAACATTTCAAAATCTGTTTCTGATGGATTTGGTGCTTTAAATCACATTACATATTACATATTATGTAAATTAAAGTTTGGACACTTTCATTGTGGCTGGACTGTGGTTGCAAGTACACTTAATAGAAATAATGTGAGCATTTTTCCAACCATGATATCATAATTTGACCTGTGCTGACATTAAAAGCTATAAAAAAACGTTCTAAACTTGCATGTTTACTTCTAAAGCAGCGTTTACTTATCTGTTGGAGTTACTGTACAAACAAACAAAATTGTCAAGGAAAATCAGACATAGCTATGTGCAATAAATAAATTAATTGATTTATAAATAATATTAAATATATATAAAACACAAGGTCTATGTGTAGACAACATCCAACAGATGTTTTCCAGCAATTCATACAAAATGAATAAATTATGCAGATTACAGTGTTACTGTTTATTGTTTAACTGACTGCTGCTTATATATACACACGATAATTCTTGTGTTTGTTGTCACTTTCAGTACTTTTACATGTAGTCAGAGGTCATCTTGTGCTTTCACTGAAAAGTGCGTTTTCCTATCACAGCTTAATTGCAGAAGCCTCTATAAGTAATCCATGTGTAGACTGATTCCCCAAAAGTGTAAACACTGTAGCACCATCAAAACATAACCAACCAGCCCATACATCAGCACTGGCATAACAAATGGAGTGAGTTTGGGGTGGGACTTTGATCTGTTTGTCTGACCAATGGCAGTACAGGGGAGACTCTCAGGAAACCTGTGTGAAAACATATATTGTTGTTATGGATGTGCGATATTTCCAATTTATTCGCTGCTATAGGCAAATAATGAAAAGAATGACAAAGCGGTAAAACTATTTACGCTGCAAACAAGTGTGTTTATACTTAAGACATTAAAATAATATGGCAATAAATACTAGTTTGCAATATCAAGCAGCATAACAAGCTATTTTGAACATCTAAAAATAACTGGAAGCCAGACACATTGAATTTATAAATGGCCGTGCATTTTCTTGGACGAAAAAATAAGGTGGCTATTTGACACTCTTAAACAGCTCAGAGATCAGCTTCAGCCTGATTTTTCCCCTTCGCCTGTAGCTCTTGACAGCGACCCCTCGGAGATTCATCTCCAGTCTGAGGAGAGTGGCAGGACTCTCTCCCGTCTCTCCAAGCGGCTTTGCTCAAAACAATAACACTCTTTAATATAGGAAAAGGGTGGGGAAAGTGGAGGACTCTGTAGGCCCAAAACTCCGGGGCTGTCAAAATGACAGATGCGTGTTGGTGTAGAGGGTGTGCTGTAGTCCGAGAGAAAGAGAGAGCGCAATGAAAGAGAAAAAGTGAGTGAGTGAAGAGAAGAGTCATTTGTTGGTCTTATGACATTACAAAACCAATAAGACAAGAGCTCTGAAGTATAATAAATGGCTCCTTTCACAGCTCTCTTATTAATGAAAATGACGGAGAGTGGCAGTATTATTTAGAGGATTCAAATATCCCAAATGCCTCTGAAACAGCAGCTCTCTCCATTCACTCAAGCTCCCACAATCCCCTTTGTCAGAATGGATGAACAGAGCCATTACTATGACTGTATTGCATGAGCAGAAACAAATGCGAGACTACGCCAAGTATGATTGCGCTAAGTAACCCTACATAAAGCTTCCTTTGAAAGAGAACAAAACATACGAGAAGGGAGACTAATTTGAGTGTGTGCACAGCTTTCCAAGGACGTGCTGATAAAAAGCAGCAGAGCTTAAGATGAACTCTGTTTGGAGGTCATGCTGTCATGTTTCAGACCATTACAGCATTTGTGCTGATTAATCTAATGGATTGCATTGCTATATTTAGTTGGATTAGCATATTAAATAAATTAATACATACACATATACATATATACATACATACATACATATACATATACATATACATATACATATATATATATATATATATATATATATATATATATATATATATATATATATATATATATATATATCCGAATATACCCGTATATACCCGAATATAAGACGACCCTGAATATAAGACGACCCCCATTTTCCAGACTTATTTTTGGGAAAAAAAGGTGCTCGCCACCTCCGAACATTGCATTCTGTGACTCCAAATTTTTTGGCAGCTTTGCAATTATTAGATGATTCTGCCTCATTCACGACCATAAATTTAAAGTTGGTGTCATAACTGTTTTGAACGTGTTGATTTATTTGCCCAACTTTTGAAGCTCTTTTCTCAAAATGATCTCTTGACTTCTCCATGGCGGCACTTTACTGTTTATTTAATTCATAACACTGTCACTAAGTGTTGGAGCCCTCTACTGTTTGCCCCTGCTTTCTCTCTTTCCCCCCGTGATTGTCTATATCGCGAATATTAGACGACCTCCCATTTTTCAGCCTATTTTTAAGACACAAACATAGTCTTATATTCGGGTATATACAGTATATATATATATACACTCACCTAAAGGATTATTAGGAACACCATACTAATACTGTGTTTGACCCCCTTTCGCCTTCAGAACTGCCTTAATTCTACGTGTCATTGATTCAACAAGGTGCTGTAAGCATCCTTTAGAAATGTTGGCCCATATTGATAGGATAGCATCTTGCAGTTGATGGAGATTTGTGCACATCCAGGGCACGAAGCTCCCGTTCCACCACATCCCAAAGATGCTCTATTGGGTTGAGATCTGGTGACTGTGGGGGCCATTTTAGTACAGTGAACTCATTGTCATGTTCAAGAAACCAATTTGAAATTATTCGAGCTTTGTGACGGTGCATTATCCTGCTGGAAGTAGCCATCAGAGAATGGGTACATGGTGGTCATAAAGGGATGGACATGGTCAGAAACCATGCTCAGGTAGGCCGTGGCATTTAAACGCGATGCCCAATTGGCACTAAGGGACCTAAAGTGTGCCAAGAAAACATCCCCCACACCATTACACCACCACCACCAGCCTGCACAGTGGTAACAAGGCATGATGGGTCCATGTTCTCATTCTGTTTACGCCAAATTCTGACTCTACCATCTGAATGTCTCAACAGAAATCGAGACTCATCAGACCAGGCAACATTTTTCCAGTCTTCAACTGTCCAATTTTGGTGAGCTCATGCTAATTGTAGCCTCTTTTTCCTATTTGTAGTGGAGATGAGTGGTACACGGTGGGGTCTTCTGCTGTTGTAGCCCATCCGCCTCAAGGTTGTGCGTGTTGTGGCTTCACAAATGCTTTGCTGCATACCTCGGTTGTAACGAGTGGTTATTTCAGTCAAAGTTGCTCTTCTATCAGTTTGAATCAGTCGGCCCATTCTCCTCTGACCTCTAGCATCAACAAGGCATTTTCGCCCACAGGACTGCTGCATACTGGATGCTTTTCCCTTTTCACACCATTCTTTGTATACCCTAGAAATGGTTACATACATACATACATACACACAGTCTTGTGAAAAAGAAATTACCCCTTTTGAATTCTATGTTCTTTACATATCAGGACATAAATAATTGGTTTTTAGCAGGTCTTAAAATGAGGTACATACAACCTCAGATGAACAACAACACATGACATATTACATGTGTCATTATTTATTTAACAGAAATAAATGGAGAAGCAATGTGTGACAAACTAAGTACACCCTATGATTTAATTACTTGTAGAAACACCTTTAGCAGCAATAACTTGAAGTAATACTTTTTATAAGATTTTATCAGTCTCTCACATTGTTCTGGAGAAATTTTGTCCCACTCTTCTTTACAACGTTGCTTTAGTTCATTGAGGTTTGTGGACATCTGTTTATGCACAGCTCTCTTATAGTCCTGCCAAAGAATTTCAGTCGGGTTGAGGCTTGGGCTTTGAATGGGCCAGTGCAGTTATTTTACAGCCATTCTGTTGTAGATTTGCTGGTGTGCTGGTGTTGCATGGTCCAATTCTGACCAAGCTTTAGCTGTCAGACATATGGCCTCACATTTGACTCTAGAATAATTTGGTATACAGAAGAGTTCATGGTCGACTCAGTGACTGCAAGGTGGCCAGGTCATGTGGCTGCAAAACAAGCCCAAATCATCACCCCTCAACCACTGTGCTTGACAGCTGTTATGAGGTGTTTGTGCTGATCTGCTCTTTTGGTTTTCCCCAAACTTGGCGCTGTGCATTATGGTCCAACATCTTGTTCCAGAAGTCGTGTGGTTTGTTCAGATGCAACTTTGCAAACCTCAGCCATGCTGCCATGTTCTTTTTAGAGAGATACAGCCTTCTTTCAAACATGCCATACTTTCAGTCTTTTTCTAATACTGTCATGAACTTTAACATTTAACATGTTAACTGAGGCCAGTAGAGTCTGAGATGTAGCCCTTGGGTTTTTTTCAGTTTCTCTGAGCAGTACACGGTCTGATCTTGGGGTGAATTTGCTGGGACGTCCACTCCTGGGAAGATTGGTGTCTGTTTTGAATGTCTTTCACTTGTGAATAATCTTCCTCACTGTAGAATGATGGCTTTGTAACCCTTCTTAGATGGATGGCAGCAACAATTGCTTCTCTCAGATAATTGCGGTCGTCTTTCCTCCTTGGCTTGGCCTTGTGTTAACACACACCTGAATGCTCCAGACCAGCAAACTGCTAAAACTTCTGCTTTTATAGAGTTGGTCAGACTTGCTTGCTGGTGATCAATTAATCATAGGCCTTTGATTAGCAGTGCCTGGCTGCTACTTACCCTCTTAATTCCTATGGAAGCAGTAAGAGTGTACTTAGGCCCCATCCACACGGAGACGCGTTTAGCTGTATACGTAAAAAATTTGTATCGTATCAGCATTTCGTCCAGATGGGTCCGGTATTTTAGGAGCCTGAAACAGGTTTTTTTTATTAAAACCGGGTCCCAGAGTGGATAAATCTGAAACCGACACCCTTGCGTTTACGTGTGTACAGCCAATCCGTATATTTTGTGAAACGGTGATGTCATCGCACACAGTCCCGCACGGTAAAGACTAGAAGGGATACAGCTACGGCCACTGAGCATGCGCACATCAATATTGCGTCGTTTAATTACTGTATTTGCATTATTGTCAGGGGAGGTTTAGGGTTGGGGTAGGTGTAGGCATTAACAAAACACAATCTAGTAAGTAGCATATTTATTTATTGTTATTTTATTGTGATATTTTGCCTCACTTTCAACTGTTGCTGTACACCTTCTAGCCACAATTCTTCTTCTCTGTTTGTAGTGTATTTCTGTGGCAGAATTACAGCGCCACATACTGGCCTGGCATGCATACTACATCGTTTTGAGCTGGTTTCAGTGGTTTCGTGTGTACACAGATATTTCTTAAGACAAGGGGAAAAAAAGATTGGACAGGGAAAGCTCTGGTTTTGTGTAGATGTGGCCTTAGTTTGTCACACATTGCTTCTCTGTTCAACCACGACACAGTGTAATATGTTATGTATTGTTGCCCATCTAAGGTTGTATTTACCTAATTTTAAGGCCTGCTAAGGACCAGATGATTTTTTATTATGTCCTGAATGATACATAAAACAAGGAAGAAAACATGCATCCAGTAAAAATACAGTACAATGGCGCAAATCTGTAAGCAGATGCCAATATGGACATGAACTCCAACCTCAAACTATGAACAAAACCACACAAGGTAACAGAAAATGTGACCCAAACTACACTGCTTTACAATATGGGCTCACTCCTAGCAAGGATAAACATCATGATGTCCAATGTAAAATCTGGGTTCTGAAGCTAAAACCAGTTGAGAAGTACTGAACTAAATAATGCAGACAGCATTACAAGTGTCCCAGGATTCCTCCCAGTCTGTCTGAGAGAGAAAGGGGGCAACCTATTATAGACAGCACTCACACAGTTACACACACATATACGCAAATCCACGAGTGACAATGTACCGTAAAACGGGCAAAACAGTGGTGGAAGCGGCACTGTACCATCTGCCATAATGACACACAACATGACAAGAACACACTGTGGAGACTACAGTTAATGACATGAAGATGTTGGGTATGAGTCTCTAAGGATTCTAAGGATGTTGTGTGCCAGTGTGGTGGCAACATTAAGCTTTAAGTACATACTAAAATGGATTCAAAATAACTACACCCTTTAAAGACATGCTGCTTTGTTTGAAATGAACCTCCGATAGAATAAACACCATCAATGAGACTGCGCTCAGCTTGAGTCAGAGACAGAAAATAGCCGCAGTGAAAGTGCTTTTCTGTTTTCATACTGTATATACTGAGCCTCTAACAGAGCTAAAAGTTTACGTTGAGAAAATTCACACACTTAAGTAATGTATGGCTCACTGTCACTGAACCCATGTGAGAAACCTGTTCATCTTATGATGAGTAACAGAAGTTATGCGGGTTATAAACAGCAAGGTGTTTGAATATTAATATTGCAAACAGTAATCAACAATAATACAGCTGGTATTTCAGAGACATGTTCTACTGACTGACACTTCAGAGTCTGAGTCATTTAAATACATAACATAGAATCAGCTTCTTAGCCTCTGAAATTACATTTCTTGTCTGTTGACAAATCCAAGGCAGCATAGGTATGGATAAATCGCAATAAAATATAAAATCAAATCCACAATCAAATTCTGATATATAGAAATTAGGTCCCAGCCTACTCTATTAGAAAGCGGTAACCTACAATTATTAACTTAAAAGATCTATTTATACCTTTTGTTGGTGTAACCTAATGTATATAGGATGATCAGATGTTAAATCAAACTGAAAAGTATTTAAAATAAAAGGATTAAAAATAAATTAGTGCTGTCAAATGATTAATCACAATTAATAAAGCTTATTTACATAATATGTATGTGCGTGTACTGTGTATAATTATGTATATATAAATACACACAAAAGCATGTATTTTGTTATATTTTTATTTAAAATATTTATATATAATATAAATTATATAAATATATATACAGTATATACATTTTTCTTATATATATATATATATATATATATATATATATATATATATATATATATATATATATATATATATATATATATATATATATACACACACACACACACACACACAGTACACACACATATTATGTAAACAAACTTTTATGCTTCCATAGCTCCTCCGTGAGAGATACGAGACCAGTGTGACGCTCATTTGCAATCACGCCACCGACCTCATGCTGTTCTCTCACGGCTCTCGCCTGCCCTGCTTGTCACAGCCATTAATCGCAATTAATCATTTGACAGCACTAAAATAAATAAAAAATTTTGTTACCAAGGAAGCCAATTTTTTAGGCTAATATATATATTTTTTTGGTCTACATATAGTGTGAATAAATTGTCTCATAGAAAATGACATTGCAGAAGTCCAGATGTGGAAGTGTCACCTACAAAATGTGGTTTATGTGGTAACATAAATTAACTGGTTTTATTACAGCCAAAATGTTATTTACACTGACTAAATCAACTCGACAAATTAGGTTTCACCAACAAAAGTATTTTGTTGAAATAAATATTCAAGATAACAACTGAAGTTTACTGTGCATTTGAGTACACTTTACTTTACTCATTCACCTACTTTCTTGCTCCTTCACTCATTCTCTCAGTGCTGACTTGATGTAATGAGTCAGTGAACTGTTATGACCCACCTTCTGACCCCAAAGCAGATTTAGTTCAGAGGTCCCTGATCAATACACCAATTTGGTTCATGCCATCATCACTGCCTGTGAGTTCAATATGCTTTGTTTAGGACTCCACTTCCTTCCACCGGTCTGTTCGTACCCAGCATGTGTGTCTGTGTGGACAGCTGAGGACAAGACGAAAGGTTTATATCTGATTTTGACAAACATGCTTTGATTATATTGACCAAAGGGCTTTTCTATGTGTTCAAACTGATTGATATAGCAGTAAACAGTGAGTATCAGTTGATGATGGACATATGTCAATGGGCTCCAGTGCATGTTTCTACCATACTGACTGTGACATCTCAGATTACAGAAAACAAATGATAAAGCCAGGTGTAAAGGGAGCCATTCTTTCATAGGTAAATAAAAATGTAAATAAAAAAAATAAACAAACATCCAGTGAGTAACTTATCAGAGGGACAATCTAGAGGCTATATGCGATTTGTGTTTAAAACACAGAGCTGCAATATCTAGCCTATGGGTGTATTGCAGTGCAAGGTTATAATCCTATAAGAAATCACATTGTGAATGCTGAGCGTCCTCTCGGCTGTTTGCCTTTGACTCTCTGTGATTATAACGCTTTAACACTGCCGCTGTAATCAGAACCGCCAGGCTGCCCTCCTCTACCTCCCTCCGCTTAATCAATCTGACCCAGTCCAGATTAGCTAGATCATAATCAACATCCTGCTGTGGCAAAAAAAAAAAAAAAAAAACACCCACTCCCTCCGGCACACTGGTCACTGTGACATATGCAGACCGTCCTGCTATCAGGGCCTTCAGATGCAAGCTGCATGGGAAATAAAGCTTTATTCACCTTGCATGTAATCAGAGTGGACCAGATACTAATTGCAGCGGTTACATTGGATGTGAGGGCGAGAGCAGATTGTACAGGGCTCTATTCCACAGAGGAAACTTGAGGAGGATCCTTCACAGTTTTTGTTTCTCTCTCCGAGTGTTCTAATTAATTTTCTTGGCACTTAAGACAGCGACTTCAGAAAATAGCTGTGTTCCATAGGTGTGTCATCACTTTCTATGTGTATGTATACAGTGTAAATGAGTGGGAAATAGAGTCTGTTAAATGTTTCATGTAACTAATTTAATTTACAGAATGCGCATCGCAAAAGATCATAGGCCATAAATGTATTATTTATTTAATAATGAATATCGTTAAGCTGTTAACCCTGGATTGTGTGCAGCAGGCTCACTCTGATGCCAAAACTCAAAGGATTTCAACTTAGAATGTCCAAACAAGATGTTTTGTTGCAAAAATAAAATTACCAAAGCTGCATTTATTTGATTAAAGACAGTAATATTGTGAAATATTGTTACGATTTAAAATAATTGTTTTTAAATAATTATAAAATGCATTGGATCCTTGTGATGTCAAAGTTGAATTTTCAGCCTATTGATTAGGCCTACTCCAGTCTTCAGTGTCACATGATCCTTCAAAAATCATTCTAATATACTGATTTGCTGCTTAAACAATGGATGTGCTGGTTAATCATTTTATTTATTTTTTCAGGTTTCTTTGATGAATAGAAAGTTCAAAAGAACAGCATTTATTTGAAAAAGAAATCTTTTGTAACGATGTACACTCACCTAAAGGATTATTAGGAACACCTGTTCAATTTCTCATTAATTAAATTATCTAATCAACCAATCACATGGCAGTTGATTCAATGCATTTAGGGGTGTGGTCCTGGTCAAAACAATCTCCTGAACTCCAAACTGAATGTCAGAATGGGAAAGAAAGGTGATTTAAGCAATGTTGAGCGTGGCATGGTTGTTGGTGCCAGACGGGCCGGTCTGAGTATTTCACAATCTGCTCAGTTACTGGGATTTTCATGCACAACCATTTCTAGGGTTTACAAAGAATGGTGTGAAAAGGGAAAAACATCCAGTATGCGGTAGTCCTGTGGGCGAAAATGCCTTGTTGATGCTAGAGGTCAGAGGAGAATGGGCCGACTGATTCAAGCTGATAGAAGAGCAACTTTGACTGAAATAACCACTTGTTACAACCGAGGTATGCAGCAAAGCATTTGTGAAGCCACAACACGCACAACCTTGAGGCGGATGGGCTACAACAGCAGAAGACCCCACCGGGTACCACTCATCTCCACTACAAATAGGAAAAAGAGGCTACAATTTGCACGAGCTCACCAAAATTGGACAGTCGAAGACTGGAAAAATGTTGCCTGGTCTGATGAGTCTTGATTTCTGTTGAGACATTCAGATGGTAGAGTCAGAATTTGGCGTAAACAGAATGAGAACATGGATCCATCATGCCTTGTTACCAATGTGCAGGCTGCTGGTGGTGGTGTAATGGTGTGGGGGATGTTTTTTTGGCACACTTTAGGCCCCTTAGTGCCAATTGGGCATCGTTTAAATGCCACGGCCTACCTGAGCATGGTTTCTGATCTCACCCCAATAGAGCATCTTTGGGATGTGGTGGAACGGGAGCTTCGTGCCCTGGATGTGCATCCCAGAAATCTCCATCAACTGCAAGATGCTATCCTATCAATATGGGCCAACATTTCTAAAGAATGCTTTCAGCACCTTGTTGAATCAATGTCACGTAGAATTAAGGCAGTTCTGAAGGCGAAAGGGGGTCAAACACAGTATTAGTATGGTGTTCCTAATAATCCTTTAGGTGAGTGTAAAGGTCTTTACTGTCACTTAGGATGAATTCATTGCATTCTCATTGAATAAAAGTATTCAATGAAAAAGGGTGAATAATTGGGGATAGAATTTTACATTTAAGATGCAGGGCCTGTGGCAAAGCCTGTGGCAGAGTTGTTTTGAAATTGCAATGAGCTAATAATACAGGTGTGAGAACCAGACCATGTGCCACTAGCTCATTTGAAATGGCATTTATTGACATCTGCATGTTATAGAATGTAAGAATAGAAGCAATTGAAACATGATGCTAACACAAGCCTGTCCTGAATCTCTCTTTTTTTCCCTCTCTGGGGCACATGACTCAGGTAGCAGCATGGATACAGAAAAACCTTCATGCAAGTGGACGACTTACAAACACCCTGCTGTCAGCGTGCTACTCCATTCGTGACAAGTGTCAAAGCACAGTGTGGAAGGGCCACCTGCTGCATGAAGATCACATCATTCCACACGAGGTGGACAGGTGAGAGAGGAGAGTAAAAAACCCTCTGTTATCTGCACTTGTTTAGAAGAACAAAAAGGTGAATGCCCTTCACTAACAAATAAAGATTCATTACTGCACTATTCACAAACAAATTATCGCCCTAGAGAATGGATAACAAACCTACACTGGTTTAGTATTCAGTAACCAACTATGAATAAATAAGAAGAGAGAAGCAGATAAGTGGAGTTAACAACAACATCAGCAAACCATCATCTGTTATTCTCATTTATAAAAGTCATAATTTGAAGAGGGATTCCAGGAGGCAGAGGAAATGAGCATAAATGAGACAGTATTCCCAGAAGGCTTGGGATGAGCTGTAACACAGTGTGTGGGTGTTTGGGTAATTATCCAAAGGAGTCTGCTGTTTTTGTTAACAGTTATGAGTGTCTGCTAGCTGCTGTCACATGGAGCGAGTGAGAGAAAGAGAGCGAGATATATTTGACAATAAAGATATTTGACAGTACAAATCCAAACAAGCCAACCCGAGAGACACCTGAGCCCTGTTGTAAATATATGTTTGGTCGCACTTCCTTTTATTGTTATGTGTTGTTTACACCACAAATGTATTCACACTTACCATTTACGTTAATTCAGAGAGGCATATGTACATACACACAAAAACACGCAAGTGTGCGTTAACACACAGAGGCACAGATACCTTGTCTTGTCATGTCAGAAACGTTTACCGGGGTGCATGCGCACTGTAATCAGATGCGGATGAGAGGGCTTCGTGCCAGTTTGTTTGTGAAGGAGTGACGGGTTGAGGTGGAGCGTGAGAGAGACAGGGAAAAGGAAGAAAAGGAAAGAGCCAGAATGAGGCTGTGACACGCGTGTCAAACTTTGTCACAGTCAAGCTGTGATTGAGGTTTCGAAGCTGCCCTAGATATCCAAACATTAATTTTCAGAAAGCTGAGGAGAACACAAACGCATCCAGCACAGTATCTTTCCAGGTGCTTCAAGCTGAAGATCAATCTCCACAAGACAAAATATACTAAAATTGGTATAAACAGCATGTAACATTTTAGTTTGTTCGATTTTTTTCTTTTCTTTTTTTAAAGGCCCGTTCACACTAAAGTCATTAACTAATTATAACGTTTTAATAATCGTTCTAATTCTGTGAGAAAGATCAACACCACAACTGTAACAATATGGAGGATCAATATCATAGGAATCATTTTAAGTTTTTTCAGCTGATGAACAATAAAAACATTAATGGCCAATTACAATCCATCTGACTTTAAAGAGCTTGAACATTTAAAGCAGCAGACAACATAAGATCAGCATGCTTATAATGCTTATATAAACAGAACATCATCACCATACGCTAATTTTATATAGTTATAGCTTACATCATTAATGTTGTTACAATTATAGCTAGGTGTGAACGGGCCTTTACTTCTTCCAAACAAGACCATGTAAATTGGGAGCCTGCAATCAATTTAAATCCATTTTAGACACAAATCCATGTAAATTTAGTGCAAACAGAATGTGCATACCTAATTGGATAGCAAATCAGTCCATTAAAATGCAGGAAGACCAGTAGTATAAATAATATACACTTACCTAAAGGATTATTAGGAACACCTGTTCAATTTCTCAATGCAATTATCTAATCAACCAATCACATGGCAGTTGCTTCAATGCATTTAGGGGTGTGGTCCTGGTCAAGACAATCTCCTGAACTCCAAACTGAATGTCAGAATGGGAAAGAAAGGTGATTTAAGCAATTTTGAGCGTGGCATGGTTGTTGATGCCAGACGGGCCAGTCTGAGTATTTCACAATCTGCTCAGTTACTGGGATTTTTACACACAACCATTTCTAGGGTTTACAAAGAATGGTGTGAAAAGGGAAAAACATCCAGTATGCGGCAGTTCTGTGGGCGAAAACGCCTTGTTGATTCTAGAGGTCAGAGGAGAATGGGCCGACTGATTCAAGCTGATAGAAGAGCAACTTTGACTGAAATAACCACTCGTTACAACTGAGGTATGCAGCAAAGCATTTGTGAAGCCACAACATGCACAACCTTGAGGCGGATGGGCTACAACAGCAGAAGACCCCAACGGGTACCACTCATCTCCACTACAAATAGGAAAAAGAGGCTACAATTTGCACAAGCTCACCAAAATTGGACAGTTGAAGAGTGGAAAAATGTTGCCTGGTCTGATGAGTCTCGATTTCTGTTGAGACATTCAGATGGTAGAGTCAGAATTTGGCGTAAACAGAATGAGGACATGGATCCATCATGCCTTGTTACCACTGTGCAGGCTGGTGGTGGTGGTGTAATGGTGTGGGGGATGTTTTCTTGGCACACTTTAGGCCCCTTAGTGCCAATTGGGCATCGTTTAAATGCCACGGCCTACCTGAGCATTGTTTCTGACCATGTCCATCCCTTTATGACCACCATGTACCCATTCTCTGATGGCTACTTCCAGCAGGATAATGCACCATGTCACAAAACTCGAATCATTTCAAATTGGTTTCTTGAACATGACAATGAGTTCACTGTACTAAAATGGCCCCCACAGTCACCAGATCTCAACCCAATAGAGCATCTTTGGGATGTGGTGGAACGGGAGCTTCGTGCCTCCCACAAATCTCCATCAACTGCAAGATGCTATCCTATCAATATGGGCCAACATTTCTAAAGAATGCTTTCAGCACCTTGTTGAATCAATGCCATGCAGAATTAAAGCAGTTCTGAAGGCGAAAGGGGGTCAAACACAGTATTAGTATGGTGTTCCTAATAATCCTTTAGGTGAGTGTATTTGGCTGAATCCAAAATCACCCCCTAAACCCTCAATCACTATTCAGTTTACATGAAGGAATGAATGAGTAGATCGGCTGTACACTCGTTATTGCGGTGCAATGTTGGATAGAATGAGTGCACTCAATAATGTCCACTATGGTTTCCGACACCACTACAAATGGCTATCCCTTCAAATGATGCCCTAGTTGAGGGTATAGGGAGCGATTTCAGATTCAGCCTATGAAATCAGTCACAGTGAAACTCCTAGGCTCTGTAAATAAATAAATATATACATACAAATCACTCACAAAACGCGACATATGCTAAATAGCAAATCTCAACTGCTTGATTGTTTATATCGTCACGAAAATGTAAGCTACACTATTGCCAAAAGTTTTGGGATATCTGCCATTACATGCACATGAACTTTAATGATATCCCATTCTTAATCCGTAGGGTTTAATAGGGAGTTGGCCCACACTTTGCAGCATTAAAAAATTGTCCAAAATGTCTTGGTATGCTAAAGCATTAAGAGTTTATTTCATTGGAACTAAGGGGCCAAGCCCAACCCCTGAAAAACAACCCCACACCAAACTTTACACTTGGCACAATGCAGTCAGACAAGTACCGTTCTCCTGGCAACCGCCAAACCCAGACTCGTCCATCGGCTTTCCAGACAGAGAAGCGTGAATTGTTACTCCAGAGAACACGTCTCCACTGCTCTAGAGTCCAATGGCGGCGTGCTTTACACCACTGCATCCGAAGCTTTGCATTGCACTTGGTGATGCAAGGCTTGGATGCAGCTGCTCTGTCATGGAAACCCACTCCATGAAGCTCTCTACACACTGTTCTTGAGCTAATCTGAGGGCCACATGAAGTTTGGAGGTCTGTAGCTATTGACTCTGCAGAAAGTTGGCGACTTCTGCACACTGTGCGCCTCAACATGCGCTGACCCCGCTCAGTGATTTTATATGCCCTATCACTTCGTGGCTGAGTTGCTGTTCCCAATTACTTCTACTTTGTTATAATACCACTAACAGTTGACTGTGGAATATTTAGTAGTGAGGAAATTTCACGATTGGACTTATTGCATAGGTAGAAACCTATCACTGTGCCATGCTTGAATTCACTGAGCTCCTAAAAGTGACCATTCTTTCACAAGTGTTTGTAGAAGCAGTCTGCATAGGTGGTTGATTTTATACACCTGTGGCCATGGAAGTGATTGGAACACCTGAATTCAATGATTTGGAGGAGTGTCCCAATACTTTTGGCAATATAGTGAGGGTTATCACCTACATCCAACTTTACCAGCATACATACAGCACACTCACATAAAGCAATAAATACTATATAGCAAATTTTGATTATGTAAACGTAAACTATATTAATCACATAGCTCTATGTATAAAATTGGAGATATATAAACTTTATCCATATAGATACAATAGGCCTATACTCACATAAAGCAATGTATATTGTGGCAAGAAGTTGTGGCCGAGGGCCGTGAGAGAACAGGGTGAGGCCGGTCTTGTAATCTCATGGCCCTCAGCCTCGACAAATCTCGAACTACAGTATAGACCTTATGTAACCCCGCCCCTTTTTAGCTCTGCACTTGTTGTGTTCTGTTTTATGGTTATATTTCCACAGCATGAAGATCTTACGAACTTATGAATGAACCACTCGTTTTGAAATCATCCTGCTTAGAAATGCTTGATATACAAATAAAGTTGATAATTTTCTTACTTCTGAAGATCCATTATTTAAAAAAAAAGATTTTAGCACTTTTGTGTGTGTAAGTGTTTGCAGTAATAAACCATAAAAAACAGATTGTGAACAATGAATCTGAAGTAAGATTCTGTGGTTGGAAGATTCATGACTGCGGTGAGTCCCATCTGGTCTGGGGCTCTCCTGAGACACTACAACCAGAGAGGAGGACTGAGGTTACACCACTGTACCGTAAATACAGCTGACACACTCATTTACTACAGCCATCACTGCTTTTCTCTCTAGGCAATCAGACACACATGCCTCAGTGACAATGTTATTTCTTAATGAAAATAAAATCCATCCAGGCTTTGTTCTCTCACTGAAAGACAACACCAGATGTAACCCTCCACCTTCAGAGAAAAACACAAAGAACAATAATTCAATCAATTTCATCTGTCTTTTAAAAGGGATCAATTTTCAGGCATTTAATAAGCATAATCGATTTATTTAATAGCCAAGTGGTCTAAAGTCCAAAGCTAGGCTTGAGGTTTCCTGTTTTCTATGGGAGCTAAACCAAACAAGAACTAATGAATGCAGCTTAGCTTACCGACACTCTGCTTGACTGCAGAACAAGGCCACCCTACTGTGCTGCCATACTGAGACAGGTCTAATACACTACCCACTCACACAGCTAGCCAACAGTCCTGGAGTTATGACACAATAAATCTAATGAGAACAGTGAAACACAAATTCCACTTCAATTCCAACAGGAAACACCCAGCACTATTCACCTGTCAATCTTCCACTCAAACTCCTCCCCCCATGTCCGAGGATCTTCCTGCAGCCATGGCAGCCGGGGGAAAAAGAGGCCTCTGTAACTGGCATCTGGACTGCTGGCTCAAACTGCTAATCACCTCATTTTACTAGTAATTAGCTGATTAAAATAGGCATTTAAGGCCAGTGTCAGGGCTCCCGGAAACCACACATTATTGAGAAAGGAAGACAGCTGCCGGCTGTAAAAGACAGGGAAAGACTGTTATTGAAGCGAAGCATTATGCCAGCGATGTGCTTTTTACGCGTACAGAGTGGTAAGATCCGGGGTAATTGACTGTTAAATGATCAAAATTGGACCCCACTGTGAGTCAGATGTCTTAAATAATTCAGGAAATACATAACGCCTCCTCAGCCATACTCTTTATCTATACAGAGGTGACAATGACAACAATGCTGTAAAATGCTAAAGTGAATAGGGTTTGCATAAATAAATTAAAATGTTGCCATTACGGATACTATAAATTAAACAAATCCCCCATATAGATGATGAATAAAAAAACAGGAACAGATGCTTTGAGGTTTTTGAGTAACTCCGTTTTAAGTCAGTCACTGATGAGCATCTGGAGCCCTAAATACAACATAGATATTGAATAAAGGACAGTTCCAAATATGAAAATGTATCATTGAATTATGTTCATAGCAACCAATTATGGTTCCTTATTTCTAAATAATAAATATAATTTCTTAGGCTTTAAAACTGAATTTATTGAATACATTTGTTTCATTGCACAGGAGGATGTACACGATAAATAAAAAAAAAATTTTGATTTCTAAAAACTAGGTATAAGCAAAAAAAACATGTATCACCATATTCTCAAACATTTTAGCTAATAAGTATGTATATAGCAAGATGCAGAAAGTTTATATATTCGTGATTAAATAACTACTTAACATTGCCTTCAAAATTTAATCACTTATCTATAAAAATGATCTGCATCTTGTGATATACATACTTATCAGCTAAAATGTTTGAGAATTTAGTGATAATTATTTATTTTTTGCTTATCCTAATGTCTATAGATCAAAATGTTTTTTTTTGTTTTTTTAATAAATAAAATAAACATAAAACTACTCACACCTCAAAATAGTCCATCTATTATAAATCAACATTTCTTGCCAAAATACATCAATTACAACAGAAAGCCATGATTTTATATATGTTCACACTTCTGCGATAAGTGAATGTCAACAAATTGACATCCTTCTGACAGCAGCATTAATGGAGACTTGGGTCAGATCCTCCATTTGGCCTGGTAATCACACCCTCCTCACCTTTCCATGTTATCCCCTGTCCTTCCACTGGTCACTGATTCTCAAAAGCCCCCTGAGGTGCTTCTGTGCTAAACCAGCCCTGACAAAGCTTCACACGCTACTGTGATAGACGATGCTCTGAGCATTTATCTCAAGATCACAATTTTGAGGCATTTTTCAGCTGCTTTTGAATCCCAGCTGCCAGCTTGACCGATAGAGAGGTGAAGAGATGCTAAAGCCCCGTAAGCTCTTGCCTCCAGCTGGACTCTACATTATGAATGCTCTTGACTTCCTGCCGCAGGGTTGCCTTGGAGACGAGGACAAATCTGGACTGGGCACACAGTGATATTCAAATGCTCCCTCTGAAGCAGAAAAAGAGAAACGACTAAATTGTTTCTCTTGACACTTTCACATTAACATGTTGCACTTGTTTGAATGGGGTAGAAAGAGAGAGGCACTTAATTCCTGGTTAAGAGGAATAAATAAAGGAAACATGGGAGTTCTGTAGATGCCAGCACTGCTGCTTTCCATCAAACGGGAATCCAGCCCAAAACTGTGTTAAAACATCATTGATTAGACTGCAGAACACTACACATAATGTAAAACAGTGACTCTGAAGTGCTGGGTGGAAAAAAGGCTTGGTGTCAGCATCGTTACGTACCACCATCAATCAATCAAACCAAATATCACCTAGTTAACAATGTTCACTCCAAGTTTTTAGCACTGGGCAAAGCAGCCATCTCTTTGCGTGCAAGCTTAAGTGTCAGCAACATATACATTATACTATATATTTTTATTTTTACTATAAATGTAATTTTTTTGTAATACATTTTTCATTCAGCAGACACATTAAATTGATCAAAAGTGACAGTAATTTATAAATGTTACAAAAGATTTCTCTCAAATAAATTCTGTTCTTTTGAACTTTCTATTCATCAGAGTTCTGAAACAAATGTATCATGGTTTGTACTAAAATATTAAGCAGAACAGCCATTTTCAACATTGTTATAATAGGTTTATTGAGCACCAAATCAGCATATTAAAATGATTCCTGAAGGATCATGTGACACTGAAGACTGGAGTAATGATGCTGAAAATTCAGCTTTGCAATTATAGAAATACATTATATTTGAAAATATATTAAAACAAAAAAAAGTTATTTTAAATTGAAATATTTCACAATATTACTGTATCTTTGATCAAATAAATGCCTGCTGGGTAAGCATTAAAGATTTCTTTGGTAGTACAAATTAGATTAAAGGGTATATAACACACACAGTTTCTGCCAGTCTCATGTTAATCTTGAGTACCTATAGAGTAGTACTGCATCCTTCATATCTCTGAAGAGAGCCGAACTCGTGCAGGCGTGCAGTGGGCAGAGCTAAAGAGTCAAGAGCATGCACGCATTATTCCTGGATAACTTTCTATTCACTATACGTTTGTGTTGTTTATGTTATATGCACTTACGTGCCAACAAAACACAGACATTTGATGCAGTTTCACTCACCACCAGCGATTTCGACTCATGATCAGGAACAAACAAAAACACTTGCAGAATTCAGTTGCTGCTCTGAAAAAACAAACTGCATCCACTGTTTAACACTGGGTTATTTGGGAAGCTGAACAAGGTTATCTTTCCCTCACAACCAAAAACACACTTCTTTAAATGACATTGTTGATTTCGTGATCTAAAAACAAAATGATAGCGCTGCCGACAGCTTACCCGAATGAAGCTCTTTGATGGCCGTGCTCTTGCTCTTACTTGGGTTGACGTGCGTACGTGCTCATCCGGGAGAAGTGCCCATTCAAGCAATTCTGCTCTTTATGACATCATACAGGGCCAAACGTTCCGAAACTTGTTCAAATCCTGAAGGAGTGTATTTGGCACAGAAATACTCTGTCATACAGCCAACCCATTTTTTACAATTTTGTGTCATGTTTAGCATGAGAATCCAACTCTTTAATAGTGTAAATAAGTCAGAATGCATGAAATAGCATTAGAGCCCCACTACAAAAAATAAATAAATATGAATTTGAATATTTTTTTAAAAGCATATATTTTGAGGGTTCTACTGTTGTACACACACAGTCAATGATGGGATTCTCTGGTGTCACTCATTCTCCCGCAGGATAACACAATCCTGAACTCCAGCAATACACTAACAGACAGAAAGTGTGAGGGGGAAGCCAGAGAAAGTGTAGCTCGGAAACTGAACAAACCCACTCTACCAGGAAACGCACCACTCCTGGGACATACGCAAACAAAACACACACTCTCTGGCAGCGCTCCATAAGACTCATCCTTACAACAACCCCAAACACGATAAAATATTAATCCAGAACCTCAGGTTCAGTTCTCAAAACATTTGAAACAATATAAGACTGAAATATCAAAGAGGTTACTGAATTCCCAAATCTCACACTGTCAGGTAATATTCTCTAAACAAAAGACAGGAACCCAGATTAACAATCAGAAAAAGCAAACAATTTTCAAACTTAGACAACTGGACCAGCAGGAGGGAGGCAGCTAAAACTCCACACATGCCCTTGAGAAAGATTCTGGGAAATATTAAAGGAATGTTTAGGAGTACAGCATATGAGTGGTGCAGGGTAAATATCATGAGGTTCATGAGGAGTTGAGAACGATTGAGGCCGTTCCGAATGTAATATCATCGCAGTCTCAGAGCGGCCCATAGGCGTCAGATTAATCACATGGCACTCAGAGAGATGCACGTATGCGGCTGGAATCTGTCAGTGGAAAGGTTAATAAATGCAAAAGCATAGAGGAACATGGGAAAAAAATGCAATGAAAAGTCATTTTACAACATGCATACTCCATGTTCCTCCCAGCAGTAAGTATAGAATATACAGACATTCAATATCACTGACATCATATTATTAGTCTATACTGCACCGCACCAGAGTAAGATTTGATTAATAACTTCCCGCAATCATTCAAATTCATGTTTTGAATTCTCTAAAGCACATCTGTGTTTTATCTAAATAAATGTAAATTAAAACAAAAGCAATTTTGTTACACGTAAATTTAGGAATCAAAATATTATAATGTTACAGTAATAAAAATGGATATTAATTTTGAGATTTGCATTAATCAGGGATATTAAATTATTTGTTTATTTAAAGATTAACTAAGCGAGTATAAAATGGCACACAAGTCTAATTGTTAAAACAGAAAATGAGCATGCACAATTAAATAAACAATTTTGACCAAAATATATCCCAGATTAATAAAATAAATCTCTAATATAGGCCAATAGCCAACATGATATGCATCCCTAGAAATGACCAAAAAAACCTACCTAACTGACATTTACTGTAAAAACTAAGGGTAAAATGCATGAATGTATTGCAATGCAGCAATCTGACAATGAAAATGAACTAAAAATGCACTAAAATGACTGTAATAATATTTTCACTATTTTTTTTTTACATTTTGTTCACTTGTAAACATACATCAAGGGTCCTATTTTAACGATCTGAGCACACGGTCTGAAGCGCCTGGTGCAGGTGTACTTAAGGCGTGTCCAAATCCACTTTTGCTAGTTTAACGACGCCCCGGCACATGGTCTAAAAGGGTTGTCCCTATTCTCTTAATGTGTAATGGGTGTGTTTTGAGCGTAACATGCAATAAACCAACCAGAGTCTCATCTACCATTCCCTTTAAAAGCCAGTTGTGCTTGCGCCATGGCAGATTCGCTATTTACATGGTGGAATTTGCGAGCGGAAAGACTGAACGCTTCTCCAGAGAGGGATACTTTTGTTTTTAATATTTAAAAATGTTTGTGTGCTGCTGTGTGTGTGTAATAAGAGTGTACGCACGTTGTGCACCCACCTATAGATGCATATTACAATAAAAAATATTGCACCATTGACTTTAGACCAGGTTTCAGCAATCGTTTTCAGTAGCCTCAAAATAGCAACGTGCCAACAATGCGCCTGAACACACCTCGTTTTCAGACATGGCCGCACAAATGCACTTGCCATTTAAACAATGTGGCACAGGACTTGAAAATAACTGCGTAAGGCTGAAACTAGCAAAAAAACACTTGCATCACGCCTGGCGCAGCATTGAATCTAATTGTGACCAAATTTCACAATTCACCAAGACATTTAGGCAAAAAAAAAACTAATTACACCCCTAATGAAAACTAATAATTGATGAGGAGCAGAGCTGGGCCTCTCTACATGCCTTCAGTCCCACTAATGTGCCATTCTTACCCTCCAAACATACAAAATCAATCTAAATCAATTCAAACAAAAAGGACACAAACAAGCTTTAATAATTCATGAATCGGGATCCAGGTTCGTTTTAACCACATCTTTATGGTGATCATTATTGTCACACATCTGTGCAAAGTCACAGATCCATTAAACAGCTGCTTTTCTGTTTTCATTGCTTTTTATGCCAATTTAGCTGTTTTAGCTGGATTATTGCCATTATATTATAAATACTCTCTCAGAGAGCAGACTTGTCTCTACAATCTCATAGGGCTGCATACACGAGGATGATGTCAATCAATGTTCTTTTTAAGTTCATTCATTCTGTTTTTCAATCAAGGTCATCTTTTTTGACTAGCTGCTGTCCTGCCATGCCATACTGCCTCGCAGAAGAGAGTATTTTTCAATATGGATACTGTGCCATTTTCATTTCTGCAATAAATTAATGTGGCTACTCACCTTCTCCGTCCCTCTGTCAAACACCTTTAAAAGCTGATTAATTCCCCCCCTCTGCAAGGAGAGCCTCATCAATCTTTCTCTACCTTGACAGCGTTCAACTGTGCCACGCTATCCAGTTGTTATGGGACTGAATGGACAGAGTCCTATTGATAACTCAATCATCAACGCTGGCCCATGTGAATGGAGACACTTGCCTCGCAAGGAAAGACCATGGAATTCAGCGGCTGATCGGCGATCCCTTGAGATCCTGCAGAGGCAAGTTCAATGACAGTCCCTGAAGTCAAGAGAAAACACTCCAGATGGCACTCTTGTCAGGTCTGTACTCTTCTTTGCTTTCATTGCTGTAATAGACTACAGCTGGGAGGGATTCCTAAGGATGTCAGCCAGTCTTGAACCCCTTACAAGACCTGTCCATCATACTACTTCTACATTTCCTGGACTGCAAGGTAGCATACAGTATGTGTGGGAACTCTTCAGCTGCATTAACAGCAAATTCAATTTAGTTAAACACCCAAGCATCTTGAAGTAATATATAGAATTTGAGAACAATTCCCAAAGGATTCCATGCATGTGCACAGGATGTATGAGGAAATAATATGTGCAGATAAACAAACTACTGAAGTGTCCATTCCCTCATTCTGATGAAGTCTAAGGTCTGCCGCTAAATTACAGTACTTCATCTTGGCCATATAATGGTGTGTTTACCTGAATCCCACAGAGAGAAATCTCATGTTGTAAATCATCTCATTCTTTGATCTAGAGTTGTGTACTACATCTGAGGGAGAGAAAGGCTCTTGTACAGAGAAAGAGTGATAGAGTGAGAGACAGAGAATGAGAAAGATAAACATCTAATGAGATGAGATGGATCTCCCCAGAGCGATCCAGAGATGAGGAGAAATATGACATTATGTGACCACATGACCATAAGTGACAAAATACAAAAAGCATTAGAGGAAAGTTGTTCAGATAAACTAAAATATAAAGGTCACAATCACCAGGCTTAGAAAAAGTCGGGAAAACCGCAAAATATGGCACATAAAAATAGGAGCAACACGTTGGTATAACAGGAGAAACACATCTGTCTATTTTTGCCAAATCTTAAATGGTTTGAAAAAATAATACATCGCATTTATGTTGCTCCAACACTTTGTAAACACTTCAGTGTTAAACATTCATGCAGAATATTTATTGGTGAAAAATGTATGTGCAAAGGTTGGTTTAAGGTTAAATATAAGTATAGTATGTAGTTTCTGCGACACTACTGGACCTAGCGGAATATTTTCAAACGCCCCTTTCACACATTGTGCCTCCCCCAACTCAAACATCACAACCACAGCTCTTATGGGTGCTTGTGAAGGCATTTCTAAACAGGTAAAAGTTTGCTACTTTCAATAAAAGGTCCAACATATTAGATACTTATAGCTTTTAGCTGTGTTGCTATGCATTATAATTAAGCAACTTATTGGCTTAACACTTCGTTTAGAGCGAACGTGAGCGTCTTATAATAAACTCAACCAACTCAACTGCACTGGACACATTTTTAAACACGAGGCTGTCTACACTGGGCACATCAAAGTAACCATTATAAACTGGTACATTTGTCTTTCTGAACGGATGCATGATGATGCTATACAGTTTTAAAGCATCCATGACCCGTTTAATCTCTGAAGGTCTAAATGCAGCGAGTTTTTGCTTGCACTTCTGTAACGAAAGATGGATTTCTTTTTCCATGTAACACATCAGTCAAGGTCTTACATGGCTAAATACCCTCTGGCTCTGCCTACTACAATAGCCACACCCAAAACTCTCGCTATTGGTTGAGGTAGAAAGAAATTGATGGATCGGAGGGGACCACTCCTAGTGTTTTGATGGTGCCTGGGAGGCTCAATGTGAAGGAGGTAAACCCACGAATGGCAGTAGCCAATGAACAACAAACTGGGTTAAGAGAATGTATTTTAATACATTCAAAATACAAAATATCTTACAAACTTCACCTTTAAAGGGATAGTTCACCTCAAAAGGAAAAATCATGTTTATGTTTTTTTGCTTTTTGTTTTAATTTTTTTACCCTTGTGTAGTCCCTTACCTTTATGACTTTCTTTTCTGGAAAGTAAAATGAGATGTATCATAAATTGTTCATGATGCTTTTTTCCATACAATGGTAGTGAATGGTGACCAGGTGCTGTTAATGACATGACATCTGAGATTTACAACGGAAGAAAAGATTTTCAGTGAATGACGACTTAAAATGGAAATATAGTGCAAGTCAAATGGACTACTGATTGACTACAAGATTGACAGCCCTTGGTGACCATACAGTTTCATTGCATAGAAAAGATTCTGCCTAACGTCTTATGTAATCTTTGGAAGACAAAAAATCATTTGGAATGACATGAGGCTGAGTAAATGATGACATAATTATTATTTTTTGGGTGAACTATCTCTTTAAAAGCTCTGTGGCTGCCATTGCATGAATATCTGAGAGCAATTGTCCTTGTGTGTATGCATTTGTCTTGCGTGTGTGATTTTGTGTCAGGGTATGGATTTAACAACATCCCACCCATTTTGCGATCTGTAAACTTGTACATTCTCCGTTAATGCTCCCTCCGGAGCCAGCCGATCCCACAGAACAAGAGGCATGAAAAATTCAGCCAGCGTGCCCAATCCTTGCTGCAATTATGCATGAGCAGAACGGCTGGCTGAACAGAGCGAAACTCAATGCATACACTTTACATACCATTCCACTGACTACCAGGCTGAATCTGTGCATGCTCAGCTCAGACATTCACACTGTCTGTAGAGCACTACATGACAGGCAATCAGAAGCCCTCCAGCTCTCTCCTGATAGTGCTCGCTGTGATAATGCCTTAGCATCACACAACCGTACAAATCTGCAGCAAAATTCAGACAGGGCAGAGAGAAAAATTACCCTTTGTAAGTGCAACATACATGTGCATGTCACGTACTGGTAACAAATCACTAAAGACTTTTGAAAATTGAACATAAAAACAGTTTATGATTTTAAAACCCAAAGATGTAACCATTTATTTCACAAGTAGGGGTTAGGCTAACATAAAAAAGTAACTTGGGATGCACAATATATCAATTATTGTCCCATTTAAAAGATATTACAAAGTACCGTAGGTGTGAATGCGTGTGTGAGTCCCAAGCCATGTAAAGGTGCGTTCACACTACCAGCGACTTTGTTGCTGCATGTCCCCAGTGCCTGGCGGTGAGGTCGCTAGTGGCTGTCCCCGCTACTGGTTGCCTAGTAATGTTTGTAAATGACATTCATGGATGTTACTCCATGTTGTAGACAACAAATCAGTTTTCTTGCTGCTACAAACAAACATCACGGAAGGAAAAGTCTAAATATAAATGGAATCAATCATATAAAATGCCTAATATTAAAGATGAACGAGAAACAGTGAGTGCTCTTTGCTATCGCGGCTATTTATTTGTAGCAAAAGGGCAAATGCCGATCTCTGGGCTAACGAAACCATTCAGACTCGGAGTCAGCACGGCGAGAACCACCGTATGTACACAGAGACATATTAAATTATAGGACAGCTGCTGACTGCTAAAGCTTCTTCATCTTTCCTCGGCACTGAAGAGCGACGGATCACGTGCGCTCCACTGACTTCACTCCAACTTTCTTGCTTCGCTGGACACGCCCCATCCGGTCGCCAACGGCCACTGTCGCTCGTGTCACCAGAAATCGCCCGCTCTCCATTGAAATGAATTGGAACCAGTCGCTTTGTTGCTGATAGTGTGAACGTACATTCATGGACAGTCTGTCACATATTGGTGAGATATGGCCCACAGAATCACCAAAAGTCGACTGAAATGATTAATGAATAGTGATTTAATAGCACATGTTCATTTCCCCTATTTTTACATTTAGACTCCCATCATCTAATGCTCACTTTAAGGTTAATCTTTAGAACACTATGAATTTAATAACAGTTAAATGTCATCTTTAGAAAATCTCAAAATGAATATCCATTTTTCATACTGTAAAGATCAAATTTGATCATACTGTTTATACATTTATAAATTCATTTAAATGTATTAAAACAAAATTATTAGATGAATATTGAAGGAATGTGTTTCCCCGTGTATGATGTTATTAGTTGTTATCTTAGACTCTCACACATGCACACACACACACACTACATTTCTTTAGTCATTTCTTACCACCAAAGAAAGGGGCCTTTTCCATGACACCACTCCAATCAGTCCAGACAAAAGCACCTGAAACAAAAAGAAAACAGATTTTGAGACTAAAGAAAGAAGCTCTGCCTCTCACTGGGCCAGTTTAAAACCAACACTGTCAAGTGAAATCACATCTCAGGATTACAGGAGACTTTCTCACAGGTGAATTTATCAATATTTCATGTGCAGGGAGTGATACGGTCATCAGGTTGGTACGAGGAATTCTGTGAATATAGTGGAGAGGTAAAAAAAAAAAAAAAAAAAAAAAAAAAAAGTGCGATTACACTTTTATAGCCGGCGCAGAACTTGTTCTTTCTTTCTGTTCTCTGTCTTTTTCTCCTTCACCCTTCATTAACCAGCAGCACTCCACTCGGAGACAGTCTCTCTTTCGCATGCCCCTTCACCCGTTAACCCATCATGTCCAGCAGGCCTCTCTCCCTCATTCACACTTTTTACCCATGGGACCTTGGTGCTGCGCTACAATCACAGTGGCATCTCAGATAAACCAACAGGAGCAGAGCTTAAATGCACATGCAATGGGAATGAAACGTTAGCATTGAAGCTGGTGCTGTCAGCAGTTTAGAATGTAAATTCAGGTTATAAATAATGCTACAGATGGAATTAAAGGCTTAGGAATATATAGTTCTTCCTATGTAAAGGAGGTGAATGCTGACTAGTGTGCATGCCGACTTATTCTCAGTCACTAGAATGTGTTTGCTGGCAGATCAGTGAGACAGTCTGAGGAGTGATCGATCTGAAGATTATAGGATTATGCCATTGTGTGCAATCACACACAGCTGTGGGATTAACAACCACAAACATAAAGGAAAAGTGCATTATAAATAAAATAAAAAAAAAAGGTAAAAGGTAAGCAAAAGCTTCATTTGGTCTGTGCTGGTCTCAAAAAAGAAATCCCTTACATATATAAAACACAGTGTATTCCCAGAAATTATGCTTGGGCCATTTATTAAGACATTTCTTTAACGCATAAGAACATGACATGAGATTATATTTTATGAGAGAGGAAGTGTATACAAGACAGATGCTTCAGAGAGATGATGTGAGAGATGATTCACATTGTATTTGCTCTCTTGAATTATTGATCCTCTTTCAGTAGCAATTGAGAAGGAGAAAGAGATGGAGAAAACTAAACCAAGAGTGCAGAAAAAAAGATGCTGAGAAAGAGTCAGTTAAAGATAAGATTGAAAGAGAGGAAAGGCCTGGCTGGTGTATGTGTGAAAAGAGCAGCAGCACAAAAGAGCTCACTGAAAGGAATATTCAGGCGTCATGCAAAATTCTATTCCTTTGCAAAATCATATCACCCTTGGACCCCTAAATCAATTCAATTCAATTCAATTCAATAAATGATTCTATGGGGGAGTATTCTATTTAGTGCCTGATTAAAAATACAATATTGCGTGCTGATGTATATGGCATGAAATGGAAAGTCAACCTATCTATTTTTTTTTTAATCAAAATGTCATAACTAAATGTTCCGGGGAAACGACAGAACTCCTTCTAGTGATGTTTGCCAAACTTCTCCAATCATATAGTCCACTTTAACCACACACAAATTTCTTACAATTGACTACAAGCTTGCATTCAGATCTGCCAACATAGAATATTTTATCGTATGAGTATCTGAGCATGCAGTATATCAAAAGAAAAAGCAACAAATCCTGTGTTTTGATCAGGAGATTCTGACTCTTTGAATTTAAATGGGCCGCTGTTCTTAGTTCTTCTGATATTGGGAATAATACAAACCATTTATCATGAACAGCAACCCAAATATGTTTACCTTTATATGACTCACAGATTATGAAATGTAAATGTATGCACCGAGGGATGTTTGTCAGAATGTTTGTCTGTGGTAAATGACGGCATGCCACAGATACTGTCAGAAACACACGCACACACACAAGTCTGGTTCACCATCTCTGTGGGGACTCTCCATAGACGTAATGTTTTTTATACTATAAAAACGGTATATTCTATCCCCTTACACTAACCCTACCCATCACACAAAACTCTCAGCATTTTTACATTTTCAAAAAAACTCATTCTGTATGATTTATATGCTTGTTTCCTCATGGGGACCTCAATTTAGGTCCCCACGGTGACATGAGTCCCCATGAGTCATTCAGCATTTAGGTTGAAGTCCCCACCGGGATAGAAAAACATGAAAACACACACGCACACACACACACACACCCTACATTAGCACCTGCTACCATTTGAACCCTCCACGTCCTACATGTCCCCATTGAGAACTTTCCCTTATTATTCTCAGCCCTGTGCCTGAATTAGGGCTCCCTACTGACTCTCAGTACATTTATAGCACATCTGGAGAGCAGGTTAGTGATGCGTTTTAGAGCAAGTGGGACTGCAGAGGGTCAGCTACATGGAAAATAAAAATTGGTGTATAAATTTGCTGGATAATGCACAGAAGGATAAATGCGGGTCAAACTTTTCTAGCTTTATTTGAGGACATCGGTTACATTGCAGTCATTAAACATCTGCAACCATCAATCCCATATTCCTCACATCTCCAGAGGTGCAGTAGAGAACATATTGAGCCCTGGGTGGGAAGCCTCGCCGGTGATTTTCTGCCTGTGCGGTTGAGTCTGTGGAGAAATTGTTTTCTGGAAAGAGGCAACGATAGCAAGCAATAATCAAAGAAGGATTTCACCCTCGGCTGCGCTCTCAACAGGATTAAGACGCACCACTCACTGACATTAGCCACTAAAGCCTTTTAGCTCAGTCAGCAGCGCTATGAGAGGAGAGAGAGCCCTTCAGTCAATTACTACTCGGTCTAATATATGTACATGTCATACAGCCCATATCACATACACCAAAAATGACAACTTGCTTGACTGTGAGGACCAGATTCAGCTCCAGTCCAGTCTGCTGAAACTGGATTATTAGGAAAAATCAGAGGGAATACAAATTTCAAACAGTGCTAGATCAAACACAATGCGGTTTGGGAAACTGCTCTTGGCTGTCAAAATCAAGACTAAACTTGTAGCGGTTTGCATATTGAGTGTGCTGTGAATGTGGTCTGCAGAGTGTGAGGGTGCTGTGGGTCACAGTCTTTAAATCACAGTGAATTGTTTACATAGCAGTGATATACAGCTGTCCCCTCCCCAAACTGAGCAAGAGATACAGCATTTGACCTGAACACTGTTGGATGAAAGTATTAGTATTTGAGGGCCACTTTGAAAAACAACAGGTAATCTGTATGTCTGTGTGAAATAATATGTGCGAAAGAAAGAATAAACAGGGATGGACATTGTTAATGGTCCAATAATTATATTTTTGGTATTTTTGACAGTAATTTTGGAAAATTACAAATGTGTTTGTTTTTGATTATTTAAAAAGAACCAGCTCATATGAGTCATTCGTTGGAGAATCAATTTGTCTACACAGGGTCACACTATGGTTTTGATTTACTAAAAATAACCATTTCATAAGAGTCAGTCATTTTGACAGGAATCCTTGGATTATACTTTAGGTCATGCTGCATGGTTCTGATACACTACGAAGGGCTGACTCATAAGAGTCATTACACTGGCTGTGCTGCATGGTTTTGAATCACTAAACATAACTGTTGCATAAATGTCATCCTTTCAGGAATGGCGCTATTGATTCAGTAGCAGTGTTGCAGTGCCATTGCACAGCGGTGCTTTGAAACACTGTCACCGAAATTTAGTATTGACAGAATGCACATGCGAGAACTATTGATGTAAATGAACTGTATTCGGTAAAAGTGTCATGAACCTCTCCATCACCCCCTCCCAGAAGGTGGGAAAAGGGGAGACAACAACCAATAAAACACAGACCTGCAATACACTCATTATACAGACACATGAATATTAAAATGTGAGTTGAGGGCACCTTGATGCATTTTAAAAATCTACCCCTATATGACAACAAATTCCTAAGAATGAGGGAGGCACACATTAATATGTGCATACATGGTGCTGGTTCATGTTTAGATCACTACAGTATGTGAAATATGTCCAAAAAACTTGAAACACGCTTACTCCAGTCCGTATATGAGCTATGATCTGTGTTACAAGCATTGTTAAACTCATCACGGCATTCCACGCAAAAAACACTCTCATGTAACATGTTGTTTGGATTCTCTGCTGTAATACAATCTCATGCGTATTGTATTACAGTGCAGTGATTGGGTTAAAAGTACATTTTTATGAATAAATGCAGAAAAGCGCTCAGAACCGGATGACGTAGAATCGTGCTCTCCATCCCCGGCAACCAATTACACACTCCGGATGCACGCTTCTGCGTCTGATTCCGTGGCGTTGCTTCGACTTTGCTTTTCAACCCGGAAGAACAAAATTGCTTAAAAAAAACGCTTTTGATTAAATTTATGAGTGCCTTTAGTGTTTTCAGTGATGTGCAGCCTATACATATCTGTTCACATCTTACAAACCCGATTCCAAAAAAGTTGGGACACTGTACAAATTGTAAATAAAAAAGGAATGCAATAATTTACAAATCTCATAAACTTATATTTTATTCACAATAGAATATAGATAACATATCTAATGTTGAAAGTGAGACATTTTGAAATGTCATGCCAAATATTGGCTCATTTTGGATTTCATGAGAGCTACACATTCCAAAAAAGTTGGGACAGGTAGCAATAAGAGGCCGGAAAAGTTAAATGTACATATAAGGAACAGCTGGAGGACCAATTTGCAACTTATTAGGTCAATTGGCAACATGATTGGGTATAAAAAGAGCCTCTCAGAGTGGAAGTGTCTCTCAGAAGTCAAGATGGGCAGAGGATCACCAATTCCCCCAATGCTGCGGCCAAAAATAGTGCAGCAATATCAGAAAGGAGTTTCTCAGAGAAAAATTGCAAAGAGTTTGAAGTTATCATCATCTACAGTGCATAATATCATCCAAAGATTCAGAGAATCTGGAACAATCTCTGTGCGTATGGGTCAAGGCCGAAAACCATACTGGATGCCCGTGATCTTCGGGCCCTTAGACGGCACTGCATCACATACAGGAATGCTACTGTAATGGAAAAATCACAACATGGGATCAGGAATACTTCCAGAAAACATTGTCGGTGAACACAATCCACCGTGCCATTCGCCGCTGCCCGCTAAAACTCTATAGGTCAAAAAAGAAGCCATATCTAAACATGATCCAGAAGCGCAGGCGTTTTCTCTGGGCCAAGGCTCATTTAAAATGGACTGTGGCAAAGTGGAAACTGTTCTGTGGTCAGACCAATCAAAATTTGAAGTTCTTTTTGGAAAACTGGGACGCCATGTCATCCGGACTGAAGAGGACAAGGACAACCCAAGTTGTTATCAGCGCTCAGTTCAGAAGCCTGCATCTCTGATGGTATGGGGTTGCATGAGTGCGTGTGGCATGGGCAGCTTACACATCTGGAAAGGCACCATCAATGCTGAAAGGTATATCCAAGTTCTAGAACAACATATGCTCCCATCCAGGCGTCATCTCTTTCAGGGAAGACCTTGCATTTTCCAACATGACAATGCCAGACCACATACTGCACCAATTACAACATCATGGCTGCGTAGGAGGAGGATCCGGGTACCGAAATGGCCAGCCTGCAGTCCAGATCTTTCACCCATAGAAAACATTTGGTGCATCATAAAGAGGAAGATGCGACAAAGAAGACCTAAGACAGTTGAGCAACTAGAAGCCTGTATTAGACAAGAATGGGACAACATTTGTCTCCTCAGTCCCCAGACATCCTCCAGCAGTTCCTTATATGTACATTTACACGCATTAACGCACTTTGCTCGGCTTTAGGGAGGCCGGCTACACTGCAGTCACAGGACTTCACGACATCAACAATGGCACCAAAGAACTGTGTTTTTGGTTGTCAGGGCAAGACAACCCTGTACAGCTTCCCAAAGAACCCAGCGTTAATGGGATAGTGGATGGAGTTTGT
Source organism: Paracanthobrama guichenoti (assembly GCA_018749465.1). Lineage (NCBI taxonomy): Eukaryota > Metazoa > Chordata > Actinopteri > Cypriniformes > Gobionidae > Paracanthobrama > Paracanthobrama guichenoti. The sequence continues at coordinate 29,266,915 of CM031949.1, forward strand.
TTTTCCAGAGCAGCAACAGAGTTGTGCAAGTGTTTTTGTTTGTTCCATTGCATTTTGGCGACGATTTGTTTTTATAAACAAGGCCCAGTTCGACGCCGGATTTGTAGCTTGTCTAATGCTGAAAGATGGAACGGTCCCAGTATAGAAGCCGTTTCCGCCACAGTTGAGTAAAAATATGATTCTTTAAGTCATAATAATGAGAAACTTTCTTATAATAATGAGAAACTTCCTCTTAATAATGACTTAACATCTCATAATAATGACTTAACATCTCGTAATAATGACTTAACATCTCGTAATAATGACTTAACATCTCGTAATAATGACTTAACATCTCATAATAATGACTTAACATCTCGTAATAATGACTTAACATCTCATAATAATGACTTAACATCTCATAATAATGACTTAACATCTCATAATAATGACTTAACATCTCGTAATAATGACTTAACATCTCGTAATAATGACTTAACATCTCATAATAATGACTTAACATCTCATAATAATGACTTAACATCTCGTAATAATGACTTAACATCTCGTAATAATGACTTAACATCTCATAATAATGACTTAACATCTCGTAATAATGACTTAACATCTCGTAATAATGACTTAACATCTCATAATAATGACTTAACATCTCGTAATAATGACTTAACATCTCGTAATAATGACTTAACATCTCGTAATAATGACTTAACATCTCATAATAATGACTTAACATCTCGTAATAATGACTTAACATCTCAATAGTGAGAAACTGTCATTACGATGCATTGTGCGCTTGCTATAGCTGAGGCGCCGGTACTGCTGATGCTGATTCATGCAAACAAAATTATGACATGCTGCTCATTGATCTGCCGCGACCCAACACAGGATGAATTGTGAACACATTAAGGAGTATTTTAACTGTGGTTTTAGCTACTAATGATTCAATTATTGCCTTATTATCTTATTATCTGAATAGCATTGAATAGCCTATCTCTGAACAAACGTGTTCTTGAGAGGACTTTAAGCAAGAACAAGCTTTGGTGCAGAAAGAACAGAACAGAGGTAGAGGTGGCTGCATGAGGTGGCAACATTCATTGAACAACTTCAAACCTCTGGCCAATGTCATGATTATTGATGGCACGCACACACACACACACACGTTGGTTGGATGGTGTTGTAACTGACAGGGCAACAGTGAGTTCTGCTGCTGCAACAGTTGCAACAGAAATATGAGGTTGTGATCGGGCAGCAGTACTTCAGTACACAGATAGTAAAATAATAAATAAAGAATAAAAATAAATGAATAAGATAACACATGTAATGCTTGCTGCCCGCCTCGCTTGATGTGCTGGAAGTTGTGCTCGCATGTGCAAATTGCGCATGCGTGGATTAAGTCATAATTACGAGAACGTTTCTCATTATTACAAGATGTTAAGTCATTATTACGAGAAAGTTTCTCATTATTATGAGATGTTAAGTCATTGTAACGTAGTTTGTATGTTCAGGGAAGGAGGAGGCGGGAATAAATAATAAATAAACAAACTGAAAGTAAAGGCGGCAGTCCCTCACGGACGACTGCCGCGCACACACATAACAAAACGTAAATAAAACACAACAAAATCCAGGCCTGGTCCTCTCTCGTCCTTCACTGGTGTCGCTCATCCTTATACTGTATGCCTCCGAGCTCCCTCATGCGAGGTGGCGCTCATTCTCAATCACGCACCGGTCTCGCTCGCTCCTCCCACGTCTCTCGCTCGTCTACCTCGCCACAGTCATAATTATGAGAAAGTTTCTCATTATTATGACTTAAAGAATCATATTTTTTTACTCAACTGTGGCGGAAACGGGCTTCCACAGAGCTCCAGAGGTTGAAGAAGTCACGCAATCTAAACTCTGCCATTTTAGCAGGCAATCAGGGGAGCGCTAGAGCGGCAGACTTTTTAAACCTTACTATTTCAACATAATGGACAGCTGATGTGTGCCAGGATGCCAGAACAGGCAGGGGAAAGCAAATGGGAAATCATTTTATCGTAGTAAGTTGTTGAATGCCATGAATTTCAGTTTATTCTTCATTCTTAACTACTCACGTAACTAATGATAAAAATAAGTTCCCATTAAATGCGATACTTAATTGTGAATAATATAAGTGCTTTTATATATAAATAACATCAAGGAAGGCTATTTGAAATTAAATTAAGTATCAATAAATAAATACTGAAACAAAAAAAGAAAAAAAAGAAATGACATTTATTGATTATGACCTATGGAACAGATGCACACAGCGGCGCACTGTTTTGGACGGGTTCGTGTTAACCGCTAACATATAACGTTAATCTATTCACATGTTTTCTCTCTTAAAATGTAAGCGCATGTAGGCCTGTATGTCAGCATTATCATATACGTGTAAAAAATTGAAGGGTGCGTCTCAATCAGCTCACCGGTTCAGTAGTCAGGGCACTGATCAGGACATAAGTCAATGGGCTGATCCCTGATCAGTGCCCTGACTACTGAACTAGGGAGAGCTGATTGAGACGCACCTGAAGTCTGGCATGTAAAACAAGAGCGTATTGATGCAGTTCAGTCTGCCTGCTATTCTATCTGTTAATGTTACTCCTGATTGGAGGCTTCCGTAAATATATAGTTTATACACAGATTTAGGCTTCAGTTAAGTTTAATGGTGCAACACAAACATACTTAGGAGTGCATAAGTTGTAACTTAGTGCCCATTTACGTCAAAACTAGGCTAAGTTAGTTGTAACTTGCGCACAGCTGGTGCAACAGGTGTCCTGACAGGAAGGCTATCTTTTATCGATACACGCGAAAAGCACCCCAGGGGCATTGTATGGATCTGTTATGTTTAATCTATTAAGTTTTGCTATGTACAAGTCTATGTCTTTTGAATTAAAGTGCACAGTGAACTCTGTTGCCTTGAAACTCATGCTGGCGCCGGCTGTTCTTGCCTGCCAAAACGGCGTTGTAAACAGAATGTGTCACGTGACCTCCGGAGCTCTATAGTCCCAGCGATAAAGGTTCGCGGTCGTGTGTTGTAACCGCAGGCGGCGAGTAAAACTGCTTCAAATGTCTGTGTGTTGTTGGCTATCGTCACGTAAGTACACATCAGTAAACAACATGATCTCGTGTAGTTAATTTATCAATGGAGCATGCGATGTATGGTGTGTGTTTACATTTGTTTAGCTGACCACTATAGGTGTCTGTTTGTTTATTGTAAAACCACCCCAAACATATTAAACCTAGGGGGACGTTCACACAAGCCGCACTTCTTCATTCAAATACGCTAACGTTACTATTCCATTGTTTTTCTATGTAAAAACACACTAGTCTGACGTGTAAAACCGTTCCGCTTGCTACTGCTTACGTTTAGTCGCATACAATAGTCCATAAACCAAATCATGTCCTCATAAACCATGAGTAAACACACACACCAATGTTGTAAAACTTGCGCATGACAAGCCGCTAAGCAAATACAGTTAACGTTACAGTACATACCACATGGAGACGTCCTGCTGTAGTCACTGTTGCTGCTGCTCCTGTTCAGTTTCAGCCTCCGGATCAGATTCTACATCATATATGTATGGTTGAATCTGATTGATACCCATGGTCTATTTAGGATAACTTTTCTTTTCCATGTTTAAGGATGTCACAGCTTTCAGACACTCTCAACACAATAGCTGGGCACGCTTGTGATTCTTTAGCTCCGCCCACACGATACACCTCCAGCCGCTCGGTTTTATTTGGAAAGACTCTGTACAGCGTATCTTTCTTTTATAAATATAATAAAACTAAAGACTTTTCGGATATATGAATGATGCAATACTACTCTATAGGTACTCAAGATTGACATGAGATTGACAGAAACTGAGTGTTTCACCCCCCTTTAAAAGTCTTGCCGACCCCAAACTTTCAAACGCTAGTGTATTATTTTAGAGTGTTAAACTTTTATTTTGGATACAATTAATCGATTTAATAATGCTAATTATTTTCTCAAAAATGTATAAAATCAATAAATAAATAAATAATACAATTGTGCCCAAAATGTAAATGCACAACTACACAGACACACATAAGTTTGTGTTCATTGAGTACGCCATCTAATATCATCAAATAAAAGCTGCTGCAATGTTCAACATTCCCTGACAGAAAGACTGAACAAGCAAATTTATAGCTACAGTAATGCACTCGGATGATCTTCTCATCTCTGTACCAAAATTCCACATGATCGTATATTCTCTCAAACTGATATTTTTCTTTTACATGATGCCCTGAAGGAGCAATGAAAATATTCAGAAGCTGAGCATCTAGCACAAAAAAATAATAAAAAAAAGACCAGAAGGCCATAAATGATCAAATCAAAAATCAGAAAACATAAGAACATGCACCACAATCTGTCAAACCCACTTCTACTCAACAGACTCCACGACACAGCTGTTCAGACAAGCTGCTGCTTGATACTATCGTTCCGACTGCAGTAACGACATCAGCAGGCCTCTGGTGATGTCAGCAGCATGGTCAAATAAGTGAGAAGATTTCAACCGGGCTCATGTGTGGCTGAACTGATGTCCATGTCGTGAGAGAGACCAAGATTTCTAATTTTCTCCTGCTGGTTCCTGTGATAAGCACACGTTCACTTGATATCATCATGGAAAGCGTGGGCTCTTCTCAATTAAGAAGGAAACTATGATCATATAGTAAATGCTATTAGATATAGGGATACAACACCCACTGCCCGCTGCAATGCCTGCAAATGACTTCAAGGCATATTTCTCAAGCATAGCATCCCTCACATACATACTAATGAAGGTGTGTGGCCTATCATCTTGATTTACATACATATTTATGAAGGTGCGTGCATACTTATGAAAGTGTAAAGCATCATGCATACTCGCATATACACTTATGCAGGTTTATGGCTCATCACCTTTATTCTATACTGCTCGAGTTGAGTTCAATATGTAAAGCATTTGGATGTATCCATAAACCCGATAATGATCATCAAGGCTGTGCGAGTGACTGAACGAAGGTCCTGGAATGAGGACACGGCACACTTACACATCACTCCCTAAAAGGGAGGGAAAGAAAGAGGGAGACAGAGGGACGGATGGGAATGGTGGTTCTGTTGCCGTGGAAACCCCTTTCTGGACACTTTCCAGGCTTTGTAATGATTTCCCATTTACCCCTCAGAGAGGAAGAGAGCGAAGTGACTCCTTCAGTATCAACATGCAACACACACTACGTTCAACAACGCTTCACTGCGAACCCCCGAAGACACGCACACACGCATAATCATATGGCATAAAAACCATGTGATGTAAAAGAAATATCCTCGCAATTTTCACATGAAAGATTTATCCATTCATTCTCTGTGTGGCGGATGAGTAGTAAATCGATTCTGCTCACATCCACTCTAGTACCAGAGAACTGAACTGAACCAGCAACAGTATCACTGAGCTCCAGATGGTATTCAGAAGCTGAACTCTTGGGCAGCTTGTGTTGTTTCTCTCTAAAGTGATGACCTGCACCTTGCTGCAGATTCGCTTCTATCTAATAAAATTACAGAACCATCACTGTCCTTGTCATGGCTGTAATCGTGTTAGGAGGGCACTCTTATCAGGTAAAAAAAAAAAAAACATCTCTCTGCAACAGCTAGCACACGTCCTAAAAAGGCATCTTCGAGCAGGTTACAGGGAAACTCGGGGTCTAGTATCTGCACGGATGAGTGCTTGCAGAGAGGAATGTTTGTAGTACACACAGGCCTGGTTTCACAGACAGGGCTTAGATTAAGACAGGACTAGGTCTTAGTTCAATTAGGACATTTAAGTAGCTTTTATAAATGTTCTTTAGAAAAAAAACATTACTGGTGTGCATCTTGAGACAAAACAATGGCATTGACATTAAGAAATGCCAGTGCAAGTTGCTTTCAGCTCAGACATGCATTTTAGTCTGGGACTAGACTTAAGCATTGCCTGTGAAACCAGGGGACAATGGTCTGGGTATTGATATAGATCATTTGGGTGTTTGCAAATATCAATGAAGTGTTTTGTGGGCAGAGCCTACCCCCTGGCAGAAAATTACAGTTCTGCAGTAGCACTCTATAGAAGCCATGCAATAAAACAATAAAAAGGTCATTTTGAGTATATATCTCACAATTTAGACCTTTTTTCTCCGAGTGGATATATGAACTCAATATTCTGTCTTTTTCCCTCAGAATTGTGGGGTTAGATTCTGTTTCACATACTGTCGATTTGATACGATTCTGTTTCGATTCAATTAATTTATTAACCAAATGCTTTACATGCAAGGAACCTTATACAGTACTTTGATTCACTATGAAAATATTAATATTTACAATTAACAATAGGGCCAAACTATATGTTGGGTTTTTATGTTTTATGGGGACTTTTTAAATATTGCTTTTTATACTAGCTATTCAAACTAGAAAATATTCTGTCCCCTAACCCAACCCAACACCTAAACCTACCCTATCACAGAAAACTTAAATCAGAAGCTGAACTCTTGGGCAGAAAACACCATTTAGTATGATTTATAAGCCGTTTTCCTCACAGGGACCAAAATATGTTCCCACAAATACTGGTATAACTATAATTGTAGGGACATTTTATCCCATTAATGAATGGTTTACTAGGACCACGCACACACACACACACACACACACACACACACCCTACCTTTCTTTTTCTCTTTTACGAATTCTAGCCAACTCTTCTCATAGGAATAGTAGCTTTTGAGAAAGTACAGTAGTAATGTTGTACAACAGTGTTTTTTTCTGAAACTCTTTTAGTATCGATCCCTATAATGCCAGTCTACAAATCCAAACCTGAGTGTTTATGAGGACACACATCCAAGTTTGGGACACATCAGGGAGAAACGCATGCTCTTTTTTAATTAAATTGAACAATCTGCGGATTAAAAGAGTGTCAGTGTAAATCCACCCCTGAAGATGGTGACATTCGGGAACTCCAGATATATCACATGGAAAGCTGGCAGCCGAGAAATCCTTCTGGCTTGTTTAAAAGCAACCACCAGATCACATGACTCACTGTTCAATTTAGAAATTGCATTCTGCTGTCACAGGCACACCTCGCAAATGAATAAAGCTGTACCTGTATGTACGTTCTGTGCCAATAGCAGAACATTGCTTGAATTAATTAGAGTCAAGAGTGGGGAATGAGAAAACTAGAGGAATGAAAATGACAGGGATGGTATTCTTTTGTTGAAAGGCTTGTGCATGTGTGTATAAGACGTATAGAGAGCATTTGTGTTTACACTGTGACCTCTCCATCACATTGGCTTCAGCTCCTTTGGGCTCTTGAGACACAGATGAGAGCTTCACTCAAATTAGATGCCACCACACTCAAACAGCAGTTTATTCCAGCACTAACACAATGGATCTCACAGGAAAAGGTCAAGGCCACTGTGATTGGCTGAAAATTTCTTAGCTCATTCAAAATGTAATTCACAGACTCGTGGTTACTTTGCTCTCATCTAGTCACCATCTCCGTCATTCATTTCCTTTTCCTCACTTTCTCTCATTCCACAAATCATTATTCCCTGTCTAACATCTCATACGGTTCTGAGCTTAGAACAAACAGCTCATCCTCATCGCCATGGAAACAGTGGGACAACAGCAGGTTCTCTGGTGTTACTGGGGGTTGGGCATCTCAATCATTCTTTCCCCTCCTCTCCCTGTCTCCCATGCTGTTATTCCTGTTTATCCACTTTCTGCACACAGATCTCCTCTGGAGACCATGCCAGAACGCACACATGGAGCTCCTCTGAGAGCTAAAATACCGCAATAACCACAGAAACTATTTGGAGTCGCAGCTCTGACCACTGATTGTCTTTAGTGAGATTCACCTATGAATTAGTTCTTAAAGCTCTCCAGGACATGTCCTGATCATATTTCTCCCCAAAATCAAGAAGAAATTATATATTTTGCACAAAGAACCTAATGTCTTCAAAAAATTTATTACTGAGAACAATGTAAATAAAATAAAATAAAATAATTTATTTTTTGATTTTAACACATAAAAGGCCCACTGAGGTGCCCTGAAACATGCTGCCGCAGCAATTTTCAATGTAGTGATGTAGGGTGCACTGAAAACCAGGGAGTGTCGATGCTCACTATGTTCCCTTACTGGAAGGTCTGAAGCGCGAAACTTAAAAATCACATAAAATCACAACCAACTCACTACGCAACAACCTGCCACAGATATTTTTAAAAATGCAAACCCTTTTAGATTTACTAAAGCAAAACAGTGAACAGTAAAACAGAGCTGAGAATGTGTAGTTTGAAAAGTGTAGTTTGTGTAGATGTCATATTGAAATTTATGTTGCATGCATGGCACCGGTTTTATCTCTTCCACTCATCAGTGCTGTTTCTAATGCTGATTGTCTGTTTCTCCTCCTATCTCCTCCATATCGCTTTAAAATAAAGCCTTCTGTGTAGGGTCTGATACGTTTTGTGGTCTGCGCCAACTTGCACATATGATTAGCTCTGTGCTATTGTGTCTCTGGACACGAGCAGACTGTGTGCTCGCTGTGGTGGTTCGTGTGAAATCAATGGAAAGCATATTTATACTATCCGAATCGTTCCCTATCCCCTATATGGTAAAAAATAAATAAATAAATAAATGGTAAAACAATGTACATGAGTGCATTCTAGTGAGTCCACGCTAACATACAAACCTAAATAACTAACTGTTCTCACGTCATGTACAGTGTAACTTGTCAAAAACACATAAACGAAGGTCTACATTTCAGCGTCTTTCCATATTAAACTGGTTAAATGTAAATTAATTTAATCTTACCCATAACATGACCGTAACATGAGGCTTCTCCCATGTGGTGCACTGTGATCTGTAAACCCTCGCTTCCAAATTAATCTTCTTACCCACCATATTTATTTTAAAATCTTTTATATATCCCTCTATGGCATATTTAAGTCCCACTTGAATGCTTCTTGACGAGAATTCTGATAATTCACTAATAAGTATGGTTATAGCATACAGTCACACATACAGTATGCATGTTACCAGTCATTTTTTAAATCTACTCAAATTCAAAATACATTTTTGTGGACGTACTGGATATTAGTCGGTGCTGTGAACATCGCAATGCTGGGTTTGCCCACACTGCCGCGACGCCATCTGGATGAAGAGAAGGAGCAGAGACTGTACAGTGAGATGTGTTGACAGAGTTTAGCGTTTTTGAAGAGAAAACTTCAGAATAATGTCACGAAGGAAGCAATATTGCCAAAATCCCATTATAATCGCATTATGAGGGTGCATAAAACGCACTGACTGACAGCACTGTCATTGTAAGATAGTTAGCAACTCTGTTTGTTTATCCGAGTTAACTAAGGGGGGTGGGGCTTACCGATAGGTTTAACTGCTGCTAAGGCACGATTGGTCAGAAACATTTTAGCCGCAACTTCACAAATGGTCAATTTGAGGAGAAATGTGCTTCATTATCATGACAATAATGTCACAATGAAATAATCTGTACAATAGGCTTCATTTCGCCTATACAGTATTTCTGAATAGCCTATTTTTTTTGTTTGTTTTTGTTAAATGTCCAGGACACATTTTCACTAAACACCTTAAACTTCAAAAGAGTAGGAATCTCAGTAGCACAAGAATGTGTGTTTACATCATACACGCACACACGTGGGACCTTTCTGGTGACATTCTCTCAGTGGACAGTGCTGTCCTTCCTCTAATAGGCCTCTCTTGTCCAGCTCTTTGAATAATTGCAGAGCAACAGAAATTGAGACAGCATTAGATAATCAAAGCCAGCTGAAGCATTACCCCTAGTCTCGAACTATTATGCCGTAACAGTCAAAATTACACAGTGACATGCTACAGACTACAGAAAAAGAGGATTTCCATCAGAGCACTGCCTTACATTCAAAACACAGCCACCAATCCTTTTTTTTTTTTTATATGGTAGTAGAAATATGAACCATGATGCTGATGATGATGGAGGGTGTGAGGAGGAGAAAGAGAAAGATGACAAACAAAGACTAATTAGGGAAGTTCTCTAAAAGGGGAGTTCTCTAGAAGAGAGAGAGAGAGAGAGAGAGAGAGAGAGAGAGAGAGAGAGAGAGAGAGAGAGAGAGAGAGAGAGAGAGAGAGAGAGAGAGAGAGAGAGAGAGAGAGAGAGAGAGAGAGAGAGAGAGAGAGAGAGAGAGAGAGAGAGAGAGAGAGAGAGAGAGAGAGAGAGAGAGAGAGAGAGAGAGAGAGAGATCGTGTGCAGTAATTGAGATGGATTGTAGTGGGCAGAGAGGCCAGATGTGAAAAGAAGAGTCTCACCGCGGGAACTATTCCCTCTCTTTCTCTCGGTCTCATACATTTTGTGCTTTAGAGATGACTTTAGCCAGTTTAATCTCTAATGACTTCTAAATTGAATTTAGCTCAAATTAAAAAAGCAAAATCAAATAGGAGAGGAGCATGCTATAAGCAGTAAAACAGCTGAAGCTGGCTTTCCCACTTTATTCTGTTTCGACTAATAAGATGGATTATTGCAGCATCTTGAAAGGAGGCCATAACAACGATCCCAATGTAAATTAAAATTACAATTTGATTCATGTTGTATTGCTAAGGTTGAAAGTGCTGATTTGCAGAAATGCCATTTTCAGTTGTAATAGTCCTTTACAGCCTCAGCCCCTTTGATTCAAACGACAGCTAGAGAAAACTTCCCTTTAGAAAAATGAAAGGAAAGTGTGTCACTGGTAAAGATCGCAACATCTCACAATAATGGCCACCAATGACACTATTTCACACTGAGGTAGCTCTTTTCATTTGTCACTCACAACTTGGAAAAGATCAAGATGAAAAAAAAGGAAGAAAAAATTACTCTAGGATTTTTTTAAAGCTTAAAATAAAATATAAACAATACATAAAATCAAATAAAATATACTATATCAACAATACTATTTATAATAAATATAAACACATCAACAATGCTGTGAACATCTGAAAACCGCAATGAGGACTTAAGAGCTTCTATAATGTAATTAACTTTAAATGGCATCGCGCTTCATCAACACAGTCTCCTATTAGCAGTGACAACGGTGCTCTGTTATATCTAAATACCAGCAGTACACTGTACTGTAGGACAGTTTATTGATCTTAATCAAAGAAGATGAAGACTTATTGCTGGAGCAACACAAGAACTCAATGTGTGTGTGTGTGTTTGAGCATTTACAGGCCAGGATGACATAAAGGACCCCATCACAGCTGGCAACCAGAGATGTGCATTGCTACCATTGAAGTTGATGCGCCAGGCTTTAATTGATACACTGGTGGCCAATCACAGAACATTTGCCCAGCTTAACCACACACACACACACACACACACACACACACACACACACACACACACAAACACACAAACACACAAACACACAAACACACAAACACAGCAGCACAGCAGCACAGCAGAGGCAGGAACACAGGAGCCAGTAAGACTCCCTGCAGGCTGGTAAGATCAATGGCAATAAAATACCAATGCTGATTGTTGTAAGAAAAAAAGTTTAAATCCTATTTGAAAATCAATACAGAAAAAAATAAGAGCTACAACTGCAAAAATTCATTGAGGTACTTCATTTTAAAGTCTCTCAAGCACAAACCTTTAAAAAAACCTTTAAACCTAAAAATACCCAGCACTAAATGCTTCAACTACACTTTGACTACACTGCTTTTCTCAGACAGACAACAGCAAAACAAACAAAAAACTAATGTTTACAAACCTGTCACATATCTATATGTGATTTTAAATCAGAATAATTTCTGTATGATATCATGTACTTTTCAGTCACTCTGTAAAGCACTTAATATTGTCTGAAGTGCACAATTTTTGCACAATACAATACCATTTTTTTTTTCATTCATTTTTTTCCTTTATATAGTTTAATGTGTGGTGACCAGTAACAGTTAGTCATAAAGATTGGATATAAAAACCAAATCGGATTTGTGTGTGAACAGTTCTTGTGCCAAAGTCTACTTCATTGTACCAATTACATCAGGACTTTACTGGCATTGTGTTTTTATTGGCATTTTGTGGTTGTCCTAGCACTTGATTGGCACACTGTGACTGCTGGTCATAATAAAATGTACACATTTTCTTGGCAGTCGCTTCAATAGCAAAGTATCTTCCAAGAAAAATAATACAGAATGTTTATCAGAGAATTGTTCTAGTGAGAAGAGCCACAGTAGATGGAAGTGATCAGTAATATGAGGGTTATAGTCTCACTTACACATCAGGCTGGATCGCTGGGAGTGCAGGGTGCAGGGCCTTCTACATCAGGGGTTAGACAGGATCGGACAGCCCAAGTCAGCTACAGGCTACAGAACCCATCTGAGAGGAAGCAGAGCACTAATGTCTGCTCACAAACGCACATGTTTCTGATCCATAATGGTTTCACTATTTTAGATGCAACGTTTTGAATGTGTAGGGTTAGGGGTTTAAAAAAAAAAAACTGAATGTGAATGCATGTGAAAACCCTAACACAGTTCGTAAACCAACTTCTTTAACAAACCTGTTGATACCTTTACATTTACAGTAAAGCAATTGATGAGACTTTCAGATCCCCAAAAAAAAAAAAAAAACAAGAAGGTTTGTCAAAAAATTGGTAAAAAAAATAGTTGTTTCATATTATTTGGATTTTTATGAGTATATTTATTTAATTGAATATGTTTAAGTAGGTACACACACACACACACACACACACACACACACACACACACACACACACACACACACACACACACACACACACACACAGGTGCACCTATCATTATGAGGACTCTCCATAGACGTAATGGTTTTTATACTGTACAAACTGTATATTCTATCCCCCTACACTGCCCCTACCCCTAAACCTACCCATCACAGGCATTTTTACATTTTTAATAAAACATTGTTTAGTGTGTTTTTAAAGCTACTTGAAATATGAGGACATATGAGATGTCCTCATAAACCACGTTTACGTTGTAATACCAGTGTAATACCCATGTCATTATACAAATTTGTGTCCTCATGAATCACATAAACAAGCACACACACACACACACACACACACACACACACACACACACACACACACACACACACACACACACACACACACACCAGTTTTTTTTTTTCTCAGATTTTTTAAATAAAAAAAAAGTTGCTGGAAGGGAAAAGAGGCAAAACAAATCAAATTTTTCTGGAGTTTATCTTAAAACAGATTAACATCTGTAGTCTGACAGATTTGACAGGTTTATACACTAACAAAATTATTCAAACATCCCCATCTTTTCTCATTATCTCTCAGAGCACAACATACTTGAATTAGTAATCAAAGGAGTTCATATAGAGTCCCCAGGAACTGACATGGGGTCTTCTGTGTCATTTAAATGTAAAAATCGCACACATTAAACAAGAAAAATGTCCAACATATAACTCAAAAGAAAACATCCAATCAGAAATGTGAAATGTGTCCAATTCATCACTTTCACAAGAACGCTTTGAAAAGCAAGAACTGCAAGAACAAATGAATGCATTCTTCCTGTCATCAGCTCCATAGCGAATCCATCTTTGACACTCCAACTACAGACTGATGAAGAGAAGTAATGACCCGTACACACAGAGCATCCAATCCTGCTAATGATGTATAGTTTGCAATGCTTAATCACGAGTGCCAAGGCAGATATGCAGGTAATTAGCAGAAAAAGTCAAGTTCTGTTTATGCAAATTCAGTTTATCAATGTAAAATTATGGTTTTAGCCTATAATGAATATATAATAATATATTGCCAATTTTATTTAATATATATAAAATATATTTTATAAGGCTAGTTCAGTGTACATCAAATCTATGAGCTTCTTAACTTGAACTTGCTCCTCTTTTCAAATGCTATGTATGAGTGATGCCACAAGAGGAACATGAGAAACAGGGAGAAGAAGTGGAGGAGTGTGGGCTTTATGAGTGTTCGTCTGGCAGTAGCACTAAGGGCCATCTTTCACCTCTCTCCCCAGAGGATTATTAATAGATCTATACCCACCTCCCTTCCTGCTGTTAATCTACCAGGCAACATGGGTTACATATACAAATGCATGATTACACACATCAAAAATCAGTACAAAAAGCATCTACATTGAAGTGGCTTTCCATTTATTTTTACAATAATTTTATTGGCTGGCAGACACTTCCTGACCAGAGCAACCAAAAGAAAACACTCAGGCACTCATTACTTCAACATTATGTATAGCAAGAGAAAGCCTAGATGTGCAAATATATATATTTATTATACACACAGTCCTGTGCAAAAAGAATGTTTTAAGCCAGTTATTTATATCTTTTGCTGTATTGTGTCAGTATAAAATATCAGTTTTACTTTCCAAACATTCCTTTTGCCATTAACTGTAATAATCCAGTAAGATTTTTTACATACACAAGGAGTCTAACAACAGCCGGTATGATCTACATGGAGATCTGATCACACCATCATCGAGTCCAGGAAGAAACAGAAAAAACTGAGACAGACTAAATCCAGAAGAACTGCGGCAACGTCTCCAAGATGCTTGAAGAAACCTACTTGTTAGACTCCCTGTGCATACAAAAATCTTACTGGATTACTACAATTAAAATGGCACAAGTTCTGTTTGGAAATATAAATTGATATTTCCTACTGACACACTACAGCAAAAGATATAAATAACTGACTTCAATATATTATAAAGTTGGGACACTGTACAAATTGTGAGTAAAAAAGGAATGCAATAATTTACAAATCTCATAAACTTATATTTTATTCACAATAGAATATAGATAACATATCAAATGCTGAAAGTGAGACATTTTGAAATGTCATGCCAAATATTGGCTCATTTTGGATTTCATGAGAGCAACACATTCTAAAAAAGTTGGGACAGGTAGCAATAAGAGGCCAGAAAAGTTAAATGTACATATAAGGAACAGCTGGAGGACCAATTTGCAACTTATTAGGTCAATTGGCAACATGATTGGGTATAAAAAGAGCCTCTCAGAGTGGCAGTGTCTCTCAGAAGTCAAGATGGGCAGAGGATCACCAATTCCCCCAATGCTGCGGCCAAAAATAGTGGAGCAATATCAGAAAGGAGTTTCTCAGAGAAAAATTGCAAAGAGTTTGAAGTTATCATCATCTACAGTGCATAATATCATCCAAAGATTCAGAGAATCTGGAACAATCTCTGTGCGTAAGGGTCAAGGCCGGAAAAAACCATACTGGATGAGTGCGTGTGGCATGGGCAGCTTACACATATGCTCACCATCAATGCTGAAAGGTATATCGTTCTAGAACAACATATGCTCCCATCCAGGGAAGACCTTGCATTTTCCAACATGACAATGCCAGACCACATACTGCATCAATTACAACATCATGGCTGCGTAGAAGAAGGATCCGGTACTGAAATGGCCAGCCTGCAGTCCAGATCTTTCACCCATAGAAAACATTTGGCGCATCATAAAGAGGAAGATGTGACAAAGAAGACCTAAGACAGTTGAGCAACTAGAAGCCTGTATTAGACAAGAATGGGACAACATTCCTATTCCTAAACTTGAGCAACTTGTCTCCTCAGTCCCCAGACGTTTGCAGACTGTTATAAAAAGAAGAGGGGATGCCACACAGTGGGAAACATGGCCTTGTCCCAACTTTTTTGAGATGTGTTGATGCCATGAAATTTAAAATCAACTTATTTTTCCCTTAAAACGATACATTTTCTCATGTATATATAAATAATTTTTTGGGTGAAAATACTGACATGCCTAAGACTTTTGCACAGTACTAACTGTATATATTGCTAAATATTACTGAGCAAGCACATTTAATATAGCATTGAAAAAAGACTGAGACCATTTCAGAGGCTAACAGAAAAAGTGATGATCTACAGAGAATACCGCTGGGTGAAAGCAAAACAACAAGATCCGCTCATCTTATTCTAAAGCTTTATCCACCACACAGATGTACACAGAGGCTTAATCAGAGAGTTGCTTACATAAAACGAAAAACACACATAAAACACCTGCTCCCATATAGACCGTTACTGATCCTCTCAATTTATAAAAGTGCACCGCAAATCAATAGGGATTATGTTCCAGAAAATAGCACTGATAATACGACCCATTTTCATAAAAAGAGGGCATGATTGGCCTTTTTGGAAATGGCTGTAAATCTGTTTATCGATCTGGACAGATCTAAGATAATCTATAGCACTATACAGGTATGTTTAAAGTGAATTACTGCAAATTTGATTTATTTTTTTAAAAACAAAACAAATCTATATTTGCCAGATGGCCATTGTTGGAAGCTTGTTATTAATACACATAGGAATGCATGTTTTGTTTTTTTGTTTTTGCACTGAACTTGTCTTGTTTGGGGGATCATGGCATGAAAACAAAGAAAACATTTTAGGTTCAGTATTTCAGTTTAAGTTTACCTACATAATTTCATTTAGAGTCTAATTATTATTCTTTTTTACCTATAATGAAACATCAAAATACATTTTCCAACAGAAAATAAACCCACTTTCATTAAGCATTCCAATAATAATGAACCATGTGCCACAAACAAGAAAAAAAAATGTCAGAAAAATTGATATGTAGAGCTGAAAGGTTGATTCATTTGGTTCAAAGGACCACAATAAAATCTGGGTTGTCAGTCATGCACTTTCCCCAACTGACCACATAAAAAGAAAAGATCTGCAGGTTCTATTTTGCAAAGTTGACTTCAATACTTGACTGTAATGGAACACATGACCCCTAATTTCACAGATCAAAGGAGGAGTATGCATACGTCAGCATACAAACTGAGTGAGTGAGCACTATTTCAATCCCCTGTAAGCCACTTAAAGACCTTTAAAAGGCAGTTTGCCATGCAATGTTGCATTACGAATCATTTCTCGACTCAGGAGTAAGAAAGTGACAAAATAGCATTAATATTATCTCAGTCAAAAGAGACAAGATAGCTGAAAGATCAAATGAAGTAATTCCAAGTCATTACAACATGTGGATATATATATATATATATATATATATATATATATATATATATATATATATATATATATATATATATCATATATATATATATATATATATATATATATATATATATATGTCATAAAAAAAAAAAAAAACGACAAAAAAAAAGGTTTCTAGACACAAAGCGCAGTGACTAAAACCCCCTACACTACAGTAAAAACAAATAAATAACACAAAGAAAACTAAACAAATCAGTATAACACACTGGGCCCTATTTTACCGATCTGAGTGTATGGTCTGAAGCGCACGATGCAGGTGCACTTAGGGCATGTCCGAATCCACTTTTGCTAGTTTAACGACGGAAAAAAACGGTCGGCGCACCAGGCACAAAGGCATAAGGGGTTGTACCTAGTCTCTTAATGAGTCATGGGTCTGTTTTGGGCGTAACGTGCAATAAACCAATCAGAGTCTCATCTCCTATTCCCTTTAAAAGCCAGTTGCGCTTGCACCATGGTGCATTCGCTATTTACAAGGCAGAATATGCAAGTGGAAAGACTGAACTCTTCTCCAGAGAGGAATTATTTTATTTTTAATATTTAAAAATGTGTGTGTGCTGCTGTGCGTCCGTGTGTATGTGCATGTGCGTGTGTTAAGCAGAGTGTACACGTGATTTGTGCACCCACCTATAGGCGCATATTCCTAACCCACCCTTTAAATAACACAAAAAATACTGCCTACTTTAGACCAGGTTTTGTTGGTCAATAGCGCAATCGTTTTCAGTAGCCTCAAAATAGCAACGCACCAACAATGCGCCTGAACACACCTCGTTTTCAGACCAGCATGCCCATGGGCAAACAGATGTGTGCAAGTGCATTTGCTATTTAAACAACGCGGATGTGAAAATGATAACTGTGTCAGGCTGAAACTAGCAAAAAACCTTGTGTCGCGCCTGCATGATAGGGCCCATAGCGTCTGGTAGCTTATTCATTTTAAGAAATGACAATATGATAAGACATCAATTTTCAATAAATGGTTTTATTGTATTAATACTGTATTGTATTTAAACTGTATACTATAAATATTACTTTTGAGGGAAAAAAAAAAAAAAAAATACTTCATGAATATAATTAAGCTTAGCATCGGATTCTGTAAACACCAATGTTTATGCAAAGTTTATTCATGTATCTGTGTTTAAAAATGTCTACAACTGAACTAGACAAAAAAATAAATAAATAAATTAAAAACAAACACAACTGTAAATGAGCTTTTGTTCCCATCCAGTATTCTTAAAGAGCCATTCAGATGATACTTGTTGAATATTTATTTTCATAGTTCTGTCATTTATTCACACTGAATGCAGGATACATGACAAGCAATATTACATTTTGCTATTCAGCCAAACTGCTCTCCTGGATGGATGCCAATGACACTCTCCAGCACCTTCATTTAACAGGAGGATGAGGGCGCATAAAAATAGTCATGTCAAGTTGAAACTCCTCATTGTCCCCATCATTAATCAACGGCTACATTTACAAATGATGTTTACTGTTATTATAGCATTAAGAATCCATTACTACATTTGTTAACGCTGCATCCGTAATCAGCTGTCAACTTCTCGCTCTGCTTTTCTCTAGCGCCTTGAGCAATTCTGGATATCAGCTGGTCTTCATCGCTGTCGCAACGTGGGTGCTAAAGATTTCACAAAGCACAGACACTCTGTAAAGAAGTACAACGTCAAAACTATGACAGTCTCCCTACAATAAACCATGACATGTCAGTTCCAAAAACAGCATGTTAATGATGCGTCACCACCACAATAAACTCCCAGAACCATCCATCTAGGGCCTTCACACTATACAGATTTTCACAAAAGCAGGCCTATTTGAAGATATTAAAAGACATTTAAAGAAAAGAATGTTATAATTAAAATTTTTCACGAAGCGCAAGGATACTGTACTTCAACCTGGCAGTCTGACACTTCACTTAACACCCTGCTCTGGGTGAAATATACTGTAATTATACACACTCACACACACACCGCATTACTTTAGCTGGCCATTTATCAAAGAGGTTATGCTGTACTGCAGAATTATTAAAGCATTTTGAAGATGTAGATATGTCAGATTTGTGACTAAAGGTAGAATTAACTATTTGCTGCACTATGGAATTGCTACATTGTATCATGATGACCATCGGCACATACGTTTCGGAGACAAAGATATAAAGGCAAAAACTCCTTACTCTCAGCTCCCTAGAAAAAGTATATGTAAAAAAGAAAAAGAAATTACGGCAAAGATGCAGTGATATAAACTATCCCCATTTATTTTAACACCAGCCATCCATCATCATCATCATGGCTCCACATGTGGTGAGCAGTGAACACTATACTGCGAAAATTCATTTTCTTAATCAGTATTTTTGCCTTTATTTTCCCCTTGCTGAAAATATCTAAACATCATTAAAACAGGAAGCAAAATTGTGGTTTAAAAAGATAATAAGGCTTGTTTTCAGAAAATATATTTTGAATTAAGTTTATTATCACAATGGCAAATATTTTCTTTAATTTTGCATAAAGCTCTTCCACATGTGGGAGCACTAAATTGCAAAAAAATACTTTTCTTAAATCAGTATTTTTGTCTTGATTTTGCCTTGCTCAAAATATGTTTTAACACCATTAAAGGGATACTTCAGCGATTAGCATTAAGCTTTGTATCAATAGAAATCCGGTAGTATATTCAAATGATCGTGCTCCTCCCTACAAAAATATTGATAAAAAAATAGTTTTTGCTGGATGTGAAAATATGGCAGGTAGGCCAGGCAGGCAGCCTAACTGCATAATGACATCCTTTTAATCGCACAGTCATGAGTGATATTGACATCTTACTCCAACGAGAGAACAGGAAGTATGTGATTGCTACAGCTGAACATGAGGAATAGCAAGCGTCCAGTGAGTCCTTCAATCCATGGCATACCAGCAAAGCATGAATAAGAAGCGCTAGATGTATGTAGGGATTCAGAATATAGAGAATGTGAGAAGAGTCTACAGTGGCAACATCCGTGGACTTTTAAAACTGAGAAGGGTGTATCTTTTGCACAGCTTCACCACATGGCTTTACCCTGGCAATGACAAGCAAGGAGAGGAGGACAAGGTAATATAGAAGGAGAGACACAGAATGAGAACGTGCACCAGGGTGAAGGTGAACACTAGGACAAACCTTTTTCCTCCCCAGAACAGAATAAATGACAGGAGGATGGATGCAGGCTGCAACAAAGGCACAATATTGAGGTATCCATCATCACAGGACTTCTGTGGACCTCCTGTATCTAGCGCTACTTCAGAACATACGCCTTTTACCATATGCTGTGCTACACAACAAACACTGTTTTTCCCGCATGCCTTTATATAGATTCATTTAGGAGACCCCATCAAAGGCAAAACACTCCGTCCCAGCTCATCCACTCCCCCCAGCTGGTATAAAACTGACGTACCTTTCGTGTCCCTTCAGAAGATTCTTCAAGGGAAGCTTTGATGTGTTTTGACGCCATGTGTCTCACATCAAAAGAAATGACAGCGGATGTGATCAGCAACACTGTGGAGGACAGTTTACCTGCACCCCTTCCCCGCCAAAAAACACACAACATAACAGGGATATCTCACTGAGCAACAAGAGTGGCTGAAAAAAAAGACTCTGTGTCTGTGGCGTGTATTGCATCATGATAACAGATAAAGTGCTCACACCTTATATTGTCTAGACCGTATAATTGATAATGACTAAAATGGCTTATTTGAAGTCAGTTCTCCTTGGGGGTTGTCAAATCAAGATATAAATTAATCTTGCTATTTATGGCAACAGAATTACAGCAGTTGTCATGGAGCCGTTACGGTGCCCGCATGAAAGGGACATGATTGCGTGTGAAAAAATAAAAATGATTAGTGGAAGGATGCAGCTGGATTTGTGGGCTAACGTGCACCTGTGCATTTGTTTGCACCAGTAATCGAGTTTCTCCCAAAGTCCCTCTTTCCTTCCTGGGCGGCACTCCTCTCTTTTACACGGTGTCTAAATGCCACATTCTGCTTTCACAGTTATTTGGCATCTCAGGGTTCCCTCGGGGCTCTGCGCTGATCCGCAGTGAGTCCTGTGCTAAGAGCGCAGGGATCCAGGCATTTCCCCATTTTCAAACCAGCAGCTGTCAGGGAGCATACGAGTAGCAACTGAATGACGCACGTCACGAGTGCTGAAGCGGGCCGCTCCTCAGAAGAATTACAATTAGACTCTGGGTTAGCCAGTGAGAAACCAAAACACAACCCACAAGAGTACAATGACAAAAAATAAAAGATTCTGATGTGGATCCATGTTATAGCTCCTCACACAGTTCCTAAAGTTATTTTTGTGTGGAAAATGCCAAATACCCATAGGCCAAAGAACCTAATTTCTTGCCCCCACATAATTAAGTGCGAGGCCGGTTCTAGGCATGGGCAGGGGTGGACTGAGCCCATCCAAACGTCTGCCTTGCCCACCCAATCAGAATTTAGGAACTGATACTGTTTATCTGTTTTTATGATTTGTGCCCACAATCTGAGGTGGGCTCTGTTGAAAGGTTTGATGAAGGGCTGTAGAATGCCCCAAACAATCACAAAAACAACACCAGAAATTTGCAGTATTCTCCCCTTTATTAACTGAAAGTAACGGCACGGCGCACGCACTTCAGTCTGTAGCAGAAAAGCAAAGGCTGCACTCACACGAACGAAACGGGCAGAAATATTTGCGTGCTATAAGGTGTGAATTAAGATTAATTGTATTTGTGAATATGTATCTTGTAAATATTAATATACAGCTCAGATTTTTGATTCAAAGTTGAAAGCTATATAAAAAAAAAAAATACTCATTTAAGAATGTGGATTTATTGCATGGACAGACTCAGAGGATCTAGAACACAACTGTACATGTTTAAATGCATATGCATATAGCTCTGTTGAAACCTTGCCCTCTTTGGCTTGCTGTTTATGCTGTTAAACTGAATATACGAGGTAAACTGTCTGCTTAAATAAAAGCACTGAAATAAGAATACGCTGTTTATATCTTTGATAGCAGTTTAGGGTCATCCACACATGCAGGATGCATTTTTTTGCGGTTAAAATGCGAGGCGCAGGTCTAGAGACACGCTTTTTAAAGGTTATTTTAACTTTTTCCACGTTTATAAAGCCGCGCCATGCACGATACTCTGCAAAAGTATGGAAACGAGATGAGAGCGCAACAGTCAAACACTGGGGCGAGGTTTACGTTAAAAACGATAGAAAAGTTGCGCAATGGAAATTGGAATGAAAAAACACGTTCTGTGTAGCATTAATTGCCCCTTTCCACGCAATTAAAGTTGCATTCATTGCTATAGTAACAGGCTTCCATTCTGTTTTCTTTCCAAATTATCACTGGACAGTAGAAAAATAAAAATATTAGCATTTTATTCAAAGTAAAGATACATGTAAAGGACGTACATGGTCTGCAACAATGCTTAGGTAGGTGGTACATGTCAAAGTAACATCCACATGGATGGCAAGACCCAAGGTTTCCAAGCAGAACATTTTCCAAAGCATCACACTGCCTCGCCGGCTTGCCTTCTTCCCATAGTGCATCCTGGTGCCATGTATTCCCCAGGTAAGAGACGCACACGCACCCGGCCATCCACATGATGTAAAAGAAACCGTGATGGAGAGGAGGTCAGCATGGGCACCCTGACTGGTCTGCGGCTATGCAGCCTCATACACAACAAACTGCGAAGCACTGTGCATTCTGACACCTTTCTATCAGAACCAGTATTAACTTCTTGAGCAATTTGAGCTACAGTAGCTCGTCTGTTTGATCGGACCACAACGGCCAGCCTCTGCTCTCTACATGCATCAATGAGCCTTGGCCACCCATGACCCTGTCGCCGGTTCACCACTGTTCCTTCCTTGGACCACTTTTGATAGAAACTGACCACTGCAGACCGGGAACACCCCACAAGAGCTGCTGTTTTGGAGATCCTCTGACCCAGTCGTCTAGCCATCACAATTTGGCCCTTGTCAAACTCGCTCAAATCCTTACGCATTGTTCCTACTTCTAACACATCTATAATTTTTTTCAACCAAAATATTAGGCAGCACAATTGCTTTCAATATTGCTAATAAGCACCAAATCAGCATATTAGAATGATTTCATGTGACATCTCAAAATAATGAAACTTTCAAATAGAAAATAATTATTTTTAATTACCATGATATTTCACAAAATTACTGTTTTTACTATACGTTTAATCAAATAAATGCAGCGTGGGTGAACATAAGAGACATCTTTCAAAAACTTTTGAATGGTGTTTTATGTCAAACTGTACATATTATGCAAACAAACATTTTAATAGTAATGTACTACCTTTTAGACAACTGGAAGGGCTTCAGAAAACAGAAAAAAAGTCTAAGTAAAGCCCTCTACAATTCCATGTGTATCTGCTCCTTACTCAAACTAAATGTAAACTTCTAATCAAGGCTTCTGTACAACATTTAGGATCAATCAATGTTTTCATACTTTGAAGTGAATTTAACAAGATGCCATGTGTAATTGTAAGATTCAACCACTGAATTAGCCAAGCAAAATTAACCTAACCTCATCTTATGATTGACAGTGTGAGTTCTCCATTAACATTCACAGTTTTGCGTATACCTGACTCAACTGAAGCACTGCTTGTCCGCTGCTATTAATCAGGCATTAGAAGCAGCAGCACCATCAGCCCTCACCCTCACAGGTCAGACAGAGTGAGATCTCACGAATGTGAGCTACATGCTGCTCAGCCTCAGGCTAGGAAAATCAGGTGAGAGCGACATGCAGTCATCAGAGGAGACGCATGACCTGACACCAGAGAGAGGCAACACAGAGATAGACAGAAACTGGGAGGGACAGGGGTCACACAAGTTACAGGGGAATAAAAAGTGTTTTGTGCTGAATTTACTTAGGAGGCCAGATTGTCTCTGCAACATTTTCTTTACTGACTTTGATGGAAATATGGATTTTACCATTATAAAATTGATATTGGCAACTGGAATCGTCATTAAAGTCAAAATATTTCACAATCACATCAGTGAGGGGCGGCTGATGTGCAAAACTTTATGAATGGCAAACCAATTTAATTTCTTTGAAAATCTGCTGAGCTTTCTCTGGGGTTTTTTGGCACAGATTTCATGTGGGCCTGCTTGTGAGGCATGTTGTTATATACAAGGTAATAGAAAATGCTTTTGCTCCTGTTCCCATTCTATCGCTCACATACACCCTCAGTCTCTTTCCGCCCTCATCTATCTTAATCTCTCCTCATCATTCAGACACTCTCAGCAGTTTTCCACTGGTGGTTTGGATAGGAAAGGTTTTGGCCAGGTGGTTGGTGCTGTAAAAGGTCAGGGCCGGTGAGGACAGTCACTCCTGCAGAGCTGCTTTCCTCTCTTCCAGGTCCTGGCAGTACTGTACGTCCGTGTTTTGAGCCAAGAGAAAAAGACCAACAGCATCTCTCTGTAGTTCTTAACCCTACTGCCAGGACCAACTACTCTCTTTTCTTCTCTTCTATGATGAATATTTCACTTAGGCTACATACACATTAATCCAGATACATTTAATAATGATGTTTCCATTTCAAAACACTCTCCATCCACAATAGTGTTTAAAGGGGTGGATGATTACAAGAAGAGTGTATATGTGAAGTTTTAGCTCAAAATACCCCACAGATAATTTTTTATAGCATGTTAAAATTGTCATTTTTTTGAGGGTGAGCAAAAACGTGCTGTTTTTGTGCGTCCCTTTAAATGCAAATGAACCGCTGCTCAGGGGCGGAGCTTCAAGAACTCCAGTTAGCGGCTCTGATAACCTCATGCTGACAGGCAATGAAACTGTTCAGCCTTTTATGTTCAAACTGGAGTTGGACAATGATGGAGAGACTCAAGAAGAAGTGACAACATGTAGAATGCAACAAGATGTTCCTGAATGGTTAGATGATGAATTTAATGTAGCTGATGTGGAGTTAACGATCTTCAAGTCATTGATTAGCATATTCTGTCATGATAAGCTCACCCCCTTTGTTGTGTGTTCCTGGGGGAAGGGTTTATGTAAATTTCAGGGTTAGTGATGTCACTAACCCGGGAGGAAGCTTGTGTAGTTCCTACCAGCCATTTGTTGTAGTCCTTAAAAATTAGAAAATATCTCCCTTTGCTTTGAACTTTGAGCATTGTAACTTTGCAGATGTAGTTTACGCTCAAACAGCAACATTACACACCAGCTAAATTTTAAAAAGTAAAATCAAATCAACCACCCTTTAAGCATTTTCCAAAGTTTCTTGTCCACACTGAAATATTGAAAAGGCTAAAATCTTCCTGTGTGCGTGCAAAACATAAAAAATTAAAAAAATAAAAATAATAATAATAAAAAAATAATAACTCTTCCACAATCATTTTATTAGCAAAATATCTCACCACTTACCAGTCATCCAAGTCCAACTTAATCCCCATTCCATGTATGGTCTAAAATGCAACTGCACTCATGTTTTGCCGCAGGACAGCAACTGCAAGTAAATTTACTGTAATCTTTGAAGGAATGTAATATTAAGATTGCACAAAGTAACATTCATCTTAAGCAACACTGTGAAAGCGAATAGCGCATAGCAAATGCTTCATATATTCATTCTTCATTCATAGCAAATAATTCATTCATGCATTTATGTATTAATGCATTCATTCATGCAGGCATTCATAGCAGTCACATACTGTTCTCACAGTCCACACTGCAACGTGAAAGTCATTTTCAAATTTATCCACTTGGGAGAATGTCTTCAAAAAGCTCAGATTTCACAGGACAAAAAGTCATCTCAGTGTGGACGGAAGGCCAAAATTTAGAGAAAAAGATGCATTTTCAAATGTATCTGGATTAGCCTCTAATAAATCTAATAGCCTCCATTATGGATGTGAAAGAAGCATTATTACAGTGATGGACTCAGACTTTTGTATTAAACCTTATTGGCATAATCAAGCATACTTAAAACTCTCAATTTCATGAAAATTACATCTGATTTTTTTTTTTTTTTTTCTATAAGCAATAAATCAATCTGAAACAAAATGCGCAAGCAACAAAATGTCTTGTCAGAAGAATCACCTGTTTTTCTTAAATGTAACATCTCTTCTTTCACAGATGTCATTTGTGCATTGTAACATTTCCTTTTCTTTGCCAGAGCTTTGAAACTGCCATAAAGATGAGGTTTTCTTTGATTTTTGTGTGAGCATAAGGTGTGGAAAAGAAGGCCTTGGAAAAAAATAAACACCTATTGCCACATCAGTTTGATTAATTACACACCACTCCAAAAAATACACTTGAATCACGCCAACTCTAATATAGCTGCCCATCTCCCTGCCAAGCCAAATTTATGGGTGAAATGAGAGAGAAGAAGAGAAAGGTGAGAAGGGCAGGGAGGCGGATGCCACAGTCAGAAAAAAAACTGATTAGGCATTGCTGATGAGGATTTCATGGTGACCTTTTCTTTTTAAATTGAATGTTTTTGCCACATTATTGAAAAGACAGTAAAGTAGTAACAGGAAGTGAAAGAGAAGCAGAATGCGACTGGGATAGACATGGAGCATGTGGGCCAAGTGCTAGACCGCAGCTCTGACCTGGGACCTTTTTCTTATTAGGAAACAATGTGTCCGGACTGTTCCTCCCACCCCATGCCGATGCCACATTGAGCCTTTAATGGGACATCCATCTTGGCTTGTCACATAATTTCCTTCCGCTCTTCACAGCCCGGAGCTAAATTATCTCCTCAGATACATTCCAGAAACATGGGCTGCCTAAACACTACACTACAAAACTTGAATTATGAAATCAGGAAGTCACTACAGTATGAATGTTTTCAAGAAGCAGTTATTAATTAGTTCAGTCAGGTCCACTTAAGTCAAAAACACCATAGACAAACTTTTAGGTCAACTTTATATTGGCATATTTTGCAAAGATTTACATTTGGTGATATGGCTCTGTTCTAAATTCCCTATCCTTTTCATGAGCTCCATGAAAAACCAAGACAGGGAACAGCAGCAGATTCTGGGGACAACATCCCATTTTATAAACTGGGAAGTCAGCAAAATCCCCCATTTAGAACAGAGTATGCATCAATGACAACAGAATGACATTGATTAAGTTAAACACCCTTTAAGGAGGAGCTGGGATGGAGGTGGGTTGCAAAGCAGCGTGCAGCAGAAGCAGCCAAGCAGCAGACTGAACTGAAGCTACGCTTAAGTAAGGCGTCCTGTTTGAGAGTTGCCAATTGAGTGCATATGAATCGGATCAGTTGATATGGGCGGGGTTGGAATTTTTCCAATCAGCTGATAGCGGAGCTTGACTGCGTGGCCTGCCTGCTTGATTTAAGTAAAACAACAACAACAAAACACTTTAGTTTGGGGTCAATATGATTTTTTTTTTTTATTTAAATAAATTAATACTTATTCAGCAAGGACAGTAAAGACATCTATAATGTTACAAATTATTTAAAATAAATTATGTTATGTTATTTAAATTATTTTAACTTTCTATTCATCTAAAAATCCTGAGAAAAAAAATTGCACCAGTTTCCACACAAATATTACTCGTCAAAGCTGTTTGTAATGTTGATCATAAATAGAAATGTTACTTGAGCGCCAAATCAAAATATTATTAGAATGATTTCTGAAGGATCATGTGACACTGAAGGCTGGAGTAATGATACTGAAAATTCAGCTTTGCCATCACAGGAATAGATTATATTTTAAAATACATTAAAAAGGAAAACTACGGAAGCCCTGAATGACTTCATTTTCTCGTGATCTCGAGATAACTCTAAGTTACACAACTGCACCAACAGGTGGCAGTACAGAACCAAATAACTGATGGGGTGTTGTATAGCTTATCCACCTTACTGTGTTAGACAGTTCATATTGTCCCAGATTGAACGCGTTGAAGACCTTTCGTGATCGCTATAATTTGTGCAGTACTGTGTGCATTAAGTAATTAATTTAACTAATGTTAAATGTGATTAGTTTGCTTGAAAGTGTATCTGTATTATCGTTACGTTCTACTGCAGATGCACAACTCATCACAGCTTCTCTCACAGCTACACTAAACTTACTGTTTAACTCATTTTGATGTCACTGTACTCTCTTTGCACCTTATTGTGCATCTTTAAGAGGCCATTTATCACCAGCCTAAGTAACTGTTAGTTTACAATATTGTATCACACAGTATTGATAAGAAATATATAATTCATAGCCTATGTAAAGATGTGTAGCAGCCTATCATTTAATTCAGTGATACTGTGTAACTAAAACTACTGTATTTTGTACATTTCTTTGTAGCAAACTACACACATATACATAAACACTCTTGTACAGCATCCCAAGATTGCATTATAGCAACTGGATTAAACATTTGTTTTTTTTTAGAAATCTGGAGTATTGCACTTCTTTTTAATGGAATAGCATGGCTAGAAGGAACGCACATGATACCAGTCACAGCCTATCCTACAGGATAGTAGGATACTATAACAACAAACAAATTATGTAATGTAATTTTATTTCAAACGAATGAGGAAAATAAAGTAGGTTGAATCCAAGCAACTCTAAACGATTTTTAGAATAGTTACAGAATAATCTGCCATCCTTCTGAAGGCACTCCGCCTGCGCTTTTGATCATTTGAACATGTTAATTACACAAATAAAATGTTTATTAAGCGAAGCAAAGATTTTGCTGAAAGATCCACAACATAAGAGCGCACAGTTTATCCGTCGATCAGATGCCTGTGGAAGTTGTGTTCGTTGCTATAGCAACAGTAGACTCTGGGTGCAGGTATTTCAGAATGAAACCATCATGAGAAAATTAAGTCGTGATCACGAGATAACAAGACAATAAAAAAAAAATATCCATCCGTAGAAAACGGCTATTTAAATGCACATTTAAACTACATCGACAGTTGTGATGCCTTGTGATGTGATCAATGTCAATAACCACAAAGGTCTTTCAAGAACTGAAGTGCTGTCATGACCACTGATCCCATCCTCTACATTACTAATTGATAACCATTTGAATCTTGACCCACGGTATGAATCCATACTCTGTCTTCAGGGTTTGAATGTCATCGATGTGCACAAATCACTCTCCCCTACTTGACAATCTTTCTCTGTCTCCTTAATTATAGCACTCTTTGAATGGTTGAGCTTGCTTAACTTTAATTAAGCTCAACTATAATTTGAATATTTATAAAAAATAAAAACAATATGAACATTCAAATTCACACACTCTTATCACACACTCTACAAAAATAAACTTTGAATTATCTTGAAGCATCTTTACCTTAAAACTAACTTTGACCATCATTGGGCTGACAAAGCCATAACTCAGTGCACTGCTGGTATTCAGACCACAGGTCACACCCTTTCCCAACAAGCCCACTTTACTAATCATAGCACAAAAGAGCAACATACATCCAGTGTTCCATTGATCTGCCTTTGTAAAGGGCCACGCTTGACTCATAAAGGCTCTTTGTGTCAGAGGGAAGTGGAGTGAAAGTATGGTGGCAGTGGAGGCAAATCTGTTCACTCATCTGGGATAAATACAGAACACCACCTGACCAGGGACAGTCCGTTTATGGGGCGTAGGCAACACTCGCACAGAGGGCTGAACTGTTGACCTGGCTCCTGGTCCAGGAGTGTCAGCTGCCTAACTGAAGGGTTGTCTATTATAGGCTATATTAATGCCATGCATTGACAGCCAACATATCATTGGATCAAAAAAAATTGTACTATTAAAATCTGCTTGTTTAGCAAATAAACTACTGTACCTTTCTAAATAAGAAATGATTGACTTGTCTTCACTCATCAGTGGTTCCAACTCGGTTTTAACTAATATAATCGTATACACCGATCAGGCATAACATTATGACCTAATCCTAATATTGTGTTGGTCCCCCTTTTGCTGCCTAAACAGCCCTGACCCATCGAGGCATGGACTCCACTAGACCCCTGAAGGTGTGCTGTGGTATCTGGCACCAAGATGTTAGCAGCAGATCCTTTAAGTCCTGCAAGTTGTGAAGTGGGGCCTCCATGGATCAGACTTGTTTGTTCAGACGCCCCCACAGATACTCGATTGGATTGAGATCTGGGGAATTTGGAGCCCAAGTCATCACCTCAAACTCGTTGTTGTGCTCCTTAAACCATTCCTGAACCATTTTTTCCTCAACCACAGGGGTCAGCATGGGCACCCTGACGGGTCTGGACCTTTCTATCAGAACCAGCATTAACTTGAGCAATTTGAACTACAGTAGCTCGTCTGTTTGATTGGACCACACGGGCCAGCCTTTGCTCCCCACGTGCATCAATGAGACTTGGCCACCCATGACCCTGTCACCGGTTCATGATAAATACTGACCACTGCAGACCGGGAACAAGCTGCTGTTTTGGAGACGCTCTGACCTAGTCGTCTAACCATCACAATTTGGCCCTTGTCAAACTCGCTCAAATCCTTACGCTTGCCTATTTTTCCTGCTTTTAACACATCAACATTGAGGACAAAATGTTCACTTGCTGCCTAATATATCCCACCCACTAACAGGTGGCGTGATGAAGAGATAATCAGTGTTATTCACTTCACCTGTCAGTGGTCATGTTATGCCTGATCAGTTTATAATTTGTTACAGAAGATAATCTGTTACAAATTGAAAATGCGAAGAATATATAGTTTCCATATAATGAAGCATAGTGAACATAGATAACATTTGGCACCACAGACATCAAACCTGGTCTATATGGACCAAGTTTGAATATGCACAAGCATAAATGAGATTTGAGTGTGTTAGTGTTAGATCTGTAATGTTCTAGTGTGTAAAAGCTCTGACATTTCATTAACAATTGTTTTCATTTTTCTTATATGCCCAAGTGCACTCAAATTTCAGTAAGTCAGTAAGACTTTTAAGTAATTAATAAAGTGATCAAAAGTGACAGGAAATGCATTTATAAATGGTACAAATGATTTCTATTTCAAATAAATGTTATTCTTCTGAACTTTCTATTCATTAAAGATGCAAAGTTTTAATTAAAAATATTAAGCAGCACAACTGTTTTCATATATTTTTAAAAAATCATACCGACACCAAACCTTTGAGCGACACTGTAGATTCTGAAGTATTACGGTCAACAAAGAGTTGACAACGTGTTAATTTGTGTTGAGGTCTTACACACAACAATAATTACATAGACTGGTACATACACAAATCACTGCTCCCTTTTTATCAGTCACAGGAAGTGTAAGAGATCACCACGTCATCTTGGACCTGACACACAAATCTGTCATAACTTTCACAAGCACAAATATCTGCGTGGCAGCCATATATGTGTGTGGTCTGCAGTTTTGCGCATCTGTAGGGTTCAGGGGCAGGAGAAAGGGGATGTCCTCATTAACGCATCTGCAGTCCACGGCGAGAAAATGTCTTTTATTGCTTACGGGATTTATCACGCCGCAGCTGCAGCACACCACAGGCTGCTGCTAAAACTACTGCCTCATAACAGCTCTGACGCATCCCCTGAGCTCACATTCAGACACAATACACAACTCTTTAGACGCTTAGCTTCAATCTTTAACCTCATTGGGAGCAACAAAAGTTTGAAATGGATTTCCACAACAGTCTGCATTGGTATTTGAGAGTAATATTTCTTTCTCTGTCTTTGAACACTCTGTTACCTCTAATAACAGTCTGTGTGTGCGCATGTAGAATAGACAGCCATACTAAATACAAGTGGTAACGTTCATCACGTAACTCAGGGTCAATGTTTTAAGCCACTGGTGATGTAAAAAGTGAAATATGCTGTATGTTGCGTTTGATCATCAGAACCCCGGTGCAGGTGCCCTAGCCAGATCCAAACACGTCTTAATGATGCATGACAGCCTCGGGAGCAGATCACTTTGACAGCAGACATCAAATTCAATCCTTTAACTCAGATCTGAGAGGCAGTAGGCGTCTGCACAAAGATCTGAGGTGCATTATCCGAGGTGCAGGCATTCAAAGCGCCCACTGCAGACGGCGGCGAGCAGCAGATCCTAGCCCTTGGCCTGTTTTTTTGACGGACAGCCCACCAAATGGAAGCTAATACCTCCGGAGTAAGGCTAACCGTACGAGTTGATCTTGTTATGCCAACTTCTCGGTTACGCCTTGGGCCGGAGCTCAAAATTTTTCATGCTAAAGCTCATTAGATTTATATTCATGCCCTTCGGCATAGATCAGCATACTGTATATCTGTTATTTGGGATCAATATGTGTTACATGGTTTACAGAGCGAGGAGGGAAGCTGTACATTTTTTTAATCCTTCTCTTGCCTGCAGGCTTCCTTGCATAAAACTGATATTTTGTTGTTTGTTAGAAAGTTATTCCATATACAATTGAAGTTTGATTGCTTAGAGTTTCATCAGTACCATTTTATAATAAGGTTCAAAGAACAACAATGAATGATACCTTTACAACATTTATTAACCTACCTGTTCATTTCTACATATATTAGGACTAGTGCTGGGCAATCGATTAAATCACATCCAAAATAAAAGTTTGCGTTTACATAATATATATGTGTGTGTGTATGTGTATAATTATGTATGTGTGTGTGTGTGTATATTTTATATATATTTTATAATATATATATATATATATATATATATATATATATATATATATATATATATATATATATATATATATATATATATATTACACACACACTCACCTAAAGAATTATTAGGAACACCTGTTAAATTTCTCATTAATGCAATTATCTAATCAACCAATCACATGGCAGTTGCTTCAATGCATTTAGGGGTGTGGTCCTGGTCAAGACAATCTCCTGAACTCCAAACTGAATGTCAGAATGGGAAAGAAAGGTGATTTAAGAGCGTGGCATGGTTGTTGGTGCCAGACAGGCCGGTCTGAGTATTTCACAATCTGCTCAGTTACTGAGATTTTCACGCACAACCATTTCTAGGGTTTACAAAGAATGGTGTGAAAAGGGAAAAACATCCAGTATGCAGCAGTCCTGTGGGTGAAAATGCCTTGTTGATGCTAGAGGTCAGAGGAGAATGGGCCGACTGATTCAAGCTGATAGAAGAGCAACTTTGACTGAAATAACCACTCGTTACAACCGAGGTATGCAGCAAAGCATTTGTGAAGCCACAACACGCACAACCTTGAGGCGGATGGCCTACAACAGCAGAAGACCCCACCGGGTACCACTCATCTCCACTACAAATAGGAAAAAGAGGCTACAATTTGCACGAGCTCACCAAAATTGGACAGTTGAAGACTGGAAAAATGTTGCCTGGTCTGATGAGTCTCGATTTCTGTTGAGACATTCAGATGGTAGAGTCAGAATTTGGTGTAAACAGAATGAGAACATGGATCCATCATGCCTTGTTACCACTGTGCAGGCTGGTGGTGGTGGTGTAATGGTGTGGGGGATGTTTTCTTGGCACACTTTAGGCCCCTTAGTGCCAATTGGGCATCGTTTAAATGCCACGGCCTACCTGAGCATTGTTTCTGACCATGTCCATCCCTTTATGACCACCATGTACCCATTCTCTGATGGCTACTTCCAGCAGGATAATGCACCATGTCACAAAGCTCGAATCATTTCAAATTGGTTTCTTGAACATGACAATGAGTTCACTGTACTAAAATGGCCCCCACAGTCACCAGATCTCAACCCAATAGAGCATCTTTGGGATGTGGTGGAACGGGAGCTTCGTGCCCTGGATGTGCATCAACTGCAAGATGCTATCCTATCAATATGGGCCAACATTTGTAAAGAATGCTTTCAGCACCTTGTTGAATCAATGCCACGTAGAATTAAGGCAGTTCTGAAGGCGAAAGGGGTCAAACACAGTATTAGTATGGTGTTCCTAATAATCCTTTAGGTGAGTGTATATATATATATATATATATATATATATATATATATATATATATATTATATATATATATATATATATATATATATATATATATATATATAATATTATATTATATTATATACACACACACACACATAAATATTTCTTAAATATATACACACACATGAAGGAGTGTGTATTTATATATACATAAACACAGTACACACGACAAGTCAAGTTTTTTTAGGGATACATGGCCTCTCAGCCCATAGTTCCACTGAATCACAATAGCATGAAAGACACACACACACACACACACAGAGTAAACTCAAACTTTTATTTTGGATGAGATTAATCACGATTAATCGATTTCCCAGCACAAATTAGGACATGTTTAAATGGATAATTCACCCAAAATAAAAACTGTCATCATTTACTCACCTTCATATCATTTCAAACCTGTGTGACTATTTTTGGTGCATAAAGTTTATGTTCCACAGACATACATATACAGTTATATGGGTTTGGAACAACATGAGCGTGAGTAAATAATGACAATTTTAATTATTTAGCTAAACTATCATTTTAACATTTCAAGTTGTGAATTAACATTAGGTATTATTATATAAACAAACATATATTACCAATTAAAAACTTTAAAAATTAACATTAAACAATAAAAAAGGTGTTAGTTCATGATACCTATTTGAACCTTTTTGTAACATGTTACACTTCATGTTTCTGTAAAGGTGTGTGATGTGAGGAAACAAAGAAATCTGGCAGGCAGAGGGCAAGAGTCAGTAAAGGATGGACAGTCTATGTAACTTTAAGTGATGGAAAGAAAGTAACAGTAGCAGATGAGCAATGAGATGAATATTAGTGTAGCAGGGATAGTCGGAGTCTCTGGAGATGAGACACTCAAATGATAGGAAAAATGAGCCTACTTATAATAAAGAATTGCACAATGAAAATGAATTACTACTGACCGTTGACACCTGAACAGCTTGCAGGCTCACAGGGGAGCTCGTAACGTGCAGTGATTTCTGGGAGTGCACAAAAAATGAGGTCACCACAAAAGATGAATGACTGAGGCAGACATTACAATGCTGCACGATACACTCAAACAAAATAACCAGGCGGGAAAAACATGCAAATCGAATCATTGATCAGAATCCATCTAATTAACTGATCTAGCACACTTTGTCAGAGACGGTTGATTTAACTGTAAGTGGCGTGAGAGCAAATTCAGTAATGGAGTCTCCAGAGGAAAGTGATTGATCCGAAGAGGAATGTCTGGTCTAGTGAGTGTAGGCATGGACCCTTGAGCTCCTGAATTAACTCATCCTTTCCCTGAAACCAGAATGCTTCCACATACAAACTAAAACAAAACTCACCTCATCCACACAAAGAAAACAGGTTTACTGCACTGAAACTGCAGATTTGTTACCCAATCCGCCAAAACCGAACATTTATTTTTTTGCCGTTTCAACTAAATATTGTTGGATGCCAAAATTTTGGTGCATTACTAATTGGTAGTTCAAATCTAATAAGCTGACTTTATGCACATTCCAGGAGTCAGGTGTACTAGTCCACCTGGAAACTAGTATTGGTTATTGCAAGTCCTTTAATGGTCTGCTATTTGCAGAAATTATGGATTACACATGAACTGCTCATAGAAATCTCATCTAAGTATGGCCACCTGCGCCTGAGAAGTTTCATTAAATGAGATCCATCCCACCTCCTCAGTCTTTAATCATGTTTCATATTCAGAAACAATTACGCAAGGCAATTTAGCCAACCCAGGAAATGAACAACTCCCATCTAGGCCTATTCTCTCAGGCAAACTTGTAATTTACCAATTAGTATGCAAAGAGATTTTAATTCTGCCAGCTCCACACACAAACCACAAAGGCGATTTTTCCTCTTTAACTCCATGTCTCAACCATTAATCACTAATCAAAGCTTTAAATGACGCAGAGACCGACACTTGAATATGTACACAAGGTTTTACTGCTGGAATTATACTCTTTTAAATGGTAGATCCTTATGGATGAAAAAAAAAACAACAAAAAAACAGCAGAATTGCTCTTGCATTATCAAAACAGCCCTTGTCTTTTTATTGGTCCAGATCCAAGCTCTGATTGCTCTAGCAATGAATTATATTTTTCACATGATAAAAAAATTAAACCAATTTCCACCCAGGGCGTATGCAGACTGTTTCATAACAATTGCGTTCATTCAAAGACTGACACAACTCTAGACACCTGTTATGTTTGTTATGAAATTTATTCCAGTTAGGGTGGAAATGCAATCTTACTATAATGATAAATAAATATTCTACAGACCTATCTGGAACTAGGAAAATACATAAATAAATAAATAAAATGCATAAGATTGGAATTGGTTTTATTTTTCCAATTTTAGCCATAAAATATAATCTGCCAGAAGCTCCTCAGTGAGGAGTGAGAGAACAAAACATCTATGTGCAGTGAACAGCCCTATCTCACTCCAAACAAAATACATTCTGCCATTCTCTTTGTCCACCTTTCTCTGAACCTGGCCTTGGCCCTGTTCTTCTCGTCACAATGTTCCCATGACCCATCAGCCAACAGACAACACTCAAAATGCAGCAAAAAGAAACAAGACTAGAAGTATGATGTATTGAATGCGATGCATGGGAAAGGAACCAAAATGGTGAGTGAGGCAACAGAGACTCCTCCTCTGCAAAGTAAGAGATCTGGGATGGAGTAAACAATGGTGACCACAATGAAATGAGCTGATTAAACTGAGCTAGGGAGAACTGACGTGTTTTTGCGGGTATGCTGGAATGAAGAGGAAGGGAAAAGACAGAGATGGATTTGAAGAGCTAAAATGAAAAGTTAAGGTTTTCCTTATAAGGTTAAGGGCTGAGATGGACGAGATCACTCATTTGGAAATTCTGGAAATAAACCAAGTCTCGCACTCATTATTGCATGCAGAAGTAATAAATGTATAGCCTCCTCCCACCCATCATGATTAAAAGTCAAATTTAGATTGCAATGCTTCAGTGTCTGACGTGTGAAACCACATGATGCCCACACATAGACTTCTACATACTCATTGGTCACACATATTACTGCATTAAAAGCTTAAAGGGATAGTTCATCTAAAAAGAAAAATGATGTCATCATTTACTCACCTCAAGTTGTTCCAAACCTGCATGAGTTTCTTTCTTCTGTTGAACACAAAAGAAGATATTTTAAAGAATATGTAACCAACGAAACAGTTGATGGACCCCATTGACTATAGTAGGAAAGAAATGCTAGTCAATGGGGTCCATCAACCGCTCAGTTACTGGCATTTTTCAAAATATCTTTTGTGTGCACCAGAAGAAAGAAATTCATACAAGTTTGGAACAACTTGAGGGTACTTAAATTATGACAGAATTAAATCCCTTATATATATATATATATATATATATATATTATTTTTTTTTTTATATCATGAGCAGTGATTTTTTGCAAGCAGGAGGCCAGCGGAGTTTGATGATTTCCCCGTTCTAAATCTCTACAGCTATGTTACAAGAGTCAGTTCTGATGCTTGACAAATGTGCAGTCTCCACAGCAGAAGCTCATACTCAGCTGGATGAGAAGCTGACATCAGAGATTTGAGAATGTGGGATCAGAAAAACAAAAATGTGAATTTCTGTCCAGAGTCCCGCATATTAGAAATGCACAGATCATCAGTCTGTCTCTCCATTTTTATGATTTAGTTATAAGCCACAGTTTCCTCATGAACGCCCAGGGGTTTGTGAACCCCAGTTTGGGAAACCCTGGTCTCGTTCACATGTACAGTATGTCACGTGTATTGTACATGAACAAATAAACACAGCTTTAGTAAGCATAAGATACTTTTTTTTTTTTTTTTTTTTTTATCTCACCAACCCCAAACCTTTGAGTAGAACTGTACGTCAGCAAAGAAAAGTCATGTCAAAGGAAGAGCAAGTTTTGATAAAATTTCAATAATTTATATATATTTATATTTATATATATATATATATATATAAAACACACACACACAGGTGCTGGTCATATAATTAGAATATCATCAAAAGATTTATTTCACTAATTCTATTCAGAAAGTGAAACTTTTATATTAATTCATATTATATTCATTCATTACACACAGACTGATACATTTCAAATGTTTATTTCTTTTCATTTTGATGATTATAGCTAAAAAAAAAAACCAAAGGAAAATCCCAAAATCAGTATCTCTAATTATAATTAGAATATTGTGAAAAGGTTGAATATTGAAGACACCTGGTGCCATACTCTAATCAGCTGATGAACTCAAAACACCTGCAAAGGCCTTTAAATGCTCTCTCAGTCTAGTAGGCTACACAATCATGGGGAAGACTGCTGACTTGACAGTTGTCCAAAAGACGAGCATTGACACCTTGCACAAGGAGGGCAAGACACAAAAGGTCATTGCAAAAGAGGCTGGCTGTTCACAGAGCTCTGTGTCCAAGCACATTAATAGAGAGGTGAAGGGAGGGAAAAGATGTGGTAGAAAAAAAGTGTACAAGCAATAGGAATAACCGCACCCTGGAGAGGATTGTGAAACAAAAGCCATTCAAAAATGTGGGGGAGATTCACTAAGAGTGGACTGCAGCTGGAGTCAGAGCTTCAAGAACCACTACGCACAGACGTATGCCGTATGTGTCAAGCCACTCTTGAACAACAGACAGCGTCGGAAGCGTCTCGCCTGGGCTAAAGACAAAAAGGACTGGACTGCTGTTGAGTGCTCCAAAGTTATGTTCTCTGATGAAAGTAAATCAGGGTCCCAGCGTCTGGAGGAAGAGAGGAGAGGCACACAATCCACGTTGCTTGAGGTCCAGTGTAAAGTTTCCACAGTCAGTGATGGTTTGGGGTGCCATGTCATCTGCTGGTGTTGGTCCACTGTGTTTTCTGAGGTCCAAGGTCAACGCAGCCGTATACCAGGAAGTTTTAGAGCACTTCATGCTTCCTGCTGCTGACCAACTTTATGGAGATGCAGATTTCATTTTCCAACAGGACTTGGCACCTGCACACAGTGCCAAAGCAACCAGTACCTGGTTTAAGGACCATGGCATCCCTGTTCTTAATTGGCCAGCAAACTCGCCTGACCTTAACCCCATAGAAAATCTATGGGGTATTGTGAAGAGGAAGATGCGATATGCCAGACCCAACAATGCAGAAGAGCTGAAGGCCACTGTCAGAGCAACCTGGGCTCTCATAACACCTGAGCAGTGCCACAGACTGATCGACTCCATGCCACGCCGCATTGCTGCAGTAATTCAGGCAAAAGGAGCCTGAATTACTAAAGGAGCCAAGTATTGAGTGCTGTACATGCTCATACTTTTCATGTTCATACTTTTCAGTTGGCCGAGATTTCTAAAAATCCTTTCTTTGTATCGGTCTTAAGTAATATTCTAATTTTCTGAGATACTGAATTTGGGATTTTCCTTAGTTGTCCGTTATAATCATCCAAATTAAAAGAAATAAACATTTGAAATATATCAGTCTGTGTGTAATGAATGAATATAATATACAAGTTTCACTTTCTGAATGGAATTAGTGAAATAAATCAACTTTTGATGATTCTAATTATATGACCAGCACCTGTGTGTGTGTATATATATAACAATTTTTTTTTTTTTTTTTGCATGGATGAATTGTTGACAATAAGACCAGTAACATGCATTAAGAAAATAGGCTAGGTATCAAATTCATGCAGACTTAAATGGATTATTGCTTTCGTATGACTGAAATTGAACTTTTAAAATCCATGTAAAAGAACTTATTCACAAAGACAGAGACAAAGAGAGTGTGTACAATGAGTGTGCATCACCCAAACACACTTAACAGTGCTGGTTATTTTTTCAGTCTTGCTATATTCAGCAGGAAACAGTTCAGGTCTGTGTGGAATGTGATATGACAGAGGGTCATTTCATATAAGCTTGTCAGGACTCATTTTGTTACCCTTGTGACATGTCTGTTTATGGCTGTCAGAGTTCCAACACCCTTCTGTCATACCAACACCAAAGAGTCTCTCCTTTAGCAGACTATGACAGCCTTACCTGACTGAAAGGATCTGTGTATGAACAGAATAACAAATTGGCTTTTTGCATAAAGGAGGAGAAGTACGAGTTAAATTCTCACATGAAGGAGGATTAACAAATATAATTCTGTGCACACACAAAAATTCACAGTTCTCCTGCTGATCAAGCCTCCCTGCTGTGGTCAGAGACTTGAAGCAGGCTCTCTGTGTCTTTCTGATGTTACAGCAAAGACAGAGGGATAAGAGATGAGGGGGAGGTGGGGAACATGAGTAGCAGAAAGCAGAGAGAAAAGATGTAGGGGTTCTTAACATGACCTAACCTTAAGTCTTACTGGGAAAAAAAAAGCATGACTTTTTCTTTTTTGACCTGATATATATACAGATGTATATACAGAACGATTGACATATATACATATATAAATACATTTATTTAAAAATAAACAAATAAGGAAAAGGTTCGGGGACCTCTCTGACTGATGGATCTGACATTGGGTCCCAAGGGGTCTTAATACACACAGGTTTAGCATTATATTTAGCACTACAGTATGACAACCCAACACAAAAGCTTCTGCTTTCTTTCTTTTCTTTGTTTCAAGCAGTGACAGCAGTGTCTTACAGTGTAACATATTCAAACCTAAAACTATATTAAAATAACTTTTTCTAATTGTTCTAATTGTTATATTATATATATATATATATATATATATATATATATATATATATATATATATATATATATATATATATATATATATATATATATATATATATATATATATATATATAATATATATAATAAAGATTGGTGGCATATATTAAATGCAGATAAATCAAATAGATACAGTGGACTCCAATAATAAAGACTCTTTATTGGTTCTATCTATGAAGAACCTTAAATATCAATGGAAACTTTCCATTGAACAAAAGGTTCTTTAGTGGAAAAAAGGTTCTTCAGATGGTCAAAATGTTCTTCACATGAAGACAATTTGGTTCTTTTTTAAGAACTGTTACTAAAAGGTTGATTGGGGAACCAAAATTGGTTCTGGCATCGCTGCAAAAAAAAACCTTTTGGAAACTTTATTTTTTAAGAGTGTAGGTAGGTGATCAGATGAGTGATGTAAAGAAATGGGGGCACAAATACATTTTGAAGAGTTTAAACCATTGCATTTCCTGCACAAGGACAAGCACACATGCTGTTCATCCCGCTGCTCCGCTAACTCAAGACCACACTATTAATCCAGACTCTGGTAAGTAATTCTGCAGAGCTCCATTATGCACCAGTCGCCCAGTCCACTCCTGTGAGGAGAACAGCATGTTCACCAACTCTCTGGGTGCTTTGACTTCAGTCCTTCAGCCCCTATCAGAAACCAGAGGTGCAAAATCTATTCCAAAACCCTATTAGATATTTAAAACCAGCTAAATCCCCCTGAACCTATACATATACAAGAAAATCCATGAAACACATATCAAATCCTACTGATACAAGAACCAGCTGAGCTTTCTCATGACCACGTTTCCTTATCT
Source organism: Paracanthobrama guichenoti (assembly GCA_018749465.1). Classification (NCBI taxonomy): domain Eukaryota; kingdom Metazoa; phylum Chordata; class Actinopteri; order Cypriniformes; family Gobionidae; genus Paracanthobrama; species Paracanthobrama guichenoti. The sequence continues at coordinate 29,308,521 of CM031949.1, forward strand.
GCTGCATGCACTACATCAGCGTCAGGAGAATGATCAGCAAGCCCTGTTGTTTGACCTCTGACCACAAGGTTGGTTATCTTTGTCACCACATGTCCCAGTCCCTTCTCTATTATTTTTTTTTTTCATAACCATAATTAACACCAGTGAGCTTTTACATACGGCGTCTACAGGGGGGAAAAGAACCAAGGGTGTGACTTCATAAATATTTACAGTAGCCGGAATTAAATTTGAAGGTGATGAAAATACTGTCCTACAGAAGTTCCTTATACAATACCTGGTAAAGGTGAATCAGGGGTTGTGCTTATGAGCTACTTTGCGGGGAACTGGAACAATGGCAATGCAATTTAAACTTCTATGCTACATGGGTAAAAAAAAAAAGATCTCACACTGGGTTCAACTAACCTTCATCTCCCAAATCCCAAATTTCAGAGGTTCTTTCTGAGCCTTTACTATCAAGTTAAAATCTCAATCAATAAAAGAGCATGCCAAGCTCTTTGAAATGCAACGCAAGAAGCAGCAGGGTATAACAACATAAGTTAATATAATAAAATTAAAAAAATAAATAAATTAAAAAAAAAAGTGCAACAAACATAAACAAAATGTGCAAAGTGTCAGTTACAACATATAAAATAGCCTACAACACTCATCTGTACATATAAACAAGAAAATGGCAACAGTATATTGATCAAACTGCATTAAATATCTATAGCCATCTCTAAAGTGTGTACTGTGGTCTGTGACTGTGGAAAAGATTTGCTCTTACTGTGATTAAGCAGCAGAATTCTTCTCTGAAAATCTAACAAGGATGCATTAATCATCAATAATAGTCAGAAACAAACTGCCTGTTGAAACATTTTCACACAGAACATCAACAGGCATAAGTGAAATACACATGAATTTGCCTGATCTCCTTTAAGCATTTGGCTTCATTATGCTGCATTATATGTGGCAGTTCACCAACCACACATCCTTTCATAGGTGAGCTCACCTGAGCCCAAGCAATAAAAACGCTTCAAAGAGTCTCCCTTCCTCCAGAATTATTTATAGGCCGTTTAATTTCGCATTTGGTGAATATTATACCGCAGGCTCTCGTTGATGAGCTGGAGAATTGAATTATAAACTAAGAATCGGGCGCGCGTGATGTGGTTGCTGACTCTGCAGTTGCTGGGGGTCACAAATGGCGCGTAATATCACCTCTTCTCTTCAGTGAAAACTAACAAAAAATACACGATTTTTCAAGAATAAATACTACTTACCGAGAATCCAGCCCAAAAGGGACACGAATGTCTCACCCTCGGAGATGTAGTAAGGGCCAAAGCGGCGAAACTGACAGCCAAAATGAGACTCCCGAGCACCATCTGTGAAACTCCCAGAGAAAGCATGATGCGAGTCCGGGTTCGAAACTCCCTCAGCCGGGAGAGACTGCGGGACAGAGACACCGGGCTCAGAGAGCGACCCCTCGGCATTGCACTGACGGGCATGGTCACGGTCACGACTAAACAGTTTAAATAAAACCAAAACTTGGGTTAAATCAGCGGGCTTCGGGTTTACAGGACACCTCTGCGTTTAGTCGCTCCGACATCCACAAAGTAAAGATGAACGCATAGCGTGTTGCCAGGACGCGCAGACCATCATCCCGCTGCACGAGGAACCTCACGATGTCCTACTCTCACTGTTCTAGGGACAAGTGCGCTGTTTTCAAGCAGGTGTTTTACCCAGCGTTATCCAAAATCATTTCAATAACAAGCTTTGCGAAAACGCGCGCTGTGTGATCACACGCTTCGAGGAAATGCACAGGATAGGTGGTCCATCAAATCCGTTCACAGCCGTGACAGTCCATTAATGAAACCTCTCACGGCTCTGAACGGAGAACGTCTAAATAACAGCGCTCGTATTCAAAGGAACGGAAATCGCATCAATCGCGCGCATGTATGACGCGAACTGAGGTTCCACGACGCGTTGCCAACGTCCAACTCCAGCGTAAAATGTTCGCTGGGTCTTTGCGTACAGCCTCGCGCTAGTAGTCTGTCAGTTGGATGTGCGAGCAGGTGCTTGTGTAGAGGAGGAGATGGACTGACGCGCCGCCATATGTAGATGGATGGATGCGGGCAACGAACTCGTTTGTGGAGCCATAAAAGCCAGAGTCTGTGAATGAATGATATAACGAGCCTAATTAAACTTACTTATTATTCATATTGTTACTTTCCATTAAACTAATTTAAGACTGAGTCTGTGCGTTCGGTTAATATGCCATTTAAGCAATGACACTGGGGAAAAGAGTGCTGCTGTTCAGATTATTAGCCTAGCATCTGATATTACTGCAACACTGTGTCATACAAGTTACTTGTTTTAAACAAGTTAAATAAACAAGTACTTGGTATTCGGTAACTTAGGTTTCACACCAAAATAATAATAAAGTTTGATTATTTATTCTTCAATAAGCTAAAACATCGAGCGTGCCATCGATCAACGCACAGACCGAAAGCCGGTCTGGAACCACGTGTGTAAATGGAGCGGATTTTCCTCTCCTCAGATCAAGGTGTTCTGTATTGATTCTCCTGGAGTTCCCTTCCGTGTTTTCCATTTCTCACCGCGAGAGAAACCCGTTCTGAGCTAGCATGGGCCAACGATCTGATTTTCCAAAACGGGGTCCTCTCGGTGGACAAACTCGCTTTACTCTGCGTCGATTTGTGACATAAAACACAGACGTTTCGACAAAACAAATAGCTCCTCACTGACCTACTCGTGTAAATCTCAATTAACACTAAGAACATAAGTGACAGTCGCTGAACCAACGTTGTTTGTAGCCAACGCCGATCAACCAATCAAATGTTTATTTTTCAGCCAATCACATTTGAGGACCGGAAAAAAGATGGACGACATACAATAAACATTTTAATATGAACCCATTTAATCCAATCAGTGACATTTATGACCAAAATGTACTTGCAAGTTTTCATGAAAAAAAAAAAAAAAAAAAAAAAAAAAAAAATGTATTCTACAAACGTGTATTATGAATTAAAATGTAGTTAGTTCTTTTGATTTAATGTGAAAATTTTTCATGGTTTAAATTAGCTAGCTAAATAGCCACATTAGTACCAGACCGTTTTAATCCCAGTTAATTTCCTGTTTAATTCCAGTTTATGTCTATGTCAAGGCTCCTTAAAAGGAAGCATGTTAAACATGTCATAGCCTAATATACACAGACCAAACTACCATATTTGGTACATGTAATATTTACGGTGTCTGTATATATATATTTAAGATAGCCCTGTCTCACATATACGTGTAAACATGTCAACAGTCACATTTGTTACCAGAGGAAGACTAAAGCCACATTTTCAATACTGACACATGAAACAAAATGCTTTCTTTGTGTTGACTCTCCCAGCAGTTAAATTGTAAGAAATAAATCACATACTTGACTTTCTTTAATATAAGCCAATTCATTGGGTATTCAAGCAATAAATGTAATCGCTTGATTTAACCAGTCGACTGAAGGTACAGTATTATTAAAATCGGTTTTATAATCGACATAGGCAATGCACTTTGTGAATGAATCTGCGCAGTAAAGCATTTGCGCCATCTGCAGGCCATCAAGTGTCACTACACTATGCTGTTGTCGCAATGAGACACATTTTGAAAGTCACCTTGCTCCTTTGCAACGGCAAACTGTATTCTCTACGCAAATCGAAAATCCTTAATAAAATGACAACATAGTGTATTTTAAAACTTTAATTTTTTTTAATACAGTGGCATACTGGAAATTGTGTTGAAAAGGGAACAAACTCTGTCACATGTGAATTGCTAATGACCAGTCAAAGCCGTGTTATACTGTCTAAAGAAAAAGAAAAAAAGTATTCCGGTGTGCCATAATAAATCTATTAGTACAAAAATACATTTCAGGACACACAATGCAGCATCCAGTATCACAAATAAATGCATGGAACACATTTCAAGCACACCGTTTAAAAGAAACAGGTTTTGAGAATAGTTTACACCAAGCACTTTCTTTTGTAAATAAAGAATAAAAAGAAGGTTATTATTAAAAATGCTTATATTTAGTGTGTATCTGTAGAAAAGGTGATATTATTACTGCCAAGTACACGTTCCAAGGCTCAAGGGTAGAACCAGAATACAAATACGACTGTTTTCATTTCATTCATCCACTTTTATAAATGTTTCCCCCTTGAAGTTTTATACAAAATAATAAAGACATACAAAAAAAAGTCATTTACAAACCAATAATGAAGGCAATATGCTAGCTTTATGTACAGCCAATTGATCTCCTTCCTCCCATCTTTTATTTGTTTCTCTTTAAAGGTCATGTGCATAGCAGATAAAAAGAGAAAACCTGTTCTTAGCCTTCTTTAGCCTGTCCTTGTGTGCAACACCCATGTTTATTTGTACAGCGGGTTGACAAAAATGGCAGAAAGACAACTTCAGTTTCTTCATAATTTATCAGAACAACTTAGCAAAAACAAACCAAAAAGGTTTTTGTTATTGAAAAAAGTGAGTCGTTTCAGATAAGGCATCACTGCTTTACATGGAGTGAGTGAGAGAAAAAGAGAGAAGGAATGAGGAAGAATCTGGAAGAGAAAGAGGGGAGAGGAAAGAGCAGCGGTCTTCACACCTGAGTCAAAGCACGTGCATAGATCTCGACACAGCAGGAATGTTCCAGTGCTCAAGTTCACAGGTCTGTGAGGAGGCTAGTGGTGTCTACAAAGGAGCCATTAAAAAAAGGTGAGCCTTAAGTGACACATCCTTGGCTAGAAAATTTCATACTGTATATATTTCAGATGCCATTTCTCTCCGACTCTTTCCTTAAAGCTCTAGCACTGATCCTGCACCTTGACATGATAAAAGTCAGCAAATGTGTCAGATGTACACTTCAACTGCTCGATTAAAAAGCCTAAAACTAGAATTTGTTATTCTAGAAAAGTTACACTATACATTATAATCATAACGTTATAGTGTACATACTATATGAAGTGAAAATACATTTGCAGAATATAGTCTATACGTTTACGTAGCCTAGGCTGAATGGAAGAACCTATTAAATCCTTTTAAAAATAAACAAATTATGTGTGGCAAAATATTACAGTTGGCTTACAGTGCGATTATTAATTGGTCAGTGGCACAGAGCATGCAGTCCATCAATGGTTAATGTCTGTTTTTGTTATCCTTGAAAGCCTTTAAAAGCACTTAAAAAAAGAAGTGAAGGAAGAAGCAAATATGAAGAGGACGATGAGGAGATTAAAACAGCACTTCATAGAATGTAACCCTCCCTCCAGTCTCAGAGGTTACCGTAAACAAAGCCAGAGCAGTCAGGAGACCCTTCATTTTGTGTAGCACAGTGCGTAGCCTTCATCTTGTGTGTGTTTATGAGTATGCGTGTTCATAAGGGGGAAGGTCCGCTCTCTTTTAAACTGGTTCCACATTCAGTAAAGGGACCTGCTGTTGCCCTCCTCAGAAATGGTCAATAAGCACAGACACACAGTTGGCTCCAACCAGGTAGTTGGGATCTCCAGGGAGAGATTTGTTCTGCCAACTCTTAGGATCACCTGGATAAATAACAGAAAGTGCAGATGAATATGATTGATGAGCGTAAGATCAATCACCACGTTCAAAAGTTTTTTTTGTTTGTTGTTTTTAATGAAGAAAGAATGGAATTAACTTTTATTCAAGGACACATTAAATTGATCAAAAGTGACAGTAAAGACTTTCACATTGTTAGATAAAACTATATATAATCAAATAAACTTAAAACTTCTTTTTCATCTTCTATTCATGGAAGAATCCTGAAAAAATATTACACAGCACTGGTTTCAATATTGATAACCAGAAATGTTTCTTAAACATCAGCATATTAGACTGGAGTAATGATGCTGAAAATTCAGCTTTACCATCACAGGTATAAATTACATTTTAAAATATATTAAAATATATATCAGTTATTTTAAATTGTAATATTTCACAGTATTAATGTTTTACTGTATTTTTGATCAAAGAAATGCAGCCTTGGTGAGCATAAGAAAATAAAAGAATCTTGCTGACCCCAAACTTTTGAACGGTAGTGTATGTATTATACATCAAGTATATGCAGTGACAGAAAAAAATTATGAAATCAACGATTAAATTAAGCCACATGCATGCTTGTTTTCAACAACAAACACTAACAAAAATGTAGCGTAAAACAAAACACATTTGTAGAAACACAATCTTCAGAAAATGATAAACTAGGTGCATTATTTTCTAGCTTACTTTAACAGCTGTATCATAGTATAATATTGTGCAATTTTAGCTATTGTTCTCTTTGGTTTGCATGAAGGAAAGAGAGGAGCGTAGCGGGACGCTCAGAGATAAGACAGGCTCTCAGCATGCGTTATTTGTTCTGATAGAGATCATCAGCAGAGCCAGAGCAATAACCAATAAGCTCATAGCCTAAGGTGCTGTAATGCATAAGAACAAAGCTGTTTTTCCATTCATCAAGGTGAAGTGTGTAATTTCTGCACCACTAGTGGCACCAAACAGAATTGGATTCAAACACAAACAAACCTATTGTATGCTCTGTTTGGTGGTTTTATGGTGAAGAAATTACACGTTATCTTCAAAAATGAAAACGAGGGTTAAACAGTTAAGCATATAATTTTTTGCTCATTTATTGAGGATCTCATGATTTCAGTGCTCTTTTGTACTCTACTGTGAGCTCCATCAGAACAACTTATGTGTTAAAGAAGCTAGGTAAACGCTCTCTTTCCAAGAGAGTGCAGGGAAATTTGCCTTGAGCTATGGATAATTGATAGCCTTGTTTTAAAATATGCAGATTAAAGGCAAAGGCCTGTAATGGTTTTGGATGAGGCAGGAATCTCCGATCTCTCCACTGCACATTCAGAACGAGAGGTTCATTAGAGGTTAATACAGGGTGGTGCCAGGTTTACCAATAAGAGTTATATAGAGACGAATGAGTGAAACAAGAGAGAGAGAAATTAAGACCAAGGGAAAAACATTTGCTGTTCTCCATTAGCGGGACGAAGGCAATTCCAGCATCTCTGCATATTCAGACATTTGGGTGGCTGTGTGAGAATCAATTAAAAGCACAAATAATATTGTGAGTGAATTATGATTAATAGATGTAAATTCCCATTGGCAAATTCATGAAATCATGAGACTCAAGTGAAGATGGCAAACAACCTATTTTTTTCACAATGTTCATCTGCAGATCTATGATAATTCAGTGCCTTGATCAAGAGAACACAAAGGCCTATGAAACAAATCTGCCCAACGAAAACTACTCGCAATGAATATAATGCAAAATGTGTCGGTCCCTGCAAAATACAAATCATCTGCCAAAACAAAATGTACTTTCTCTAATGCAAAATGTCCATTCGTTAAAATATAATAGATATGTTGTCACTGTTCAAATGTTTGGAGTCAATTTAAAATAACTTATCAAGTTCAGTATATTTTAAAATACAATTTATTCCTGTGATGGCAAAGCTGAATTTTCAGCAGCCATTACTCTAGTCAGAGTCACATGATCCTTCAGAAAAGCTAAAAACAATTGTGTTACTTAATACTTTTGTGGAATCTGTAATACATTTTTTTCAGGATTCTTTGATGAATAGAAAGTTCAAAGGATCAGCATTTATTAGAAATCTTTTGTAATATTATAAATGTCTTTACTGTCGGTTTTGATCAATTTAATGCATCCTGTCTGAATAAAAGTATGAAAATATGACCCCAAACTTTTGAACAGTAGTATATGTGCATGTACCCAAATACCTAGATGATGTAAATAATAGATGTATTGTACTGTAGGGTGAATTTTCACACCAGGTTTTAAAAGAGACACTTAAATATAAACCACATAAATAAATGAGCAGACTGGAATGAGTGAGTCAATGAGATACACTAAATGACTACAGTATTATAGAAAAAAAAAAGGTTAACAAACGACTGGTCATATGGAGGTGTGAATAAAAAAATGCATAATGACAAAGGCCCACAAACAAACTCGCTGTCACAAAGCCATCCCAAACGACCCCAAAAAGGACAGAGAGAGGACAGCGTACCCGACGAGGAGTCGGAGGATTTTAGAGCAAAAGACCAACCATCAGGGGTCATAGACGCACAGTGAGGTAGGCGGAGCTCCACTGGCTTCAGGAACTTCAGACCGTGAGGACCACACATCACCAGAGGACTCAGCAGAGTTTCACCTGGAAATAAAAACTATTTCCTTTAGCATTTACTCTACACTCAACCACATAACTGAATATATGAATATATGACAAGACAAAGCTACAAATTTAGTACTGATAATCTCACTTGCATTTTGAGTACAGGTTAATTAATGTATCGATTTTTAAAAATGGGGTTTTTAACAAACTAAAAAAAAAAAAAAAAAAAAAGAATCTGTATCAAACTCTGTATTACCATGTTTCTTTTACAGACCAGAGAAAGACAAAAATGTCAGAATCTTCTGACCCCTGAGTTAAAAGATTCATGACTGACCTTTTTCTTTGTCCAGAGGTGGCAGGATGCTGTTATCCCGACACACCTTGAAGTAGATCTCTTGCTCCACACCGTCAGGAATCGCTCCCTGAGGGATAATGATGCTCACGCCCGTCTCAATGGAACTCAGAACCCCGCCGTTACAGTTGAAGATGCCCCGTGCTGTCGCCACCACTGTGTGGCTGTCATCATCATCGTCATCCTCCAAAGCACTTGGGCTGGAAAGAGAGAAAAATAAAACAGATAAACCTTCTTTTTCACTCTGATCTTTATTCTTTATTGTAAAAATAAATATAGCTATATAAGTAATAAGTAATATCAGTTATTATTGATAAGATAATACTTGATAATACTGACAAAATTATGGAGCTAGTTTCTACTGTACCTGACAGGTATTGCCTTGGGTACGGCGTTGATGTTGTTCTGCTGGTATTTAGGTTTCTGGTCCATGGTGCGAGTGAAGGTGTCCAGGCCGCTGTCATGGTCTGTCGGCTGGGGTGAGTTCTGTGGCTTGGCTGTGGTACTGATGGGAGCTTTCACATTATCTTTCTTATTTTGAGAGTCATTAGGCAAGAGGTTGTGGTTGAACTTGGGGCTGTCAAACTTGCGTTCGTAGGGCCTTGCAGAGTTGGTGTACGGCTTGGGCACAAAACGGTTGTAGCTGGACGTGGCAGTGCTGTTGGTCTTTGGAGGTTCACCGGTGCCGTTAACAGGAGATTTCTCTGGGAAGCTTTTCTGAGGCAGGTAAGTGCTCTGGACTTTGTCTTCATGACTGGGAGGCTTTACTTTGGGAGATCCATGTGGGTCGAGTGGTGGGGTCACTGTGTGTGAGAGGGGAAGTGTATGTGTGAATAAGTTTCTTATGTTCACCAAGGATGCATTTATTTGATTAAAATACAGTAATATTGTGAAATATAATTACAATTTATAACTAATTTCTTTTTTTAAATGTAATTTAATCCTGTGATGATGGCAAAGCTGAATTTTCAGCATCATTACTCCAGTCTTCAGTGTCACATGACCCTTCAGAAATCATTCTAATATACTGATTTACTGCTCAAGATATATTTCTTATTATTATCAATGTTGAAAACAGCTGGGATGGTTAATATTTTGAGGAATTTTGGAAACCATGATAAAAAAAAATTCCAGGATTCTTTGATCAATAGAAAGTTCAATGGGCATATACAATTATTCTTCCATTAATCACTTACCTGAGGGTTTGGGCAGGGTCGGGGGTGGGACAGCTGGGTTTGCCGGAGCAACAGGGTTGATCTTCTCTACTGATTCGGTCCTGTAGCAGGCAGACAAACACACAACGAATTCAAGATTCAAACTTAACGCCATATATTTTGTCATCATGTTTACTGCTATCTAAATTTATATTACAAATTCCATGAAACATGATAACTTACTTGAATGCCAATATCCACATTTTTATACATACAATAGCACAAAACTTGATGAAATTAAAACAGACTTGTATTTTTGTATGGTCAAGTATTTGAACATGTACCTGGGGTAGTACCCTGGCTGTGCTTGGGCTGGCTTGATGGCAGGTGTCAGCTGTGCGGAGGGTTTGCTGTCAAAGCTTCGGCGGTCGAAGTAAGACAGCTGTTTCCTGTAGTACTCCTCATCCTCATCAGGGTCATTGTTATTCGAGCGAATGATATCATCTGCTGCTTTAGGCTGGGGTTGCTGTGGCTCTGGAGATCTGACAGATGAAAAACGTATGTGCATTTATGCATAGAATAGTTGCAGTAATAACGATTTCAATAAAAGTGCACTAATATAATCAGAACCTCATATAAAATATTTGTATGTCAGTATGTGTATGTTTGTTTATCACCAGAAAGCCTTTAGCATAAGAGTGGCCAAATTCAGTCTCATCATTGACATGCAGAATCAGATTCTGTATTTGACTCTTTCTCAAATAGATAGAGATCTATGACTATATCTACAGCAAGTGCTACTGCAATAACATTTAGTAGTTTGGGATCAGTTAGATTTTTGAAAAAAAAAAAAAACTGTAATATTGTGAAATATTATTTCCATTTAAAATGACTTTTCTATTTTAATAATATTTTAAAACAAAATGTTTTCCTGTGTTGGCAAATCTGTATTTTCAGCATCATTACTCCAGTCTTCAGTCTCACATGATCCTTCCAAAATCATTCTTATATGCTGATTTGTTGCTCAAGAAACATTTCTCATTATCATCAATGTTGAAAACAGTTGTACTGCTTAATATTTTTGTGGAAACTATGATTAAGGATTCTTTGATGAATAGAAAGTTCAAAAGAAAAACATTTCTTTGAAATAGAAATGTTTGTAACATTGTAATGTGTTGGTTAAAAAAGTGCTCTTTATATAGACACAAATGATACTGTATTTGTGGCTGCAAATGTATTGATTTTATGTGCTAGTGCATTACCTAAAGGCCTTCTCTTGATCCAGGTTACTTAATGAATTGGCTTTGGGCACAGAGGCAGCGCCAGGTTTAGGCACCATGTCCACAGGCTAAAGGAAGCAGAAAAATGTAACTATTAATTATTCAGTCTGTACTCTGTAGAGTGTATATTTAGTGAGTAGAAATACAGACTATGCCAACTCACCCGAATACCAGAGTTTGCAGACTCTCTTGCTCTGTCCACAGATACGGATCGCTTGTTCTCAAATATCTTAACCCTTGTGAGCACGGACTGGGGCTTCATGGCTGGGTCTTCCTCTCCCTCGGCCGGAGGAGGAAGTTCAGGTTCTGTTGTCGGTGAGAGGGACTCCGGTTTAGGAGAGGTCACGGAGGCCTCTGAATTCATGTAGCCCCTCTGTGGTGGTTGAGTGTAGGAAGGTCTCTGGGAGGGGTCATAGTACTGTTGTTTGGGGGGCTCAGGGGAGCGGGAGGTGGCTTGAGTGCGTGGAAGTGATTCTTGGTTATACTGTGGCCGTGCAGGGGGTGGTTCATCGTGTCGGATCGGTCCGGGGGTAGGTTTGCCATAACGAGGTCGACCCGTGTCGTAGCCTGTATCGTGCCGCGTCTGAGGGTGACCATACATGCGGTTCAGACCATCCTCATAGGGCATATGAGGGTCGTATCCAGAGGTGTGGTCATACGGAGCCCACTGCTCGTCGTGCGGAGGCACGCTGTTCTCAAAATGTAGGTGAGGGTCAAAGTTACGAGCCTTTGGTTCCATGTAGCCCCCATCATAGCGGCAGGGCTGGTGGTCGTAATCTCTGTATGGCTTCTCTTCCTGGTATAGGGGGTGCTGGGGGTTGTAGTTGGGCTGCATAGGGTTTTGGCTCACCTGCACCTGCTCGTTGGTTCGGTAGATATCCTTCTTGTACATCTGTTAACCAAAGCAGGAAACTTATGAACAAACTGTACAAAGAACCACACGTTAAACTCAAAACCACAGCAATCAATTGAATTGAATGAAATGACAGAAACCAGAAGTGATTAATATTCGGATTAAAAGTTGAAGAATGAAGCACAGAGTCAGCAGAGAGACCTGCAATAGAGGAAGACTCAGAGTGGGCAGTTATTTAACAGGTCAAATGGAGGCAGCCATTACACAGTTTCAGAGTTTAAGAAAGATTAAATGACTCATGACACGTTAAGCTGCAAAATCATTGGGGTAAAATCAGCCAGAAAAGGTCCCACTGAAAAGAAATATACAAAACAATTTTCTTCAAAAATAAAATGTATTTTGAGAAGTAGCCTTTTAGGAACCATAAAAGCCTAGTCTGTTAGACACAGTCACAACTCTAAGCCAATTTTGAACATTAATCTTAGCTACTTACTTACAAAATGTTTAATAAATAATTTTTGGATTTTCTATAATAATGCAGCTTAATTTTAATTAAAACATACTGTTGATGAAAATATGAAAAGAAAAAAGATTACTGTAAGATTATTAAAGTAGAATGATCTAAATGAATATGAATGCTTAAAATATCAAATAATGATGAATAATGTCAAGGACTGTTCCATTATAAAGTTATTCCAGGAGTTTTCACAAGGGCAGTTTTGCATTAATTAGTACAACGTGGCCACAAATTAATTTGTGGGAACGAATTCTTAATTCCTTTTTTTTTTTTTTTTTTTGCAGGGTTCTCAAGTTTAATTTTCTACTTTCTTGTCACTGAAGTATCTTTGTCAACTAAAATTAGATGCCATTTTAGCATAAAATTGCTGAATTAATTAATACGACATGATGAGAAATGCACTAAATATAACGAATACTTTTGTTAAAAGACAAAAACTATGAAAAACAACAAAAACTAAAAATGAGCACTGTTGTAAACAGCAAGGCTACCTTTCAAAGTCATAACAGGAGGGGGAAAAAAATTCAAAGTTATCTAAATAAAGATCAAATTAATTATTAAATCAGTTTATCACATTCATTGCACAACTATTATGTACTAACTCTACTTCAACAAGCAAAAAAAAAAAGAAAAATAAACCCATGCAAAAATAGGCAAGCAACAGTGGGGACCTGGGCTTGCCTGAAGGTTCATGAACTATATGATCTGATGCAGCAGGCCTCTGTCGTACCCACTGTTGTTTATGAACACACACGCACAGTCACAGAAAGAGAACAGACGCTCTCTCATAGATAAGCACACAGTGCACATGCAAGAGCTAGAGGAAAGCACCGCAGCACACAGGCAGGGCAGACGGCGATAAGAGAGGGCACCGGGCTCGGGCGTTAAGTGGGCCGGTTTCAGTCCAGAGCGGGGTGGCTAGCGAGGTACCTTGGACTCTGACCCAGGTTGTCCAGATTGGTTGGGGTCGGGAGACGGGGGTTGAGCTAGCTCAGGGGCAGGTGGGAAGAGAGAGCCAGCCTCTGGGCTGAAATCCCCCTGAGTTAGGGTGACCGGGACATCCTTGGCACTCGGGGCCCCTACATTTACATGAACAGCAGGGGGCGCTGTCTCTGCCAGCGGCTCAGGCTGCGTGGGGAGAGCAGCCTCTGCTTTCTGTGAAGGTGTTCAAAAATGTTTAATACATGCGGTCAAACCTCACCACTGCACTTCAGCTGAGATTCTCTTCTTTCTCACCTGACACCAGTACTGTTCTATTAAGGGAATGTTCCAGATTCAATTGATGTTAAGCTCTATTGACAGCACTTGTATACACACACTTTTTTAATTTCTCTTTATTGAGTGGTATTGGATATTTGATCTTTGCTGTCATCTAATCTTTAAAATCACTAATTTAACAGCACTGTTAAATATAACATTTAGCATATTTCAAAATAAATGTCATTTGTTTTCATACTGTACTTTACAATGTTGACTTTAGTTTTAATGTTTTATTAATTTAGACAAAATAGTTTATCATTTTAATATTGCACATTTAACAGTCATCTGACTTTTATAAAAAATATGCATTACATGTTGCTTATTGTTTGAATTTTAATAATGATGCTCTCTAGTGGCTATAATTTTAAAGCATTTCAAGGTCTACTGCACTTCCACTGTTAGAACTGCTAAGAGTATGCCACAAATGCTGTCCACACAGCTTAATTTGTACTAAATCAGGAACATCCCACTAACATACAGAATAAGGTGATTCTGGGAACCACGTCATGTAATAATTTGCAACTAAACAAGGTTCTGTTTTTACTGTAAGTCTGATGTCAGTTTAATTCTACAGTACAGTACAATGTTTTGGCTCTTGTAACACAAGATCTAAGACACTTTGGATATCATAGTGGCCACTGGTCCAATATAGATAAATACATTTACAGTAATATATTTAACACTGCAATTCCATCATGCACATAATACTTTCTGGTAATGACATCATTATGCATGACATATAAGGGGACAGCTAGACCACAAGGATGGGGCAATCGTTACACATACTTAAAGATACAACGTCCTCACTTCCATCTCCATTGTGATCATATTGAGGTAAGAGTCACAGCATCTACATGAGGTATAACAGCCAAGCTATATTTGTCACACACTCTCACACACACACACACACTTTCACACAACTAGACGCTCACAAATACATATAATAAATACGTGGCAACAATTATTACTTGGTCATTGTCACTTCTCTAGTACTGCAATGTACTACGTTTTTAAAGCATTCCTCCTTCAATAGCGCCGCTAGAACACTTTTCTCACGCACACCACGGCCTCCAGACAACAGGGAAGGCGTACGGCTCGTAGAAACGCTACCTGCTGAGGTGCAGGGGCCTTGAACCCTGCTGGGTCGATGCGGTTCGGCGGTTCGGGCTGGTACCCTCCATATCCAGGAGGTTCCTGGATGACGGGCAGGTCCTCCTGGACAGGCTCAGAGGAGCGTGTGATGGCGGGCTCGCTTGGAGGTCCAACCTCGTCGTTCAGGGTCTCGTCTAGTTCCTGGTCCGTGTAGGCTCCGCCCTCGGTGTCAGTGTCCTCGTAGTCTGAGGTGTGACGGCTGTCCGTGCTGTACATACTGTACTCGCTACCAGGGGCGGACAGGTAGGACAGACGGTCATCGTGAAGGTCCAGGTCATCGTCAGGTGCACCGTCCGCCTACGGAGATTGAGAACACATGATGCAAAGAATTCACCAAGAGAGAAAGAGGAAGAGGAGAGAAAAGCATGTAGAGAGAGATGAGAGGGTGAAAAATAAAGTTGAGGAAGTGAAAGAGAGAAATGACAGCATGTAGATGAAATGTGTAACATTGGGGAATCTCACAAAATTATATTTTGCATGAAAAATAAAGCCTACATTTTAGATTTTTCTGCATTTTAACAATATATTTAGGATAATTTGGCAAATTTTACATAAATTTCTGTAATTTTCAATGATGATTCTTTAAATGATATAATTGTAATATCTCACAGTATTAGTTAAAAATACTACCATACAATGATTAAAAAACAACAACAACAACAACAACAACTTAAATCAGCATAAATGAAAGTTAGTAGTTACAAATACTACAATGATTTATAAATACAATTTAAATAACATTCTTTTACAACATTACTGTAATTAGAACATGAGACCGTGTTATTTGAGCATTATTTACATACTATTATAGTATTTATTAATATTTTGAATTGGGTTTCATTTTATATTTTCAGTTTTTATTTTAACTTTAGTCTAAGTTTCGAGTTTTACTTTTTATTCTAGTTTTAGTAATTTCAGTTTATTTCAGTTAGTTGCCAATGAAACTTTTTCTTTCTTTTTCATCAAATGTTCATATTTAATTTTAGTTAACAACAACAACACTAATGAGAATGAGTATTTTTTTGGATTATGCTAATGAAACTTGGTTACACTTAATGTTAAGGTTTCCTTGTTACAGTGTAATTATACATTTGATTAACAACATGTACTTATTATAGGATTAGAAATCTGTTTAGTTTAGGGTAGTTGCATGTTACACATAATTTACTGTAATTATTACCATAAGTACATGCAACATATGTAACAAGGACAGTTTCCTAAAACTTTTCCTCACTATGATATTGAGAATTGAGGGGTGCTTACTTTGTTATGAAAATGTTTTCACAAAGCATAAAAACGTTTTAAAAATACTTTTTAGATTAAAATATGATAGTTTCTGGTACAGGTTTCATGAGATTAACCTCATTATAGTGAAACATAACAAAAATAAAACTCAATCCACTGGGAAAAAGAACAGATGCTGATCAAATGAACCATACAGTGGTCAACATGAGTGTTGTGACCACAAGAACAGCTGCATGGGAAACACAAACTATGCCCTGTAAATACAAAACCATGGAACCAGAACACCAGGAATGAACCCTGTTCCTGAAACCTCAAGCATCCGCTGTTGAACAGAATATTACTGTGGAAAAGTTAAATGAAACTCACCTTGCCCTCCGAGACCCACACCAGCTGGTTCTGCTGCTGCTGTATGTTCTCCTTCAATGCTCCATACCAGCCATCATTCATGTTGTTCATGTTAATGGTGGCTAGAGGACAGTGACAGGAAGGAAGACACCAAATCACTCAAGAGAGATTACAGCTATGTCAGGTTTTTGTAAAAATAATAATACGCTCATAAAAAAAAAAGAAAAACAAAACTGTAGCATAAAGCATCACTCGTTTATTAATTCATCGAATGGTGGATCACTGTTGGATTCTCTTTCTCTTTATGACTGAACTGAGCGATCTTTTTGCCCTGTTACATTTACATTTATGAGAGGCTTTTATTCAAAGCGATTTACAAATGAGGAATGATAAAGTATAAAACCACAGCCTTTATAGTGCTCAGTCAGATACACTGTGTGCCTGTCTTATTACTTCCATAAAAGACTAAGACTTGAGATAGCAGACAGGCAGCGGAGTGAGACCCATGATGTAATTTAATGTGATGTAGTTTTACGAATAATTATTCCAAGTTATTACTGTCAACTACATATTTTAATTCACATTAAAGAGGTCACAGTGTGTGGAGTGCAGTGTGTGTGTGTGTGTGTGTGTGTGTGTGTGTGTGTGTGTGTGTGTGTGTGTGTGTGTGTGTGTGTGTGTGTCTGTGTTGGCCAGACGAGACATGGTGCAGTATGACGTGCCTGGGTACATAAACCAAAAATTGGTTCATTTGAAATTCATTTCACTGACACAAGACACTTTCTTCACATCAAAAGAGTTCCCAAAGAACTGTGACCCTAAAATATCTATCTATCTATTTATTAGATCTGTTGATTAAAATGCTAAATTTGGTATTACATTGGGGGTGGAAATTAATAGGCTTGGACTTGGTGCTGGTAACCGGACAATGGTGACACCAGAATAAAAATATTCATGATCCTGAAGTTTGAAAATACAGAATTATTTTAGACGAATGCTTTTTACTCGGTGACTGACTAGATATATATAAAAATATATTTTTTACTGGTAACAAGACATTCGGTTCGGTTCTGTTTGCTGTGGAGTCATGGTTCATGGCAGGGCACCAGCAATAATAACAATATTAGATAAGCAATAATAGATTCACTCGTAATAATAACAACATATAATTTAACTTATTAATTTAATAGGCTAATTTAATGTATTAAATTTATCGTTTCACGTTTTATATAGAGGAGTTAGCATACCTGATTAAACCAAAATTAAATGCCTTCACTGTAGACTATACATAATCAAATCTTACCATTTACCATAATGTGTAAAAAGAACAAGCACGTTTATTTCATAAAAATTGATGACACACAAATAAATGTCCCACTGTAGCCTACTTAAACACTTAAACTGTACGAATATGACTAATACTGATAAATAAATAAGCCTATAAATTAAATAGCAGTTTTTGTTAATACAATAACGTACACCACACTAATTTAAAAATAAACAAAATAACATAAATTGAAAATAAATTGGCATTTTGGGGTTATGGAAACAACAGTTACCATGGCGAATACACAATACTTCATGAACTGTTAATGAAACATGAAAACATGATCAGAATGAACATCGTACGTGCATGCAAATCCTTCCCAGCTAACAGACGTCGAACCAGTTACGTGATTTATTGGTACTTAACTTTTATTTCATGACTTACGAATTTACATCGTAACGTTGCATGTTCATTCTCTTGTGTGCCTCATGCGCACGTGAAACTAAAGAGTGTGCGCTACGAGCACAGTATAATGGGTGGCAGGACACGAAAGTGGTTTTCTGAGGTGAGAGATTTTTATTTCGTAACAAGGCACAAGCTACAAAAATTACGATGTTACTGGGACTCAGGGTAGCATTTTGCCTATACCTGGCTAAATGGGGACACTGACTCTTTGTCCTTCCACCATGCAGCTTGAGCGATCGCCCAAGTCACGTGACATGCACTTAGAAGACAAAAGTTAGTGTATATTTAGTAAATAAGATTATTATTATAATATTTAGTAACAATACAGCTCTTATTAGTAGTTAAAAGTGCACTAATTACTATTTATTCAAATGTCGAGGAAGAAAAAAATTATTTTGTGGCATAAGGTGAAGTGAGAGCTGGGCCAGGGCAGCAGGGGGCGGGGCTTTCTCGGTTCGACATGAGAGAATCGCGGTTCGAACCGTGGGTGGTGTATCGCGGTTTTTCGGTTCGGTTTGAAAATCGTTACACCCCTAGTTTATGTATATATATATATATATATATATATATATATATATATATATATATATATATATATATATATATATATATATATATATATATATATAAAGAATACACACAACCTCAGAATACATCTGTGCTTACCTGTGAAAAGATGGTGGTTGTTCTTTCTGAGTTTGAGTGCACGCTCATGGAGTTTCCTGGCGCTCTTCCTGGACTCAGGACACAGTCTAGTCCTCATGTTCTTCACGCCCTGCTTACTGTCAGGATTCAGGAACACGACGATGGGATACCACTGAGCATAATTCAGCCGATCCACTGCATTAGGAGTAATGTCCAACACTGCATGCTTGTCCTGCAGAACACAACCAAAAAAACCCTCTCACTGATTTCATGGAGTCTCAAGTATACGTGTTCTACCATAATCCACCAGCAGGAGGCAGTAGTGCCATTCAGAAAGATTGTGTTCTTACATTGCACTATGTACTTTAAACAACTTTGTATGTGCAAGTGTGTGAGAGATCTCACCCGGTCGATTATCTGTTTGATAGTGTGAAGACGTATGATCCCTGAGCTGCGCTGGTCAGTGCCGGCATCTCTGGGTTCACTTTCTACACAAGAGAAAACATAATCCATACTAGCATCCACATAAACTTCCTGCGCTCCCTCTCATGCAGGACATCAGCATCTTCACCCCTCAAAAGCATACAGTGAGAAGGCAATTCAACATGGATGTGCACATGCGCCCGCATACACAATATGAGCACCTGCAGACTTTTCAAATGTTCCATACATGTAACATCAATGTGGTGCATTTTGATTAACTATAGATTTGCAAATATGACTCTTCATAATATAAAGTGGAGGGAATAGGAGCATCTGTACACCACAGTGACTACGAAGGGATCTGGAATATCTGAAGAATGTTTGACATTACAGAGTGCAACCAGAAGGTCATTACATGGTAAAGTCAGTGCGTTTTAACATTTAGGAGCCATTGGTGGCCCCTGACATTGATACACTGTTTAATGTGGTATGTTCACCCAAACATTTAAATATGGTCAACATCCTCATGTTGCTCAAAACCAAACTCAAAAAGAAATTCAGACAAAAATGTATTGAGTTTTTTTTCCCCCATACAGTGAAAGTGAATGGGTCCAATGGTGAGTAAACAATGACAATATTTATTTTTGGGTGAACTATCCCTTCCCTATAAGACAGCATCTGTAGATCTACATCTGTATCCTTTACTATATCACGGCTCTGAAATAGCAGCAACTACAGGAAGTCTTTTCAGCAAAAAGAAAAAACAAAAAAGCCCAAAGTATCACAAAATAACACAGGAAGCAGGTGCTTGGGATGGGGGAAAAATCAATGAGCAATGTGCCTTTATCTCCTCTCAAGCATGACTGAAGGGTTGGGGAGGGGGTGTTGGAGCTGTCGATAGCATGAACACACCTTGGATTATTTTTCATTACCATTTCAAGCAGTGTTGATTTGGTGTAACTAAAATAAAGGATGCCATAATAATGCACAGCCTCTAGAAACTATGGTTACTGATGAGTGAGCTGATGTGACTACTGTATGCAACGTACTTTCCCTTCCATCTGGGTGCTGTGTCTCTGAAAAGCAAATAAAGTCATACAGGAAGAATGTTATGTAAAATAAAGCCAGTGGCCACTCAAGGAATCAGTTTACAAGCTGAATTTTAAATGCACTACTGAAACTGGAGAGCAGGACAGCTGTGACTGCTCACATATGCTGCACAGGTAGGTGGATTAGAAAACTGAAGCGGTGTGTCTTATCAAGGGATGTGTTTTTACAAATGGACACTTACTTGCAAGCTCGAACAGGTCAGGCACCTCTCTCGCCAGTTTGTCTCGTGCCACGTCTGCGATTGGCCAGAAGATCACAACAGGTCTCAGGAACCCAGCTAAAATGAGACAAAAAAAAAAAAAAACATCTCTGTTTTAGTTTAAAAAGATCACAGAAATATAGATTACAGAATGATCAGTATTAAAATTCTATTATGTCTAAATAAATTAAATCAATCACTTTAAATGTGTTTTAAAAATAAGTGAATTTAGGCATCAAAACAATATACAGTATGAAAAAATATATATTTATGTTGAGATTTGCTCAAGCTTACATTTAAGTTTTATTCAATTTAAGTGAGCATTAGATGAAGAGAAATTAGCATGCAAAATTAAACACCAATATCAGCTGAAGTGTATACAATATTGATACCGATAAATAAAAAAATATAGTAATAATAACTTCTTTTTCAAGTATTGGCTGATAACTGATATGAAACCAATACATTGTGCATCCTTATCTAACACACAAAAATACATACATACATACATACATACATACATACATACATACCCCTCTCTAAGAACCACCCTTTCATAAGCGGGGAACTTGGTCTGAACAGGCTGAGCTGACAAATCTTCTCGACTCTTCCGCAGATTCCTCTTTGAACTACGTAGACCTCTGAACCTCCAGAAGTCAGCTCGGTCGCCGCCTGCAGTTTTGGGGAGTGTGTACTGTACGCTTGATAACTGCTCTGCCCTGAAGAGAACATGGCAAAACAAGGTCATCTTTAGTTTGAAGCAGTGTTGGGGGTAAAGCATTACTATATCCTTAAAATGAATATAAACTGTGAAATGCAAACTCAGAATATTACGTTAACCTGCGATAATTACATATGTTAACACAAATATACTTTATGTATTTAATCTCACTTTGTTAACCAATGTCTTTGCGGCTGACCTTCAATTCAATTGATCCAATTCAAACATATGAATAAGAAAAAATAACTTTAGATAAACCACATTTGTGTTTCATTTTTTATTTTATTTTGCTTAAGTAAGATTGTTGAACTTTCTTCTCCTGCGTCCTATTCTTCAACAATCCAGAATGGCAGCACTGCTGAAAGGTTTATTTGAGCTGTGCCCAGATCAGTACTGCACTGCAAGCCCAGCCCAGCCCAAATGAGAAAAAGTAACAATGCATTACTTTCCATAAAAAGTAACTAGTTGCAATTAGTTGCTTTTTAGGGAGAAATGCAATATTGTAACGTATTGTTACAATATTGCAATATTGTAATTACTTTTAAAAGTAACTTTCCCCAACACTAGTTAGAGGTATACTGAAATGTAATTCTCTCCATCACCACAAACTTGTATATAGTTAATCATGCACTACACAAGCTAAAGATTTTTTTATTTATAGTATTTTATAGTGATCTATATATGATCTACTAATCTATATACTCCAAATATAATACAGCAACTGAGTGTTACCTGTTTTTGTTGGGAATGATGCCTCTTTCCACCTCCTGGTGGTTCTTCCCGATGCGGATGGCCAGCCAGGAGCCCAGTTTTCCGTTGTAGAGGGTGTCCACTACTCTGAACACCTCTCCCTTATTAAAGCTCAGCCCGTAAGGAGACTCTTTCTCATACTCAAAATGTGTTCTGATGTAGAAGGAGTCACCCACGTCAGACTCCACTATTCGCCGGTACACTGGAGCACAGGACATAAATGAGATTTTAACACTAACTATATTTCTTAGTATGAATGATTGAATCTTACTTAACTAAACAATAGGGCAAATTATACAAGTATTTATTTAAGTGGTCATCATTACAAAATAAACAGACATGGTGATCATGACCCCAACATGAAGCAGATGAGTCTTATAATCACCTTAATAACAATCTGACTGCATTGCACTTATTACACAAGAAGTATTTACCAAAAAATAAATTTTTATATGAGAAGAAAAAGGCTAGAATGATATGAGACATGATCCTAGTACAGCTATGTGGCAAACCAATGATTAGTCATTTTAGCAGTTATTACTGAAAGATATTTGATCGTAGATGACATTTGACCGCAAAATGCTGCGACTGACCAATCAGTTAAATATTCTAGAGCAGTGGTTCTCAACCTGGGGGGCAGGGCCTATGAAAGCCTGGTTTATACTTGCTGCATCCACACAAGCATGAAGGCGCTAGACCCCATTTTGCATGCCGGTGTGCAAGGACACAGAACACATATTAAGTAGTGGCCAATGCACAATAAATACAACATAACATCACAAACAAATGTCAAAACCTATTAAAAAATGTATTTAATATTATTATAGACATTATATTTTTATATTATTTTATCAAGTGCATTTGTGAAAATGAGCATATTTAAGATATGCATCAAGAACACATTCGGGTATCACATCCGATTTCAAGAACACATCCGGGTACTTTAATGCATCCTATGTTCTTGCGTTCTTGAGTATTGGAACTGAACATTGACAGTTGATGATGATGTAGTACGAGAACATAGGACGCAAGATTGCTTAAGAATGTATATTGAGAAACGGCAAAACATTGTCACGTGTGTACCTTACTACTTCTCACTGCTGCTTCCTGATGGTTTAGAGGACATTCACAGTCACACCCTTTTTTGAGTCATTTTAAAGAAGAGTTTAACGGTAAACACGTCAATTATACCTCATCCATTTGGGGAGGTGTGTGTGCAGTTAGCGGAGACTCACAGTGCGGAGGGCCAAATAAGTCTTCAAATTTAGTTATAGTTATTTAGTTATTTAATTCTAAAATACTCAGTAAAATGTAAAACAATAATACTAAATAAAGATGTAGAGCAATAAACTAGCATCATATTATTGAGTTTATACATTTTTATTACAACAGAAGCACCAGAGTTACATATTAACTTGGAGGGCTTTCGAATATTGTCTTAGCTGAAGGGGAGTCTTGGAGTCCAAAAGGTTCAGAACCAGAGAAATATGTAATAAGTGAACATACGCAAACATAATCAATACATGAAAGCCGTATCCATCTGCTCACCATCTTTCTTCTTCTGAGCCAGGATGGTGACCTCTTCACCTCTGGGAAGATCCAGCAGAAACAGCACTGCTTCCTCACGAATGATGTTTGCAAAGTCAACATTGTTAACCTACGAACAAGAGGGAGTGCAAGAAGAAAACAGGCTTTAGATCTCTGCGGTGCTGTAACCTAACAATACACTGTTTATTGACAGTAGAAAAAGAAATAAATAGAAGTAGAGAGAGAAAAAAAAGAGCAAATCCACCTTTTCTGTTTCTACTTTATCTTAAAGTCACAATCTCAGGGAAAAAAAGAGTCGAGGTGAACATGCAGTCACCCTTGACAAAATGGAATGGGAAAAACAATGAGCAATGCTGGGAGACTTGCTGTGAGGCAGGGCCTGGAATCTAAGGAGTGTGTGTTTGTGAAGCAGGGACGGGAACTTTGATACACGTGTATGTACACACACTGTGACGACCTGTTCTGGGACTAGTGTGGGAGAGGCACAAAGCTATCTATGTTTCATTAAAATGAGCTTGGTGATAAACAAGCCTAAATGAGCCTGACTTAGACTCTCTGTATTACACATAGCAACTGACAATAGTGTAAGACCACTGGAGGCTTGAGTTAAACAATGAGCACCATTGTGCAGCCGAAGGCTAAACAAAGGAAAGCTGGAAACAGAGGAGAGACAGGCACTGAGTCAGAGCAGGAGTATGTCATGATTATTTTTGCCCACAGCCACAGGGGTCACATAGTATCTTCATATTTTCCTGAGAAAAAGTGGGATGTTACACAGTGTTACAGCACAGAGATTAGTCAACAACAGATGTTCAGAAGCAAAACAATCAAACACATGCTTTCTTAAGACTAGATTTCTCAGATACAATTAAGCATGTTACTGTATATGCTAAATATGTGACGTTTACTTAAGAAATGCCACTGGTTGCAATTAAAAACCAACCACACCACACACACACACACACACACACAATTTTTAAAAGTAACTATTCAAAAAGTGAAACTTGTATATTATATTCATTCATTACACACTGTTTATTTCTTTTCATTTTGATGATTATAACTGACAACTAATGAAAATCCCAAATTCAGTATCTCAGAAAATTAGAATATTACTTAAGACCAATACAAAGAAAGGATTTTTAGAAATCTCGGCCAACTGAAAAGTATGAACATGAAAGGTATGAGCATGTACAGCACTCAATACTTAGTTGGGGCTCCTTTTGCCTGAATTACTGCAGCAATACGGCGTGGCATGGAGTCGATCAGTCTGTGGCACTGCTCAGGTGTTATGAGAGCCCAGGTTGCTCTGACAGTGGCCTTCAGCTCTTCTGCACTGTTGGGTCTGGCCTATCGCATCTTCCTCTTCACAATACCCCATAGATTTTCTATGGGGTTAAGGTCAGGCGAGTTTGCTGGCCAATTAAGAACAGGGATGCCATAGTCCTTAAACCAGGTACTGTTTGCTTTGGCACTGTGTGCATGTGCCAAGTCCTGTTGGAAAATGAAATCTGCATCTCCATAAAGTTGGTCACCAACAGGAAGCATGAAGTGCTCTAAAACTTCCTGGTATACGGCTGCGTTGACCTTGGACCTCAGAAAACACAGTGGACCAACAGCAGATGACATGGCACCCCAAACCATCACTGACTGTGGAAACTTTACACTGGACCTCAAGCAACGTGGATTGTGTGCCTCTCCTCTCTTCCTCCAGACTCTGGGACCCTGATTTCCAAAGGAAATGCAAAATTGACTTCTGTTGTTCTGACTTCTGTCTGTTGCTGTCTGTTGTTCAAGAGTGGCTTGACACAAGGAATGCGACAGCTGAAACCCATGTCTTGCATACGTCTGTGCGTAGTGGTTCTTGAAGCTCTGACTCCAGCTGCAGTCCACTCTTAGTGAATCTCCCCCACATTTTTGAATGGGTTTTGTTTCACAATCCTCTCCAGGGTGCGGTTATTCCTATTGCTTGTACACTTTTTTTTCTACCACATCTTTTCCTTCCCTTCGCCTCTCTATTAATGTGCTTGGACACAGAGCTCTGTGAACAGCCAGCCTCTTTTGCAATTACCTGTTGTGTCTTGCCCTCCCTGTGCAAGGTGTCAATGCTCGTCTTTTGGACAACTGTCAAGTCAGCAGTCTTCCCCATGATTGTGTAGCCTACAGAACTAGACTGAGAGAGCATTTAAAGGCCTTTGCAGGTGTTTTGAGTTCATCAGCTGATTAGAGTATGGCACCAGGTGTCTTCAATATTCAACCTTTTCACAATATTCTAATTAGAATTAGAGATACTGATTTTGGGATTTTCCTTAGTTGTCCGTTATAATCATCAAAATTAAAAGAAACATTTGAAATATATCAGTCTGTGTGTAATGAATGAATATAATATACAAGTTTCACTTTCTGAATGGAATTAGTGAAATAAATCAACTTTTTGATGATATTCTAATTATATGACCAGCCCCTGTATATATACAGGTTTGGTTTTTTTTGGGTTGATGGAGTGTGTAGCTTTGTTAAAATTGGAGCATGAAGAATCATTTTCACACATGAATTGGCACCTCTGAGTCCAGACCTCAAATTCATTGAAAGCCTTTGGGAGTCTAAAAGATGTTATATGTATAAGTAAATGTAAATAAGATACTCACCCTGAGTATCTGGTCTCCCTCCTCCAGGCCTTCCTTAGCAGCAGGACTGTCCTCTAGCACACCAGCCACAAATATCCCCACATCATTTCCTCCTGCCAGCCTCAACCCTACGCTTTCTCCTTTCTTAAACTTCACCAGCTTCATACTAGGCCTGGTAACACAGAATAAAACTGGGTCAATATTTAATGGACTTGCATGGCATTGTGTGTGTGGCTTCAAATAATTTGCACCTGTGCATCTGGACGATAACACAGAAAGCTTACTTAGCTAGTAAATTTAAAGTCACTAGAAAGGGCAAGTGGGAGTATGACACGAGTACAGATTATGCAACAACACTGACCGAAGGATGCTGTCATCATGGGTGACACTGGGCACGGGGGCATCAGAGGGGCTGACTGGCAGATCAACATCAGGTTGCCCAGGTTGTGCATACACTGGTTTTGGCTCTAAACACACATTTCTATTAGACTTTGATGATGATGTACATCAATAAAACACAGTTCTTTTTACAACAGACTCTTTGGTTATAAATCAGACCAAAAAGAACTTGAAGAACCAGAGAGAAGCAAGGTCAGATCTGGCCATTCCAGATCAGGATGCAGTAAAGCAGCAAAGTAGCAAAGTATTGAGAGAAAACTAGGAGAGGACACGTCTGATTTTTTATCAGTGGAGATGTGGGAGGAGTAAAAGAAAAAAATGGTGGGAGACCATGGAAAAAAATCAACAAGAAAAAAATAAAACTAAACCTTGTGTTTACACACTATTTTGATCATAAATTTTGCCTCACTGTGAAATATATTTAAGAAGTCATGTTAAAAAAAAGTATGAATTGTTTGAATTGTCTACTCTGTAAAAGCAATAATACCTGTCTATCATGTATGCAATCAATCCACAAATCAGACTGAATGGGTGAAATCAGTGGAAATTGATGCACTAATTATAGAGTTTGTAGTACTAAATAAAATATACACAAATATTAATTAGAAGTAATGTGAATGTTTAAAAACAAAAATTACTTTTGACATTTTACTTATTAATAGTATGTTAATAAAAACAAAGCGTCATAGTACTGGTTTGGTTGCTTGATCATTGTGTCCATGTGCATTTCACTTGGAAGCTGAGTAAACATCTACAGAGCTCCGCACACGACAAAAAAAAAAAATTTATATCGTGGCAATGAATTAACAATTCGTTTGCACGGACTTACTAATACAAGTTCAAGTTCAAGTTCAAGTTTCAAGTTTCAAAAAAAGAAAAGAAATTTATATCGTGGCAATGAATTAACAATTCGTTTGCACGGACTTACTTATACATCAACAGGTTTTAAGCAAATTAAGTGCACAATATAATAATTTGTTCCTTAATTTTCTAAATTGTAGCCATGTTGTAATAATTAATTATGTTGTTTTAATTAAATCAAAACAAGGATACAAATTAGTTCAATATGGCCATGATTTACTAAAACGAGGAACGAATAAATTGTGGCAACAAATTCTTAATTCTTGGTAACTATTTAACTTAAACGAGTGAACAAATGAGAACATCCTGGCCATTTGTGGCCACGATATATATATATATATATATATATATATATATATATATATATATATATATATATATATATATATATATATATATATATATATATATATATATATATATATATATATATAAAAATTTTTTTTTCTGCATGTCATGCGCAGGGCTCTGTAAACATCACATGGAAATGCAACATGAATTTATATTGGATTAAAAAGAACAAAGAAAAAAAAAAAAAGAGGTGACTGCCTTATTTATGAAGTCTGCCACACGCCACTGGACTAGGGAGATAAGACAGTGGAAGAGCAGAAGGAAAGACAGAAGACAGCTGAAAGTCTGGAGGTGAAAGTCCCAACCTGGCAGTGGAGGGATCTGTTTGTCCCCGGGCTGATCTGTAGGCGGAGCCAGAAGTGCATCCTCAGCCATCTTAACTGGAGTGGATACAGCTGCTGGTTTAGAGATGCGCTCCTCCTCACGACTCCTGTGGCTACAGACACACAAAGCAGCACACAGTCACAAACTGAGTCTGATCTTATCTCTGTTTATAAGCAGGGTGTTAAGTAAACCTGTATGAATTTATTAGTTGATGGGCCCTATTGACTTCCATATTATTTTTTCATAGGAAGTCAATGGTGCCTATCAACTGTTTGGTTACTAATACTCTTTAAAATATTTTCTGACATAATTTTCATTTTTGGGTGAATGAGCCTTTTAAATAGTTTTTATCAGAAATTCTTTATTTTAGAAATGGTGTACTTTTTTTTTTTTTGTGATGTAACTACTTTTACTCCGCTATTTTCCTTTCCTATTTTGTGGTCGTCACATGCTTGTTTTATTTTTATTTTTATCCACCAATGTGATTGGCAAGGGAGAGAGTAATTTTATAAATAATGCGCATTGCAAACTTTAAGCACATCCGTAAAAATACTTGTATTTAATTTTCTAATTTGACGAAACATGTTAAGATAAATCCTGGTTTTCTGCTTACTAGATAATCTGTATATCTACAGGGCCTGAAATTTGGCGTTGAGGTTACGGGCATTGCATTCAGTGTTAATTACTCCTGCAAGTGCCACATTCATAAAGCGGGTATTCCCACTCCCATTTATTTACTTGAACATATACAGAGATGTGTGATCTGCACTGCCGCGTCACTCTCTCACGCGCATCCTGCAGCAGTCGACAGCTCGTTGACTCTTGATGAGTTGATACAAATTATACTATCAAAAAACTTAATCTTGATTATATTAATTATACAGGCCAATTAATCGATAATTAGATATTCAATATTTCTATTTCAAAGGGATGTTCTAATGACAATACTATAATACTAAAAAATAACTGTTTTCCAAGCATTACTTATGTGGATTTTAAGGTTCTCACACCTCTAAAATCCCAGTTAACCCCTGGTTATCCCTGATATTATTGGGCTGCTGGGATTTATGCAATGTTAGCATGTTTGTGGGACAAGTCAATAACATGTAAAGCACTTGCATTTGGTGGCATTTCAGAAACGGTGAATTTGTGAATGTGAATTTGGTCATCATGTGTGGACATCTCTCAGAACATCAGACATTACATTTGTTCCACATGAATATGAGAGGAGAACAATGCTGAATGAAAACAAAAGAAAAGGATAATGAACACAACAGTTCTTGAAAAAAGCAGAGATAATGATTTCTCATTAGACAGTACCAGATGCCAGTGCTTTAGGTCAGACTGTATAATTTTATTTTTGCACAAAATTAGGACAGACACTAGAACTTTTTTTAAAACTGTAAATTAATTCTTGCACAACTCTCAGATATTTGAAATGCTTTGAGGCATCACAAATACTCTCTGTTGCACGTTCATGTACAGACGAAGAAAGCTGGAGAAGCATTTGATGAGTTCAGGATCTGGACTGCCCTCTAGAACTTCAGTCACATGACTCGGGTTGGTACAGAATGACTCCGACAGGAAACAGACCACTCCCGAAATATAAATTTTGTCTTTGATGAATGCAATTAGCATTGTTATTAGCAATTAGCATTGGCTGAATCAGTAAAAACAAAATGAAAATGAAAAAGAGAGCCCTTGTTGCCTGGCAGTATATTTTGTCTTAAGCCAGGTGCACATTGTACGATTTATAATAGTCCTTTATGACTGTTGCTTGTCAGACTGTATGAACATGATCCCCGCTGTAAGCCATGTCACACTCAGCTGTCATTAATGTCAGACTGTATGGCAGTCAAGACATTTGGAACGCATGGAAAAAGACTCGTCTAGAGTTTTATCCGTGGCACGTTCAGTGACTATGAGCTGCATTTAAATGCTGGACTGAAATAGTGGCTGGCAAACAAAAACAATCTCTAGCACTAATTTTGATCATGGTTTGTCTTGAAAAGAACTGGGGAAAAAAAACAAAAAAACAATGACGATGGAGCAAGTGATGGTTTGTTGTTGTCTTAATTGCATCATCAGGTTCTTGATTTGACGGTTGTCATAGGAGAAGTCAGGAAAATGTGCATCAAATCTTCGAGCACGGGCAAAATTTCATCAGAGATAAAATTTTATCACAATGGTCATTAATCGGCTGTCAGCGAACATGTCAAACTAGCGATCATAGACTTCAGATTTTGGCATAGGATCAGAAGAATCTTTTAAGATTCTCATAATGTGCTCAGATGGCCAAATCGTGGCCAAAATTGTACAGTGTGAACCTGGCTTTAAATCTCTGATGCCCTGGACACACACAAAAGCCTAAAGAAATCCCAGGCTCTCCTCTGCTCTGTTAGTCTTCTCTGCACTAACACATCTATCACATGGGCTAAATCTCTTTCTGCATTTATTTCTCATGTGACCTGTTACAATCGTACTGAAATGTCTTTCCATTCCAAAAAGGGCATTTGTTTCCCTGCATATTTCAGAATAGAAATTGAAGCCCTATATAGACAAACTATGCCTTTACACTATGCATATAAATTATTATATTATATACACTCACCTAAAGGTTTATTAGGAACACCATACTAATACTGTGTTTGACCCCCTTTCGCCTTCAGAACTGCCTTAATTCTACGTGGCATTGATTCAACAAGGTGCTGAAAGCATTCTTTAGAAATGTTGGCCCATATTGATAGGATAGCATCTTGCAGTTGATGGAGATTTGTGGGATGCACATCCAGGGCATGAAGCTCCCGTTCCACCACATCCCAAAGATACTCTATTGGGTTGAGATCTGGTGACTGTGGGGGCCATTTTAGTACAGTGAACTCATTGTCATGTTCAAGAAACCAATTTGAAATGATTCGAGCTTTGTGACATGGTGCATTATCCTGCTGGAAGTAGCCATCAGAGAATGGGTACATGGTGGTCATAAAGGGATGGACATGGTCAGAAACAATGCTCAGGTAGGCCGTGGCATTTAAACAATGCCCAATTGGCAACTAAGGGGCCTAAAGTGTGCCAAGAAAACATCCCCCACACCATTACACCAGCAGCCTGCACAGTGGTAACAAGGCATGATGGATCCATGTTCTCATTCTGTTTATGCCAAATTCTGACTCTACCATCTGAATGTCTCAACAGAAATCAAGACTCATCAGACCAGGCAACATTTTTCCAGTCTTCAACTGTCCAATTTTGGTGAGCTCGTGCAAACTGTAGCCTCTTTTTCCTATTTGTAGTGGAGATGAGTGGTACCCGGTGGGGTCTTCTGCTGTTGTAGCCCATCTGCCCTCAAGGTTGTGAGTGTTGTGGCTTCACAAATGCTTTGCTGCATACCTTCGTTGTAACGAGTGGTTATTTCAGTCAAAGTTGCTCTTCTATCAGCTTGAATCAATCGGCCCATTCTCCTCTGACCTCTAGCATCAACAAGGCATTTTCACCCACAGGACTGCCGCACACCATTCTTTGTAAACCCTAGAAATGGTTGTGCGTGAAAATCCCAGTAACTGAGCAGATTGTGAAATACTCAGACCGGCCCATCTGCCACCAAGTTCAGGAGATTGTCTTGACCAGGACCACACCCCTAAATGCATTGAAGCAACTACCATGTGATTGGTTGATTAGATAATTGCATTAATGAGAAATTGAACAGGTGTTCCTAATAATCCTTTAGGTGAGTGTATATCATAACATATTATCATATAAATTATCATATTTTTATGTATAAATAATTTTTTTGTAAATTAACATCCTTCTTGTTGTGACTATTACACAGCAAGAAAAGACAATAAATTGATATTCCTACTACAAGCAGAACATGATACAATGATACTATGGCACTGCTTGTGCATTGTTTCTTAATTATGAATCAATTCAGGTAAAGTTACTTTGCAAATACATCATATACAATAGGCTATAAAGCTACTACATCCCTAGCAAGAACAGACAGTTCATTACAAACATGCTGATTATCATGCCATTTTACACATAGAAATACATAATATAAAAATACATAGTAATTATTTTATTTTATTATTTAATTTATATTTAATTTGTCTTTATATTTTTGTTCATTTTAATTAATTTAATCCACTTAACGGACACATGTTAGGTTCATCTTTCTTTCCCCATGCAGTTTTAAATCACTTAATTCTACATGTCTGGTTATTTCTTATTTCCTTTATTATGCTTATTTAAAGCACTTTGAATTACCATTGTGTATGAAATGTGCTATGTAAATAAACTTGCCTACCCTAAACTAAGACAACACTGACTCAACACACTTAAGTGCTCCTAAGAAACTATGTGTGGAGCGGAGAGATTAAAAAGCTGATGGCTCAGATAGAGGGGAGAGAGAGTAGCTCCGTGACTTGTAGTATGAGGAAAAACCCATCTGGTGATGCAAATTTCAGAGGGAATTGTGTCATCTCTTGTGTGCCAACGTTAATGAACACACATGCAGGAAAATTAATTCGGGCCCATTTCTGCATAACAGCCTTGACACCCACTGGCAGTTTCCACAAACACACACTCATACATACAGAGCTAGTTTCCTCTGCACTACCAGCTCAATATGACAAAATGCATGCTGACTTCACTACAAGCACATATTAATGCACCACATCAAATGCATTAAAGTGCATTATAAAACCTAAACAGTCTATATAGAACACAAGACCCACACAAATATAAAACAATGACAAAATTGCACAAAAAAACACATATACAAATAAATCAACCTAATATTCATGCACTCAGACTCCATCTACAAATACTATCCACTGTGTACAGAGCACAGCACTTACAGCGGGAGCATTCTGGTGAGAAAAGAGCCCGTCAGCCTGCGTAGAGACAGAGCAGTTATTCAGTGGCAAGTGAGTGATACATGGCTCTGAGATATTAACCTGGCTCACTGACAAACATGTTCATCATCCCCCAAAATGCCTCTAAACCTAGCAGTCCAAGCCCAATAAATTGCTTTTTAGACCATCAGTTTTTAGTGGTGCTTAAGCAGAACCCACAAGCATTACCATGGAGCCCAGCACTGCAAATCATCCAGATAGTCAGAAACAACAGTAAGTTTATATAGTTCATACACTGCCGGTCAAAAGTTTGGGTTTGGAAAGATGTGCCAGTGCCACGTTGTTTAAATAGCAAATGCACATGCGCTCATTTGTGCGCCCATGAACGTGCTGCTCTGAAAATGGTGTGTTTGGTAAAAAGTGTGTTCAGGCGCATTGTTGGCGTGTGCTCAGTCTTTCCACTCGCAAATTACTCCATGTAAATAGCCATGGTGCAAGCGCAACTGACTTTTCAAGGGAATGGGAGATGAGACTCTGATTGGTTTAATGCACGTTGCGCCCAAAACAGACCCATGACTCATTAAGAGACAAGGGACAACCCTTTTGGACCATGCATCTGGTGCGCCAACCTTTTTTTTTTCTTTTTTTTTTCGTTAAACTAGCAAAAGTGGATTTAGACACCAAGTGCACTTGTGCCATGCGCTTCAGACCATGCGCTCAGATCATTAAAATAGGGCCCTATATGCTCACAAAGGATGCATTCATTTGAAAAAGAAAAAAGAAAAAGTAAAAACAATAATATTGTGAAATACTATATATTATATATATTCTATTTTACAAACCCGATTCCAAACAAGTTGGGACACTGTACAAATTGTGAATAAAAAAGGAATGCAATAATTTACAAATCTCACAAACTTATATTTTATTCACAATAGAATATAGATAACATATCAAATGTTGAAAGTGAGACATTTTGAAATGTCATGCCAAATATTGGCTCATTTTGGATTTCATGAGAGCTACATGGATTTCATGGCAGTGTCTCTCAGAAGTCAAGATGGGCAGAGGATCACCAATTCCCCCAATGCTGCGGCCAAAAATAGTGGAGCAATATCAGAAAGGAGTTTCTCACAGAAAAATTGCAAAGAGTTTGAAGTTATCATCATCTACAGTGCATAATATCATCCAAAGATTCAGAGAATCTGGAACAATCTCTGTGCGTAAGGGTCAAGGCCGGAAAACCATACTGGATGCCCGTGATCTTCGAGCCCTTAGACAGCACTGCATCACATACAGGAATGCTACTGTAATGGAAATCACAACATGGGCTCAGGAATACTTCCAGAAAACATTGTCGGTGAACACAATCCACCGCGCCATTCGACGTTGCCGGCTAAAACTCTATAGGTCAAAAAAGAAGCCATATCTAAACATGATCCAGAAGCACAGGCGTTTTCTCTGGGCCAAGGCTCATTTAAAATGGACTGTGGCAAAGTGGAAAACTGTTCTGTGGTCAGACGAATCAAAATTTGAAGTTCTTTTTGGAAAACTGGGACGCCATGTCATCCGGACTAAAGAGGACAAGGACAACCCAAGTTGTTATCAGCGCTCAGTTCAGAAGCCTGCATCTCTGATGGTATGGGGTTGCATGAGTGCGTGTGGCATGGGCAGCTTACACATCTGGAAAGGCACCATCAATGCTGAAAGGTATATCCAAGTTCTAGAACAACATATGCTCCCATCCAGACGTCGTCTCTTTCAGGGAAGACCTTGCATTTTCCAACATGACAATGCCAGACCACATACTGCATCAATTACAACATCATGGCTGCGTAGAAGAAGGATCCGGGTACTGAAATGGCCAGCCTGCAGTCCAGATCTTTCACCCATAGAAAACATTTGGCGCATCATAAAGAGGAAGATGTGACGAAGAAGACCTAAGACAGTTGAGCAACTAGAAGCCTGTATTAGACAAGAATGGGACAACATTCCTATTCCTAAACTTGAGCAACTTGTCTCCTCAGTCCCCGGACGTTTGCAGACTGTTGATGCCATGAAATTTAAAAATCAACTTATTTTTCCCTTAAAATTATAAATTTTCTCAGTTTAAACATTTGATGTGTCATCTATGTTGTATTCTGAATAAAATACTGAAATTTGAAATTTCCACATCATTGCATTCTGTTTTTATTCACAATTGGTACAGTGTCCCAACTTTTTTGGAATCGGGTTTGTAATATTTTTAAAATGCAATTTATTCCTGTGGTGGCAAAGCTACATTTTCAGCAGCCATTCCTCTGATTCCTGAAGGATCACGTGGCACTGAAGACTACTGTAATATGCTTATTTTGGGCTGAAGAAACATCTCATTATTATCAATGTTGAAAACAGTTGTGCTGCTTAATATAATTTGTGAAAAAGTGATACCTTTTCAGGATTCTTTGGTGAACAGAAATAGGATGAATAGGATTCTTTGAAATAGAACTCTTTAATAGTTTATAGCTCTTTTAATAGTATAGGCACTAAACTATTCTTTGCACAGCTGCTTTGGAACAACATAAAAAGTGCGAGAAAATATAACTGACATGCAAACTGAATAGACTTTAGCTCTAGTATTTTCATATTCACTATCATTCGGTGGAGAGTGATGATTCTACTACTTCAACTAAATTCTACTACAAGTGCAAAGTTAAGGCAGACTACACACACACACACACACAGACAATTGCCACAGCTGTAGAATTTCTGAGACATAAAAGGCATCAGTGTCTTGTTGAGGTGAGAGAGACGATAATGAGATGTAATCTGAGTTCAGATATTAAGTGAGACGCAGCTCTAGACAGACAGGTGGAGGATGTGTGGGGACGTGAGGTGTGAAATTTCATTAGAATACAGCCTGCAGCAGTGTGGCGATGTGGGATGTAGAGAGCAGCTGCTTTAAATGGCACGAAGGATGGCATGTCCCCTGGGAAAGGATTGGCACCTTGTGGTATTGTCATCTTTTTCATCCCTGTGTCTTTACATACTCGCAGTTCATGGAAACCATCTCATGCTCTTTCTTTCTGACTTCCATCTGTTTTACATACTCCACTTGTCCTCTCTCAAGATTTCCTCTGACCCCATCCACCACTTACAAAAATGTACCACAGTAACCACAGTGTCTGCCAAAATACCATTACATAATACCATTACTACAGATATTGATATAGTGATGTATGTGTATAGTGAAGTATAACATTTAAAAAAATTTTTTTTCACATTTTTAATTAATCACACACACCAAAATAAAATTAATTTAAGACTGTTTGACAAATCATTACGTAAAAAAAGTGAATTTTTATACAAAATAAAAACAATAAATTGACAGCTCTAAGTTTGTTCGTTTTTATAACAATAACTATAGTAAGTAACTAGTATTTAGGATGAAATTATGGTTATAGTACATTTCTGAAAAGGACTATTTTTGTTATATGAGACAAGCTTCATATCTGCCATCTATCAAAACTTTTGTGGCTATTACAGGTTACAGTTGTCTATACACAAATATGCTGATTCTTGTACTTCATTGTCTCTCTTATACAAACACACACAGAGAAACAACACTGAAAGTAACCATCAGACCACTCGGTGTCAACACTTCTCAGTGCACACGTCTACAGCGTTAGTGCATTTCTACTATGCTAGCTAAGACAGCTACATGAGCTCAGCTCTACTGTAGTGTCAAACTGGGTTAAAGTCAGCCAGCTCACTGCACCATGACCAACACTTACACTCTCCTGTGACTGCAGCCAAAACAAAACAAAACAAAACAAAACAAAACATAACATATTTCACACAAATTCAAATAATTAACAGAAAAAAAGTTTAAAGTGAATATATATCTGTAAATGTGCAAATCAGGCCTATCTGCTGTGAATTAAGGTAGTCCAATGCAAAATAGTCCTTTAAAGAGCTTTGCAGGATATTTGCAACTGTAGGGTGGGGTCATTTGGTTTATGTAAGCATTTCAGTTGTCTCTTACCTGCCGTTGCTCATCTGCTGTGGAGAGTGGCCGGAGATGTCAGAGGGCTCGGAGCGTTTGTCAGGGGAACGGGATCTACTGCGATGGGTGCGGTCATGGGAATGATCTGACGCCAGTGAATGAATTTCTGAAATGTCTGTAAAAAAAAAAGATCATGACTTTCAAGTATCAATTTGACTTTCTTATAGAAAATGGCAAAAAAAAAACTGGACAAGAAAACCATGTAACAAACTTCAGACTTTATATTTTATGTATCATTTGACCTTAAGTCTAAACATTGAGTTAGCAATTTCAGATCTACATGTTTAACTAAGATAATCTCACCATCTCTGTCTGAATTAGCGGAGGGAATGCTATCGTCCAAATCTGGAATGTTGAGGAGTGTTGCCCTCTCGTCTCTCTGCACCACCATCTTCAACTTGCCTTTCGATCGCTCTATAAGCTTCTTTGCGTCTATCAAAGACAGGTTCTCAGTCACTGTGCCATTGATCTATATTGAGAAGTGAGAGAGAACACCATTTTCAAACACACTATGGATGCATATGTCTGGCATTTTGTATAGCACTGCTTTAAAAGTGACCTGGTCAAATTACATCACAGATGACTCATCACTGTTGAGAAAGCCTGTTGTATAAATTAAGCATTCACAAACAAAGAAACATACCCCAAACTTTTGAACAGTAGTGTATATGCAGAAAAAAAATGCTGTCACTGATTTTACATTTACAGAGCCTTGCAACAAAACAGAACTGCTGGCAGTGTGCTCTATGCCCTTCAGTTTCACTCCAGTGCTCTCTGGGATATGCTCTGCTCCACTCAGTAAGCACTAGACTCATTTAGCTGATGAGTTCATAAATTAATGTGGAAATGTCAACCAAAGATATGACTGAAATAAACATGCTGAGATATCATACTGATCCGCCCTAGTCTCAGTAAACAGACAAATAGTCAGATACCAATGAGTCTCCAACTTTAACCAATGAGAAGGCTTTTAAGGCGCTTTTTATGTCAATCCTTTTGCACGTTCACAGCAGGCAGTCCATATATAGGAGGACGAAAGCGTGACAGATGAACTCGGAGTGGTTTAATGACTTTCGAGAGAGCCAAATGTTCACAATTTTTCATCTGTCAGCAACATATTACACAGCCAAACATCCTAATAGGAACAGAAACACAAAGCAGGAAAATAAAGCATTGGTGAAGCTTTTTAAAGCAACAGCACAAGTATCAATATCAGCAACTACATTACTATCCAGTTCCCTTCTTTTCCTATAACCATCTTTCCATGATCCTTCCAAGACATTGTTTGTCATACCTTCAGGACGACGTCTCCCTCTTGTATGTTGCCATCACGGGCTGCGAGGCTCTCAGGAGAAATGTCCTTTACAAAGATGTGGCTGGCCAGACGCAGGCCATATTCTGCACACAACAGAAAATACACACGATTGAACAATAACAGACATAATCTGACTACTGAGTAACTAACTACAGCATTGTTCTTGTTGAAAGCACCCTGTGGGTATTTGTGCCAGTAGACTAATCACAGCTATTAGCTAATGTACAACAGCCTGTATTACACCTGTT
Organism: Paracanthobrama guichenoti; assembly: GCA_018749465.1. NCBI lineage: Eukaryota > Metazoa > Chordata > Actinopteri > Cypriniformes > Gobionidae > Paracanthobrama > Paracanthobrama guichenoti. The sequence goes on from CM031949.1 coordinate 29,347,013, forward strand.
TACACATTCTAGTATGTTTGCTAAGTCCTCCGGTGAAGTCATTAATAGTAATTAAAAAGTTTGTCCTCTAATTTTTAACAGCCTGTAGTTCCGCCCACCTTCATTCTTGCGGGACTTGACGAGTGTGACTTTGGAAGGTCGTGGTGGGACGTTGGACGCAACTGATCGTCTGTCTGAGCGTGGGGAAATACTCCTCTCACGGGAATTACTATGGTCTCGCCGTCCGGCGCTGCTGCTGCGCTCGTTTCTTCTGCTTGTGCCTCCACTTGCTCCACTTGCATGTGCTGCTGGACCTTCGTAATCATCCTCCTCAGTGTCGTCCTCTTCCTCTCGCTCTGACATAGTCTCTCTGTCTCCCCCTCGACTTACTGGAATCTGCACCTTCCGCTTTCTGCGGATAGTCTGATCAGAGAATAAATTTACATATTAACAAGATGAATATAAAAAATATGATATATAACAACATATTAAAAGATGTCATTACAACATTTTTAACATTAGTAAGAGCAATAGCCAATTATAGGTTATATACCATTATTACACAGCTCTTTGGAATACTTGAATCTGACTGGTCAATCACAGCATTTTGTATCCAAAAGTAACACTATTGTATACTATCCATACCATTCGCATCACAGAAACTCTAAAGGACTGATCACCTCTGCACTTTTTAATAAATTTTGTCCTAAAGGTTGCGCCTCATGACAGAGGACAAATCAGAATCAAATCAGAAAGTGTCTAGAGACTGACCAACAGCTCCTGTACGCACATGAAGACAAATACTCTGCAGTACTTTAGTTTGACTCCCGACATTTCACACTGATTAATGTAAAACTAAAGCCGGCGTACACGGTGTGATTTTTGCTGTCGTATGAGCTCGCAGACGATTTATTTGTCTCGGGTAAAATCACGTGGACATTGTGGATGCTCGTATGGTCGCGGACCGATTTTCACCAGCGTATGGTTGTCCCCTATTGCCAAATCATGCACAACCACGTCACATAGGCTAGATCTATGAGTATTATTAGGCTATAGCTCAGTGGCTGCAACCATACAGCGTGCACACACACACACACACACACACACACACACCCTCTCTCTCCTTCTCTCACTCTGGTTGTTTCTGTTGAAAGGAATGGCTGCTGTTCTCTGCTTTTTAACAAATCATTTGCACACAAATAATTGTTCTTTATTTTTTCTATCTGAAGCTATAGCAGCAACAACACTGAAAGCTCCAGTCTCTGTGTTTAGTGCGAAAGCTTGTATGATTGCCGCAGGCTCGCCCGTGCAATACAGTTGTGCCGTGTACCAGCTGCTTTGATGCGATTATCAAGTTAACTGACTCGTAGCGTGTACAATATCTCACGACCTCCTGAGTGTCCAAATTCGCACAGTGTATGCCCACCGTAAGTCATAACAGATCACCTACACATCTTGCCAGCCATCACAGCCCACTACTCACATCTGAAGTCCAGATAAGACTCAAGGTTGTACAGGACTGACGCAATGTATGAGGGATGATGATGTGTTAACTTACAATTTTGGCATTCTTTCCACTTTTCCTCAGCTGTTGAACAGCGTAGGCATGCTCCACATTATCCATGGAGACACCGTTTACCATCACCACCCTATCATTCTCTCTGTAGACAAAAATTTATATTTTTGTGAAGAAAAGAAAAATATAAATACATTACATAAATACAAAATAAATAATTTTAAATTAAATAAATAAGAATTACGTATACACACAGACATGTATATTACACACACATTCATGTATATGTATAATACATACATACACATAAATATATATAAATACATATATATGTGCCATTAATTGTAATAATCTAGTGACATTTTTGTATGCACAGGGAGTCTAACAACAGCCGGTATGATTCACACAGAGATCTGATCTCACCATCATCGAGTCTGTCTGTTATTACATGAAGAGACACAAAAAAACAGACTAAATCCAGAAGAAATGCGGCAAGGTCTCCAAGACGCTTGAAGAAACCTACCTACAAAGCTACCTGAAAAACTATGTGCAAGTGTACCTGGGACAAAAGCTGTTTTAAAAACAAAGTGTGGTTGATTTGGTTGTGGTTTGATAAATACAATCTTTTCATGGCATTATTTTTGAAAGCATCCTCACTTTACAAGTTTTTTATGCAAGTGCCTAAAACTTTTCACAGCTCTGTAGCTTTGCAGGTAGGTTTCTTCAAGCATCTTGGAGACGCAGTTCTTCTGGATTTAGCTTGTCTCAGTTTTTCCTGTTTCTTCCTGGAATCTTACTGGATTATTACAGTTAATGGCAAAAGGAATGTTTGGAAATGTAAACTATATTTTATACTGACACAATACAGCAAAAGATATAAATAACTGCCTTTTTTCTGGGTGAAAATACCCAAACGTGCCTAAGACTTTTGCACAGGACTGTATATATCCTCTGATTTAACACACACACACACACACACACACACACACACACACACACACACACACACAAACACACACAAACACACAAACACATCTTACTGTAGAAGGCCCTCTGCTGGTCCCCCTTTGAGCACATCTGAGATCACTATAGAAGTCTCTCCGCTCTGGAAATGAGGGTTATCACGGCCCCCTGATATGGCAATTCCAAACCCGAAACCTGGTGCCTGCAACGGACATGAACATACACAGTATAGAGTGGTTTCCTGGAACTCATAGCATATCTTTAAATAATTAAATTACATTGGATAGAATGAAGACAACTATGTAGGTTACTCTATGTGTGTGTGTCTGTGTGTGTGTGTGTGTGGGGGGGGTTGGCAGTTTTTCAATCTCCTAGGTGTCTGAAGCTCTGAGCTCTCAATCTTGCACTCAAGCAATCAAAAAGAAAGGCAGATTAGAGTGAAAAGGTACAGAATGACAGACAAACTCTAGACAGATGGCCAGAGAAAGCCAGTCCTGATGTCAATGGGTGTCTTCACACACGCACTGGTCTGTTCTACGTCTCACTGCCATCCAAACCATCTGGCTTGTGAGTGTCTAAACAAACCGCTATAAATCATATTAAGAGCCAGAGCAGGCGAGGAACACATATATTGTGTGTATTGTAACAGAGGCAGCCATGTAATACAGTTAGCCAAGAGCAGAATTACACAGCTAAAGTGATTTCACCTATAATAAAGCCCCACAGTAAAAGGCTTAGTGCTCATACACCAGCACATCAAAAAGCAGGTAACAGAGGGACTGACTGACTGACTGAACGATCAACTGACAGACATCGTGTTACGAAACCGATCCAAGATTTGTGTAATGACCACAGTTTTCTGACTCTTGCAGAAGGAGGAGCTTAAAAAATACTGAGCCCAACTGACTGTTGTACTCTACTGTTTCTCAAACTCTGGTTTAGATGTGTTTGAGCCTAGGAACATGCAGGATGAGGAAAAGGAACAGGAAGTGGAGCAGAGCAGGCATTTTGTCCTCTCACACACTGCTTCCTGCCATCTGGGGGATCGGCTATTGTGTACTCAATGACCACACATCCTGTAACTAGCCAACCCAAAGCAGAAGAGAGGGGAGAGGGAGGAAAGAAAGACAAAAAGAAAAAAGGGCTGCACTGATATTAAAATTCCAAGCAAATAATTATTTTCAAGATAAATGGCCACAATTACCATTAGATACTATGACAAAAATATTTAATTTAACATAATAAAATAATAATAAAGAATAAAAACCAAAAATCTATTTTATAATTTTAAATTAATTAATTTTAAGGTTTGCTAAATATTACAATTAACAGTAATTAACAATTAAACTGTTTTTAAAGCATTAGATGATGACAGTTTAATACACACACACACACACACACACACATATATATACATACATACATATACATATACATACACAATTAAATACTTAATTTCAACTGATACTGAAAAATAAATAAAATAATTTATAGTATTGCTTTATAACTGATATGATACTGGAGCCTGAGATATTTAAAGAAAGAAAGAAAGAAAGAAAGAAAGAAAGAAAGAAAGAAAGAAAGAAAGAAAGAAAGAAAGAAAGAAAGAAAGAAAGAAAGAAAGAAAGAAAGAAAGAAAGAAAGAAAGAAAGAAAGAAAGAAAGGTGAAGTGCAGCATCAAGTGAGAGAGTGTTCAACACTCACCCTGTGAAGAGTCACCGTGTGCTGCTCCCATATTACAGTTTCCTCCATTGTTGTACTCTGTGAAAAAGAAAAAGAAAAGCAGACAGTTAGGACAAAGTCTAAGCATAGAAAATTAGTTTGTATCAGCAGGTATTTCTCCTCTTTGTCAATGGCAGGTGGTGATTTTACTCTGACCTCTGTGAGCTGCAGGAATTAAGCATATTTACCAAACCAGTTCTCTATGCTTGAACTAAACATGTGCTGAAGGCGCACACACACACACACACACACACACACACACACACACACACACACACACACACACACACACACACACAACAACAACAACAACAACAACAACAACAACAACAACAACACTACAAACTCTGGAACAGCTATAAACAGGATCTGCTATCCTCAATTTAGCACAGGAGCATAAATGAGGCCTGTAAACTCAAAGTGCAAACCAAGGTAGGATTCCTTTATCACTGAAATCAGCCAATCTACACCAATCAGATGACAGCTGTCCAACTCAAGCTTGAACTAAGAACATGTCTCTGCCTTAAATGCAAACATATAAAAAAACTGCTACAAAATGAACAAGCTGCCCTGGTACAAGTCAAGGGAGATGGAGATGGAGAGAAAGTGAGAGAGGGAATGATAAAGACAAGGAGAGAAAGAGCAGAAGGTATTTATTTATAGCTCTAACCCTGAGCTGAGGTGAATGGTTTGGGCTCCTGCTTCTTCACCCCTGTACTGTAGATGCCAAGCTGGATAAATTATTACAGTAGGTCTGAAAGCTCCAAACTCAGACTCATATGCACACACTGCATATGTCTCATTTGCAATGAATAAATTGTATTATATCACAAACAAATACAAAAGGTCTTAGACTACTAGTGAATTTAAGTGAAATGCCTGCTATTTTGCCCTGTTCTAATATATTACATTTTACTAGAATTATTACTAATTGCAAATTATATTAGTAAAAAAAAAAGAAAAAGAATACTAAAGCCACAGGCTGGACAAGGAGTCATACACTGACAATATTCTAGACATCTAGACAATACTAGATCATAGCTTATCTTTTATTCACATTTGCCACACACTGGACAGGGGTGGAAATTACCGTTACATCAGTGTAATCTGTCAAAATGACGGACGGCCTTTCTGACGGATGACAGAAAATATTTGGTTAACGCGACTGCTGATATAAATCACATTCACATATAAAGATTTCAAAACAGAAGAGTGCTTTAGTCTGAAAGAAAATGTATTTACTAGTAGACCTCAACCTTCAAAACTAAAAAATAAATTCAATTTTTGTTTTTTCACTAAACGAACACAAGGAAGAATATTTACTTTACATTTCACTTAAACATCCAGCATATCTGCACTGCAAACACAGTTTAACCCTCTGACCTGTTTACCACGCAGCTCAGAAAGCACTTCATTCATGGTCCTAATTGGCACAGGGGCAATATTCAGTTCATTCCCCCATTTCTACCCCTCTCTCATGGTCAGGCTTTATTGTAAGAGAATCTGACCCATTTGAAAGGCATCCACCTCCCACAATCTCACTGTGCCTCTCTCCCCTCCTCTGACCCTCATCCACAAATTCCTTTTATGTATCTGTAGGGTCAGAGGTGCTGGATTCATCGAACTGTAAGAGTCGACAGCAGGGGCCCCAACCATGAGAAAAATGCCCATGCAGTAAGCCATGTGACAGAGAGAGAGAGAGAGAGAGAGAGAGAGAGAGAGGAGAGGGAGAGGGAGAGGGAGAGGGAGAGGAGAGAGAGAGGGAGGGAGAGGGAGAGGGAGAGGGAGAGGGAGGCCTAGGGGGTCTTGTCCTTGGTGGCGGATGAACAGCAGACTGTTCAGGCTTCAGAAGAATGGCCTCATTACGCCTGCGTGAAAGCTGATGTCACAGGCAATGTCAGGACTGGAAACAGTAAAGGCTGGAATACACTACATGCAGTTTAATTACCACAAGGCCCAGAAAGGTAGTAAAGAAGACATTGTTAAAATAGTCCATGTGACTACAGTGGTTCAACCTTACTTTTATGAAGCAACGAGAATACTTTTTGTGTGCAAAAACAAACAAAAATAACAACTTTATTCAAAACCATTTCTTCTCGTCTGTGTCAAGACTCTTACTCTGTTGACGTAGTGTAAACAGTGCAAAGCTTCCGAGTTCTACGGCAGAATGGCGGCTTACCACTGGCTAGCATCGCATGCATCGTGGTGCTCACGTGAACAGCGCCGGCCAACGGTGAGCCGCCACTTTGCCATAGAACTCGGAAACGTTACACAGTTTACACTCATGAATGAATGAAGGTCTTACAGGTTTGAAACGACATAAGGGTGAGTAATTAATGACAACTAACCCTTTAAGCAGTTCTTTAAACAATTCTTGTTCTACTTAACCATTCCATTAATGGGTCTTTCAGCAATTTTGAGGAATAAAGAATGGACAATAGTTCAAGAAAAAAAACATGTTTATATACAAATATTACATGTGGTGGGTGAGCAGCATCAGCCATGGCTCGGTTTACACCTAACATGTAGATCAGTCTCAAATTAAATGCCATTTACAGTTCCTCAGGGTTTCTAGTCTTCACTGGTCTATTCATGAAAGAGATAGTTCACTCAAAAATTCGGTCATTCGATCATTTACTCACCCTCATGTCGTTCCAAACCCATAAGACTTTTGTTCAGTTTTGAAACACAAATCAAGATATTGTTAATAAAACATAAATCTCATTGGTTCTAACGCATCAAACTAACGTTTAAGATTCCGCGTAGCATTTTTCATGTGATCTATGTGCGCTGAACAATATTTATATGAATAAAAGCCTAAATTCAATCTGTTTATTATATAAAGAGATTGTGTTGCTTCAGAAAACATAGATTAACTGCTTGATTCATTTTAATTACATTTACTGAACTTTTGAAGCAGAAGTTGTGTGATGGACCTTCAATCGTTTAGGTTTCATTAAAGATATATTCATGCGTGTTTCAAAGAAAAAATAAGTCTTATGTGGGTGAGCGACTGACAGTTTTCATTTTTGGGTGAACTATCCCTTTAAACTCCAGGAAGCTCATCCCTGCTGAGAAAACATGGAAATATGGAAGCTTATGGTCAGAAGTATGTGTGTGGTCAGGTAACAGTCAGACGGGAGAGTCACTCCACAGTGCTAGAAGCTATTTATATGAGTCAGGCTAAGCACTTCTGATTCTCTAATCTGATGAGATTATCCTTTTATTAATCACAACAACACAGAGCTAAGAGTAAACACACTATTCAGAAACCTGAGCTGTGTGAAGTTCAACAGAGATAAAAACTGACTCCTAAAACACTTCTTCAGAGGAACCCCTGAGGATACAAGCAATTTGAAATTAAAATTCCACTATATTCCTGGAAAAATAAAGTTTTTGAATCTACATCAGCAGAAAAGTAGTGTAGTCCATGCAAAAGTAAATTATTTTTGCAGCCAAATCTCCTGAAAGCAAACCAAAACAAGGTCTCATTTTGCAGGACAGAGTCTGAAACAGCCGTGATCTAATAATTCCCTACAAGCAGCAGCAAACAATGAGTCCTTTTTGTGTGCAAGAACGCCTGGGTATATTTATACATTCACATTTATTCAGGCCTGAGGTCTAGTAGTGCTGCGCCAAAAAACAAAGAGCAGGCATGGGCAGTCCCACTAAGAGCCAGAGAATCATTCTTCCACTAAAAGAGAGTCTTTGTTTCAAGCAGACCTCAGACCTGCCAGAAAGCGAGTAGGAGTTCAAAGAGACCAGATAGGCAGCTAATAGTGAGCTCTGACAGCCAGGTGAAACTGAGAGGCTTTCTAGTAGATCAGTGGCCATCTTTTCTGGGCCAACAGCTTTGCTAAAACGGGCAGGCAGCTTGAAAGGTGGTGTACCATGGATCAATATAACTGATACAGAAACCAACTGCTGGTTAGCAGCAGCTTGGATTCTGATGGTGATAAGCAGTTTCAGGGTGTTTGCTAGAGAGCTGCCGCACTCGTAGCTGTTAAATAATGAGTGTTCTGGTCATTAGACCCCTCAGCACACACTAAAACAACATGACTATAATTTACAGTCTAAATACAGGTTTTTGTAGAGTGTTTCAAACAATACTGGCTGGTTTGAAATGCAGTAGGGAGGCCCACTAGTACCTGAGCGTGTAAACTGAACTTGCTCTCAAAGAACATTCCAGCGAACTCATTCTCACGCCTACAACAAATAAATACACGCGTATATTAACACAACACAGCCTGGCTGTGCACAGCCTAATCTATTATTGATGATGCAAAGGTCAGGATGATAAAAGCCACACACCATTTTCCACATTAAAGCACAAATTACTAACTTCAAATAAAAATGTTCACTTCAAAAGTGAAATCTTGGCATCTTCTGCACAAATTTAAGAGTGACAATTTTAGTCTTTGATTCCCTGCTAAAAATTAAAGCTCCTTTCTGCTCAAATATCCTGTCAGTTAAGGTGCTGACCATGTCCTTTCCGTTTTGAACAGGAAATTATCCATTAGCCTTACTCTGGAACAAACCCAAACAGGAGACCTTGGGGTAGAAACAGCTGAACATACTGGTGATTTGGTGAGGCCATAAACATCACCTATAATACTGAATCTGTGCGGCTGTTTTAAGAAAGTTGTCTGTTTACAAAGGAAGCATTGACACCAGTGTGAGAACGGAGCCCTGATTGGACAGGACAGGACGCAACCAAGAGCTGGAATTTACTGCAGGAAGTACCTTCCTGTTTGCAGGGAGTATTCTCTACTTTAAAAGAAAACACCCAAGCCGTTATGGTATCTGATTGCCTTGAATCAGCCTAACATTGATGAATACAAAACAGTACAGAACACAAAACAAATCATTGGCTAATTTTCATTTTTGGGTGAACTATCCCTTTAAGATCGTTCAAGAGTTCACCTTTTGTATATGTTATTTGTTTTCTGTGTCATTAACTTTTTCAAAACACAGACCTGAAACTGGGTTACAATGGTTTAGAGTGGCATTCTGGGACAGGGCCTATGCCAGCAATTACTGAGTGCACTGGAGACCAGAGAGATTTTAGGTCGCACGTCGTAAGCTGAAATGTACATATTCAATATTTTGACAGGTCAACGATGAAAACAACTGTGCTGCTTAATATTTTTGAGAAAGTGTTCCATTTTTCAGGATTTTTTGATGAATAGAATGTTCAAAATAACAGCATTTATTTGAAATATAACACTTTTTACCATTGTAAATGTCTTTACTGTCACTTTTGATCAATTTTATCAAGCTTTTTGCAGTAGTCTTCAGAAGTTTCACATTATATAACTATTTTGCATTTCGGTAGTAATCAACACCAAATATTCTACGCTTCAGAGGGGGACTGAACATATTCTTCTCTCTAATAAAGGCAGGAATCTCAAGATTCTCAGCGTTGCGCCTCTAACGCGGGAAGGGTTTATATTCAAGATTCAAGAGTTTTATTTGTCACATACACAGTTATATACAGAATATACAACCGGCAGTGAAATGTGAACAGGTCCACTCCATGGACAGTGCAAATTCACAGTTAAAAACACAAGGAGGAAATTATAATAGAAATAGAATAAAAAATTACTATATATATATATATATATATATATATATATATATATATATATATATATATATATATATATATATATATATATATATATATATATATATATATATATATAGAATTATAAATGAATCAAGTAGAAAAAAATTAAAAAAATAAGTAAAGAAGTGGAATAAAATAAGTGAGGTAAACTGTGCAGTGAGTAAACTGTAGACTTATAAATATGTGGTTAACAGAAATGTACAAAGAAGTATAATGTGCAAACGGGTTTATAACAGGTTGTTACACAGTAACAACGAGAACAGAAAGTGCAGTGCAATGTCAGTGTATCGATGTTTATCCTGAAGTGAAGTCACGTGATGTTAAGTGAGTTCAGGAGTCGGATGGCCTGGGGGAAGAAGCTCCTCTTGAGTCTCTCAGTTTTGGCCATCAGGCTTCAGAAGCGCTTACCAGATGGCAGCAGCGTGAAATGAGGTTTGCAGGGTGATTAGAGTCCTTGATGATCTTAGTAGCTCTACCTTTGCAGCGTTTGGTGTAGATGTCCTGCAGAGACGGGAGAGCTGACCCTGAGATACGCTCGGATAAGCGCACGACTCTTTGCAGGGCTTGCTGCGGGGGCTGCTCCGAGAACGGAGACTGCACCATAGTGATACAAAACACACAGGTCTGTTACCAGTAACAAGCTCCTATATTTGGCATTAGATTCATTTAGATTGATAATAACGGGTAATATTAGGCTTGCTGCGATAGTCTGTGTTACCGTTAGTTGGTGTTCAGGCATAACACCGGTTACATCACTTGCCCACCGCAGCACCACCCCACCCGTCGTTTTGATATTCTATAGTAGTAAAAATTTTAGTTCAGTTAGAGAACAGATCAACTACAATTAAAAACTGATCGAGCAGCGTGAGCCGAACGAGAGTCGCAGCACAAACTAGCAGCAGGAGTATGATTTCATTCATCACGAGAGTGAGGAGCTGAATGACAAGATGTTTGCGGAAGATTTGGTTTCAAAGCGAAATGTAAAAACGCCTATTTAAGGAGTTTGTCATTGTACTGTTTTGCTGTTGTGTTTCTCATTAAAAATAAAAGGCTCAAGAACCCACCATTCAAGCAACCCGAAACTCGAATTGGCAAACCGAAAGTAAAATGCGCACAGCTTCACTGTCATTCGTTCACGGCCGCACAGTGCACAAGCATTGTAATGTGACGGTGAGGGAACATTTTCTCACCGTAACATCCCTAACGGGTAAAAAGGCTAATAATTGATTCTATAATTCTATTTTCCAAAATGTCAAACGAACACAGCTTAACCCAAAATGCAAGCTCAGGCATGCACTTCTTCCATACAAGTTTGTGCAGTTGTGTAGAGAATAGGGGAGCGCAGGGCACAACCTAATGCGGGGTTAGTTGTAACACGCATTGTTTAAAACTTTCCACACAAGCTAGCATGATGAAACTTTGTGTATTTACTAGTTGCCATTTCAACATTATTTAGATAAAAAAATTGCACCAAAATCTTTGGAAGATATCACTGAACATTTATTTAACCATAGCAAAAGTAAATTTCTGAAGTTTATTTTTCATCTCTGTTTTTTGTGTTTATTTAAAATAAGACAAACTGATATTATTGTAATCTTATATCTGTTATTTAACAGTTGAGATGGTTCTTTAATGTGATCTAACAGCAGAAGACACGAGCCATGGTTTAAATCCCAGTTGGGCAGATGGGGTGTGTTGTAACACTGTGTTACATTGTGCTCCTATTAGAACTACGCTATTCTATTCTATTGAGAAACCATGAGAAAAAGGTGAATAATGACTGAGAGTCAATGTTCAGAAATTATTCATTATTGTTTTTAACTATGCTGTATAGCTGTATTTAGCGACATGTTTGTTGTTAATGAAAAATGCCATTATTTTATTTATAAATGTTAATAATTCTATTTTACTGACAAAATATTTTTAGTTTATCTTGGATATTTTTTATTATATCAGGTAACATTTTAAGCTGTCATGTGCTTATGTTACATTGTGCCCCCACACATTACAGTGTACCCCACCTATGGGGCATGTTGTCACATTTCACTTCCATTCTTTCATGGTAAATCAAGAAAAATTAAACACTGTATTAATGAAACATAACCACATCATTGTACTAGACATGTGTGAAATGAATGTGGGGAAAAATAAATACTCTGAACCCCAAGTGGATTTACACAAACTAAGAAAGTCAAAAAGCGTTAGGTTGTGCCAGGCTCTCCCCTACTCCAGTTGCAGGGAACACTTAGGCTAAGAAGCAGCAAATATATTTATTAAGTATAACGAGGTTGGGTTCCTATTCAACTGTCCATCCTATTAAAACTAGGCTATAAGATAATTGTAAAAAAAAAAAAAAAAAAAAAAAATTTTATATATATATATATATATATATATATATATATATATATATATATATATATATATATATATATATATATATATATATATATATATATATATATATATATATATATATATATATATATATATATATAGATTTTAGTGTAAACATATGCAAGCACAAATGAGAACTGTTTCGATGGGGATGCCAGGTGTGCACAAAAAAAAGAAGAAAAAATAAAACAGAATATTTGAATATTCGAATCCCAAAATTGAAAATCGAATACCAAGCCGTCGAACAAATATATTCGAATATTCTGGTCCAGCCCTAATTTTGCAACCTTGAGCTTTAAAAAAAATGGTTTGAATAGTTCTATCATCCAGCAGACTGATTAGCGTGCCAGGCTATTTGCACAGACAAAATAAAAGGGGGGAATAATGCTATTTCATTTATACTGAGCTTTACACACTGTTAAAGGATTCCTAAAGGAAGGAACTTGGATTCCCATGCTAAACATGGACAAAGTTTCAAAAAAAATAAGTTGGACATTTGATGGAGTATTTCTGTGCCAAAAAGTTTCTCACAAGTTTCTCACAAGTTTCGGAAAGTTTTGTTGGGGTTTCCTTGTACGGGGCCGTACAGGCACTTCCCCCAGAAGGGTGCGCACACACGTCTACCAGAGCGAGAGAGCAAAAGCAGCACGTATCAATGCGCTTTGCTCGGCTTTAGTGAAGTCACAGGACTTCACAAAATCAACAATGTCACCAAAGAAGTGTGTCTTTGGTTGTCAGGGCAAGACAACCCTGTACAGCTTCCCAAAGAACCCAGCGTTAAGGGGACAGTGGATGGAGTTTGTTTTTCCAGAGCAGCAATGGAGTTGTGCAAGTGGTTTTGTTTGTTCCCTGCATTTCGGCAACGATTGTTTTATAAACAAGACCCAGTTCGACGCCGGATTTGTAGATCGCCTAATGCTGAAGAATGGAGTGGTTCATGATCATGCACTGGAACCGCAGGCAGTGAGTAAAACTGCTTCAAATGTCTGTGTGTTTTTGGCTATTGGTGCTCTAAGCAAATATATACAGTTATACCACATGGAGACGTCCTGCTGTAGTCACTGTTGCTGCTGCACCTGTGCATACATTATATATGTATGGTTGAATCTGATTGATAGCCATGGTCTATTTAGGATAACTTTTCTTTTCCATATTTAAGGATGTCACAGCTTTCAGACGCTCTCAACACAATAGGGGCAGCCTGACATCTTAAGGCTGGCATCCTGGGACTGACCTACATGATTCACACATAGAAATTCCAATGCATTCACTAACCCTCACCTGAGCAGCAAGAGACCGTTTACACCAGACCGAGCCTGTTAAATCACGTTGGCTAAACATTTACAAGACATTACATAGAAATCAGATATGAGAGGTTAGATGTTGGTCAGATGGTCAGATTATCAAAACCATATCTGAAAGTGACCTTTGTGACCAATATGATGTCATATGTGTTTTTGCTGTGGACACTAGGGGTGCAACTGTAGATGGATACGCTTTGCATGAGATTCACGAGAGTAGCTGTCCAATCAATTATTTGTTAATCAATTTGTAAATCTGTTGTTGACCTCACAGTTCCTCATGTGCTGGTGTGTTGCAATTCAGCATGGGAAGCAAAGGAGACAAGCGGTTGATAGAGCTGCTGCCTGCATTATATAAATCTCTATTCTGGGTTCCCAATACGTTACAACAGCGATGGTCAAAAAACATGGACAAAATCGTCACTTTTTGTCAATTTTGTTCGATGCGAGTTACAGGTGCATCGATCCGATACTCAGTATCGTATCGGCTCTGATACTGACATTTCTGCCAGATCAGGTATCGGCCAAACGAGACCGAATCAATCCAAATCCGATATTGTCCGTATACTATTCTGTTATTTTTATACCACACAAAAGGCACAAAAAAACAGTATAAAGCACCATAAAGTTTTCGTGCACTATATTCCACGTTTTCTAAAGCCAGTCCATAGTTTACTGTGAGGTAAAGATGAATAATTAAGTCGTTAAATTCTAATTCAAGTGAATGCTTTCCTCCGCTGCTGCTGTCAGTCATTATCCATTCAGCATTTAAACTGTGTGTGGCATTCGGCTATGACAGTCAACACAATCAAATTCTCTCCAAGATGATTCAATGTTCCTATTATTATACTTCATCTGTAGATAAAGGTCTATGTTTTGGCATAAAAGGATTTTATCTGGCTGGAGTTTATTGCGGTTTTACATGTTACTCTCTCCCAGGTGTCTGTTAGATCACAACAATAGAGTAGAGAGCACTATAATTGTTCTAACTGAAATTTAAAACTGTTAAAAGAAAATGCTCAAACTATTGCATAGATACACCGATCACGATCAGGCATAACACTATGACCACTTTCCTAATATTGTGTTGGTCCCCCTTTTGCTGCCAAAATAGCCCTGACCCGTTGAGGCATGGACTCCACTAGACCCCTGAAGGTGTGCTGTGGTATCTGGCACCAAGATGTTAGCAGCAAATCCTTTAAGTCCTGTAAGTTGCGAAGGGGGGCCTCTGTGGATCAGACTTGTTTGTTCAGCACATCCATAGACACTCGATTGGCTTGAGATCTGGGGAATTGGAAGGCCAAGTCAACACCTCAAACTCGTTGTGCTCCTCAAACCATTCCTGAACCATTTTTGCTTTGTGACAGGGCGCATTATCCTGCTGAAAGAGGCCACAGCCACCAGGGAATCCATGAAAGGGTGTGCATGGTCTGCAACAAAGCTTAGGTAGGTGGTATGTGTCAGAGTAACATCCACATAGATGGCAGGACCCAAGGTTTCCCAGCAGAACATTGCCCAAAGCCTCACACTGCCTCCGCCGGCTTGCCTTCTTCCCATAGTGCATCCTGGTGCCATGTGTTCCCCAGGTAAGTGACGCACCCGGCAATCCACATGATGTAAAAGAAAAGGTGATTCACCAGACCAGGCCACCTTCTTCCATTGCTCTGTGGTCCAGTTCTAATGCTCACGTGCCCACTGTTGGTGCTTTCGGCAGTGGAGAGGGGTCAGCATGGGTATGCCTCACTTTGTTTCTTTGTATGTGAGACTTGTATATCAGTTTATTAGGTAATTCAGCACTGTTTTTTTCTTTTTCTTTTCATTATTATTTTAGTATCGGATCGGTACTCCGTATCGGCAAATAATGAATCCCAGGTATCGGAATCGGAATCATGTGCAAAAAAGGATCAGACCACTCCAAATTTGCTAGCGCAACAGCAAACCGAAACGGCACACTTTGCCAGTGTTTAAACAGGTACTCAGTGCTAATTCAGGTAAGGACTGTTCGATAGCCTGTAGGATTCATAAGGATTCAACTAGATTTCATTTATACAGTGAAGACTGTAGTATTATTTTACATTTGATTATTCAATTTCTGTACCTGAAAACTACTGTTAGACCTACCAGAAAATGAGCTCTGCTCACTTGCTCTATTGTATTTATTTTTGCTACTGCTTCTAGTTTGATTATTTGTTCTTATTTTCTCTATTTCTATTTGACAGTAGTCTTTATTTTTCCTGAACATAGCAAAGGACTGTGCCAAAACAGTGACCCTAAAATCGTGATATACACTGAACTGTCAGTAATTTGAATCGTTACACCCCTAGTGGACACGCACGCAATTAGATCCGATCTGTGCCAAGCATTTAAAAAAAAATATATATTGGTTGACAGTGTAAATCCAGCCTAAGTTACACAAGAGGCTACCTTTACTGCAGCCCATCCTGCAAAGCTTAAACAGTGATCAGTCAGATCTGATGACTTCACATGCCCTGAGCCACCACACACTGCAGATGTTTTCTGAGGACAAGCTTCTATTCCATTCACAAATTAATCAATTGTTTTCTGGGGGGTTAACTAAATTATGGAATGTGAGAACGTTCACAAATTGTGAATTTGTAACCAATTTAGAGACAGAACTACAAACAATGCATGTAGGAAATGGCATAATCCTCTCTGCTGCAGAGTGTAACACTCACAATTCGGCAGTTGGTTGAATCAGGTTAATAAAGATCTGTGTGTCTCTCCATGCATTTCTTCATCTTGGCGCAGATCCATAGAGACTGCAGCGGTGTGCTGTACATTTGCCCGTTTAATATAAATCCACACAGAAAGAGTCAGGTGGCCAGCAGCAGTGTGTGAGCACAGAGCCTGTTCCTCCAGCGTACTAAAGATCCCTCATTAGAATGGCAGACAGGAACTCCACATGTTCTTAGAATGGATGTACACTTGCGACAGGCAGTGAAAGATATCCAGCTTTGTGAAAAGAAAAAAAAAATACCCTCTGCAGTAGTAGTTCCTCACGGCTTCTTCCTCTGTACATACAGCAGTGTATGTGTGAGCGAGCGAGCGAGCAAGAGAGAGAGAGAGAGAGAGATAGAGAGAGAGAGATAGAGAGAGAGAGAGAGAGAGAGAGCGCGATTGCATGAGGGAGGGAGAGAGAGATACACACCCACACAATGTGTGGTGGGGGTGTTAGTGATGGGGGAAATGAGACACCGTTGCTCATGCTCAGCCCTGGACTGTGTGCAGTCTGCTACTTACAACTGCAAAAACACACACACACACACACACACACACACACACACACACACACACACACACACACACACACACACACACACACACACATATAGACACGTGCAGCTTACTCATATTCATGCTAGGGCTGTACAATTAATTGCAATTGATTTTTGATTTCGATTTTGACTTCCAATGATTATGAAAACAAGATAATCGAGGTAAAACGATTACTGTGCCGCTGCCGCATTCCGTCCAGTGCACCTTACTTTCCTTCACAGCAATGTGCTTTCGTTTCTCCTTAAAAACCCAAACTTAACATCCAAATCAGCCAAATAATTGAGTATTGTAAAATGCAGTCTACTACTGTTGCTAAACATGTTTGATATTAAAGAGTGTTATTCAAAAAGCACATTAAACCACAAAAAAGACACCTGGCTTCCCCAGGCGGCTTCCTTTACATTTCACTGCCGATTGTATACTCTGTATATAACTGTGTATGTGACAAATAAAACTCTTGAATCTCTGTGTGTGCGTTCTGAGTCAGAGCCGAACGAGGATAAGCAAAATGGCTAACTTGCCTAAAAGCATATCTGTTAGTGCCTTTTTTGGAGAGTAGTCATGTAAACACAATGGGTACACAGTTGAGAAAGAAAACACGTGTGTAACAGTATATTGGTGCATTAGCTCTTAAAGGGACAGAAGCCTAATATTCCTGCTGCAGTCTGTTATTAATGATAATCAAACAACAAAATGACAATTCAGTCAAGATCAGTGAGTGATTTTCTTTTAAGTAGCTTTATCAAGGATTAATCTATATTTAATGTGTATAGTAAGACTATGCATTGTTATATGCAATTATTTTACATTTGATTATTCAATTTCTTGTTGTAAGCTATTACTTGTATATGAATACCACTGTTAGTACATCTTCCTGAAAAGCTTAAAACACTATTTATTAGGGGTGGGGGAAAAATTTGATTCTTAGATGCATCACGATGCGGACGTGGACGATTCTGAATCGATTCAAAAATGTCAAAAAGATCGATTTTCTAAATGTTGATAACGTAATGTTGACGGAACACAAAAGACGCAACTCTGAAGCACGGGAAGTGCAGCGCCCGGACCATCTGTGATGTGCACATAACAGAGACGCGTAATGGCTGAGCTAGAAATCTGACCGGCACCCTCTGCATTAAGAGTTAGCGTATGGAACCACTTTGGCTTCTATGAAGTTTAAGGGGGAAATGACCTGGACAAGAGCTACACTATATGCAAGTTGTGTCAAACTAAACTAAAATATTTTCAAAACATGACAAACCACATTACACGTTTCCAACGCTCGGTTGTATCGGTAGTTGCTCTATCGCAAATTTGATGGTCAAGTATTTACGTCCATATTCTCTGCAGATGTTCATTTAGTGTTCATCATGAAAGCTGTTTTTGATTTGTTTTGAACATTTGGTGAGGTTTAATTAAATTTTTTTGTCTGAAGGATTATATTGCTCATTGCACATAACAGGAGGGTGTTTGTTATTACTTTATGTTAGTGATTCAGAATATGCTGAAGTCTATATTAATTTACTACAAGTATGCTGCTACAGACACTTTTCCTGTTGGTTCTTTGCAATGTTGGGACATATTCTGGCAAATTGAATCTTCCTGTTGACTTGTAAAATCACTTCCATTTGTTTTATTAATAAAAGATATATTGGAAGTAAATTCATTATGGGCCATTACAAATACTTTGCTTTAAAAGTACCAAATGAGAAAAAATCTGTATAGAAAAAAAATACAAATACATCGATAATCGTTTCATAATCACATCGTAGCCCTCTGAATCGTAATCGAATCGAATCGTGAGATGCCTAGAGATTCCCACCCCTACTATTTATAACACTTTATTGTATTTTCTGTTTTGTTTGTAATTTGTTTCTTTGTTCTTATTGTATTGCTGACTGTTTACTTGTCTTATGTAATTGTTTTGAAGATTGTTTTTCTTACATTAATTAACCTAGTATTACTTTTTGTTTAAGTATCGAAAGTTGTGAAATTTCACTGATATTTAAAATGACTCATATCATGAAATAAGACTCATATCACCCACCTATTGTCGTGTTAAATAATCGTGCTTTCAATATTGACCAAAACTAATCGTGATTATGATTTTTGTCATAATCGAGAAGCCCTAATTCTACTGCACCATGTGTGCCAGGAAACACACACAGACATACAAATGAGGGATCACTTTAAAGCTCAAAAGGCATTATGTTAGACAATCAAATTTGCAAAAGTGATGCAACTAAGGGTATGTCCACACTTGGCAGGTTTGATTCGATTTAAATACCTCTGGCGTGATTGTTATTTGTGCGGTTTATTCGAGTGCACTTCCAAACGAACTTTGGTGCAGATTGACTGAAATATGAATGCAACACAGACCGAAGATATGTAAACAAACCAAAAACAGGACATGATGTCACAAGATGCAACACTAAAAAGGACAGAATGCTCAAGCATACCTGTGTTTTATAACCAACTGCAACACTACTGTAAACAAATGAGAATTGATGTGCTTAGAAATCCAATTTAAGTTTTTGTATGATTTCAAACTGATCTGGCTTATCCTCACCCTAAAGACAGATATATTACGCAATCCTATTCATCAAAAATGTTCTATCTGAGCTTTCTCTAGCATCCAAGCAGCCTAATAGTGTTGCCAACTTCACATGCAGGTCTGACATCCTAATAATACAGCAAAAGGAAACCATAGCCATTATGATTTTTAAACTATATAAAGGGAGTAAGGACAGAGACAGTAATATGTTGTAATAAGACTGTGGATCGTGATCCTGCCTTAAAAAATTGTGATATGAGTTTTTCACCCAGCCCTGTTATGAATTTTTGAAAATGAAACTCAATCAAAGGGGTTAAGATTTAGCGATCTGTTTTACCTAGAAGTACCTTAAATTGCATAGATAAAAGATTGAGGCTGTGGCATTGCCAAGATGGCCACAGAGTGGACATAGTTAAAACATAGTAGAGGAATATTTGTGAGCTAGTAACACCAAACTACCACAATCAAGTTCATTCCCAGAATTAATAAGGATTGAGCGAATAGCCCCCTATGATCATCAATTCACTCAAATGCTGTTAGTAATCCTGTGTTTCTGGGACATGCCAACCATCCTCTGCCAATGCAGTCGAAACCATGTGCTCCAGAAGAACATGAGGACTACATGAAGCATCACAGCAAAAAAAAAAAAAAAAAAAAAAAAAAAAAAAAAAAAAAAAAGTCAAGATGTTGCTGGTTAGCACTGCACATAATTAGCTCCTGCAGGTAGATGTCTTAAGAACACCATCTAATTCTGAAAGCATCTTTCTCCACCGTCATTCATAAGTAGCTTTGATAATATTTCATTACATTATATAATATGTTGTTTTAATATGTTTTTGCAACCAATTCTTTTTGAAGGGCTGAAATTTATATAATAGTGAAAGGCATTTATATGGTTCCATGTCTGCTGTCTTTTGCATTAGAGCTAAAAATTCACTAGTGAAGAAGGGTTTAGGATTGTGCATATTTTTGTGATGTCATTAGCCAGTCAGCATTATCAGGTAATTTCCCTTCAGTGAAATCCTCTAAACTTGAGTAAAACACATACAGACACTCATCAGGTGTTTAGATATTTGTGCATCTGCAATTTCCTGATGTGATCCTAAATAAAGCATAGCTTCTCTAACCTAAATTGATGGGTCAGGATTATTTTCCATTCTCCTGTGTTATTTTTAAAACATGCTAAGGTCACATGATTTTTTTTTTCCCTTTTCCTCACAATCTGCTTTGGTCCCTGGGCTGTGCCCTGAAAAAGCTGTATAAATTCTAATGCATCTCTCTCTCTCTCTCTCTCCCTCTCCCTCTCTCCCTCTCTCTCCCTCTCCCTCTCCCCCTCCCCTCCCCCCTCCCCTCTCCCTCTCCTCTCCCTCTCCTCTCTCCCTCTCCCCTCTCCTCTCCCCTCTCCCTCTCCCCTCTCCCCTCCCCTCTCCCCTCTCCCTCCTCTCCCCCTCTCCCTCCTCTCCCCTCTCCCCTCTCCCCTCTCCCTCCTCTCCCTCTCCCCTCTCCTCTCCCCTCTCCCCTCTCCCCTCTCCTCTCCCTCTCCCCCTCTCCTCTCCCTCTCTCCCTCTCCCTCTCTCTCTCTCTCTCTCTCTCTCTCTCTCTCCTCTCTCTCTCTCTCTCTCTCTCTCTCTCTCTCGGCACTAGCTTAGACAGGCACACAAACACACACTCATATCACACTGACATGCATACACACAGCCCAAATCCATCTTAAATGCCGTAATCCTTTAACTGTTAGATTCAGAGGGGCTCTGTGTGCATCTGTTCTGCAGACCTATGATTCTCTGTACTGTCAGCTTCCTGTTCATTGTACTAATGACAACATAGAACATCATGTCAAAAATATAGGGTTAAAATGTTTGAAATTCAAAATACACAAATATATGCAAAGTCCTCAACAGCACAGACCCCATTTCAAGCTGTTTAGTCTGGTGACATCTGAAAATATGTATTCCAGAGAAACAGGAAGGTTAGCTTATGCAAATCTCAGAGTGTGACTAGAGCTGGATACCAATATCGATTCTTAAATCCCAAGAATCGATTAGTCATCCTGTTTTCAGTTCATGAATGAATGGACGGAACATTGTAGAGCATTGTAGAGCACCTCTCCCATCCATTAAATCGCAATAATCTTTGTGCTTTGTTACTATTCATATGAAAAATTCCATTTTATTACAAAATTCAAAAACATAAATGCAGTTTT
The DNA here is from genome assembly GCA_018749465.1 of Paracanthobrama guichenoti. NCBI lineage: Eukaryota > Metazoa > Chordata > Actinopteri > Cypriniformes > Gobionidae > Paracanthobrama > Paracanthobrama guichenoti. Next base: position 29,368,571 of record CM031949.1, read on the forward strand.
TGCCATGGTGTCGTGAGATCGCTCTGGCGCAGCTCAGCTCAAGATCTTCTCTTTCGCCTTAATACCAGTTACAGCGCGAAATAAACATGAATGAGCATCTGTAAGCATGTTAAGAGAGATCGAGTACATCTTACTGAAATCTGTATCATGTCACATGGAATCGCTCAATCAGTGTTTCAACCACAGAAAGACGTCAGTAAAACAGCTGTAAACAATGTCATGTAACGTCACATTTACCTCAGAAAACCCATATCCAGTGACCATAAACTCGTTAGTCAGCCACTCTAGAGGAGCATTTTACTAAATATGTGCACCATATTACATATGTCATTTTTAATGTTCTTCAATATTTAATGCATGTTTGAATAAATATGGCAAGTTATGACAGCCACCATTTAAATGTTTATATTTCATATAACTTTATTATTATATAAAAAGAACATCATTGAGCGTAATTTAAGTGTTTGTATACAAATCAGTTAATTTTTACCTTCAATATTGTAGTCGAATCGAAATATTGAATCGAAATCGAATCGAATTGTGAAATATGTGTCAATACCCAGCCCTAGCTGTGACCCACAATTCCTTGGGATTACGTATTCAGCAGGAAAAAGCAAAGAGAGTTTTCTCTTTCAAAACTTTCAAAAACCAGTTTCTTAGGACTGATATCATATAAAGATGGCAAAGGTGTTCAATTTTAAAAAGAATATGAGAGCGAACAAAGAAAATCATTGTCCCATCTCCCACACTGCAGATTTCAGTTGGTTCTCTTCAATTTCATCAAATGAAGCACAAGAGAGAAGCCACTGAAGTCAAATCTAAAAGACATAAATCCTAACAATCTGCCCATTTATACTCTGTTCTTCCTACTCACTCTGCTCAAATAGCCACAACGTAGGTGTGAATCTCTGGCCTTAGAGACAGTAAGACTGAGTGGTGGATAATTCACCCAAAAATGAAAACTCTGTCATCATTTACTTGCCTCATGTTGTTTCAAACATGCATGTCTTTCTTTCTTTCTTCTCTAGCTTGCTTCCTAATCTAGTTTTCAAATAAACCTGGCTGGCACTGTATATTACCAATATTCTTAGGTTTTTGACGAATTGCTTTTGTTCCTCTCTTGCAAGTCACTTTGGATAAAAGCATCTGCTGAATGCATAAACGTAGAACATAAAAGAAAATATTTTAAGAAAAGTTAGTTTTTTTAATCCATACAAAATGGAAGTTAATGAGCCCCAAAATAGTTTGGTTTACAACATTCTTCAAAACATCTTGTTTTGTGTTCTGACATTAGGGTGAGTAAATGATGACAGACATTTTATTTTTGGGGTGCACTATCCCTTAAATGTGCTGCTTCAGATATTCAGGGACAAAACAAAGCATCATTGCACCCAAAAAAATAAAAGTGATCCTATAACCAATAGCACAGTTCAAACACACTAGCCAAGATGTATTATATTATCCACAGGATGCTGAGGGAAAGAGAATGAGAGAGCGACAGAGAGACAGAGACACATTTAATCTGGTTAAGCAGTTCTTGACAATCAAAGACTAAAAATAGCCCATGGCAGCCGTGAATGAGCTGGAGAAAGGAAAAAGGAGAAAGTGAGACAGTAAACAGAAAGACAGGCCGATGGGAGGGGGTTGCTGCCATAACCTCTGTTGTACTCCAGAAGCTTTCAAAATTAAGCATGCAGGATCAATGTCAGCCAATCAGAAGCAGGCACCTCATGCGGAACAGCGTGTCAGCAGGGTTCTCATGATGTCATAATAGTAAGCGTAACCATGGTGACTTTATCGGTTTCTCTTGCTGGCTCCCAGTGGACGGCGCACCTTTCAGACTACACACGTGGACCTCACAGAAGACACACTCTCATATTGCAGTAGTATAGATTTCTCTTTGTCTTTCTTGTACAAAAAAGCTGATGAATTTAAGACTAGAGGACTTAAGACTTATTCTGAGCCATAATTCATGTGCCTTTGTAATCTTTAAAAGAACTTCCCCCTCCCTCGTACATCAACATCTCTTCTCTGATGACATATTTACTGGTGCAAGGGCGGGACAACCCGTCACTCACATCACAGCAAAGCACAATAATCCAGTGATCCAGTTAATTCCCCATTTTTTGTTTCACAATAAGGAAGCAAATACAGTTTTTGGTAAACTGTAATAATATTTGACAATATTACCATTTTACTGTATATTTTATCAAATAATTGCAGCATTGGTAAGCATAAGGGACTTCTTTCAGAAACATAAAACAAATCTTATTGACTAAACTTTTGAATGGTAGTGTACACAATCTATAACCCTATGAACACAAAAATGTAAAATGATAGTAAGCACTAACTGCAATACCATGTTCCTATTTTTAACTAACACCGCAGACTGATTGTTTGATGTGCAAAGAGGAAGTAGAAATAAAAATATAAAAACCTCTAATCCTGTGCACTAGGATTAAAAAGTTAATCTCTACAACGCTTCTCTTAAAGGTTCTCACAACCTGAGAAAGGCTGTCATCAGCAGGAATACACCAGCAAACCACCAACATAAAAGTACAGGAGACTGACCACCATCTCGCACCTTATGTGTCTGGCATTTTAAGAAGGCTTCCTGAATGATTTGTGCAATATGCCTAATGTGAACATTTTTGGTAGATCTACAAGCTCATGTACAGTCTCGCTACATAAAGTGAGAGATCATATAGGAGAGCTAAAGAACTCAACTCAAATGAAGCAAAGCGGCATAAAATACCTCAGGTTAGGGCTGAAATAATTAAATAATAAAATAAAAAAATGTTGACCAAAAAATTTTTACAAAATATTTTTGATGTTGAACAGACTTTTGATCTCAAATAACCTATTTTAAGGGCCTGCAGTAACACGGATTGACCAGTGGTGTAGTGCAAAATTGTAATGCAGCCTTCCTGGATGGAATCTAAGTGCAAGCAAAGCTGAACCAGTAGAGTGTGGGGGGAAAAAAGGTGTCATATCCAGGGATGCTGGACATTCTCAATTCTCACGCATTCAGACTCCCGCAATAGACACTGTTCTCATGTCACACATCCATTTTCTCAAGAAGTGAGAAAAAAAACAAATCGCAGAGCAAAAAGGAGCAGGTCTCTGCAAGACAGAGCAGGTTATTTTTTATATGAAAAGGTCTTAGCTTTTAAATTCTGTTAATTTAACTACTAAATTCAAACAATAAATGTGGTTTTAGTGTAGGGCTGGAATATGCCCAAAAAAAAATTCATATCAGCCGATATCGATAAAAATGTCAAATCTTAATTTCTTTTAGGATTGAAGGCAAATTGTTGCTCCTGAGTGAAAGTACTGGTTTTATCGTCCGAATATTCCAAAACTTGCCAAACAGGTGACAATTTCACAAATTAATATTAGAGGTCGACCAATTAATCGGTTTTGCAGATTAATCGGCCCCCGATAGCTGATTGGTGGAACAATCGGTTATCTGCAAAAATCCATACCGATAGTTTTTCTCTGCTGGAGCAGGTGAAAAGGGTGCTCTGTCATTACACAGTACGAGAGTGTTGAGAAGGGTCTGCTGGCATTATATAGCATGAGAGCGGCCTCTACAGGCGAAATAAAAACCATCACTGACGTTGTTTATATTGACACGAGGCTGTGCGCTTCACGGAGAGCGCTGACACTTCAGATGCACGTTTAAAACACAGACAGCAAAATGGTATGAATACAGAACACTTCAGTACAAGTTGCTAATTCATAAAGTAATTAATTTGTTAACTAGATGCTGCATTAGCAGGGAAAGAACAGCAGTATATACTGTATGTACTTTGTCGTTGAGGCTGAGAGGACGTCACCTGCAAACTGAAACAAGATTTGTTGATAAAGGAAGAAAGAGGTGGGAACCGGCGAACATTAAACATAACATACTCCGTTCCCACGGCTCTCGGCCCTGCCCTGCCCTGCTTGCCATACCCGCCAATCATTTATTTGATAATTTAATGTGATGACACCTGCTGTTCTGCAGCATCTGTACCGCTGATAGACGGCTGCTTTAAACGCTCCCGTGAGCGTTTGTGTAAATGCTCTATGAAGAGCATCAAAGGTTTCCATTTACAACGTGTTTTTGCAGCGTTGAGCTTTGTAGACAAATCACAGCCATATCTGTTGAGCTTGTGAACGCAACAGCCAATCAGAATCCACTCAACACCTCTCAAAACTGTGTTTTTGTTCAATGCAAGTTCTACATGCTTATGAATCCTTTCATTATAAACAACATGTAAAGATGATTACCGGCGCGCTTCACTACCCCATTAATTATTAACAAAATGCATCAAATACAAAATAAATCAGATATATACACAAAATAAACATAATATTATAATTTAAAATTGCACAAAACAAAAGGCTGCGAATGCACAAGCAATGAATATGTAACTCTGTTGTGGATGTGCTTATCCCGTAACAACACAGGCATTTTCTTTTACAGTAGTGTTTTCATTATAATTTTATGTAGCCTATGACAAACTTGAATTGCACATGTTGCACTTAACTGTATTTTCCTTTTCAAAGTGATTACAATCATATTTCAAGCCATTCAAAACCATCATGGTGAACAGAGCACATCTAAAGTGTCTCGGCTATTTATTGGCTTTAATATATCGGCTAAATTTTCTCAATAACATTAAAATTGGACATATATCAGCAGATACCGATACGGTGGCCACTATATTGTTTATATTATACCGTCGTCATATGTTTACGTCACATTTCTATAGAAAGAGTGAGCATTTCTATAATTTTTTCATGAAATTATGCAATTTGAGGAGGTTTGAACAATCTTTCCCGTCCCACGCTGTTATTATTTCAGCCAAAGCAACAAAGGGAGCTCACAGACAGAAAACAGGAGTTATACGAGTTAACCGGAAGATGTGTCATTTATGACATATGAGGGAGGATGCATTAGTCCGGTATCAACAAAGGCACAGGGAAGAGACAGATGAAACTTGAAACCAAATAAATACAAGAATATAATCATGATTTGTCTACGTTCTTCAAGCTGTCTCTGGTTTTTCCATAAACATGCATTTATCAATCGCAATGGTTAGCATAAGGTTAGCATAATGAGCTTCCAGCTAACTGCTATGAATTTAAACAAGCAAGACTTTCTGATAAGACCTGATAAGATATTTCCCAGCGTTCAACCATTCAGCATCGAGCATGCTTTATTGCTGCAGTTTGCAGGCACCCTCATAGCAAGGTCATCTGAACTCAACCAAACATCTCTGAGCTGACATTACAGACAGAGAATAGTCGGAACAGCACACAAACTCTTCAAGTACTGTATGCTTCCCTGTATACTTACCAAAGTGTAAGACTTCCTCAAGAGCAGTTCACCCACCCCTAGAGTCAACAACGTACTAGTTCAAAGCATAATGGTAAAATTCTATGCATTGCCTTCCATTATCTCTCTCTCACCCTGACTCTCACACACCCTCTATTTTATTTTAAGTTTGCAGTGGCAAAGCGCTGGCAGGTCAGGGACGATAACCAGGCCACAAATTCTGGCCTTGCCACAGGAGTTTTTAAATCAGCGCTGCACTGACCCAATGAGCTCTCACAGAGTTATCTGCCATACACACACACACACACACACACACACACACACACACACACACACACACACACACACACACAGGGAAGGAGGAATGTGCTGATAAGAAGCCAAGGCCCTTCACACTCTCTTTCGCTCTCATTCTCTCTCTGACTGGACTTTGATGATGTTTGTCTAAAAAAAAATGAATTAAACTCTGCAATTTGTTGATCATTAAAGGATGATCATTTTGAGTTAAAATAGTTAAATGAATGAAGCCATCATTTAAACCAACAATCTTGAAAATGAATGCTGAATATCAGAATCAGAAACAGAAAGAGATTTATTGCCAAGTATGTTCGCACACAAGGAATTTGTTTTGGTGACAAAAGAAGCTTTCAGTAGCGACAACAGTAAGTAGACAGTAAAATAAAATAAAGATATGTGAACAAGATATAAATATGTATAGTGTGTATATACAGTACTGTGCAAAAGTCTTAGGTATCGTTAGTATTTTCAACTCCAAAAAGTCAATTATTTATATATTTTGGTGTATTGTGTCAGTAGGAAATATCAGTTTACATTTCCAAACATTCATTTTGCCATTAATTGTAATAATCCAGTGAGATGCACAAGGACAACAGCCAGTATGCTCCACTCGGAGATGTGATCTCCCAATCATTGAGTCCAGAATTACATGAAGAAACTGAGACAGACTAAATCCAGAAGAACTGCGGCAACGTCTCCAAGACAATTGAAGAAACCTACCTGTGGATCATACCGGCTGTTGTCAGACTCCTTGTGCATACAAAAATCTGACCAGATTATTACAATTAATGGTAAAACCAATGTTTGGAACTGTAAATTGATATTTCTACTGACACACTAGATTTTCTTCACTGATCCGAAGTGCAGAAGGGGGTGAGAGGGGGTTTGCTGGAGGTGTTGATGGTTGTGCAGAGATACCGTCAGAGTGGGTGTGAGACCAGGTTTTTCAAACCTTCAATAAAACTCATTCAGGTCATCAGCCAGTTGCTGATTCGACACAGTGCTGGAGGATGGTATCTTATAATTGGTAATTTATATCTTTTGGGCCTTTCCACACTGATGCAGGGTCATTGGCTGAAAACGGTTTTCTTTTTCAACTTTCAAGAGTAGTTTTTCAAAGTTTCTCTAATTTTCCTTCTGTCAGTGTGTTTTGTAATAATGATTATACAAGACTCTGTCTCCAATTTTGTTGGCATCTTCTTTAGCCTGATGAAGCTTGTCCACTTTCGACCACTTCCAGAGGAAGTCAAAAACGCATTAGACCAGATTGTTTTCGTAGCGTAGATGCTCATGTGGTCGAATGTGTTTGAACAGCTTCAAAAGACTGCCCACTGAATGTGTAAACATTATAGGACGCACGCTAACCAGACAGGATTTAAACTTTGGTGGAGACACAAGTTAAATCGATAGCGATAAATCGGCTGGGCTATAAATCGATTTTATCGATTAACTCGAATGTGCAGTTTATGGCGACTTGCTTGAATAAAAATCGGTTTTCTCTTTAACATCCACCGACGCTCCCCTCTGTCTGGGCTCCTGTAGTTCCGAATGGGCTCAGCCCTCCCCCCGTGCGTTTGCCATAGAGATACACAAACAACAAGGCCAGTGTCATATTACAACAGTGTAATTTGTAATTGGTTTGGTTTTTCGCCGTACAATACCCCGCTGCAAAGTGTGTTTGAAGTCTGAACGGAACCACGTTAATATTCATTTGAGCTGCGCGGACCATTTATCAGCTCGGAACAATAATAGACAGCGCAGCGCAAGCTCACACATAGAGACAGAGCGCATTTAGGCCACGCCCACAACAGGGGGGAAAACAATCCAACACTCTCCATTGACTTTGTATTGCGTGAAGCGGTCGCCTTGTCATTTCTTACTTATAACAAAAAACAGAACAATGTCTAAAAGCTGATGTGACAAGGTGTACAGCAAACAAGCTAAAAAACCCAGAACCAAAAAAACCCAGAAGTTTTTATAAGAACGAGTGAAAAACACGAGCGTTTAAGTAGACAAAAGTGGATACAGGCAATAAGACATGAAGCTTTAGCAGGAAGAATGGGTCAATTTTGGGATCCTGACACTCAGTATGCCTATATGTGCAGTAAACATTCTGTCACATATCCAAATGTCAGTTTTATATATTATATTTCCTGTCGCTGATTACATTCCCCTCCAGTGGGTGTAGTTCTCAGTGTAATATAACATGTCGCGCTCTGTCTCAATTGCCTGTATGCGTACCAAGCAGGCTTGTAGTTCTCGTTCTGTTTCATTGGTCCATCTCTTTACAGTACCTCAACAGATGGGTACTAGGTAGTGTGGTTCTAAAATCGCGCTGTCGGTCACCAGCTCTCTTCCTACGGTTGTGCGTCTTGGAGCGTTTGAGCAACTGCAATATCCAGCAAAATGTCAGATTAATAAAAAAAAAAAAGGGTAGAAGATTAGGTGGTGTGTACTGCCAAATATTCAGTAGTTCATCCCTGATGAAACTGATTGCATAAGAAAATCAAAAGACAGGACAAACTAACAAAAACGGAAACAACTGGAGAGCTCCAAAACGAGGCGCCCAGCCGCATCGCCATCTTGTTCAAGCAGCAATATTTATGCTATGATGCTATTAATGCTATTATTAAGTTGCTACTTACAGGCTCAATCTGGTTTGCTTTGAAGTTGTTTGCTGGTTTTGTTCATCTTGGCAACAAAATTAAAGAGTGGTTATACTTTGATGTCTCAGAAGATGAAAATGTTAATACAGAAATGCACTACAACTTTGGATTGGTACACGTTATGTTTTTAGGAATGGCTCACTTTGATCAAAAAACAATATTGTGAAATATTATTTTAATGTGAAATAAAATTTCTATTTGAATTTATTTAAAAAAATATAAATATATGTGATGTAAAGCAGCCTAAGGATTCCTAAGCAGCCTAAGCTTCATTGTCTCATGATCCTTCAGAAATCATTATAATATGCCAACGTGGTGCTCAAGAAACTTTTCTTGTTATTATCAATGTTGAAAACAGTTGTGCTGCTAAATATTTGAGTGATGTAGTTTTCTCAAGATTTTTTAAGTCAAGAAGCTTTTGAATAGAATTATTTTTACATTATAAATGTCTTCATCACTTTTGAATAATTTAATGCATCGTTGTTGAATAAAAGTATTACTTTCTTTAGAAAAAAAAAAAAAAAAATAAATAAAAACACTGTAAATGACCCCAAACTTTTGAACAGGAGTAAATGTTAATTAATAAATGACCAGGAGAAAAAACAAAAAGAACTTTCTTTAAACAAAAGAAAGTCACTAGCAGAGGCTGATTTACTGTACAGATTCTAACAGCACATGACAGTCACAATGTTAAGTTTGAATACAGGAGGAGGTGCCTGTCTTATTTATTAAATAATGTGTTGTTGCGCAACGTCCATGTTCTGAGCTCTGTGCTGATGACTGAAACGAGGTTGTTCCCACATCTGAATTCCATAGCCAGAGTCTGTGATGCAAATCACACACATACAGAAACACAATGATGTGTAACTGTACAAAAACAGCCTCATTCAGCAGGGGGTGCCTTTGTCAGGGTGGGTGTAAGAGAGAAAGTGAAAGAAAGAGAAACAAAGGGAGGACAGGGGTAAAATGATGAGTGAGAGCGGAAAGAGGGGGATAAATAGGACACCTTGGTGCTGCTTATATCCCAGACCCAGACCCACAGAAACCCCAGTCTCCCCAGACAGGCCTCCCAGCCGAGGGTCACGTGACCAGTCCAAGCTCACTCAAAGGAATTCCCAAGCTCTTACAGGCGGCATTCTGCACCACAATGCCTGTTCTGTGGCCAAAGATAGACAGCCAGAGAGTTAATGAGGTGCAGCTAACACTAGATTAATTTCCGTCACCACTGCAGTATATAATTAATATCCAGGAGTAATTAGGGTCTCCCCTGCATATAATAATAATAATAATAATAATAATAATATGAGTCCATATAATTATATACTAAAAATATATATAAGCATTATTACTCAAATATTTACACTGTGAAATGCTAACCCATTCCTAGATTTGGGTTGGGATCCCGATCACTCTTTCTGGGTTTACTTTGAGATAATGACCAGCTGACTGTACATTATCCCTTACATGCACTACCATTCAAAAGTTTGGGGTCAGTAAAAAATTCTCCTTCAAACAAATTAAAGTTTTTTTTTAGCAATAATGCATTCAATTGACAAATTTAAAAAAATGACAGTAAAATACATTTATAAAGAATTCCATTTCAAATAAATGCTCTTCAAATAAAATGTTCTATTCATCAAAGAATCCTGAAAAATGTATACGTGGTATTGTATTTTACTAAAACTTTTCTGTAGTTAAAAAGGCAACGCAATGATGTGTAAACTTTACTTTTTTAATTACCATTGTGACAAAAATAGCATGCAAGAAAATGGAGGGTTGCCCCTTGGAACTGATGATCTTGAACCAAGAACTGCAAACATGAGACCATGGGTGGAATAATTTCCTTTACACAAAAAACTCATTCTGTCTAGACTGAAGCAAAACAAAAATAGATTGCATGAAACTAGACGACTCATTATAATCAACTAAGTCTGCAATGGAATGCCCGATGTGGCATATGCAATTATTTCTCTCTGTCTGAAATACATAGAATTTGTATTATTATCAATTATTTATCATTAGGATTTCACATATGAATTCATTTTATTCATTATTTTAAATTATAACTTACGATTGTGGAATGAAAACCAGTTCAGAGTTGCCTAAATATGAATTAATTACTTTGGATATTAAAATATTCTTCTTCTTAAAACTTAGTTCTTAAAACTATTGGTAAATCCCCTAAACATTATTTACACACAGTTATGTATTTAATTTTGGGAAGTTTCTGTAAGTTACCTGATCGTTCAGCTCACAAATCAATGGAAACTTATGGAATCTTAAACACAATGTAACATCAATGAAGAGAGAAAGATAATAGAGAACGGCAATACCTGTTTTCAGTGTTTGAAACAAGCAGAAAAGGAGTTGTAGAACTTACTGTTTTTTCCAAGAAAAATACTGTTTATGCTGAAATACATAAGAAAATCTAGAATACAGTATCTGCAATAGTCTAGAACCGCTGCTTAAAGCTTATGGGGCACAGCAAAAGTAGTGGAAATTGCTCAAGTGTTATCTTCAAAACAGCCTTCTAGAGTTTCCCAGCTCCATAAACACAGACTAGATCTCAGCTAAACTACTTTGTGCCATGGACACTGAGATCAGTGGACCTGGGTCTGATATGTCAGGCCTAATGGAAATCTGGACCGCCAACAGACACTGAGGAGCCAAGAAAAAACGCCCACTAAAAACATAAACAGAGTTTACAAAGAGAGCTTTACAACTTTGTGTGGCAGTGAGCTTGTCAGGTACAATATCTTCAAAGGAGTGATCGTTCCCTTTCAGTGCCTTGAAACTCACATAAAAACCACAACACCACTAATCCACTGACTCACACACACAAACCAAACCTCCAAAAGAAGACCATCATTACCCCAACACTCTCACACACTCCATTCCCACAAACACACCAAATCTAGCAGCGATAACTATCATTATCCACCCATTATACAATAATAACAGACTATTATCAAATAAATACAGCCATCTCAGTCTCAGAGGTAAATAAATGCTGTGAGGTCTGTAATCTCTTCAACCTCAGTCTGCATTTAGTCATCGCTTAAACAACAATTATACAGGGGGCAATATCATTGAAAATGATCCACCTTATCAATGCGACTTGCTCTATGGATCTGTTCAGAAGACACAGAGCAAGACATGGGCAGCACCTGTATGAAATATTCAGCCAGTTCAAGCTGAGGTAACATGAAGGAATTTGGCGTGCTGAGTGAGCGTCTGGGTCATTGTAGCCCACAATCTCCTGTAGGGCTCTGTATTATCATGGTTGAGAGAAGAAGGCTCACTAAGACCCAACATGTGATTCAGATTAAAGCTGATTTTTTTTGTATGTGCCCCATTCTCTCAGCCATTGGTGGTATATCAAGTAGCACTGATAGACATGATGGAAAATCTCTGGGAAAAACAGAAATATCTGTACGAATTAGGGATGTCATGGAACGTTTATTTTGGTAATCGAGTAATCTGCTGATTATTTTGATGATTAATCTGATCATTAATTTAAATTGGCCAAATGACATTTCAATTCAAATGTTGACTCGGGCTCCGTCCCGAAGCCAGAACTTTCCCTATTTTATTTAATTTTTTTCTCTCGCTTCAAGAAATATCTGCGTACAAACGAGAGCAATGAAAACGACTCAAAACAATGTAGTATACATGCCAGGCCAGTATGTGGCGCTGTAATTCTGCCACAGAAATAAACCAAAAACAGAGAAGAAGAATTGTGGCTAGAAGGGGTACAGCAATGGTAGGAAGTGAGGCAAAAACTCACAATAAAATAATAAATAAATATGCTACTTACCAAATGCGTTTTATTAACGCCTACACCCTAAACCTACCCTTACAATAATGCAAATACAGTAATTAAATGACGCAATATTGATGTGCGCATGCCGCATGTGCGCAAGTTGTATCCCTTTCTAATCTTTCCTGCGCGGGACGTGGTGTGATGGCATCACTGTTTCACAAAATATACTGATTGACTTTACACACGAAAACGCAAGGGTGTCGTTTTCAGATTTATCCACTCTGGGACCCGGTTTCAAAAAAATACCGGTTTCATGCTCCCAAAACGCCGGATCCATGTGGATGAAACACTGATACGATAAAAAAATTTAACGTATACAGCTAAACGCGTCTCCGTGTGGACGGGGCCTTAATCTTTAATATTTGGCCACTTCTTTACGATAGAAATGCTACAGCCACTGTAATTTCTTGAACAAAAACATGTGGATATCAAAACATGCAAACTCAGCGAGCGAGGGCTTAAAATTTTATTTTATTTTATTTAACTTTTATTTATTTATTTTCATTGCGTTCCCAGATGAACGTTATAAGCAACTCAAACTCACAGAATATAAAGAGATGGAGTTTGAGACGCACTCCACTAGGGCTGGACCTGAATATTCGAATATTCGTTCGGTGGGTTGGTATTTGATTTTGAATTTTTGGATTCGAATATTCCGGTTTTTTTTTTAAGTCTTTCTTTTTTGTACACCTGGCATCCCCCTCAAAATGGTTCTCGCTCACGCTTGAGTATGTTTACACTCTAAAATGAGTGATATAACTGTTGTTGTGTTATTATCAATCTAAATGAATCTACTGCCAAATATAGGAGCTTGTTACTGGTAACAGACCCTGCCCGCGTGAGGCGTGTCGCTGAGAATCTTGAGATTCCTGCCCTAATTAGAGAGAAGAATATGTTCAGTCCCCTCCGTCCAAAGCGTAGAATATTCTGTGTTAATTACTACCGAAGCTTTGAAGCTCAAAAAAAAAATGGTATTCGGACCAGCCTTACTCCACGCATGTAAATGATAACAAATCATGTGGAGCAAAGTTTACTGTGAATGGAGCCACTCTGAGACGCACGTAACCTAAACACATGTAGCCTAAAAAATTAAAGCACATACTGTATATTAAACCTGTAGGGCATGTATTTACTTAATTGAATCACAGCCTTTGTGAATTCACAATAGCACCATGCTATAGTATGGCTTTTAAATGGTTTTAGCACATTGTGCATCCTTAGGAAATGGTCTAATAATGTGTACATGGATTCTCATCCTTGGAATGTGCCACTTCCGGTATTTTACCGTTTACAATCAAGGATTTTTTTAAATTTGAGTACTCAAATTTAAATTGATGAATCGTGACAGCCCTAGTATAAATGCATACAAGAAAAAAAGTTAAAGGGGTAATATCATATCATTAGAGACTATTTGATTTATTATGAAAACACAAATAAGAAATAAATTTCCCAAAACTTTTTCCCCAGTGGAAAAAAAGACAAAAAAAATATCTTGTTCCATGCAACCACAACGTACTGATGTCAGACAGATGAATACATTATAAAATGCCAGGCCACATTTACACACAAACAAAACAGTGTTCAGAAACCAGTCTAATCACAATGAGATAATGCAGAGGAGGTAGAAGAATTAACATTAAAAATAAAATATGGTAGGATCTACCAAACCTTGTACTCTTTCTGACTATGTGTTGCGCCTACAGCTCTGTAAATCCTACTGAAGGATCCAATTTTTAGAAATGAGCAGCTGAAGTTTACTTTTAAACTTCAATTTATAAAAATCATTTTAGTCAAGCCCATTTGTGCAGCACATTTAAAAATGGAAAACTGCCATCAAAAAAGTATTAAATTACTGTTAGCACAAATATTTTACTAACATAAGTGGACCTCGAGGGACAAAACATAAATAAGAAAAAAATGACATGAACCCATTAAAAGCCTCTAATATCAATTTTATAAAAGAAAACATTGAAAAGATTCCCCAGTCTCACCCAATTAACAGTTTTCACTACAGAGAGATTATGAGATAAACTAATCAATAAACTCAAGCAACACACACCACACACAAACTAGGGCTGTGCCAATTAAATCATATACTTATACAATCAAATATTTTTCCATTCACTGCATGTTCATTCATTTCATGTCCACAAGTGATGAAGTATGAAGAAGTCCTAACACACACACACACACACACAAAAACATTTAAATAGTTGTCTAGATGGGGACATTACATAGATTCTATCGTTTCATAAATGCTATAACCTAGCCTTAACCCACATACTAACCCTAACAAACAAATTACTTACTTTATATAATTTTTACAAATGACAAAGTCCCCAAAAGGAGGTTTTATCAAATTTAGCTTCAGCTAGTTAAGTAGGCGTACACACACATACACACGTGAATACACTAGGGCTGGATGATATGTAAAAAAATATTTTTTAAATCTTATCGATAACCGCCTAAAAATATCCGATAACACTGCCAACAAACACCGTAAACACAAATCATGTTCACTTTGGCTGCACTTTATCTAGGCTAATGATAGCCCACGATTCAGTTAGTTTGATTTAATTATTTAAAACGCTAAAGGTTTGTTTTACTTTTCTTATAGTTTGTGCTTAAAACATTAGCTTTTTTGCTAGTGTTGTTAATAATTTCCACACTCCACACAAATTTGTGTTTGAAATGAATTTCGTTTGGTAAGGAAAATCTCATTTGTGTTTGAAATTAATTTCGCAGCTGAGTGATCATGGTGACTAAAATTAGTATGTTCTGTTACAGCTGCCCCGTTGTGTACTGGACCACTCTTAAAATGCTGCAAACTTACTGGCTACTATACAGAAATGGAAGAGATGGCACATGCAGAGGATCACACATACACACTGTCACATGCAGTGAAGATCTAAGCCGTGTACAGGCTGCCTCAGACAGCTCCAGAGCACTGAAAGCCCAGTGGGGAGGACTGAGGGGGGTGGGCTAACAGTGGGTGACAGTAGGGTACAGCCTAATTAAGTCCTCATTAGCTGAGCATTAAACTAAGAAATGTGGAAATGACACTCCAAATTGGGCTTTCCACTTTATTTATACTTCTAAATGTATATACGTCACTCTCACACATCATAAAACATCTATCATAGTGGTGACAGTAGAATAAGAGATACGAGGCAGCAAACATGCAGTAATACAAGACTATAGCACATCAAGATATAGGCCCTGTGGTGGAGCTGCACCAGGAGCCCAGTGCTGTTCCTCACCATGGGAACCGCTTAAGCTTTCCAACAACACAGGCACACTTGAGTCTGATTGGCTCGGAGCGGCAGACAGGACTCTGTAAATGGCACATTAGACTGCCAGAATTCTATGTTTACAGTTTCATCTTCTGATTTTTGCAAGAGGCAAAATACTAGCGATATAGACAAAGAAACAAACATTCCCTCACCAGCAGAGGAAATTGAAAGTGCATGCCTCCTCTTTTCTAATATGTATGGTACAGCAGTAAAGTGGAGATATGTTTGTCCTCTGATGATTAAAAAAACCCATTCTGCAAGCTCTCAAAGAGGGCCAGAGGCTCCAGCAGTAATTAACATAACCTCTCCAGAACAGAAATGGAGGACAAGAGCTCTAGCTCTCTCTCTACTTTGACTATGAATACAAGCTTGAGGGGCCTATTTATAGTATTAATACAAATAATTTTCTCTTGTATTTTTGTGCACAGGACAGACAGACAGGTGATCGAGGCTGTATGTAGAGTTCCATATTAAATGCCTTCATTTTCATGCAAATGAGACACTAGATTAGTTGCTTCTAGATCAAATTCATATTTTCCCTGAAGTGTAGACTGTTTATTTACTCGAGAGGGTGTGAGAGTGAGACAGTCCAGTTTAACAAGAAGTTTTCTATCCAAGAACAAACACACATAATCAGTACCAAATGGTGACCCGGTGATACAAATGTAATGATTCAAAAAGATTTAAAATTCTGCTGTTAAACATGTAAAACAGAAATTATAACATTGTATTTTATTTAGAATCTCAGTAAAAATCTTCCATGATTTCTCACAGAAATGTTAAAAATAGGCCTGTTGCGATAATCAATATATTATTGACTTATCGCACAATATATGGACCTCGACAAGTTTTGGTGACGTGATATATAGCCCATTATGTTTACATAAATATTAATGTCACCAACATTTTGCCGATTGTGCTGCCTTTGTAATCATATCTGCTCTCCATGTCAGAAGCAAAAGCGGGGCTCAGGCAGATCCTTCAAACACAGAGTGGACATCGACAGGTGAAAAGAAGGCATCATTTGAGGCGTTATAGTGTTTTCCTGACAGCTACGGACAATTTGGAAGAAAAGTCCAAATGCACTCGTTTTCAAAGCGGCAATCTACTGTTCCGGTGCAAATATAAACTTGACACTGTGAAATGGTGAACACTCACAGGTAGCATTAAGGCCGTTTCACACGGGACGTGGCAGTAGCAAGTGTCTAGTTAATTTTCACAGAGAACTTGTATTTTGCATTCCACTGTGCTGTTTTTTCTATTGTTTTGCTATGTAAACGTGTGCTATATGGATGTGTTTGACCGTTGCGCTCACGTCTTTTGCAGCACATCGTGCATGAAGCTGCTTTATAAACAAAACTTATAAAAACATGCCTCTAGAAAAATAGATTTGGCATCTGTGTCTTTGTTCATATGGACATCTGACTGCCAGGTAGGGTTTGAGTTTTCAGCAGTAGTGTGCACACTTACTTTACAGAGAAAAGAAGGTCAGGGAAAAATCCGTAGATGGAAAAATCTCCATGCAAGTATGTAAGTGTGTACATACTAGGGGTGGGAATCTCTAGGCACCTCACAATTCGATTCGATTACGATTCAAAGGGCTGCGATGCGATTATGAAACGATTATCGATGTATTTTTTTTTCTATACAGATTTTCTTTTTTCTCATTTGGTACTTTTAAAGCAAAGTATTTGTAATGACCCATAATGAATTTACTTCCAATATCTTTTATTAATAAAGCAAATAAATGTGATTATGCAAGTCAACAGGAAGGTTAAATTTGCCAGAATGTCCCAACATTGCAAAGAACCAACAGGAAAAGTGTCTGTAGCAGCATACTTAATTAATACATGCATATAGTAAATTAATACAGACGTCAGCATAATCTGAATCACTAACATAAAGTAATAACCAACACCCTCCTGTTATGTGCAATGAGCAATATAATAAATGAAAAATAAAAAACATTTTGCTGCCCCAAAATCACAGCTTTTATACAAAAATATAGAATTCTGTACCAGCAGCTCTCACACAAAAGTAATGCAAAAGTAATAATAGAGTCTAAGACTTATGACTCAACAAAATCCTGAGCACAGACACATTTTTCCCTTCTGTATACCACAATCAAAAACAGCTTTTATGAAATGAACATCTGAACACTAAATGAACATCTGCAGAGAATACGGACGCAAATCCTTGACCATCAAACTTGCGATAGAGCTTGTGGTCCTCTAGTTGGCAGCAACTAACGGTACAACCGAGCGTTGGAAATGTGTAATGTGGTTTCTCATGTTTGTCATGTTTCGAAAATATTTTATAGTTTGACAACTTGCATATAGTGTGGCTCTTGTCGCTCAGCCATCACGCGTCTCTGTTATGTGCACGCCACAGATGGTCCTGGCGCTGCACTTCCCGCACTTCAGAGTTGCGTCTTTTGAGTTCCGTCAACATTACATTATCAACATTTAAAAACAACAGTTATCAACAATTTTTTTTTTTTTTTTTTTTTTTTACATTTGTGAATCGGTTCAGAATCGTCCATGTCTGCATTGCGATGCATCTAAGAATCGAATTTTTCCCCCACCCCTAGCACATACTTATATGTCCATGTAACTTTTTTTTGCATTCGCAAGTGCTTTTTTTTTTTCTCTAGGCCTACTTGTTACTTTGCACTTTTTGCTAGTAAAGGTTTATTTATTTATTCAAGTTTTTTGTTTTATTTATTAAGGATATTTATTTTTTGACACTTCAATTCCAGTGTCTAAATATTCTTAAGAATTAAAAGTCTGTTGTCATTTGAAAGTGTAGGCCTACTTGTATTATTATGCTGTTATATTATGATTATATATTCAGTGGCATAAAATCGTTTTAAAATTACAGTAATATCGTATCGCAATTATTTCTGTGAACTAACAATTAGTTATCATGAGAGGCCTAGTTAAAACAAATGCATACTCAAAAAACAAAAACTCCCTATCAAAACTAAAAGTCCTAAAGAAGCCCTAAAGAGGAACATGGTGAGCAGTAGCCATGCAATGCATGTGGTGTCACTGAAGACACATAAAGGACTTTTGTCTCTGTAAACTGTCTTAAAGCTTGAGCCACAGGTCACTCATTGTGACATCTGGCCTGTTCTGGCCTGGAACCATTCAGATAAATAACAAATAATCCCAAACTGAGTATATAGTATAGTCTTTATATACTTCTCCAAAATACCTAATAAAAATGTAATTATCCACATGAAGTCATTGTAGTTACAAGAAAGACAGAAAGAAAAAAAAGAAACTAAAAGACAAAACAAACAACAGCAGATACAGAGACAAGACAATGTCTTACAGAGGAAACAAGGACCCCGGGGAGATCGAGCAAATCTTTAGGACACAAAAAAACAAGGTCATCCAGACAGATCCACACCTCAAATAGACAAGACAAATATTTCCACCTGGAAAAGTCATGTCTTCTCAAGCACAGCTTTTCTTGCAGGTTTATTTAGGGATAAACAGATGATCTGGTGATTAAAAATACCAATAACAAACTAAGGACTTCCTACCATAAATAATTACTACTATTGTAGTACAATATTACAGAAACATAAACATATTAAAACAAATTACCATTCAAAAGTTTGGGACCCATAATTATTTAAAATAAATTAAGCAAGGATAAAATAAACTGATCAAAAGTAAAGATTCACATTGTTACAAAATATTTCTATTTCAAATTTTAAATGTACTTTTAAACTTTCTCATCAGAGGTTGTATGAATAACTGAATATCATTTCATTTTTCAAGATTGCTGTTTTTACTGTATTTTCGATCAAATGAATCATACTACAATCGAAATGTTTCCTAGATATAATGTCAATACACACCGTTGCATTACATCATCACGTAACCATTTCACCTCATCAAGAGAAACTCACCAAACCTGAATGAGTGAATGTGCAGTACACATTCCTGTTTTCATAAGCTTCTCACACAGTACAGTGGAAGAGGAAGCCCACTCAAGAGCAGCATAAACACATACGCAAACATAATGTGGGGCATTGTATTTCGCGAGCCATTTTACACGCGCACCCCACGCAAAAACGGCTTCTCCGCAGACTGTCTCTCTGATGCGGAACCAACTGCAAAATCCTGCCCACAATATTCAGACAACAAACAGAAACTGTCTGCGTATTTTTATTTCCCTGTGTGCGCATTATCAGTCGATCATCCCGAGAAAGTTTGTCTACAATATTCAGTAACACGAAAGAAAAAGAAAAACAGATAGGCTAGGCTACTGTAATGAAAAGTGCAAAAATGTCACACCACTTCGACAGAAGTACTGGCAGAAAGCCATTTAAAATCAACAGGTACCCAGCGAAGAGCAGAACTCTTCCATCCATCAATATTTACTTTGAACGCTTTTAAGTCGTCCAAGAATCTTAAAGAAACAATTCACTCAAAATGTTTCGACTTTTTCTGAGTGCAACACAAATTGAGATATTAGTCAGAATGACAGTTTCAGTCACCATTCACTTGCAGTTCATCTTTTCTCCATATAATGAAAGTGAATGGTGCCTTTAGTTACACTTAAGACAGAAAGTCGTACATGTTTGAAACAACAAGAGGGTTAGTAAACGATGACAGAATTTTCGGTGAACTATCCCTTTAAGATTCTGACTTTCACGTGGATTATAAGGAAAACAGGATACATTCGTGTGCAGAATGCATCTTATCCTACGTGTATTGCTCCTTAAATGGGTCAGGACTCGTACACCGTCAAATTGTTTCGAAAAGTGCATTCAAAGTCAATCCCTACCTTATTTATGGCAGCTTTAGCAGACATTTTGATATCTTGTTGGCTCCCGGCGTAGCAAGTTGACTGTTGTTAAATTTCACTACACCCAAAGTACACCCCAAGAAAATATCCCTCCTTCGTCCTGCCCAGCAGCCGCAACAGCGCCGGGCAAAGCGGGTTTACTTCTTCTGACCGCCAAAAGACATGTCAACACAACAGAAATCCAGCAGTCCAAAGTTCATCATCTATTATCGTGCGTGAACATGCACGAACTTCCGAAGCTACGCGAACACTCTGCGAACAGGCTCTTTCTCTTTCTAATAAAGTGAAAAACAAAAAAAATTATCAAGAAAATCTGCTGTTCTACACTCGACCGCGCCACAGAGTTTAATAATATCTATATGCGAAATGCGAACGTCCCACAGCGGTAGAAGTTTCTAACAGATGAGCTCGATCCTCGCTTCTCTCCTCTCCCAGCAACAATGACATGTCTGGCTGGGATGGTCCACTGCTGTTCTGCGGGGGTGGTGGGGTGGAAACCGGGACAGGGTGAGCCACAATCCAAGATATGTAGTTTTAACGCTTTATGTGTATGCAGCGGTTTAATATGTTAATTTTAGCCAGTTATGTGATATATGTGTCATTATTTTACATCAAACGATAGAGGCAAAAATTGAAAGTAAACGGACGCCCCCGTGCCTGATCTTTTCGTTTTGACCGGGGAGCGGACGGGATGGAGAGAGGGAAGCAAGGTAAAGTGGCTCACAGTTTATTGCTCGCTACTTTGCTTTTGGTATGCGAATTTTAAGAAGTAATAGCAGGTTTCTGTATTTTAACACAAAATAAAATAAAATGACAAAAAGAAGAATACATTTTTGTATGTTAAAGTTATTTTTAACTAAGATTCCAAAATATGGGTCATGAGTGTTTCTAATGATTAATAACATTTAAATAGAACAATTTTTTTTTTTTTGTATATATATATATATATGGCCTATAGGAATTAAGTGATTTTTGTCAATCAATCAGTAATACTGTTTAAAACCAATAGCATACTAATTACGCTTCCTAAAACATAGACTTTCCTTTAGTTTTATAGACTTCTCAGATTGTGTGTGGTTTAACCTTTAGCTCTAGTTTTTTCGTTGATAACAAACCACTCAGGAAACCAAACGGGACATAATTGCTGCAATACAGACCGCTTCCTGTGGTTTCCGGGTTCCCTCCCATAGGACAGGGGCTCAGAATGCTGTTTGTATTGTTTTGAAATCAGTATTATGGGCTGTACTTTTCACTGTAAAATGTCAGCTTATGTTTGTAACTGATTTTTTTTTTTTTTTTTAACTCACAAAAGCTCAACATATCATTGACTCCTTAAGAGTATAATCAGTTGATTCAGTTGTCAGTGATAATGCGTTCATGTTTTCCGTCCCTAAAGTATTCCTGTGGTTCTGCAAACAAGAGTATAAAATGGTTTCTTCTACATTCAACAAGCAATTTGTCTGTAACAAAGGAAGCAAACTCTAATCTCCAGTTCTTGTAACCGTCATTCAGATAGTAAAGATATCATTTCTGAAACAGCAAAATGAGTAAACCAAATCTTACACTCAAGATACTGAACGCTATGTTCTCTATTAAAAAGTCCATATCGGCTAATGGTCACAAGGCCAGGGCTTGTTGATGTAATTCCTCAAATACTTTGACGACTGATAGACAAGTCCAGGGGAGAGGCTAAGGATATTTTGGATTAGTCATGCTGCTGGATAAATTCTTGTCATAGACCAGACCAGAGGGTTAAACCCAAAATAACTTGGTGTAAGAGGTCACATTCTCCCATAGCTATAGGCTTCAGGAATCAGAGGGAAAAAGAGGAAGTGATAGGAAAGAGCTATAAAACGTTTAAGAAAACAAAGCTTTTCAATGACAGTATGTCAGCCCATAAAGATAAAAAAAAAAAAAAAAACTAAACATTTATTATCCAAAACTCTTATTGCCTTCTCCACATAAAATGTAAACATATATAGAGAGACACTTTTATGAATAACCATGCTCTATATGAAATTAAACGTTTCAAGGGATGATGATGAAATATTTGCATGCATGGGAGAAGCCATAAATTACACACATCCTATTACCAGGAATCCTGACAATCACTGAACCCAAGAAACACAGAAATAACAGAAAAAAATAGAATGATAAATACTGCCAAAGAGGACAATCGCTCAATCCTCCTCCATCGCATGTTACGATCCGCATCGATCAGCGAGGATATCAGGATATTCAGCATGCTGTCTGTTAGCACAGGCAAATCAATCTCCGATTCCTGAAAACCTCAGAACGTCTCTTTCATGTCTTCAAAAACCCAAGTAAATGAGTTTAATGTAAGCCCAAGATGAAGAGGACTGCTATAGCTCGAACTGAAGAGTGAATGGTTCTGTGAGAATGGAGCAGAAAAAGAGAATTAGTGACAGAAAAACACGATTGAAGGCAGCATTGTCGCGCATGGTTACCCTCGACACGGAGCAACCTGAGGCTTCGCATCAGCCGTAGAGCTCAGGTGTGCTCATGGAAGAGCAAGCACTTGGAAAACACTTCCATGGCCTTGAAAATCACACACACACACAAACAGCACGAGGCATGTCAGAGGGAAAGCCCAGTAGGCTTTCCTGCCTGTAGTTAGAGTCTAATGGACAGTGAAAAGTGCAGATTACATGCTCTGGCCCACCAATGCTCCTCTGAATGTCCATATTTTACAATGTAGGTGGAATGTAATCACAAAAATAAATAGGTAATCATTTGAAAGAATAAATCATGTTAAAATGTTAAAGTAAAAACATGTTTTATAGCTGAAAAAATACATTTAACACGACAATTAATGTCATTTTACCGTAAAAACAATTATAGTTTTTGAAATGAAAAATGTATGAATGCATCACCATATAAAACATACAAAAATACAGTAAAAACACTAATATTGTGAATTATTATTACAATTATTAAAATAACAGTAAAAGTTACATTAAAATTTATCAGAAAATCTGGAATTTTCAGCATCATTATTCCAGTCTTCAGTGTCACATGATGCTTCAGAAATCATTTTAATATGCTGATTTGCTGCTCATGAAATATTATTTCTTCACATTATTATCAATGTTGAAAACAGTTTTGCTGCTTAACATTTTAGTGGAAATGGTGATACTATTTTCAGGATTCTTGGATGAATAAAAGTCAATGAACAGCATTTATTTGCATGTATTAAATGTATTAAATAATTTATTAAAATATAAATCTTTTGCAACATTATGAATGTCTTCACTGTCAATTCTTATCAATTTGATGCATCCTTGATGAATCAAAGTGTTAATTCTCTCTCTTTTAATCTTACCCAAAATGTTTGAATGGTATTGTTGCTTCAACAAAAATGTTAAGCAGCAAAAACTGTTTTCAGCATTGATAATAATAAGAAATATTTTTTGAACAGTAAATCAGTATATTAGAATGTTTTCTGAAGGATCACGTGACACTGAAAACTGGAGTAATGATGCTGAAAATTCAGATTTCAATAGAAAACAGTTATTTTTAAATTGTAATTCTTCACAATAGTACTGTTTTACTGTAATTTTTATGATGAAATAATGCAGCCTTGGTGAGCATATAAGAGACTTCTTTCACAAACATTACACAATTGTAATGTTTCCAAACTTTTGACAGGGACAGTGAAAAATATAAAAATTTATTTAAATAGTTAAAGTTTAGTATCAGTCATGTACATTAGGTGTTTCATTACATATTATGTTGCTTAGATAATGTATTGTACTATTTTAGTGTTGTGTGAAATTTCAAATTTATGAAATTCTGATTTACATCAATTGCAACACTTCACAATCATAGGTCAGCTGAAAAAGTCCAGTAGAACGAGGCACCATGGAGAAGTATAAACATAAAAATAGTTCAGAGCTGCACCTCTCCGAACAAAAACAACCGGGAACTGCCAACAGATGGATATGATCCAGTGTTCTCTTTTATCTGTTCTTCACTTGGCTATACAATATTGACTTCACAATTTTCTGTGCTTTCTTTTCATCAACATGCTTAAGACTTCACTCCTTTTTTTATTAAAACATGCTCTAGGTGATCTATATATAGGTGGGAGTAGTTTGGAGAGTAACACTATTAGTGTATTTAATGTGCGTGTGGGGTGGGGGAGTGTTAGAGTAGAAAATATAGTGAACCTCAGAGACCTGAGGAGGGAACAGAATAGAGGAGAAAATGATCCAGTTTCACAGTCTGTCTTCATCTGTGCTGAATTAAAAACCAAATAGACCTTATCTAGTTTCTAGAGTCTGTATTTACTCTGGAAGTTCTTGCCTTAAAATGCCCTGTTTCCACAGCTAACTAAAACCTTCTGGAGGTCACATTCCAAAAAGTTGGAGCAGGTAGCAATAAGAGGTCGGAAAAGTTAAATGTACATATAAGGAACAGCTGGAGGACCAATTTGCAAACTTATTAGGTCAATTGGCAACATGATTGGGTATAAAAGAGCCTCTCAGAGTGGCAGTGTCTCTCAGAAGTCAAGATGGGCAGAGGATCACCAATTCCCCCAATGCTGCGGCCAAAAATAGTGCAGCAATATCAGAAAGGAGTTTCTCAGAGAAAAATTGCACAGAGTTTGAAGTTATCATCATCTACAGTGCATAATATCATCCAAAGATTCAGAGAATCTGGAACAATCTCTGTGCGTAAGGGTCAAGGCCGGAAAACCATACTGGATGCCCGTGATCTTCGGGCCCTTAGACGGCACTGCATCACATACAGGAATGCTACTGTAATGGAAATCACAACATGGGCTCAGGAATACTTCCAGAAAACATTGTCGGTGAACACAATCCACTGTGCCATTCGCCGCTGCCAAGAAGACCTAAGACAGTTGAGCAACTAGAAGCCTGTATTAGACAAGAATGGGACAACATTCCTATTCCTAAACTTGAGCAACTTGTCTCCTCAGTCCCCAGACGTTTGCAGACTGTTATAAAAAGAAGAGGGGATGCCACACAGTGGGAAACATGGCCTTGTCCCAACTTTTTTGAGACGTGTTGATGCCATGAAATTTAAAATCAACTTATTTTTCCCTTAAAATTATACATTTTCTCAGTTTAAACATTTGATATGTCATCTATGTTGTATTCTGAATAAAATATTTAAATTTGAAACTTCCACATCATTGCATTCTGTTTTTATTCACAATTTGTACAGTGTCCCAACTTTTTTGGAATCGGGTTTGTATAACACCCATCAAACCACACAATTACAAGGCACTTTTTTCCAGAAGAGATGGCGTGTGGAATGTTACGGTCAAAGCATCACAATTAGATAAGCATTTATTTCCATTCAAAGCGAGGGAAACTGGTAGAAAAAGAATAGGCTTAAAAGATTCCTTATCCTATTTCTTCCTCTAGTGTACAACATTAATATCACAGCCATCATCTTTTAGTTGAAATGGCGGATAGTTTATAATTGGCTGTTAACACCCCAAGCATCATAAAATCATGAAACTAAGCTTTTTGTTTGCTCAGAATCCCTTGGTCCCCATATGTGCAAAGTTGAGACGTTTGGACTTTGTACACACCAGATATAGGCATAATAGTCATAACGGGCAACACTCATCAAATAACCAAATCGTACCTGCTAAACGATTTAATGGATCTAAATTATTCTGGTCTAGAGCAGATGTGTGTGAAGTTTAGAGAAGATCTGAGAAACGGCCAAGGAGGAATTAAAAAAATTAGTTTTTTCACAATATTGGAATGGTGGGTACATTTTTAGATAAACATAAATATTAGATATACACCTGTTGGATATACACTGGGGCGGTACCCTAAGGTACAAAAGTGAAAAGGTACATCTTTGTACCTTACGCACCCCTAAATGGTACATATTAGTACCTTAATTTGTACATATCAGTACTTTAAGAGTGCGTATTAGTACCTTTTCGGTTTTGTACCTTAAGGTGACAGCACTGTACCTTTTTTCTCACAGATAACAGTTGGCCATTTGAATTTGACGTTATTAGCCGCTAAAATTGAACTGCTTGTTGGTGGCCATTTTACGCAGCAAAAAAAAAAAAATTCAGAACAAACACAACGGTTAATCATATTTCACAGAGCCCCAAGTGACCTGTCCTTTTAAACCTGACGGTGGTCCCAAACATAGCTACTCCACACAAATTATACCAACACACAGAGCAGCTATAAATCAAACACTGGCAGGAAATACAATTGAGCCCAGTTCATGGTGTGAGTCGCAGGAGAATGCAGCAGAGAGGAGATTGTTTATTCTGAGATTAAATGACCTCTGATGCATGGAACAGTGGGACACTGAAATGGTGATTTGCTGAAAATTACAAAAAGAAAACAGGTGGATTAAAAGTGCACTGCAATTACATTATGCGACCCTCTCAGGAAAGACCCAGCTGATTTTGCCCAACGTTATAAAACTTCACAGTATATGAGTGCATGCATACTAGAAAGGTAGCATTACATTCTACATTAAAGACATTATCAAATACAGCAACACGTTGTTAATTTAAAATACACTCAAAGACTATAAAAGTGGAAATTCTCCCTGTGTAAAATTAAGTAGCCTATACAGGGAAAAGCCTTTGAAATATTAATTCATAACAGAATGGATTCTTCTAAGGAGCTAAGGAGCTTAAATAAATAGAAGAACAATGGAGGCTACTTTGTGACCTTCAAAACAGCCGCTTAGTTTAGTTGTAAAATGAGAAAATATCAACTTTTTTTTTTTGCCCTCAAGTACTGTAGTTACAGCCAGGCTGTGTCAGCCCAGAGAGACTAGCTGTCCTCCATTCAACCCACTGGGTCATGGCCAAATGTGCAAGTTTAGAACTATTGGTTATAGCCACTGCCAGAACAACACACATACTGGTCTCATCAGTTACCAAAAGCCTAGTTACAAAGCAGACTTAATGTAATAGGCTCAGACCATATAAGGCTGATGCTGCCCTTTTTTTGACATTTAAAGGGACAGTCTAGAAAAATCATTTGGAAATACTTTTGACATGTTTGGAATGACAATAAATATTTGTATGTGTTTTGAATGAATTTTTACAGTGAACTATTAATTTAATATGTGCAGATTGAGATTTCAGAGTTGGACATGTGACTTGTTTAGAGTCCATTGTTTTATGGACAAAGAATGGCCAAGATAGCAAACAAAGCTCCTTTAAATCGCACAAAGACATTTATTCAGTGTACCATGACAATCATAAATACATAACAAACCATCATTATTCTCAAACTCCAACAAACATTGATAGAAATGGCATTAATAGAGATAAACAACAGCTTTGTTTTGTATTATTTTTGTCAAAGACATTTTTTTCCACATTTACATGTGTAAATATAGACTGTACATTCCAAAAGCATACTTTGATGAGTGGAGGCAGAGCTCAGAGCACCCTGTGCTTCAATAATTCACATCACACACTCGGTTAGATCAGCCTATTTATAAAAATCAAAAAGAGCTCTTAGATTTTTTTCTTATTCTTTTAATAATTCCACAAAGCTTTTATTACACAAAAAAAAAAAGGGCGGAAATATCAAGGTTGACATTTTCTTCTTGGTATTATCAGTCAGTAGCCGTAAAATTCCTGAAATAGTGCAGTGATGTGATGAAGTAAATTACAATAATTAACTTTTTATGAGTAATGAGTGTTCTGCTGTAGTGGAAATACAAAATGCATAATGCATGTTTCCTTTGTATGGTGCCTATTTCTATTGTCACTCATTTCCTGGCACGTCACAAATGTGATGAGGTCCGCAGAGGGATTCTAGAGAGGAAGCCAAGAATTATACATGTAAACATGCAAGCTCATACATACATAATGCATGAAGCACACACATCGCTAAATGAATCGTAACTGTGATGCCAATCACATATGTCTCTATACCTCCATCCTCCCTCAGCATATGCAGCCATAAGAGACTAATCTCCAAATGGCAGGACCAATATAGCAGCTTATTTACATGTGCAACACATAACATAACATAGGCCTATGCCTAGTATTCCTCACACTATTTCCTTTACAGTCATAGCACTGGATGTGCATTACAGTTTCTGACCGGTAAAGCTGTATCATTAACCACGAGTGCTTGTCTGGGAGACATAGCTTGTTTGTCACTGCCCCAGGGGAAGAATCTTCTTACAAACAGCCTTGTACAGATGTGAACAAGCAACACCTTAAGGGACCATTCACACAGAATACGTTTTTGCATTTCACTGCACTGCTTTTCCATTGTTTTTCTATGTAAGCATGCACTAAATGTGATCATCCTCATGCAAGAGACCTCTAAAAAGTTTTTTTTTTACAAAGGCCAAATTTATATTATAAAATTTACACTTTGACACATTACATTTTTTTCTACTCATTATAGTACTGTACAATTCCTCATGATATACTCATTTATTTTTTAATTATTTATATTATATTAATTTTTTTAATCTATTATTTTGTCTTGTTTTAATCTATTTATTGTAACTTTTTTTTTTTTTTTTTTTTTTTTTTACACTGCTTTTCCCTAGCACTTCCTTGCGACCCCTGGGGTTTAACATTTTTAACTCGACACAGCAGTTTTAAAATGTATCGCTTATGTACAAAAAAAAAAAAAAAAAAAAAATCGCTTACATAAAAATTATTAAAAAGTGTGCATTCTGTGAACCGAGAAACTACAATGGCGGAAGTGGGAAATTCCTATTTCCCAGTAGGAATATTTAACTGGAACACCCCTTTAGGTCAGAGTTTCAACTGGGAAACTCGGGGGAACCATAACAACCTCGACTTCAGAATTCAATATGGCTGCTCAGTGCATCAACCGTAGTAAAACAGTAGAAATGTATTGTTTATTAGCACTTCTGTTTGTCTGCATCTCAAACTCAGCGGAGCACACACAGTACTATCCAACATCAATTTATGGGCATGATACTTTGGCGTTATCTGTGCAAAATACAGCTTTTTTTAATTATTTGTATTTTAAATGAGCAAGAACAAAGGTTTGCCTGGATCCATCCTAGTTTTCCAACTTGCATATGGGATCGCGGTCAACTCAAGTGTGACATCATTGTCAGCTCCGACATCCCTCTTCCGAGATAAATGGAAAGCAGCATTACTTCTCTGATAGTCTCTAATTCAATATGACATAGGAGTTCGTAGAGCTAGATTCAACTTAATATACAGCATGAGGAACTTTTAGAGATGTGCCTCAGCGAGATGAGACCCATGGCTCATTTTAACAGGTTAATGTATTGAAGTGAGAGGCAGTCCATGAGATCAGCCATTAAAATGTCAGATGTGCGGAGTCTTGCTTCTATAGGAAGCCATAAGAGGATCACTGCAGAATGAAACCAGGCTACATGTGATAAGTTGTCTTTTTATATATACACATTAAGCTCTAAAGGGGTCATTTAAGCAGCACAATGGAGAACATGTACATCAGTCAACAATACTATTGTAGTATTCATCCACAGCTGCTGAGGTCTTTACATTAACATTAAGGGAAAATGTTTTCATATGTGTGTACCTACTGTACATATGCATAGCTGGGAGCAAATGCTTCAGATCAGACAGAGACCGTTTTTTGAGTGAAATTTAGAGCACTTTGAATTATTTTGAGAAGCAATTGATTTAGAAGCTTAAAAAGCTTTGCTTCTCTCACTACCAGAATGACTTCTTTGACCACTGCATGTAAGAGTGACGTACTACATCCGTGTGCCATTTACTTTCTCTCCTCTCACCTTAATGGGAAAGTGCGAATGCGCACTTCATTCAAATACGTTTTGCCAATACTGTGACTTCTGACATACTATTCTTTTCACACTACATATTCAGATGCTGCCCGTGTCTCGAGATCCTGCGTTCTTTGGCATTCTGCTATGCTGCGTCTCAAATTTTTGAACGCAAGCTTGTGTTGTGTGTAAACTGCCACTGACTGTTCTAGAAGTAACACACAACTACTGTAACCATTGCAATTGGTAAGCAGAAAGTGCAGGTCAAGGCTGCTCTAATACACATACTCACCTCTGCACCACAGCCTGGCTACACTGTAACTTTATTAGCCTGTATAGCGCTGCTATGAAATCCATTTAGCACAGACTACAGCTCTTGTAAATCTCCAATCTTCACCAGTATCCAATTAATACTTGTTAAGGGTCAAATGTCACTTTCACAGGCACTATGAGCATGAATGGGAACAGCTGTAACTCTTTTGGACAGTCATGTCTTAAGCCTTTAGCATTTGCACCATTTTTCCCAGTAAGCAAGGATGTTGACAAATGGTTCAGGATGCCAACTGTGCCGATGATATGCATAGCAACTGCCACTGTGATGGCTTAACTTTGACAACCACTGGCCAAGTTGTGCATTGTTCACATTGCTTGGGATTAGAGTTTAAGCTTGTCTGTAAACAATATCGTATTGTAATGCTATTGCAGTGTTTACACATAAATGAGATCAGCAAGCTAAGCATAGTTTGTACTTGAATTAAAGGGGAAAGATCAGTAGTTCAACTGAGAGACAAATGTTCATATTTTCATACATATGTGACAATATATTTCCTACATCTGTTTGGCATTTTCAGTCTCTCTCTCTCTCCCCAGAACATCCCAGAAAAGATTCACAATGTCCAGACACGAGGGAGGGAAGTGAGATTTACATGGTCAAGGTCATCTGTGACGTAAATAATGACACATGACTGCAAATGCCCCTCAGCCTACATCACAAAATCATGATGCATGCAGTCAGCATGAGAGCTGAGACTAACTCCCCATCATCCACGATTCATTTGCAGCATTCTCAATAAAGGTTCCCAGATGAGGCAATATTTAATATATTTACAATAAGTCCTCAATGATCAATTTCAAAGTAGAAAAACATTTGAGTATGTTTCAAAGGTATAAAATTAACTCAAATATACTTACCTTTGGTGCTGCTATTCCCAGCATGAATAATTAATAAGGTTGTTTTTTTCTCACTGTTTACTAATTTGTTGCCATGTGGAAACTTGTTCTACGAAATCTAAAGTTACATTTCTACTCAAAATGACTTGTTCAGACTAAAATATTATCAATTTACTGTCACCATGATCATGTTTTTTCTAGAAATAGTTTGTGTGTATGGCTGGATCTCTTATTTTGGTCACATTCTTTCACAGATTTGGCAACATTCAGCTTTCATATGACATATCATTTAACTTAATTTCACTGGGCTTTTGAAATGTGTCTTAAATGAAAGTCTACCATGTATAAATATTCAACGTCTGTATACAGTATACACTCACCTAAAGGATTATTAGGAACACCTGTTCAATTTCTCATTAATGCAATTATCTAATCAACCAATCACATGGCAGTTGCTTCAATGCATTTAGGGGTGTGGTCCTGGTCAAGACAATCTCCTGAACTCCAAACTGAATGTCAGAATGGCAAAGAAAGGTGAGCGTGGCATGGTTGTTGGTGCCAGACGGGCCGGTCTGAGTATTTCACAATCAGCTCAGTTACTGGGATTTTCATGCACAACCATTTCTAGGGTTTACAAAGAATGGTGTGAAAAGGGAAAAACATCCAGTATGCGGCAGTCCTGTGGGCGAAAATGCCTTGTTGATGCTAGAGGTCAGAGGAGAATGGGCCGACTGATTCAAGCTGATGGAAGAGCAACTTTGACTGAAATAACCACTCGTTACAACCGAGGTATGCAGCAAAGCATTTGTGAAGCCACAACACGCACAACCTTGAGGCGGATGGGCTACAACAGCAGAAAACCCCACCGGGTTACCACTCATCTCCACTACAAATAGGAAAAAGAGGCTACAATTTGCACAAGCTCACCAAAATTGGACAGTTGAAGACTGGAAAAATGTTGCCTGGTCTGATGAGTCTAGATTTCTGCTGAGAAATTCAGATGGTAGAGTCAGAATTTGGCGTAAACAGAATGAGAACATGGATCCATCATGCCTTGTTACCACTGTGCAGGCTGGTGGTGGTGGTGTAATGGTGTGGGGGATGTTTTCTTGGCATACTTTAGGCCCCTTAGTGCCAATTGGGCATCGTTTAAATGCCACGGCCTACCTGAGCATTGTTTCTGACCATGTCCATCCCTATACGACCACCATGTACCCATTCTCTGATGGCTACTTCCAGCAGGATAATGCACCATGTCACAAAGCTCGAATCATTTCAAATTGGTTTCTTGAACATGACAATGAGTTCACTGTACTAAAATGGTCCCCACAGTCACCAGATCTCAACCCAATAGAGCATCTTTGGGATGTGGTGGAACGGGAGCTTCGTGCCCTGGATGTGTATCCCACAAATCTCCATCAACTGCAAGATGCTATCCTATCAATATGGGCCAACATTTCTAAAGAATGCTTTCAGCACCTTGTTGAATCAATGACACGTAGAATTAAGGCAGTTCTGAAGGCGAAAGGGGGTCAAACACAGTATTAGTATGGTGTTCCTAATAATCCTTTAGGTGAGTGTATGTACGTATGGTTAATTTAAGTGCCATTGGATCAGATTTGTAAGGATTTAAAGAGATAGTTCACCCAAAAATGAAAATTCTGTCATTTACTTACCCTCAAGTTGTTCCACTGTACACAAAGGAAGATATTTGGAAGAATGTTTGTAAACAAGCAGATCTTGTCATAAAGATGATTTTTAAGCCACAATATGTAATTTTTTCGTAGTTTGATGACGCCTTTTTGATTTCACGGAGCTTTTATTATGCCGCAGACAATTGCTTCTTCTGGTGTATGTGGGGTAATGCAGTGCTGTTTGATCATTTTAGAAAATGATGTTATAATGCTATGTGCGTTTGCTCTGCGGCTACTATGAGACACTTGTTGCGCATTGCAGTAAGCTAGATTGATATTAGGCATGTTAAAACATGGTATTCACGGTAAATCAAGAACATGAAATTTAAACAATATGACTGTGTTGAGCAATATAACAATGATTAGTTTTCTGTCGATTAATGTATCCAAACATTTGCTCACCTGTGTAATAAAACACAATATATTAATGCGTCCATGGTTTCTATTGTGGGATTACAAATTTAAGATTATGTTATGCAAAATTTCCAGGCCAGTTCCTGTTCTCTTTATTGTAAATCAAATGAGCCAGATGACTGAGATTCTCACCTTTTGTCTTTTATGGCTCTCGGAGCCCCTGTAATCGTTAGGCTGATTGGATTAGAATTGGAGTCGTGGGCAGGTCTCTTTACATATACAACATTTGCATTCTTTTGTTTAGATTGTCTCCTCCTCTACTGTGTGAATCCCTCCCCCTGAAATGTGGATAAATTACAGTGTTTTATACTGTTTTAGTTAGACTTGTTGGACGACTACAGCGAAACACAGCAAGTGTCTCAAGAAAGAGTAACATCTGCTTGAAAGATATCCCAACGTCTCCTGGTCTCTGCTTCGACGAGGAAAGAGTTTCCAACCCTACAAAATAAAACCGGAAATTGAGGGTAACGTGGGTATGATGTCATTGATAGGTGACGGACTGGGATAATACATTTGGGATAATGTAAGTGCACAAGTCAACAAAATACATAACACTGTTCTAGTGGTTATTTTAATCCAAATATCTTACATATTGTGCCTTAAACTTAAATCTAAAATACCATTAAAATTTACACACACACACAAAACGGGTGCAAAAACTTTCAAATTAAATCTGAAGTGAACTAAGTTGCCTGTCTTTTTCATATTTATTGATATTTTATTTTTTCATAAATATCATTAAACAATGTATGTACAAAGGAATTTATGAACTCATTACTCAACTGATTAGACACAAACTTCCAGTCTGAGGAGCACAATGTGTTCAAGTGATCATAAAGTTGGTCTGGATGCACCTGGTTCTGTCAGGAAGAGAGGTCGTTTGGGCATTAAGCATGCCAAAGACAGAGCGTAAACACAGACATCATGTCAGACAGAGCTCTGCATACATTCAACTGCTAAAAGTCTCAAGCAATTGTAAGCAAACAGAACCAGAGCACTGTTCATCTCTGAGCACCACTAACACTGTATCCTGCTATGAAATTAATTTTATGGACTAATACTCCAATAATAGGATACATGAATTAGCATCTCTAATCCCATCTCTAATAATATAGATATACAAAAGATTTCCTCTAACGTCACGCCATTTATTATACTATTGAATGAAGGGATATACTAGGAATGAAGCTTGTGGGAAAGACAGTCAGACTGCCTGTGTGTGTGGAGTGAAGGAGAAATAACAAAGCTCCTCAGTCAGAAATGTCTCCTCAGCACAGTTGTATGACGTAAGTGCAAAATAGTTTGGGGTCAGTACGTTTTTTTAAAAAGTTTTTAAAGTCTCTTATGCTCACTTACACTGCATTTATTCGATCAATACAGTAAAACACCAATATTGCAAAATATCATCACTATATATTATCTAAAAGAACTGTTTTCTATTTTAATATATTTCAAAATGTAATTTATTACTATGATGGCAAAGCTGAATTTTCAGCATAATTACTACAGTCTTCAGGGTCACATTTTATTTGTCTTTACTGTAATTTTTCATCAACTGAATGCATCCTTGCTGAATAAAAATATGAATTTCTTTAAAAGTAAAACATGTACTAACACCATGCACAACCATTACCATAACGTCAAACAGGGAGATAAGCAAGCAGGGGAGGTAAGAAGGAGGTGAAATTTAGGGTATGTATGTCAAGTAAAATATAGTATGAGGAAAAGTAACAGGAAGATAAGCACTGACAGGAAGAGAAAGAGGAAGCTGGGCTCGTTAAGAGTTAGAAAATGCCTCGAGCATTTTGTGATTTAAAGACTTCTCATCCATTCCACACTGACATCCCAGAGCTATGAGGTTCCTCAGTCAGACACTCACTCAGAGCTCCACAAAGTATTAGCCAAATCAAGAAGAAAGAGAGTGAGAGGTCTTATAAATTCTCCTCTTTGCTGGTGAACTGCTCCTTAAAGGGGTCACATTAAGAGTGATTGTGGGCAGATGAGAGCAATGGGACTGGTTCTGTGTGCTGAATTGAGTTATGCTCCAATCAGAGTGGTCTGTGAGGCAGGAGGTGAGTGCTAAATCTGATTTCGAGCGGTGCTGAGGGGACTAGGTAATGTGATTCATGGTAAACTGGGGTAATAATGCTCTGATAATGTCACCAGAGTCTGCCATGATTAAAACCCTACTTTGATCAGGCCTAGAGGTACTATCTCAGCAATTCTGATGGAATTCGCTCCATGTCAATTGCCAAAGCCAAGATGAAATCAGGCACAAAGGGAGACAGCAATGTGATTGACAGCTTTTAGGGAGATAAAGGCGCTCTCCATACTGATAGCCCAGAGCACAACTTTCACTGGCAAGGGGTGCACAATTAATTGAAATAAAAGTGAAATCGTGATATGCTGTGATTTAATTAAATAACTATAGTCTGCATGTGCTGTGTCCATCAAAGGGAACACACGTCACTGTCTTGCACATACTGAGAATGCATGTGGCGGCTCTTGATATTATGATTTCATTGTACAGTAAATGTTACTCCACACAAACTTAAGTTTGGATTGCTTCTTAGGCCATTTAAAGTTGCAATGAAACAGGACAATTTCAGTGACATTTTCACCTTCCTGATGTATATTTTCAGAGAGTAATGGATTAACGAAAAGGAAATCTGTAGGGCGGTTTTTTGCAGCTGTTTTTTTTACATTTGCATAGTTTCAAACATTTTCATGGTCAGATATTTAGACC
The DNA here is from genome assembly GCA_018749465.1 of Paracanthobrama guichenoti. NCBI lineage: Eukaryota > Metazoa > Chordata > Actinopteri > Cypriniformes > Gobionidae > Paracanthobrama > Paracanthobrama guichenoti. Next base: position 29,404,583 of record CM031949.1, read on the forward strand.
ATGTGGCCAAATTCATAATGAGAAGTGTATTATACATTTAAAATGAAAAGTCCTCCTTTGGTTATAACAAAATAAAAACTAGAGGGTTTAATGCATAAATGAGATATACTATATATATATATATATATATATATATATATATATATATATATATATATATATATATATATATATATATATATATATATATATATATATATATATATATATATATTGTCCAGTCAAAATGCAGAGAATGTATTATTAAATCTTAGAATTTAATTTTAGATGTTAGATTTACATTTTGCAGGACATATAGCAAGTATATATATATATATATATATATATATATATATATATATATTGTGTATTATATACTGACAGACAGCCAGACTAGATAGATAGAGTCATTGAGATAGCAGCTTGCATCTTCATCACATTTAAATATGGTGTCTGGCGCCAGTGCATGCTGGGACATGTTAATGTGTAAGCCTGGCCGCTCTTGGTAATCTGCCCTCCATAGTGGTGCCAGGATCAAGCCTCATCAGCTTTAGCGTTCAGTGGGACACCACAAGTCCCACCAGTCAATTCTTACCACTAATGCTTTACACAACAGGTACTAATGCCAAGTGATTATCCTGTGCTGTTTTAGCACATTCACTGCTTGTAGAGGGTGAAAAGACCACAGAGGCAGTTGATCCACGTCTCTCTGAAAGGGGTCAGTCTGATGAGCTCAGCAGAACAGGGATCCCCCAGCTGAAAGGCTTTCTAAGCCCGGCACAGGGAGACGGGGAGGGACTGATGCTGTCTGGTGCCAATTTGGGAAGTGGGGGACTGAAATGCAGAGCTCACAGCTACAGTCAGTGACACAAATGTTATACTTTGCATGTATAGACAACTGAAAATCACTGTTTTTTTTTTTTTTTGGGGGGACCTTAAAGAGAAGGTCTAAGGTCTCATAATGTGTGGATGGGAGTAAAAGAAAAAGTATAAATACAGTTTGTAGAGATGAGACATTGATATATGCGTTGTCCATGATAGAAGTCACACAATAGCACATTATTTTACATTTTTAATTAAACAATGTACACTACCATTCAAAAGTTAAGGGTCAGTATGTTTTTTTTTTTTGTTTTAAAAGAAGTCTCTTATTCCTTTCTCCTTTCTGAGAAGGCTGCATTTACTTGATCAAAAATACAGTACAAACAGTAATAGTGGGAAACTATTATTACCATTCAAAATAAGTTACCTTCTATTTTAAAATGGAATTTATGCCTGTGATGGAAAAGCTGAAGACTTTTCTTTCTTTTTTGGTCTCTGTCAGTCTTTCTCTCATAAATGCACACACACCATTAAACTCACACACTCAGGCTTAGGGGAAGGTCAACAGCTCAGGCTTAAGGGAAAGTCAACTGCTGTGTAGGAGTTTCACTTTTTTGGCAATTTTTCTCAAAGTGTGACATTGAGTCATTACAGTCCCAAGAGTATGACTACTGACACAGCCTAACGGTACATGTCCACTGGTGCGGAAGAACTCAATCTCAATAGTGCTCAGAATGCTAGAAGCCTGCATCTGTGGGTGGGTGTTTATAAAATATACAGCGAGTGTGTATAGTTTATGATTGCTGTCAGTACACACTCAAAATAAATCATCATATGTAATACTGTTCAAAAGTTTGGGGTCAGTAAGATTTTTTTTTTTTTTTAAATCAATACCTATATTTCAAATAAATACTGCTCTTGTGAGCTTCCCAGTCCTTGAAGAATCATGGTATCATGGTTTCTACAAAAATATTAAGCATTACAACTGTTTTCAACCTTTTAGAATTATTTCTGAAGGATCATGTGAAGACTGGAGTAATGATGCTGAAAATTCAGCTTTGAATAAGTTATTTTAAATCATTATAATAATATTTCACATTAATACTGTTTTACTGTATTTTTGATCAACCAAATGCATCCCTGGTGAGTATGACAAATTTTACCACTCCCAAACTTTTGAACATTATAATACAGCACTTCGTTATAGTTGTGCTGAGATGTGCTTGTTTTCCTTAGTGTGAGAGTTAAAGTCTTACTGAACACTGGTGTGTGGAACATAATTGTCAGATGGTGGTGTGCTTATGCGCTGCTGAGCAATTACATGATGGATAGGGAAGAAGCAGAATGTGACTGAGAGACCTACACCACATCTGTTGAGAGAGAGAGAGAGAGAAAGAGAGAGAGAGAGCGAGAGAGAGAGAGAGTCATGATTCTGCCTTCTCATTTCAATTCATGATGGAAACACACTCAAATATCCTATAGCCATTCACTGGTTGTGGTTAAAATTAGTGAGGTCTAAAGAAATTCATCCCTTCAGCATGCCAGCATTTCTTCTCTTTCTCCTGCTATATCTATACATTTTTATTTTTGTCTTAATACCTAAATCCCTCCATTATTTACTAGTCATGGAGATCCTATCATATGAAAAGTATATGCTCTTCATAGACAAAATGTATATGTCAAATGTGCAACGCAGCAGCAATATTTTTGCACTGTTCTATAAGACCATCATTAAAGAAGTTTTAGATATTATAATATAATACTGGTAAATAAGGTAAGTATAGAAGGAAGTAAAGTTAGTGATAGTACAGTGATAAAAAAGGAAGTATAGTTTTTTAATTTTTGTTTAGAACATTTTTAGGTGTGTGCAAATCCTGATCAATGATATAAAAATCAATAAGAATAAAATAATTTGTGATAAATAAAACCTTTTCAAAATAACCTCAAAAGACCTCTCATACATTGTTGCCATCTAAACAAACAACAAACTAGCCACTGTTTATAACAATGTGCCAGGTCTGTATTTATTATAGAAGTACATTAATAAAGAAATGTTCAATATTCAATAAGTCTCTCTTTGATCATTCGCTACAGCACAGATTCAAATACTAAATGAACCATATAAGCAAGAGTGACTAATACGCTCTTAATTCCAAGCATCTTTTGAAATGTATGTTTCTGAAGGATCCTTGTATGGATTGAAAGCATTCCCATCTGCTGGAAATGAGATTTTATGCATTCCAAAGGAAAGGAAATTCCATTCACTATTGGGAATGGGATGAAAATTGGCATACCATATTAATTATTTAAATATACTATTATTCCACTCATCTGGGCTTCAGTTTTAATGATACGGCACAGAACTGCAGTAAAGATCTAAAACTTTTAGATTGTCAGGATGTGAACCATCATGAGAACAAGTTTCTACATCCTGAGGAACTCCATTAATGTTTTAGGAGAAACAAAAAAAAAAGTTTGTTTTTTGTTTACTCTTTTAAAAATGTTTTCCTTTCACATTCATCCATAAAATATGAAGAATACATAATGCATATCTAGTGACTTATAATTTAAACAAAAGGTGCATCAGTGAGTCTTTGATCTTACATCCATTGACATGTTGTTCTGCCTAGCAACTATAAAGATAGATTGACCCCTGAAGCCTGATGGGTAACGAGAAGGGATTCTGCACACACAGAGAGCGTGTGTGAGTCAGTTGCTTCGCAGCATCGCAAATGCACCCTGACATCCACCAAGGCCGTGCCATAATTCAGATGACACAGCTGGTGATTGGCGCGCTGGTATCGATTTAAAACCCAGCTGCTCTAAAATTAGAGTCTCCTCACATCTGTGACAGGGACACAGGCACAATCAGCAGGGCATTCTGGACCCTGGACTCGTTTGACAGGGCGCTCTGATTGTGGCCTAGGAGAGTGAAAGGGCATCAAAACAGAAACATTCCTCACAAAGCCTCACCCTTTATTTCGTTAGTCTGTGTGGAATGTCAAAGCACACAGGAGGTCTTCGTTCTCCCCCCACACCAAGAAGAAAGAGAGAGAGCGAGGGAAACGGAAATGAAAAACACAAGGGGTCTAACTTCAGGTCCATTTGCCCTCAGGTCAAGGCACCTGTATAAATGCACAAGTTACACAAGATAGTATATGCATATCAAATTGCTCTTACATGTTTAATAATATATCAAAGTCACTCACTCTGTGAAAAAGCTTACCAGAAATTAAAAGCATATTCATTTTCTCTATGAAGGAATTGATTTTTAATCATACCATACAAATTATATCAAATTATGTAGTTTAATTAGAGGCATAGTTTTCTGGAACAAAAATGAATGAATGAATAAACAACTGGGATGACAACATGAATCCACTGAAAACTAGAATATGCCGTAATTTATAGAACTGAGTCAAAGACTGTATTCCAATTAACTATTTCCACTATAAAATAGCTAAAATGCTGTGTAGCGATTTGAATCAATGAGTCTTTGTGAATTAACTGCCTGAACGAACCAGTTCACTAGATATGAAAAAGAGGAGCATTTTAGGATGAATTGATTCACTAAAATGAATTAAATACTGACTACATTAGCACTTCCTGTTCTATTGGCCTGAAGTCAGTGGGTTTTTTTGTTTGTTTTTATTGATTTTTTGTTAAATGTCTGAAATGAGGCCTATGGTTAACATAAGCTCAAGATATATACACATTTTAAAATGCATCAGTAATACCCCCTTGCGATTTTTTTTAAAAAGCTTTTACTTGAAAAAGGTGGTTGCTAAGTGGGACTACAGAGGTTGTTGGAGACAAACGTTGAACAGGTAAACTCATCTACACGCTAGTCTGCTTTCACAGCCACGTTGCGTTTATAATCGTGCTCTTACTAACTATTCTAACTCCATTTTTTTTTAAATAAAGACTGAAAGAGTTGTCTGAAGGGTCATGGTGGTAATGTTAAAGTCAGGAGTCTGTGGTCTAGCTTGTTTATAGACTATGTTTAGCTTTTTACTTCTCGCAACTGTATTTAGCTTCAAAATTCATAAAAGCCATGCTAATTTGTGAAGATTATCATGTTGGACAAAACTAATCTTTAACAAAACATGAACTAACTTTCTAACCCAAAACCAATGGAAAAATCAGATCAAGGGAACCAGGGTTCTCAGATGATCAATGGCATCATTGATTCGCAAGCAGCTGGTCAGAGAGAATGAGCTTTAATCACCAACATTAATTAGCCTCTCCTTTCATCTTGGCCCGCTGGGCACTGGAAACATATCTTTTACGCACTTGTTTTATCTTCTCTGCTTCTTTCTCTCCTCCGGATCCCCCTACACTTTCACTCACGCATACTTTTTTCTTTATTTCTGTTTTGCAAGATGTTTTCTCCAACTCACTTATTAAATCCAGCTGTTAGTGTCATGATTCACTTCATTCCTGATAAGGGTGCGGTTCAGATATTCCAGTACCGGGGTGGTACCGCGGTAGGGTGTCTCTTTTTTCTATTTTGAGATATTTTGCACACATCTCAGAAAAACCTCCCCTGTACTGCTCAGTACAACATCTGGGAATGATTACTAAGGGTCTATGATAAAAACATAAATAATAAAAAAAGTAATCTCAGGCATGTATCTACTTCATGTTGGGATAAAAGTGATGAATTTACTCAAGAACTATTGAAACGAAGAATATTTTTAATATATAAGGGGTGGAACAGACATCAACAGCAAGGAGCGGGGGAAAGCAAACCAGACATTTGCTGATTAACTGCACAGTACAAGAGCTAGACAGCTACATAAATCTGCACCCTTTCTCCTTTCCAACAGTCATCAATTCACTCCGTTGATATGTTAAATTTAATAAACATAAGCTTTTTTGGTGGCAGATTACTTATGAATATATATGTTTGGTCCCTTTTCTATCACATATAACCTTGGAGAGGAGTTTATATTAAATAAATCACATATCACCTTGGAGAGGAGTTTATATTAAATAAAAATTAAGAAAATATTTGAAAAGTGGAAATAAAGTGCCCAACAGGTATAGAATAGTAGGCGTAGGGTTAGGGGTAGGCTTTAGGGAAATGGACAAGTAATCTCCCAATAAGACAGAATCCATTTATATGAATATGTTCATATCCATGAATATGTTGTTACTATTGCTGCTGCCAAAATTAAAAAAAAAAAAAATGTGTCTATGTAATTATATTTAAGATTGAGGGATATTATGTAGTAACTAAGGAATCAGCCATTGAAAAACCCTATTAGCTGACTAATGCAAATATAGAGGATGTGTCCCCCTAGAAGTGTCCCCCATGGTGGTTACGATCCTGGCTATGATTACTGATTCAATCTGAAACCCAATGTGAGAAAGATCTCACTCTACGGCAGTAACAATATCTTACTGAATGAGACTGCATGCAGTGTAGTGTACACTTAATCCCACAGAACAGGGGAAGCAAACACTCTGAGGCATTAGCAGAGAGGAAGTCGTGAGCGTTGACAGAACGATGCCTGTTTGAGTGAGATAAATTATGTAGCTTGTAATATTTTCATTCCGAGAATGACAGTTTTTTTTTTTTTTTTTTTTTTTGCCTGCTTCCCACATTTTGCAATTTTGGAAAGAGGTAGAATAGGAAGGCTGGAAGAAAAGTCACATAACTCTAATAGAGCTAAAACGTTCTCATTTTATTTCCTGCTTTTATAACGCTGACTTAGAAATATAACTGAATAAACTGTGGGGGTTACTTATTTACATCTAGGTGGAGATGGATGCCAAAGAAGCCGTTTCATTAATTGAAGATATCACGTTTACTACTAAAGTAATCCCACTAAAAGCCTGAAAAATCAACATGCACCACATTACTGCACCTGCTGTCCAACTATATACACACGTCATCCAGCAGTTTGGTGACATACAGGGCATGTTTCTGCCATATATCATAAATAATGAGCCTCTATTTCAGTATTTTGAAGTACCCTGGAAAATTGCAGCACATAAAGCTCAAGGTCACTAACTAAGGCTACATAAATCCAGATTAAATGGCTTTAAAAGATTGTAGATGAGAAACCTCCATCTTCTCAAAAAGTACATGAACTTCCCTTCACTTTTTAATCGCTTGCTATGCTTACTGTACACTGGAACTACAGTCACTTATTTCCCTCTCTCCATACTGTACCAGCACATCTCTGCATGATACATAAAGTGAGAGGTGGGAGTGTATATAATAATAGCAAGAGAGAACAATCTCCTCTGGCAGCCACTGTAACATCAATTGGAGTTAATTAAATCATATGGCAAGTTATCTGCCAGCAGTGCCAGGGCAAACTCAGCCCATGCCACTCAAAGCCCAAGAGTAAGAGCAGTTTTGAGGTCCACCCAAGCTTCATTAATGTTACTGCACACCAAGTGTTGTCTTCTCCCCTACACGCCCCCCCATCAGGGAACAAGCACACTTCTATGCTGATTTAAAACACCCTGCTCCACACAGCATGGCAGGCCTAATCAAATTAACAGGCTCTTCTTTATTGAGTGTTGCTCTCAAGGCAACCCCAAACTCAAATACAGCAGTGAGTCACCATGAGCTGGAGTAGAGGAATGGGTATCAACTCTTCTTTAAATGGTATGAAAGTATGCTATGTGTTTGGGTTTAACAGTGTAGATATAGAAAGTGGTAAAACTCTGCCCTCTGCAGGATACTATGAGAAATACGGCCAAGCTGATTGAACATCACTGTTAACTTTATATCATAATCTAAAGTTTTTATCCAACATCTAAAGTATATTTAATGCAAAACATTTATGTCTTATTTTTAGCCATTGTGTAAGGAAATATGGTTGGGATGACCTGAAAACATATCAAAGAGTGTGGGCTTTAGCTTGGATATACCCAATATGATATCAAGCCACGTCATAAACATTTCTAGGCATAAATATTTCTTACCTGTCATGTAAATTTATTTTAGATTATTTTTAGGGTGTAAAAGGTGGAAATATGAATTTAAAGGGATAGTCCATACAAAAATAAAATTGCCGTTTCAAACCCATATTAATTCCTTTTTTCTGCAAAACACAAAAGAAGATCGGTTCCCATTGACATCCATTGAATTTTTGGTCTATATGATGGAAATCAAAGGGAACCGAAACTGTTCGGTTACCAACATTCTTCAAAAAAATATGTAAAATATCATGAGTAAATGATGACATAATTTACATTTTTTGGGTATCCTTTTAAGACATAAAACTGCAACCTTCCATCTGAGATAATTTACCATCATGCTACCATTTAACACAATAAAGTTAGCAACAGCCAACTAGCAAGTAATTCGCCACATATTTCCTTGCAAAAGCCAATTTTTACCCCGACTCTAAACATACACCACAACATTGTTTCTGAGCGTGCGCGTGATAATCATTGAACATGCATTAATTTTAAGCACAAAAATTCTTCTAAAAGCCATGCACTAAACTCAGTGTAAATCAGACTCAAATTAATCATGATAGACTCTAATAACTTAAATGATCGAGTATTGTTTAAGCAATTAATCAAACCTAAGGATTATAAATCTGGTCAATAATAAGTGAAGCAGAACTGCTACAGCATCGAATGACCTGTGACCTTCAATGTGACAGCATATTTTTCCCCATAATTGCTTTAGCACTTGATTAAGGGAATAGTCAATATCTGCTTGACTTTATATGGCTTGGTAGAGCGATCTCTCTTCGTCTGTTTTATTTTGTGTTCCTTTGTTCAAATCTCCTCCTACACCTCTTTCTGTGTCTAATTCACTCCCTCTCTCTTTCTCTCTCTCTCCCTCACACAAAAGCATCCAATGACGTGCTCTGGCAGGAGATCACAGGACAGCGGCCAGTGTATTTACTGACTGAAGTAGGTCCAGACAGCAGCCCACTGGTCAGCTCAGCTCAGCCCCTTTAAAAGGTTTCCATTAGACTCCATCACTTCCCTTAAACTCCTCCGGAGCTTTCTGTCAGAAAGGGACCTTAGACAAACCCGTCCCTTATTTAATGGAATTTGGCCGAGGAGGCATGAAGGCAATGCAGGGAGCATCCCGCCACAGGTAGAGGACAGAAATAGCAGCTCTGATCCTAATGGGGCACAGCAGAGGGGATGGACCATGATGAATCAAGCCTGAGGGTGCAGGGCTTCGCTGGGTACAAAACACACAGCTCTGGACAGAGAAAAAACACTGTTTGCTCATGAACACTACTAATCAAGCATATACTTTATAAACACCTCCATGGCTAGTAGATAATGATTTATACTGATGTATTTAAAACAGTGTCAGAAATAAAATACATGCCTATACGATTTTCCTTAATCTTTGATGACACTTTTCTCAAGTGTCATCATCCTCTTTTATCTCTCTCATCCTGTGGTCAGCTCTCATGAAACAGGAAACCCCAGGCCTCTGGAAAGCAGAAGGAATACACCTTGGGCACATGTGAGTAAAAAAATAGATGTTTAACGTTTAGATGAGTTACAGCACACAATTATTCTCTCTAAGAATCATTTATGAGAAAGAAACTATAAAGAAAAATTCCAATTCAAAGAAAACTAAATGAAAAAAGGGGGAAAAGTTCTCCAATTCTCATTGCCATAAAGAAAAATTACAGTAATGCAACAACAAAAATCCTTTACATATTACAGTAAAGTACAGAGAATTTGGTTAGACAATTAATATTTTTAATTGTCAGTAAAATAATGCCACAATGCAAAAATTGGTCCTAAAAATAAGCTTAATTTTCTTGAATTACAAAAATAAGAATTTCCCTTTTGATTTTAAGTTGAAATATGACCTGGATATGTTCTTGTGTCCATTTTTACCCTCACAAAATCAAGGGGGTAAAATAAGTGTGAGCAAACATTTTTGTCATAATGCTGAGGAAAGACTAAATAAATTAATAAATAATAAGTAAAACAACAAACCTCCAAATATTTGCAACATCTACAGCTCACATTTCATTCACCTGCATGGTTGCTTTATTTAAACCTCTAAACAGCCCTGTCATCCTCTCCTGGGGTCAGATATCACCCACACCAGTGGAGGTGTAAAAAGCTCCAAGGAGGAACGGATTTGTGAAGGTAAGTGATGCGGAATGCTTATTTTTGTTATTCGTCAGTCTCCTGTAAACAAGATACACAGCATCCCAGCCCAAAGCAGCTCAACATGGCTTTCGTCCTCTTACTGTAGAACAGCCTTTCTCAGAATCAACAGCTCAGTTTAATTCAGGAGCAAAGAGGAGCTTATATGAATACACATGTACGCCTGAAGACATCCCCAATCTTCAGTTCAGAGCCGGGTGAATGGGAAAGATCTGATCTAGTACACACAGTGTGTATGCCCGCTCTCCCCCTCGCTCCCTTTCACTTCTTATATCACTTTATCTACCACCCACCCCCCTCTGTCTCTCATTCTCGTATGCTCCCTCCATTAAATAAAGAATTTCCCAAGAATCATTCCTCTTCTCCCCCCTCTGCCATCGGCCAACTGTGTTTCCATAGCAACAGACTAAAAGACTTGAATCCTCTGGCTCACACGGAATCAGTGGTGGCAGGCGCATTTCAGGGGCGACTGAACCTGTTGGTGTTTGATGTTGCAAGTGTGCAGTAAATGCAAGCGAAACAAAACCAATGCGCGCACATTGCCCTAATACATCCTCACTGTGTGCATCATGCTATGTAATGATATAATACATCATTCTGAGAAATGAAACACCAGGGTGGAAATGACGAGTTGGTCTCACTGCTCTGTTTTCAAAGCATCCTGCAAACGGCTACATGTGCTTTGTCTATATTAATAAACTGACAGTATTTACTTTGAAAACGCATGCTGCACAAAGATAATCATAGCAATGTAAATTGATGACTTAGAGAATCTATAATGACATAAATCAATACAGAAGTATGGAAGGCAGTACACACACACAAAAAAACATGGTAAAAATACACACTACACGACACAGGTACACGCCTAATCCACTCACGGCGACCTGCTCGCATACATACAGCTTGTCGTAAATCAAAATTCCATAAATCAGCTCTGAGCTTTGATTTTTCCCCTGACCTTCTGCATGTCCATGTAAAATGTATGACGGCTTGGAGTAATGGCACATCCTCAGGCACGTTTCTAAGCTTCATACACACTCGAGACCCAATAAATGATCAGCGACTCCACATATCTAATGTAATCCACTTATTTTATTAAAAGCTAAAGAAAAATGCATTTAATAAGAGCATGTAGTGAGCTACATCTCAAAAGAACAGCATGTTCTACAGAGCAAGAACAGTGCAGCCTTGTTATTCCCCGGCGTAAACAACAGTGTTTGGGCTAAAAGGGGTCTGAGCTTAAATCTAGTTTTAGACTCAAATACGCAGCATTTCTTGGTTCCATCTGTACGTCCAAGATATTTGTGCAGTGATGTGTATGTTTGTGTTTAAGAGCATTTTTAGGGTTCGTTCTGGTGGCAGGCAAGGACATAGAAGTAGGTGGTAGAGGGGGAGGGGTGATATCTGGCAGCACAACAGCTCACAATGACTGCGTTCTTCTCAGAGAGCAACATCTTTCCAGACACAGCAGATAACACCTGCTTGTCCATTGGTGGCATACTGTATGCCTGGCAGAAGTGCATTAGCAGCTGATCTGGTGTGCTGAGCTGATGTTGTTTGTTTTCTTGCTTGTTTACCTGTTGTGCTTATTGCATTAGAGCCACTGCAATGCAAGTCATCTTTGTGTAAGAGTTTGGATACTGTTTTATTGATTGTCAATTCTAAAGAGGAAATTGGACACAGTTATTGAGATATTAAATATATGCTCCCACCCAAATACTGATTGAGTGGTGTGTATGCTGCGCCAGCGAGGTCCTTATTCACTGCTGGGAGTCTTTCATAACCAAATCAGCCGTCAGACTAAATCAAGCACATTGGATGATGACTGAACGTTGTGAGAATTTCAAAATGTTCAAAAAGAAAGAAAGAAAGAAAGAAAGAAAGAAAGAAAGAAAGAAAGAAAGAAAGAAAGAAAGAAAGAAAGAAAGAAAGAAAGAAAGAAAGAAAGAAAGCCAGTACGCCAGAAGAGTAGTATGGAATACATAGTATGAATGAATGAATGAATGAATGAATGAATGAATGAATGAATGAATGAATGAATGAATGAGGCATTTATATAGTGCTCTCATATACACTACTGTACACCCAAAGTGCTTTACAACCATGTCAGGGGTCTCTCCTCAACCACCACCAGTGTGCAGCATCCACTTGGATGATGTGATGGCAGCCACAGTACAACGGCACCAGTGTGCTCACCACACAGCAGCTATAGGTGGAGAGGAGAGAGGGTGATAGAGCCAATTCAATGGATGGGGATTATTAGGAGGCCATGATTGGTAAGAGCCAAGAGAGGGAATTTGGCCAGGACACCAGGGTTACACCCCTACTCCTTACAAGAAGTGCCATGGGATTTTTAATGACAGAGAGTCAGGACCTCGGTTTAACGTCTCATCCGAAGGAAGGGGCTCTTTGAAAGTATAGTGTCCCCATCACTAAACTGGGGTGTTAGGACCCACACAGACCACAGGGTGAGCACCCCCTGCTGGCCTCACTAACACCTCTTCCAGCAGCAACCTGGTTTTCCCAGGAGGTCTCCCATCCAGGTACTGACCAGGCTCAGCCCTGCTTAGCTTCAGTAGGAAACCAGTTTTGGGCTACAGGGTGATATGGCTGCTGGCAATAGTATTCAAAAAAAATAAAAATAAAAATAAAAATAAGTACCACAAAAATACCCAGTACCCAGATGATCTACTACTTCTGCTGAGATTCTATTGTGTGCATTCGATGGACACTTTACTATCCCATGAGGCCACATGAGAGGACATATGAATGGCAGTGAAGCAACACAACTGATGCTGGTCAGTCACATGACAGTAATAACATGGCAGATTTAGCCCAAATTTCGTCCATACTACCCATATTCATACTATAGCACCGTTTCCACCTAAATTACCTGGAACTGCATTTCCATTGCGGTCTAAAATACTGTGAAGATTAGCCAGTTTCGTCCTCCACATATAAGCTTAACAAAGCTTGAACATCGTTGTCGGCCCACTGGTCGTATTTTCATTGTTGAATCAGCTTCATTATTGATTTGAATACCAAACAACTCTTACTGCACACACCTCAACAGACTATTATAATGGTGGTTGAAATAAATTGCATGTTCAGTACTCCCTCGTGAGCAGGAGGAAGAACATTTGAGGGAGAAATTTTTACCCGGAACTTCATTTAGACCCTGGTTCCTGTGGTCGAAACACACCGAGTACCACCCAAAACTACCTAGTTCCTAGGGAGAGTTCCTGCGGTGGAAACGTGGCTTATAGAACATACTTGTTTAACGGTCGTGAAGTATGTTCAAAATCAAAATGTACAGCATGCAATTCTGACAGATGTTTAGATTCTGAATGAATGATTCAATGAATCACTTATAAATACAACTATTTGCTTAATTCCTGAATGAATCAGTGATTTTGAACAAATCGGTTGAGTGAATGATTCACTCAAAATCTTTATGATTTCCTGTCGCCACCTACTGGTGTAAAGATGTAACCTGCATACTCACCATCAGTCTGGGTCACCTAAACACGGACAAGTGGAGTGATACAAACTGAAAATCCTAGCGCTATTGAGGATTGTAAATACACTCAGCTAAAGGATTATTAGGAACACCATACTAATACTGTGTTTGACCCCCTTTTGCCTTCAGAACTGCCTTAATTCTACGTGGCATTGATTCAACAAGGTGCTGAAAGCATTCTTTAGAAATGTTGGCCCATATCGATAGGATAGCATCTTGCAGTTGATGGAGATTTGTGGGATGCACATTCGGGCACGGCAGCTCCTGCTCCACCACCACATCCCAAAGATGCTCTATTGGGTTGAGATCTGGTGACTGTGGGGGCCATTTTAGTACAGTGAACTCATTGTCATGTTCAAAAACCAATTTGAAATGATTCGAGCTTTGTGACATGGTGCATTATCCTGCTAGAAGTAGCCATCAGAGAATGGGTACATGGTGGTCATAAAGGGATGGACATGGTCAGAAACAATGCTCAGGTAGGCCGTGGCATTTAAACAATGCTCAATTGGCACTAAGGGGCCTAGTGTGTGCCAAGAAAACATTCCCAACATCATTACACCACCACCACTAGCCTGCACCGTGGTAACAAGGCATGATGGATCCATGTTCTCATTCTGTTTACGACTGTTCTGACTCTACCATCTGAATGTCTCAACAGAAATCGACACTCATCAGACCAGGCAACATTTTTCCAGTCTTCAACTGTCCAATTTTGGTGAGCTTGTGCAAATTGTAGCCTCTTTTTCCTATTTGTAGTGGAGATGAGTGGTACCCGGTGGGGTCTTCTGCTGTTGTAGCCCATCCACCTCAAGGTTGTGCATGTTGTGGCTTCACAAATGCTTTGCTGCAATAAAGGAGTGGTTATTTCAGTCAAAGTTGCTCTTCTATCAGCTTGAATCAGTCCCATTCTCCTCTGACCTCTAGCATCAACAAGGCATTTTCACCCACAGGACTGCCGCATACTGGATGTATTTCCCTTTTCACACCATTCTTTGTAAACCCTAGAAATGGTTGTGCATGAAAATCCCAGTAACTGAGCAGATTGTGAAATACTCAGACCGGACCTGTCTGGCACCAACAACCATGCCACGCTCAAAATTGCTTAAATCACCTTTCTTTCCCATTCTGACATTCAGTTTGGAGTTCAGGAGATTGTCTTGACCAGGACCACACCCCTAAATGCATTGAAGCAACTGCCATGTGATTGGTTGATTAGATAATTGCATTAATGAGAAATTGAACAGGTGTTCCTAATAATCCTTTAGGTGAGTGTATGTCTCAGTACATGATACTTCATGCAAACTTCAAAACAGTTATTATTAAAGCATGAAACCTGTGAGGAGTAATGGCTGATTACACTTGACAAAGCCAGAGAAGAACAGGCCAACCTCTCATGTCTCTCAGTGAGCATCCCAACCCGATCTCTTCCTCAGCCACAGTAGACTGTTCTAAATTATTGATCCATGTTCTTTTGTCCCACATAATTCAGAAGCTATTTTGCATTTAAAGACAGATGAAGGAGTCAGTGGTTTGCACTGAATAATTAATCATGGCCTCTGCTTGACAGTCCTTATCGGGATCTCTCCTCTGAGTGCATTTTTCTTTCCTGATAAATATATATATATATTGCCAAAAGTATTGGGACACCCCTCCAAATCATTGAATTCAGGTGTTCCAATCAAGCACCTAAGCATGCGGACTGCTTCTACAAACGTGTGAAAGAATGGGTCGCTCTCAGGAGCTCAGTGAATTCAAGCATGGTAACGTGATATGTTGTCACATGTGCAATAAGTCAACTGTCAACTGTTAGTGGTATTATAACGGTCACCTGTTAGTGAAAGCAACTGGGAACAACAGCAACTCATAAAATCACAGAGCGGGGTCAGCACATGCTGAGGTGCACAGTGCACAGAAGTCACCAACTTTCTGCAGAGTCAATAGCTACAGACCTCCAAACTTTGTGTGGCCTTCAGATTAGCTATGTAGAGAGCTTTATTGAATGGGTTTCCGTGACCGAGCAGCTGTATCCAAGCCTTACATCACCAAGTGCAATGCAAAGCATCGGATGCGTGGTGTAAAGCATGCCGCCACTGGACTCTAGAGCAGTGGAGACATGTTCTCTGGAGTGATGAATCATGCTTCTCTGTCTGGCAATCTGATGGATGAGTCTGGGTTTGGCAGTTGCCAGGATAACAGTACTTGCCTGACTGCATTGTGCTAAGTGTAAAGTTTGGTGGAAGGGGTATTATGGTGTGGGGTTGTTTTTTAGAGGTTGGGCTTGGACCCTTAGTTCCAGTGAAAGGAACACTTAATGCTTCAGCATACCAAGACATTTTGGACAATTTCATGCCCCCAACTTTGTGGGAACAGTTTGGGGATGGCCCCTTCCTGTTCCAACATGACTGCGCACCAGTGCACAAAGCAAGGTCCATAAAGACATGGATGAGTGAGTTTAGTGTGGAGGAACTTGACTGGCCTGCACAGAGTCCTGACCTCAACCTGATAGAACACCTTTGGGATGAATTAGAGCGGAGACTGTGAGCCAGGCCTTCTCGTCCAACATCAGTGCCTGACCTCACAAATGCACTCTGGAAGAATGGTCAAAAATTCCCATAAACACACTCCTAAACCTTGTGGAAAGCCTTTCCAGAAGTGTAGGCCAACTCCAATATTAAACTCTATGGATTAAAAATGGGATGTCGTTAAAGTTTGTGTGCATGTAAAGGCAGGCGTCCCAAAACTTTTGGCAATATAGTGTATATAGTGAATTTGATATTTACTTCCATGTTTAGCTTTCGTCCACTTAAAATTCTGTAGTCAAAACATCCAGGCCGCCCTTGACATGAGGATGGTGATGTGTTGATCCCATGTGGAGGCTGTCTTTTAAAGTGATACATGATTGATGCCACAGTAAGGCTCTGTGAGTTAGCTGAGACAGACATTGCAACTCTTACATCCAAATACTCTTATTTTTATCTCTCTCTCTCTCTCTCTCTCTCTCTCTCTCTCTCTCTCTCTCTCTCTCTCTCTCTCTACACACACACACACACACACACACACACACACACACACACACACACACACACAGAGAGAGAGAGAGAGACAGTCTATTTCTTTCTCAAACAAATATTATCTTAGCTTTCCACTTTTTTTTTTAATCTTCTTCAACTCTCTGATGACCACTTGCAGTTTTATTACCTTTACACATCTCCTGTTGATTCTACATCACTGTCAAATTAGCTTGGCACACTATTCCTGCAAAGGGAATTTCCTTCTTTTCCATTAAGCTCAGTCTATAAGCCAAGATTCCCCACACACTTCTGACACAAAAGTGATTTTCTTTTTAGTTAGAAATACTCTAATTGTCTTGAGAGACCACTACAAAGCAAACCATCAGGGGTGGATAAAGTGGAACAGGAAGAGATTTGGCCATCAACAGAAAGCCAATCAGCTGTTCTCAGATGAACTTGTGAGGATATGTCAAAAGAAAACTCCTTTCAGCGAATTCGAAATTGTTTAAAGGTTTTGGATCTGTGAGATTTTTTAATGTTTAAGTCTCTTATGTTTACCAAGGCTGCACTTATTTGATACAGTAAAAATACAGTAATATTGTGAAATATTATTACAATTTATAACTCATTTATATTTTAAAATATAATTTATTCCTGTGACGGCAAAGTTGAATTACTCCAGTTTTCAGTGTCACATGATCTTTCAGAAATCATTTTAATATACTAGATTTACTGCTCAAGAAATTTTTCATCTTATTATTAATTGTGAAAACAGTTGTCTTGCTTAATATTTTTGTGGAAACTATGATAATATATATATATATTTTTTTCAGAATTCTTTGATGAATTTTTTTGCAACAACGTAAAAATCACTTTTGAACAATTGAATGCACACTTGCTGAATAAAAAGTATTCATTTCTTTCTAAATAAAAAAGATGTGATTTAATCAAGCAATTCATGCTAATGGCCTGAGAAACAAAAATCTGTTGCTTAAGCCATTTAACTGATTTTTATTCATGGCTAGAAAATAAAAATCCTATTACCACACTCATTCATTCTCAGCATGTGTCACATCTCAGCATATGTAGCATATTCTGCATAATAATGTATAAGATGATTCAGGGATGTCATGATCATAATATAGCATATTTTTCTCTTTCTGTGAAAAAAAAGCAATAGTATTGACATTTATCATCCAAATAAATACTCTCATTCAGGCACGTGTGACATATTCCTCATTCCATCATTAGCTTTATGATCGGTCATCTGTAGTTATTCACTTGAGCAGACCTGGATTAGAGGCCAGACAAGCTTTAAATTTCCCTGGCCATCAGCCCCATCTACATCCTTCACATCAATAATGAATTAACTTATGTGAACTGGAATGAGACCATTTCTAAATTTAGCTACTATACAGTCTCCTCACGTACAGGCTACTGGCTGTCACTTTAGGGTTGCCCCTCTATCAGAACACTCACACACGTGTACAAATACACACAGGCACAAACTCTCTTGGTCGATGCTGCAATTACATGTCAACAGGAAAAAAAAAAAAATCACTCCAACAAAAGCGGTGGCAGTTGCCAAAGCTCAGGGGAGGAGAGGTTAATTACTCCACAAATGGCTAAAGCACATGACTAAATACTACATCAAGCACCTAGGCATCCCTAAGAGAATAGACGGAGTGGCCATCTGGAAAAAGTAATCGCAAGTACAGGTGTTGGTACGTCCTTTTTATGGGGGCTGCAGCCACCCGCCTTTCATCTTAGAGCTTTAAAGGTGCAGTGTGTAGTATTTTTGAGAATCTATTGACAGAAATGCAATATAATATACATAACTATGTTTTCAGTGTTGTATAAAGACCTTACATAAATGTACTGTTATGTTTTTATTACCTTAGAAAGAGCCATTTCTATCTACCCCTGTGGGTACCTTTACAGTGAAGTCACCATTTTGTGCCATCATGTTTCTACAGTAGCCTTAAACTGACAAACTTCTCTACAGAGCGCTAGCTACTCTCTGCTGTCTCAGACGACAAAATTTGTGTACCGTGTCGGCCCCCCGTAGCTTCTCTACGTGCGTCGAAAGGGAGGAGTGAGCGGTGCGTGATTACACTTCGCAAACTCACGATAGATGCCACTAAAATGTACACACTGCACCTTTAAATATCTTACAAATCTGTGCTTGTGTGATCTCTCTTCATGTGTACTGAAGGCAGTGGCTACAGTAAGGCATTTGAGGTTACAATCCTCCCTTTACCAGGCTATTCATCCATCCATCCATCCATCCATCCCTACTAATCTACCATTTACCTACTTATCTACCTCATCAATCTACATACATACATCATTTGATCCTACATTTTATCTACCTACCACCAACCTACCCATCTATCTACCAGTGTACCCATCCATCAACCTACCTAATTATATGTCTACCATCTATCTACTTCCCTACCTATCTACCCCTCAATCTACTTACCCACCTATCTACCTGTCTGTCTACCATCTGTATGTCTATCTATCCCTACTTACCTACGACTATAAACTTCAGATCTTCGTAGACATACTTTCAAACTTTAAAAAAAAAATTCTTGACAAACTTTGCTTTTCTAGTTAAAAATACATAAAAGTACACAAATCTCTGCATACTGTTTGCTACCTCAATTCAATTTCAGAAACTGAAAAGGCATTCTGAGTTCAATTCTGAATGGTGCCTGGCTGGTACAGTGTTTAAGTTAGTGTGTGAGTTAGTGTATTTTTCTGTTGTAGAGATAAAAAATAAAAAGTCATTGAGTCATAAATATGATCTAAAACTAACGTCTGTGTCGCAGCTCTTTTAAAACACTATATTACAGTGCATTAGGGACACATTAGGCCAACGCTGGATTTCCGAAACCGGCGGGACTCCTTCCCCCTACACAACTCTCTTTTGTAAGTGCACATGAGATGACCAGGGCCAGGCAAGCGGCTTTCAGCTCACCGCAGATTCACGGGGATATCATGGTTTTTAGGGCTTGAATCAAGCGGCTTACCCGTTTAATTTGTGAGATTACTCTTCTAATTTTTTCACTAAAACAAACCACTCAGCTCTGACATATGGAATGTTTTAAAGTTTTTCTGTGTGAAACCCTTCTCAGATCTCATTGAACAACTGTCTTAGGCTCTGGGTCACATGTATGACACTTTTACTGGTAGCTCGATTTAACTCATCTGTTAATGGTGTAGGATCTCACACATCCACACACACACACACACACACACACAAATGCAGCATGTTCACAAACACATACACACAGGCATATGCCTCTGGTGATTAATAGCACCACTCCTCCACATCTCTGACGTCAGTAAGTTCTGCACATGCTCACGTGACTCACACTTTTGTTTTGCACATCACATGATCAAAGAGGTAATCTGATATCATCTGGCAGTGGGGAATATGAATGGGGACATGCCACCTACTGTGCTGCTGTCTGTCAGCCTGTGCTTCGGGGCTAAAGCGTGTAAAAGTAAATCTGTCCAATGCATTTTTCTTTGCTGCCTAATAAAATTTAAACAGCCTAATGTGACACTCTGGGTCCTCAGGACTGTTATTCTTGGTGACTGTAAAACCAATAGCATCATGATAACGTCTCTGCCAGTAAAGGAAGATAAAGAAGACAGCGAATACACAAGAATCTAAATATATTTTACGCTCCAAATGAACTCCACTCCACTGAAATGTCTATTGTTGTCTTGAATCAATAAGAAGGTCTTAAGGTAAACAGACTAATCATTACTAATTGCTGTGCACACAGTGCTGGTCTAATGAAGAATAAAAACTGAACAATTCATGAGATTTGATGCCATGCAGACCTGATGGACTGGTGCGAGAGCTGGTGGCCCATTAATGATGGCGAGGTCAGTACGTTTATGTCCAGAAGCTATTTTCCCCGCTGCTCCATTTAATTTAGACATGTAGCCGTAAATTATAGAACAATGCGGTGCTATGTTACGCTGTGAGTAAAAATAGTGTGTTTTGATACAAGTGAACATCTCAAATTGAATAAAATAACGAGACTCTTGTGTTAAGTACATCTCAGGAGAGAAGAAGAAGAAAGAATTTCCATCTACATCTATATTTCACAGCACCCCGGGATACAGAAACAGTGAGTACACTGACAACACAGTCATGATCAAACACTTTTCAGGTTAGGATGGCTTATTTTATGATTGCTTTAAAGAAATAATTTGTCCAAAAATAAATGTTCTGCCGTTATTTATTTACCCCTGTGTTGTTCCAAATCGTGTGACTTTCTAGTTTCTGAAAAACACATAAGGAGAAATATATATAAAGAATGCCACTGGTGACTTTTTCCATATGATTACAAAGGCTTTCGAGCTTCAAAAAGCATGCAAAAGCATCCTAAAAGAATCATAAAAGTCATCCACAGCCACTATATTCAAAGTTTTCTGAAGCTTTATGAAAACTTTGTGTGAATAACATTATTCACTGAATCCTAAACAGAAATTCCTTTCTCTATTTAGCATGTTCATTAAAAGTTCATGACCCAGTCCAAGTCGGACTGATTCTGTTCTTAAGTTCAGCTCGCTGACTGTATCTATTCACAGCTCACGTGAAGGGGAGGAGTGTCAGCAAATAACTACTTAAATTTCAGTCTGAATGTCACCCAAAGCTTTTGTATAACTTCAGAAGACATGAACTTTGAGAACTATAGTCATATGTACCACATATTTTATATTTTTATGGTGTTTTTATTTATTTATTTATTTTTAGGCCTCGGTTCCCATTCTTTGTAATTGTCTTATGTGTTCCTCAAAAGAAATAAAATCATTCAGATTTAGAACGACACAAGGGTGAGTAAATGATTTGCAAAATGTTCACTTTTGGATTAACTTACTTTAAGTGTCACTTAAATTTAAAGGAAATACAGTGTTATCTCAAGACAGATTTGGTTATGGTAGCATTAGGTTTCAAGATTACATTTGAATACGGTGTACAGTAAAGGATGCATTTGCTCTGCGTGACAGTATCAGGATTACATAAAAGCACATGAAAATCAGAAGCCCCCCATCGCGAGCCTTCTATAGCTTGCAACATTCATAGAGCAAAATTGTAATTGCAATTGTAACTCAATTCTTCCCAAACAAGCTAAGCTGATGACACTTTCTCAGCACGGG
The DNA here is from genome assembly GCA_018749465.1 of Paracanthobrama guichenoti. Lineage (NCBI taxonomy): Eukaryota > Metazoa > Chordata > Actinopteri > Cypriniformes > Gobionidae > Paracanthobrama > Paracanthobrama guichenoti. The sequence continues at coordinate 29,426,231 of CM031949.1, forward strand.
CACATTTAGAGTTCCCACTCAGCCTGTAAAACACGAGCGATTGAATGACATCATTTCTGCAAGCACTGTATGGACTCACATTGCAGTCCAGTAGATCTATGCTGTCCAGGCTCTTGCTTCTGTGGATGCGGCCCTTGATCCTGCGCAGTGATGGTTTGCCCTGACTCGCAGCTGCAGCAGGTGCCGTCGCAGCAGCAGAGGCAGCAGAAGCAGCGGGGGCATCTGAACCAGGTGGCACCCTGCAGTGGACAGACATTAGCACATAATCATACGGCATGCAGTAAAATACATTTATGTTAAAATATATATACATTTATTTTTCAAATAAAGACTGTTCTATTCATGTACATTTACACAAAATAATGTTAAGCAGTTCAACTGTTTTCAACATCGATAATAAATGGTTTTTGAGCATCAAATCAACATATTAGAATGATTTCTGAAGGATCATGTGACTCTGAAGACTGGAGAAATGGCTGCTGAAAATTCTGCTTCCATATTGAAATAATATTTCACAATATTACTTTTTTTTTTTTTTGATAAATGCAAATAAATGCTGCCTTAGTGAGCATAAGAAACTTATTTCAACAGAAACTTGTGAATGATAGTGTGCATTTTATCAGTTCATGCATTCCAAATAATCAAATCCAGGACTTTAGCGTTGCTAGTCATGCGCTATAATGTTTGAGCTACTGTACAGGAATGCCTACCTAACTGCAAGTTATATAGTGCAGTCATAAGATTTCACAGGGTAAATCAAGGACATCTTCTGCAGTTTATTTGATGGTGCAAGAACTGTACACGTCAGAGCTTAGGTGTCATCACTAGTCCCTGATTACCCTAATTCGCCCAACTAAAAGCAAAGCTTATCAAAAAAGATTCTTACGTAACTCTATTCTCACCACTAGGATAGATTGACTGTTTTTTTAAAACTCTTTATAAGACTCTACTCTGTATAATGTGCACGCATCAAAGATTTGAGAAACATTTCTCCCACTCACACCCATATGGATCTCTCTTCTCTCACAGGAGGTGTCTGCTAGCGTGAATTAGTGCAAGGAGCAATTAAACCCTCGGGCCATACTGCTCATGATAGCTTTAATACTCCCATAAAAATCGCCGTCTCCATAATTAGTGTAGCTTTCTAAGGCAGGCATCACTATTACTATTGCTCATACTTAAGGTAAGGGATTTAAACAACCCCCTAACCCTATGTATTACTATGCATAAGGGCATCCAGCGCGGTTTGTGCAAACTGCTAAGGACATGAATGATACCCCAAGCATGCGTCATATCAATAAGGGCGTGTGCTATTACTTTTCTAAGTGATCAGACTTACGACCACAATCTATATCTATTTTAGAGAACAAAATATCATAGAAAAAGAGAGTACCAGTTCTCTCTCCCACTTTTTCTCTCTTTGGGCCAAAATCCATAGAGCTACCGTAAGCAGGCGATCCAGGGGGAAAAGCTGGAGGGAGATTTGTTTTAGTCCTGTCATTGGGTGATTTATGTAACCCCTGCGGCCTTTAGGAATGAGTATCACCTTCCAGTTTGATTTTCCTACTGCTGTCTCTTGTCAAACTGAGAAGAACAAGAGAGTCTGAAGTGCACACACACACGTGAGAACAGGAGAATCTCATTAAGAAATCCTTAAAACTGCACCAAAGTAAATAAAGAATTGAGGATGCGCGTTGTACAGGAGTCTATGGATGCCTTGCAGTAAAATAAAGACAAATATTTGCTTGAAATGCATTTATCTAATGAGCATCTGATTTGCTTTTCTCTATTTGATAACATAAATGAGTTTTAAAAAATAAATAATTAAAAAAATATATTAACTATTAAAGCATTATAATACTGCATATACACTGCGGGCAGAATTATTAGGCACGTTGATTTTCTGATCATATTTTTTTTTTTTCAGGCACATTTTACCAATTCCAAACCACATTAATCTTAATAACTAGCTACTATTAATTTTGTATTTAATCATTTATAAGTGATATATAATTGTTCATTGTTCAGGTATAAAACAGCTTATATTCAGGTGTGCAGAATTATTAGGCACATTTTCTTTTACAGACAAAAAGAGATTTAACTAATTAAACTTAATTATTACTAGACATTGCAGTTAAGGCATGACCAATGGGCAGTGAAATGCTCATTGGGTCAGCAGGGTCAGACAAAAACAGGTAGCAAAGACACAAAAAGATAACAAACATTAAGGTGAAGAACGAACCCTTTACCCAGCACCACCATTTTCCAGAACTGCAACCTACCTGGAGTCTCCAGAAGTGCAAGGTGTCAGGATTTCAGAGACTTAAGTTAGGTAAAGAATCCAAAAAAATGACCCCCACTTAATAAGAAGTCACAAGCTGAACTGTTGTAAATACAGAAAATTGTTTATTTTTATTTTTCATAGGCTTTATAGACAGATAGGTTGAGAGTGACTCTTGAAGGACCAGATTCTCTTGTACCACTGTTTGAAGAATTCATCTTCCAGAATCTGGCAGTAAGTTTTGGGAGTTTATTTTTAGTCCATCTCCTGTCTTCAAGTCCATTTTGCAGAAATGGACTAAAAATTAACTCCCAAAACTTACCATAAAACTTACAATAAAATGTGTTTAGTCACTGTACATGTGGGTCAGACATTGTTATTCCAGTTTAATTGATTTTGAACAGAAAAGGCTAAACTCCAAAAATAAGCCACTGCAACTGTGTATTTTCACGATCTATCTTCTCTATAGCCAGCTTCTTTTCCCAAAGGACATACAGGCTGAGTGGCAGAGGCCCTGCTGTCCGTTTCCTCTCATTTTTACATGGTGGTCTGGCTGATACACGTGCTCTCTCGCTCCCTGGCAAAGCACACTCAACAATTCATTCCCCAAACCGGAGAGCAGTCTGGCCAAAGTGAGAGCCTTGGATCCCATTTGCTGCTGTGAATCCCTCTGATTGGCAGGCAGAACACCAGAGCTGGGCTTCTCTCCTGTGACCTCCACACTGCCCACGATCCCTAGAGGATTTGCACTAAACCCAAGAGCACCGCATTCAATCTGGACCAGCTTCTGTTGCCATCAAGCTCACTCTCTCCCTTTTCTCATCTCTCTCTCTCTCTCTCTCTCTCTCTCTCTCTCTCTCTCTCTCTCTCTCTCTCTCTCTCTCTCTCTCTCTCTCTCTCTCTCTCTCTCTCTCTCTCTCTCTCTCTCTCTCTCTCTCTCACACACACACACACACACACACACACTTTCTCTGTCATTCTGGGGACTCATTCACACACTGTACTAAGCAGAAGCTTAAACCTTCTGCAGTACAAGAGTAGAAGAATTTATCTACAATAATTCATAATGGATTCACATAAAGTAACACAAGTATAACACCATGTGTACACCAGACACGAGCAGTGCAATGTGATAAGACAAAAGCAAACAGAACCCATTAAAATCAGTGACAAGACACCATAAATTCCTGACAGTAAACTGATGGCCCGTTCTACTTCTGACACATTTCAAGCGCTTGCGCTAATTCTGACATGAAGAACAATTGGATTTGCAATGGTCGCTTTGTTGTGTCCTTCTACTGATCTGGTGTAGACAAGGTGTAAGGGTTTAGAAAACCACTACCTCAATTAGAAAAAAATTGCATTGAAAATTTTTCTATATAATATTTGTTAATATACATATATAAAATAATTGATTTGAGCTTTTGTACAATGACATACAAAAGCTTCATTTAATTTTGTAAACATTTCACGTTTACTATTTTCCACACAGCATAAAGAGTTCTGTACTGTATATACCTGAAGATATGTATATAAAATTATGAACACTGACAAGTGAAGTGAATAACACTGATTATATCTTCATCACGGCACCTGTTGGATACATTTTGAACATTGAACATTTTGTTCTCAAAGTTGATGTGTTAGAAGCAGGAAAAATGGGCAAGCGTAAGGATTTGAGCGAGTTTGACAAGGGCCAAATTGTGATGGCTAGACGACTGGGTCAGAGGATCTCCAAAACAGCAGCTCTTGTGGGGTGTTTCCGGTCTGCAGTGGTCAGTTTCTATCAAAAGTGGTCCAAGGAAGGAACAGTGGTGAACCGCGACAGGGTCATGGGTGGCCAAGGCTCATTGATGCATGTAGAGAGCAGAGGCTGGCCGTTGTGGTCCGATCAAACAGACGAGCTACTGTAGCTCAAATTGCTCAAGAAGTTAATACTGGTTCTGATAGAAAGGTGCCAGAATACACAGTGCTTCGCAGTTTGTTGTGTATGAGGCTGCGTAGCCGCAGACCAGTCAGGGTGCCCATGCTGACCCCTGTCCACCACCAAAAGCGCTAACAGTGGGAATGTGAGCATCAGAACTGGACTACGGAGCAATGGAAGAGGGTGGCTTGGTCTGATGAATCACAGTTTCTTTTACATCATGTGGATGGCCGGGTGCGTGTGCGTCTCTTACCTGGGGAACACATGGCACCAGGATGCACTATGAGAAGAAGGCAAGCCGGCGAGGCAGTGTGATGCTTTGGGCAATGTTCTGCTGGGAAACCTTGGGTCCTGCCATCTATGTGGATGTTACTCTGACACAAACTACCTACCTAAGTATTGTTGCAGACCATGTACATCCTATCATGGAAACAGTATTCCCTGGTGGCTGTGGCCTCTTTCAGCAGGATAATGCACCCTGTCACAAAGCAAAAATGGTTCAAGAATGGTTTAAGGAGCACAGGTCTTTATATTTTACAAATATTTGGGGGTCCCTCGCATTGAGTTCCCTGAGCATCCTGAGTTGAACAAAATCACAGATTAACATGGAAAAGGAACCTTTTATTGCTTGTTGCTTTATCACGTCTGGTTAGAACAAGGTGCAAAGTGAAATAAGGCCAGGGAGCAAAACCCCAAACAGGAGTAGAATTGGGTATAAATACACAATAAAATGCTGAGCATTTATCACACTCTTTGGGGCTCTAACATTACGGTGCAAAGTGAAAAATGTCTAAGCTGCAGCTGCTGAAGTGTCATTTCCTTGGCCCTTAAGAGTAATGCACTAAAATATTAAGCAGTCTGCCCTGTTTATCCACCCCTCTCAACTTCACAACAGACAGAGCATTTGCTTCAAAAGGAAAAACACTCCTCACGATGACTCTAAGAGGTGAGTTTCATGAATGTTACATGAAGTCTTGCCTAGAAATAGCAATTCTTCCAGCTCAGTGTGAGTGTTTTAAGAGGTCACTGGCAGATTTGGCAAGCACTGATTACTGTATATACATATATTATATTTAAGATTATTTACTCTCTCATATATATATATATATATATATACACACATATACATATACATATACACACACACACACACACACACACTAACCTAAAGGATTATTAGGAACACCTGTTCAATTTCTCATTAATGCAATTATCTAATCAACCAATCACATGGCAGTTGCTTCAATGCATTTAGGGGTGTGGTCCTGGTCAAGACAATCTCCTGAACTCCAAACTGAATGTCAGAATGGGAAAGAAAGGTGATTTAAGCAATTTTGAGTGTGGCATGGTTGTTGGTGCCAGACGGGCCGGTCTGAGTATTTCACAATCTGCTCAGTTACTGGGATTTTCATGCACAACCATTTCTAGGGTTTACAAAGAATGGTGTGAAAAGGGAAAAACATCCAGTATGCGGCAGTCCTGTGGGCGAAAATGCCTTGTTGATGCTAGAGGTCAGAGGAGAATGGGCCGACTGATTCAAGCTGATAGAAGAGCAACTTTGACTGAAATAACCACTCGTTACAACCGAGGTATGCAGCAAAGCATTTGTGAAGCCACAACACGCACAACCTTGAGGCGGATGGGCTACAACAGCAGAGGACCCCACCGGGTACCACTCATCTCCACTACAAATAGGAAAAAGAGGCTACAATTTGCACGAGCTCACCAAAATTGGACAGTTGAAGACTGGAAAAATGTTGCCTGGTCTGATGAGTCTCGATTTCTGTTAAGACATTCAGATGGTAGAGTCAGAATTTGGCGTCATTGTTTCTGACCATGTCCATCCCTTTATGACCACCATGTACCCATTCTCTGATGGCTACTTCCAGCAGGATAATGCACCATGTCACAAAGCTCGAATCATTTCAAATTGGTTTCTTGAACATGACAATGAGTTCACTGTACTAAAATGGCCCCCACAGTCACCAGATCTCAACCCAATAGAGCATCTTTGGGATGTGGTGGAACGGGAGCTTCGTGCCCTGGATCCCACAAATCTCCATCAACTGCAAGATGGCTTTCAGCACCTTGTTGAATCAATGCCACATAGAAAAGGGGAAAGGCGAAAGGGGGTCAAACACAGTATTAGTATGGTGTTCCTAATAATCCTTTAGGTGAGTGTGTGTGTGTGTGTGTGTGTGTGTGTGTGTGTGTGTGTGTGTGTGTGTGTGTGTGTGTGTGTGTGTGTGTGTGTGTGTGTGTGTATATATATATATATATATATATATATATATATATATATATATATATATATATATATATATATATATATATATATATATATATATATATATATATCTTAAATATTATATTATATTATATTATATATATATATATATATATATATATATTAAAAAAAAAATCAATACACTTTTTTACTAGATTTAATATATAGATACAATTAATAATCTTAGGAAAAGTTTAACATATTATTATAATCCTAATCTTATAGTTAAATATGTAATCATTTATGAATTAATTAATATAAATGTACTAAAAGTAAACAAATCAGTTCATTGTCAATGTCACTTCTAATCCCGACATGAATCGACACAGGACGCTTACATGTTATGAGATGAAACAAAATCTGACTGGCTCATTGTCAATATCAATATATTGATACAGAATCACATTTATAGTCATTTGTAAATGTTTAAAATAGCCCACTGCCCAGGATGTGCGTTAACTCATGTCATGCGGAACATGCTCCAACAGAGGCCATGTGTTGGTGTGAGGGTTCAGCATAAACAGATAGCCTAGCAAGGCCACGCTGCATGACATTGCATGGTCGGAAGAGCAGAGACCTTGCACGATGTGGATCCATTACTCAGTTCAGTGATTGTGACACCTTGTTAGGATATATTCATTCAATAGGATGCCAAGGTGAGGGCAAGGAGCTTTGATGTATTCGTATCAGAACAGCACATGATGCACACAGCACCTGATATGAGCGAATACAAGGCGGCACTTGGGTGTGTGCTGGTCGTGAGCTGGGAAAATTATGGCTAAACTGCATGACTAAGGGTCTGTTTACACAACACCATTTTCAATTAAAAAAATGGAAAACTTTTTTACGTTTTGGCCATTTATTTACACGACAACAGAATTTTGGGGGCCAGAAAATGCAAACTTTCTAAAATGGAATTCAAAGTGCAAGTTTTTTAAAACAATACTGTTATCATCTCTTTGTAAATTACTAAAACGTGAATTTGTGGTGTCATGCACATGTGTATTACGTGTTTAGTCTACAGGCATCGCCAATTACTGGCCTGGCATGCATAACACAGCGTTTTTAGCCTTTTTCACAGAACCATGTGAAGAGATCATTTTGACAAAGTTGTCGTCTGTATGCGAAAAACACGAAGGAAACACTTTTGCGTTTTTAGTACATTGTTGTCGAGTGAACATACCTAAAGAGAAGAGAGTGCCCTCCTGAGGATACTCAGTCATCGAATCAGTGATACTCAAGTAAGATCTGAGGGACAGCTTTTCCCGAGTCCAGTTTTAGGTCCAATAAAACAGCGACAACTCAAACAGTTCAAAGAGCACTGACTAACCTCATCATAGTTCATATCTGTCTTATATTCTCTGCATTTTCCATGTAACATTTGCAATGAACCCCATTCCTAAAATCAGGGTTCCCACACCTTGGTTAACTTCCAATTCAAGGACCTTTCAAGGACTTTTCAGATCCAATACCCTCAAATTCAAGGACTTAATGTGTCCTTACAGTTTTCATGTGTCAAACATAACTATGCAAAAAAAAAAAAAAATTTTATTTAATTTTTATTTTTGGCCATATGACAGATCTGATATTCTATTTGTCATATTTCTGTTTTGCATAAAACATTCTAAAATGATCGGATATTAACTTTTGCATGGATTTTATTGAAAAGAGCTTAGACTCATGTAATCAGAAGTTTGTAACCAGAATATGCTTTTAAGTTTTTCTTGTCACATGGTTTTACATTATCTTAACAAGCAAAGCAATTCAACATTAAATAAAATATTTTTTATTTGCAACAAATTATCACAAATGTTTTATGTTTATTGAACACAATATACAGTCATTGACTGAACATATTTGGATTCAGTGTAAGCACTGAAAACGTTTAAGTACCATCATAGTAGTTTCGTGTGTGCGCATACGTATTGGTAACGTACGATACAAAGTCCCTCATGTGGGAAACACTTAACGTAACGCGTAAATGCGCGCAACTAACCTAAATCAAGCAAGCTAGTATGCATAGGCCACAAAGTGTTGGCGAAATAACACATTAGTGGACCAGAGGGAATAATATGGAATGTTTTCCAGAAAACTTCTAACACAAAATAAATTCAAGCACTGAATTTTATTCAGATTCACAAACTTTCAAGGATTTCAAGGACATATGGAAACCCTGTAAAATAGAAAAGCCACTTAATAATATTTAAGTATATAGACCCAATTATACTGTGTGTGAAACATATAAAGTGACATTATAAAATGACATTAGTATTGGCATTGTACTAAAGCCAAAACTTATTAAAATATTATTTTTTCTTCTGTATATTATAAAAGCGAAATTAGGCATTTCTACACATTTTATCTTTTAGTTCCCCACAAAACCATATATGTAAATAAGGAGGTTTCTTTTCATAAATTATAATAAAATCTTTTTTATTTTCTCTCAAATTTTCCAGAGACCCCAGCACTAAATCTTCCTGGGGGCCCGGTTTGAAAACCCCTGGTACTGATTGGTTTTTAATATGTTTTTGTTAAAATTAATTTTATTATTATTATTATTATTATTATTTATTTGAGCACTGTCCCAGCATTCAGAGGCTCAGTAACAAGGTGTTTCCAAACAGTCTCGTGTGACATTGTGCTCTATAGCCATTCCTGGCACGAAGAGCTGGAGGCTTTCTGCAGAGCAATCAAGTGCAACTTACCAAAGACATCAAGGGTCAAAGTAAATCTGCAAATGCATCTAAATTCTTAAAACGTGACACCTCAGTCTTTGGTGAACCTCTTTTACTGACTTCAAGAGAAGCAACTCAAGCGGAGGAACCGCCTTGAAACTTCTGCACAGAGTTCATGATGTAAACATAGAAGAAGAGATACAGACTCAGCACACGGCTTTAGTCTAAGTAGCCCTTCTGTAATGATTCCTCCTCTTTACCCTTCATTCAGAGGTTAATCTGCAACACTGATCCCTGAATACCATTAACCCTGCACAGGCTCCTGTGGCCTGGGGCCTCATTTATAAAACTTTGCATAGGATTTGCGTCAGAAGTGGCGTACGGATGAAACATAGGACGTGCATACGCACAGAAATATTCGGATTTATAAAACCGTGCGCATGCACATTCTACGCAGTTTTCCGCAGTTTTTAATAAATCACAATCAATTCTAAATGTAGTTTGCGGCTTCATGCCCATAAATAGTCTGTGAAACACCCAGATTAATAATATTCATTCAAGTTAATATTCATCGATTGGCGAAATCATGGCAAACACAGAGAGGAAATCAAAAAACCGTAAGGCGTAAGGTGTGGAGAGGAGTAACGGTTGAGACATACGTCATACATTATTTTATCAAAAATAAAACAAGCTAAAGGCATATGCATGAATACCATGATTCCATAGCTGATGAACACATTTTTACTATGAAAACAACTTTCCCAGTGGACAATTAATACATCTATCTATCTATCTATCTATCTATCTATCTATCTATCTATCTATCTATCTATCTATCTATCTATCTATCTATCTATCTATCTATCTATCTATCTATCTATCTATCTATCTATCTATCTATCTAATTATCTATCTATCTGTATGTCTATCTAATTGCATCTATATCTGCTCCATGAAGACAGACACATTGACGAGAATATCAGTTTTGTACATTATTTCGTTCTGTTTACCATATTATTCATGAAGATGAATTGCATAACATGCCAATATTATTGCAGAACATATTTCGCTTTTCTTTTTGCAAATATGTGTTAATTTGCATTTCTGTTGTAATTTTCGTTTGATTTTGTTTGTTTCACACTGCAGATCGATCAAACGGGTGTCGTGTAAGCTGTTAATTGGAAGACTTGCTTTGTGAAGACCTCATATTATTTATGAGAGGCAGTATTGCCATTTCTTTTACACAACGGTCTACAGTTTCACACACTTTCACGTGTTTCTTCCATCTGCCGACGGTGTCGCCATTTCTCATTTCACCCGTTTTTGTGCGTATGCCTGGGTCAGAGCTTGCGTGAAGGACCGCACATTTTCCCGTCAAGTTTGCTTTTTATAAATACCAATTATTGCGTAGAGCACCTTCTTTTGTGCATACGTAACGTTTATAAATGAGGCCCCTGGACAAGCAGGACACAAATTAAGATATTTTTAATGAAATCCGAGAGCTTTCCGTCCCTCCATTGGGAACTATGCAACTACCACATTCAAGGTGTATTCTTTTGTGCATACGCAACGTTTATAAATGAGGCCCCTGGACAAGCAGGACACAAATATCTTTCACCATTATTTGCCTTCTATCTCCTTATGAAAACTAGATTAACGCCACCAAAGAGTTGATATATTACTTCCAAGCAAGGAACATTACAGCAAGTATAAAACTTTAAGCATGTGAAAATCTGTGTGTTTGTGTGGGTGGTCACATTGATGGGATAACTGTAAATAATCTTAGCAGTGGACCTTTGACATATGAGATGACCAGGAGTAGAACAGGAAGCGACATGCTGATTAGGTGGGCCAGACAACTTCGACAGATGGAGAGGGAGATTAGGGATATAGACGTGTATCAAACATGACAGTACACCGGTCACAGACCCATGCTTAGTGTCTCCCACCATTCACCCGTCCTGACTGCAAGAGCAGTACACAAACACGACCTGGCACTCCTACACCTAAAGCAAAACATTTGTCTAGACACAAATTTTAATTAAATAGAGAAGGCAAAATCATAAGGGCAGACAGCACTGATGTGGAGAAGAACATTTGACATTCATGCACTTGCCAGATTTTATCACAAAAATTTAAATTCTGTCATTAATTACTCACCCTCATGATGTTCCACACTCGTGAGACCTTTGTTCACCTTCGGAACACAAATGAAGATATTTTTAATGAAATCCGAGAGCTTTCCGTCCCTCCATTGGGAACTATGCAACTACCACATTCAAGGTCCAGAACGGTAGGAAAGACATCATTAAAGTAATCCATGTGACTCCAGTGGTTTAACCTCAATTTTATGAAGTGAGTGCTTTGTTTGTGAAAACAACAACAACAACAAAAAAAAACATTATTTACCACTTTATTTACAAAAATATTGACCTGCAAACCAGTAGGGGGAGCACCACGACACATGCGTGTTGTGTTGATTTGAATGATATGCGTGTTGTGGCGCTTTGGATAATATTATTTAGTAAATAAAGTGGTAAATTATGTTTTTTTGTGCAAACAAAGCACTCATGTCGCTTCATAAAATTGAGGTTAAACCACTGGAGTCACATGGATTACTTTAAAGATGTCTTTCCCATCATTCTGGACCTTGGTAATTGCGTAGCTCCAAATAGAGGGACAGAAAGCTCTCGGATTTCCTCAAAATGATCTTCATTTGTCTTTCGAAGGTGAACAAAGGTCTTGTGGGTGTGATAATTTTCATTTTTGGGTGAACTAACCCTTTAAAGGTACATTTTGTCTCTGGGGATCAAACTCATGTACTGTATAAGAGTATATTTAAAGGATTAAATACGTCACAAATCACCCATTTCTGCACAAAAAAAAAACAAACAAGTGAAACATGCTAGACGAAGTTTGTTAGTCTGACTTCACAAAATTCAGACTTATATATGGAAAAATGTAATATTAGTTTAGTCCAATTAAAATCAAACCTTTGAAGATCATGGAATGTCTTACATGAAACAGGACACTTTCTGCTGTTATGACTAAACATTGCCCTCAGTTTGCTTCAGCTTGGTGAGCAACTGCATGTTGTTTTTATCCTGCAGGTCAATATGGCGAGTACTACGAGTCAACCCAGCTGAAAGCAGATCTCTGAGTCAAGGATCAGAAGGGTCATACTTGTCCAGGCCAGCCCACAAGGTTCAAAAACTCTAGGCCGTATGTTATCATCCCTCCCTGCGGGCAGGTTTTATAAAGGAGTCATGACTAAGAAGTTAAGGTAGATGTCTGAAAGTCATAAAGTAGGACACAGTGTTGTGCTGTAGAACTAAACAGATTGGCTACAAGAGAATAGAAAGAACATTTTATCAAATTGACTTAAACAACAAAAGGATAACAACATAGGGATAGTTCACCCAAAAATGAAAATTACCCCATGATTTACACACCCTCAAGCCATCCTAGGTATGCCATTCTTCTTTCAGACGAACACTATATATAAATTATATATATAAATTATACAATTATATAAAAAAAAATTTTTTTTAAACGGCTCCATGGGGTTAATAAAGTCCTTCTGAAGCGAATCGACAGGTTTGTGTAAGAAAAATATCCATATTTAACACGTTATAAAGTAAAATATCTAGCTTCTGGCAGACCACCTTCCGTATTCAACTTACGGAAAAAGCTAACTGCCACGATGATGATGTCAGATGTAGCATAAGAGTTTTGAACTGCGAGAGGCATTACAATTTCTTCGCAGTTTGAATAAGGAAAGCGGTCCGCTGGAAGCTAGATATTTTACTTTATAAAGTTTTGAAATATGGATACTTTTCTTACACCTTTATTAAGAAAAGGGCCTTTATTAACCCCCTGGAGCCGTGTGGGGCACTTTTATAATGGATGGATGCACTTTTTTGGGCTTCAAATTTTGGGCTGCCATTCACTCCCATTATAATGCTTGGATTAGCCAGGATATTTTTTAATATAACTCCGCTTGTATTTGTCTGAAAAAAGAATGGCATATAGCCTACACCTAGGATGGCTTGAGGGTGAGTAAATTATGGGAGAATTTTTGGGTGAACTAACCCTTTAACATTGTGTCTAACATAATTTTTGTAAGTTCATTTTGCTACCACTCTACCACTATATATCCTAGTCCCATCTCCCCATTTCCAGTTCTTTTTTCTGATCTAATCAATAGATTAATCCCAAAAGGACTTGCATTGGACACTAAACCAATTCACCACCAACTTCAGCAGAATTTTCCTACAACCCCTCAAACACATAACCCTCCTTAAACATTGCTCCCCATGAGGAGGCCGTGGGGTGGCAGAGGAGCAAGAGCTGCAAGGCAGGGATGAGGCAGTCATGAGTCAGTAAACCCAGTGTAATCCAGTCTCCCACAGTGCCATAAAGCATCTGAAAGGAGATTACAATCTCACGGCAGAGTGGAAACATGTGCGTGTCAAAAACAAACAGAGAAACACAGCTATTTTACTCTGACCACAAGTCTCTAAGACAGTGACAACAGTGAGGAGCTGGAGAGCAATCAGTGTCAGTCAGACCTGAGATTGTCTCTTGTGTCTACTGCAGGAAACTGGAACTCAGTGTTTGACACTATAAATCCATTTTAAAGTGTGTTTATGTGCACTTTAAAAGTTGTATTTCAGTCTAAAGCAATAAATTGTCACCTGAGCCAGACTGAAATTGTACCAGTCCAGTTTTTGTGAAGTCAGACTAACAGACCTAGATAATGTGATTGAAGCTCGGCTTTGTGCAGCATGTATATGCACTAGTCGGACCACAATTGGACATTGTGCACTTGCTCTGAAAGAAACATTACATATCACTCACTTATACTGTATGACTAAGTGTCAAGGAAGAAAACGAGTACTTTTGTGTTTCTCGGTAACACAGGATAGTATAAAGCTAAATTCATTGTTTAAATTCAAACTTCAGTGTGTGTGTGTGGGGGGCCTTGCTCTTGAGTTTCAAGCTACTTGAGGATAGGTAGATGATGGCTTTGGCATTTCAGACTAACAGTTTTTAGTACCTACTTACAATAAGTGTGTAATTTTCAAGCGTATCTATTTTTTGAAGTTGCATTTAATATACACTCTGCTCAAAATTCTGAGGGGCCACATGCTCTCTGTTTGGGACATGATGTTTCTGGGTGAGTTGATGCATCATTAAGCAGGTGGGAGAACAATGGCTTGCAGGATGCAACAGACAAGACATCTGGGAGGGTGCAATGCAACGGTCGTCTCCCACTGTCAACACGTTCGTTTACCGTCCACACGGTATGAGAAGGAAGCAGCAGAGAGCCAATAACCGTGAGCTAGCTGGTTGGATGGATGCCCTCATCATGACAATAATACAATGTAACTGATGAAAAAGCCACCCCCTTTACAGACGCACCCGACTGCTGTGCTGATGGGGAGGTGGGGCTGCCAACACGACACACCCTTGTGAGAATGATATATATTATATATGAAATATTTTTTTAATTTATAAACAGTATTATATATATATTATATATATATATATATATATATATATATATATATATATATATATATATATATATATATATATATATATATATATATATATATATATATATATATATATATATATATATAAAAAAAATATATAAAATGAAACCAAATACATAAGTGCAGGATAAAATACGTTTTCCTCACCTCACCATATTCACCTCACTTCCTCACACATCAGCAGAGTGCATTCACTCGCTGCATTCCATAACATATAACATTTTAGCACCATAAATATTAAAGTGGGTGTGCATAACATACAAAATGTGGTTAAGTCTGAATTTTCACTAATAGTAAGAGGTGAAGAATAACAATCCACTGGTTCTAATGCCACCAGGTGTTCTAAGGGAACATAAATGGTCTGGATCTATAATTCAAAATATGTAAAATAAAACAAAAACAGAAAGGTCTGTATGTATTGTGAACTCAACACTAGCCAGCTTCAACCTCCACTCAACCAGCCCACACAAATATCATTTAGATAATGAACACATACTGCTGTAAAATCAGAGGATGCTTATCATTTTGTTCTTTCATTTGGAAGAATGTTACAAATGCACTGAGGTAATTGTTAAATGGATTTGAGTGGCTGCACCCATGTGATTAATAAGCTGTCTGAGTGCATTCATTGTGGAGGCACTGGAGAATGAAAATTTAAAAAAACAAGGCCAAAACAAAGGAAAAGATCCTTACAAAAAAATCTGTTGTTTTTTATAATGTTTAACATCTCCAACTCAATTATTCAGCATCAACAGCAATATTTATAGGTCCATATGTAAGCTTTTGTTATACCAAGGAAGGACCGATTCTATCACTAGTATGCAAAGAGAGAGAGAGAGAGAGAGAGAGAGAGGGGGTTACAGTGCATCAACATATCAAAGAGACAAAAATAAAAGTCATATATCGAGAAAAAAAACTAAGAATCAGAGAAAACATGAGTTGCAAATGACAAAAAAAACCGGCAAAAACTCACTTTGGCAAACAAAAGTGAGCATAACAGCTGTAAAGCTCAGTGCACGTCACACTTCACTCTCCTCCCATTCCACACTCACTCGCTCACTTCTCAAACTGTTCAGTTTATACTCACCACAGCTGTCTCTTCGGAGGGATGCAGTCGTCTTTGTTGGAGGCTGTCACTCCCATGGCCATCTGCATCACTGTTATGTATTTCTGGTACTTCATATTGTCCACCACTACCGCCACGAAACCAACATAGGTGAGCTTGCGCGCGTCTATTCCCTGGCATCCGCCTGCGCCGGGTCCACGTCTGTCACTTTCAGAGCGCCATTTCCAGTGCTGAGGGACTGACAAGGAAAACACTCCTCAAGAAGCGCAACAAAAGGTACCATGCCGCTAGGACCCATGTCTGTTGTGACTCTGTAATCTCATTAGTGCTCTGAATAGCCGACTAATCCATACAGTGTTGGTCAGGAGCGACACATTGTTTCTGCGCGCTCCTCGCGAAGCACTTTCTGTTCTGAAAACAATCAGAGAGAAACTCTGACAGAAGCCAGTGGCAAGTGACAGCAGCAGAGCGTTTGTGTGTGAGGTAGGAGAGAGGAAAAGCGTGCATGTATATACGCACAAAAAAAAGAGAGAGACGAGGGAGAGGGAGGGAGAGAAAGAGAGACGCGCACATGCTCGTGGAGAGCAAGAGTGGGGGTGAGAAGCAAAGAGAGACAGACAGTGAGAGAGCGTGCGTGGAGCTCTCTCGGATGGCACGGAAATAGATTTTCAGAGAATCTAAACATAATGCGAGATGATTTACAAAACATCATGGTTCACTCAGCTCACAAAAAGGTCTGAATGCAAATGAGATCAAAATTGAGCATCCTGTGATTTGAGCTCTGTGACCGGTGATTACCTAATGGAAGAGGGGGATGGGAGACAGGAATAGGAGAGAGGGAGATGTGAAGAAGGGGAGAGAAGGCACAATGAATTTTTTAATTCCGAACACATGCACATAACTGTCAGTAAACGAATCCGATACACAGATTAAATATTGCTCAGCCAAAAGCCTCTGAAAGCAACAATGCTATTTTAATCCACATAAAGCATCTTCCCATCCAAAGTGAGTGACAATCTAAACAACAGCCATTACAATGGCTATACCTGCTGACCTTTTTTCAGTCACAATCTGCTTAAGTAACCCTCATCTGATCCCGTAGAGGTCTAAAGGGCAACCGTTGTTAGCCTGACTATCGGCTGCATTAACAGAGTTAAAGGACTGGCTTAATTAGAAGGGGCACTTTGCCACTAGACAAGAGAATGCTATTAGTAATAAGCTTTCTAGGTAACAATGGCATACAAAAGGATCAGTTTTAAGTGCCTTTGATTTCTTAAGCAATTTTTTGTCAATCAGCAAAACCTCTTTGTTTACAGGACACTGACTGTAAGGACAGTCGCCTTCAAAATTAACTGCATTTGAGTGCTTTGTGCCAGATAGCAATCTTAGTAACTGCTCTCCCTTTCTTGGTTACGCCCACGCTGGCCTGAACCGGTGTTTGATCTGAAGGACACCCAGATCCTTAACCTTTGGCCACAGCGCTAATTGAGACAGGGGATCGGGAGTGGGGGCTCTACACTTAAAAAGGCTTTGAATGAAGAAATTAAAAGTGAATTGAGTGATTAGAGAGTCCATTGTAATTGCAAAGGGGTGTTCTTATTGAAGAGAGATTCATTGATTATTATAATGGACCTGTGCAGAACAACTACCTAACCACAAGCTACACAGAGTGAAACGGTATGAAATGTGACCACAGGCAGAGGTTTGAGAGCGCACCAGCGCCTCAGTCCCACAGGAGAGCCCATTAACCTTTTTGGGTTAAGCATGACTAAAAGAGATGCACTTCAGTGAGGTCAAACACCAGGACACATGGAGAAATATCACTGAGATTATGTGGAACAAAACAGAGACCACCTGGGACTGTTGCCATATTTTTTAAATTTTCATTCGAGATATTTTTGCAGTACACTTCTGTATTAAAGAAAATAAGTACATTAATATCGGTCTTGACTCTCAGAGCTTTTTTCCCCTAACAAACCTCAAAATAATATTAGCACTTTCTCTCCAGCAATTACATGTATCTACACTATTGAATTAAGCCTCACTAGTGAATCATATCAGGTCATACTAAATATAGCATGTACAATATTGTATGAGTCATACTAAAAAAGGTGTTAAGTACATCAGATACATATTTTAAAGGGGACTTTTTTTTTTTGTACTCAACAGAATTATATTAACAATATAATATTGAATAATATAAATATGCACTTCTATCCATCCATCCATGAAAAACTTAACTATATTTTATTTTAGTTTCTAATTTCTGTTTAAGTTGAAGTATTAAAATGACTAAAACTGAAATAAAAATTAATTAAAGCTAATTATTAAAGCTAAATAAAAATGACACAATCATGTAACAAAATTACTAAAACTTAATAAAATTCAAATGACTACTGAAAATATAAAAATAAAACCTAGTTTAAAATACTATAATAATAACTAGACAGTAAAGTTTGTAGAGACAAAAAGTTTTATAAGCTTCCTAGCATGATTGATCATGTTGTTAGCATGTCTTAGCGTGTAGCATTATTTTACAATTTGTTAACATATTTGTAGCATGTTTTAAATCTGTGCTAGCATGAATTAGCATGTTGCAAGCATTTTAACATGTAACTAGCATGACTTAGCATGTCTTATCAAAACACGAAATGTTGGTAGCGTGTTTTAACACATTGCTAGTATGTTTTAAGACATTGTTAGCATGTTTTAACATGTTGCTATGTTTTAGCATTTTGCTAGAATGTTTAACATGTTGCTTGCCTAAATTAGAATGCTACTAACATTTTAACACATTGCAAGCATTATCATGTTGCTATCTGTTAACATGATGCTAACATGAATCAGCATGTTTTAGCACACAATCCTAACATATAATAGTACGTTGCTAGTGCAAATTAACATGTTGCTAACATGTTTTAGCATGTTGCTAGCACAAATTAGGTTGGTGGCTAGGGTGTTCTGGGTGGTTGCTACAGTGTTGCTAGTGCATTGCTAGGCGTTTGCTAGGATGTTCTGAGTGGTTTCTATGCCGTTGTTAGGTGGCTACTAAGAGTTTTGAGTGGTTGCTAGGTGGTTGTTAGGGTGTTCTGGGTGGTTGCAAAGTCAATAGAGGCCAACTCCAATATATATATATATATATATATATATATATATATATATATATATATATATATATATATATATATATATATATATATATATATATATATATATATATACACACACACACACACACACACACACACACACACACACACACACATAGATACATCATTAGCATACAGTAGATACCTCATTACACAAGCTGTCCACCATACTGGAGCAGTCCACGAACATTCGAGAGCAAGCTGACCAAATGTCTGCAACAGTAGTTAGACGCATGTATGAATATGTATATGAACTTCATCATATGATTTTGCTAAACTAACACAATACAAGACGACATTAAAAAAAGGTATCATAGTAAAAGTAAAAAGATTAAAAATACCATAGTAGTCGGTGCCAATAGCCTTGTGGGCAGCGCCGATATATAGCGCAGTTGCGCTTCGGGCGACCTGAGCTCGAGTCCTGGCTCATGGACCTTTCCCGATCCCGTCCCCCTCTATCTCTCCAACACATTCTCACCTGTAAAAGGTTATCCCATTTCTTCGGGAATTTAAATATTGGCGGTTTCATAACCAGAAGCTGGCAATTTTGAGTATCATTGATTCTTACTGTGATTGATGGCAAGCTGACCTTTGCAAGATGACGGGCTTACCTACATGTGCCTACATCTATGTATACATATCTATGGTTCTGATGCTGAGGTATGGCTTTTCATGTTCCTATATGGTTGCTAGGGTGATCTGGGTGGTTGCTATGGTGAGCTAAGCACTCATCATGGTTATACTTGTAGACTGGTTGTCAAGCCAACATAATAATAACAACAATAGAGAGAGGTGTTTGAACATTTTATCTTTTACAAAAAAGGATGAAAAAGAATAGTGAGGAGTCAGGGGTTACTAACAGCATGGGAAATGAATTTAATGTCTTTGATGACATTCGACAGCAGAAACAAAACAAAAGCAAGTGCATTAAAGGCATGTAGGAATCACACGACCAAAAGGCAAGTCCATCCTGATCAGAGAGCATGAAGGTCAGATAGAAAGTGACGTGTCAGCAACTTACATGCCCTGAGGTCTCTAATAAAAGAAAGAAAGTAGACTTTTCTGTCTCTTTTATTCTGTCAATACTGTGTTTCCCGGCAGGTCGTTGAGACGCTTCAGATCAAGGCCTTTAAAGTGGAGAACTGGATAATGGCTGGTCTATTCTATTCATGAGCTGTCCAGATGAGTAAAACACTATGCATTTAAACTAATACTCCACTCATAATCACACATCTACATGCCCACAGAAAGTGCAAAGAAATTCAGATAAATGTTCAAAAGCCATCGCAGGACACGCTTCATTTACTAAATTTAGAAACAAAGTCTTGGAAATGCATTTTATGCTCATCATCTTCGGTTCAGTATGTCTAATCCGTTCTAATTACAATGATAAACACTGCATAATTCATGTTGCACTGTCCTTTTTGCAATACATAATTTATATATGTTTAATAAATTCGAGCACAGAGCTGACACTTGTGTCCCAGCCAATTATCATCTTTACTAAAAATGTGCGCGGGACTCGCTAAAGAACTACTTATACTTTATAATGTCATTTAAAAAAAGGTCATACAATCTAAGTGGCATTGTCTCATCTAGCACACTACATTTTTTGGTGTATCCTGGTCTCTCAAATGTGTGCTGCATCAGTCTCTCACCTGCAAGCAGGGGTCTGGGCAGCAGAAGTAGCCCAAGGTCAGGAGAGGTGGATACTAAACTCACGCTCGCACAACAGCAGACAGACACAGCAGGTTTTCCTATTAAAACCTCACACCTTTCAGTCACAGATGACAGTGAGGAGATGGCGACTGGCACACTGAGCAGAGGACTCACATTGATTAAAGCTGGCATTTAAAAACTACTTGTCGTAGTTTGTCCCTGCTTTGAGGAGCACCGGATGGGTTTAAGATGGAGATTTCCCATGGGGGAAAACGTGTTGATTATCCCCGGCCATAAGTTACACCCTCAACTGGCCGGCGGACACAATTAATCACATGACCCGCCGCGGTGAGATTAATTCTGAAGCCTTGGACTACAGCCCCTTCCATTCAATCACGAAGAGAAATCTAACAGAGATGGCCAATGATACGAGCGCACAGAGACTAATGAGGAGATGAATGCAGCTACACAGGAAGAGAAAATCAAACAAACAAATAAACAAACAGATGCCCCTATTAGGCAGATTCATTCAAGTCAGGCATTAGAGATAGACCGTGCCGTCCACCAGCTGCTTGTCATCAGACCCATTACAGCAGTAAAGAACCACTGTAACTCGACCCTCACACAACAACCTCCTCATAATTGCCATGACAACATGACGCCCGGCAATCACCATCACCTGCTCCCTCAGGACATGACATTTAATACTAGCATGCATGAACACAATACATGCATACACAGAAAAAAAATATATATACTTATGCTGGGGAATCTGTCCACAAAGAAAGCTTTCTTACATGCCGGAAAATGAGCATGCCATTTTGGCAGCTGACACACTTGCGATATGAAATATGCACAAAGTAATCTAATATGCATGTAAACAAGCTTTCATTGGAATACCCTACTTCCTGTTCTTCTTCCTCCTTTCACCTCACTTTAAAGCTGACGCTACAGTTTCCCACGCATGAGCCAATACCTCCAGAGGCCTCGGGAAGTGTTGGGGTTACGGAGGGGTTTGATGAGGTTGAGACCCCCTTGTTTCAGTCGTACACCTATTGGTATCTCTAAAAGATGGCTGAGGGCGTCATCGGACCGCTGCTGGTCGTTTACATTTACTGTTAGAGCAGGAAATGGACACATCCATGATGACAACCCAGACAGCAACATATTGTCTGCCCAGATCCGGCCCACATCTGGTATGTGTTGAATCCAGATGGGGGCCGGATCTGGGCCGACACTATGTTGCTGTTGTTGGGGGATAACAGTTTAGGACCCAAGACCAGTTGTGAAGAATGAAGACCAAGAGTCAGGAGTGCAGTTAATTCAAGAGAAATTTACTGAAGAATAGTTTGCAGTTTCATCAGCAGAAGCCAGCTTCAAGTCTCACAAGGAGCTCGTAGACCGCGCTCCCTCTCTACCAGACTCTCGTACATACAACTTCTCAAAAGCTATACTGTTTTCTAGCCACTAAAATAGACAGCCCAATTCGCCTACATACTTTTGAGTGTGAAGCAAGAGTATGCAAGCTTTTAGACATACTACTTCGTCATCTTTAATGAACTCTATGTTGCTTAGTTACGTGCATCCCGTCACCGTTTAAACTGCCCTGTCAATCATCGTCACAGTTAAAATCCTCCACATTCAGTTTAATTTCCTGCTGTGTCGGAGAGAAATGCAGTAGCACGTTGATCTGCCATTCGTGGGTCTTTAATGCAGAGACTCTCCTCATGTGTTTGCAGTTTAAATATAATGATGCATTTAAAAGTCAATGGCCAAACGTATCATTACAAAAGTTCTCAATGCTGCTGCAGGTGACACTGAATAAATATCTTTTCATCAGGTTAAATACTGATAATTGATCACTCAAACCCTTTTATCTAAACCTCTCTACTTAACCGTTGGACTCGCACATCCGTCATGTTTGTAGTTTTTTGACACTTTTTATCCACGTTTGTAGTTCTAATTGAATCCTCATCCAACTCGCAATGGGTTGTGGGCAATATTAGTCATTAGAATGTGCGTCGATCTGTACTTCGAATTCTGACTGGAAATAGTAGACCATCCAGGTATCTTTGGAATACTCTTTTCTACATACTATGATTTGGGACATATTAATTCTATTTTTGAATACTATTTAGTATGGATAGTATGGGAATTCGGATGCAGCAATAGTAAATTTCCACACATTGTCAGCTAATCAGATGCATGTGTCCATGGATCACTTGTTGACGTTTTCACCCCAGAATTAGGCACGTAGTGACCTTCCAGGTCTGGAGCAGGCGCCAGCTTGTCCAGAACAACATACTGTCACTCTCCCTAGGATGCCCGTTGTACACCTTCAATACTGATCTGTAACACAGAGTACCACGCACATACACAGATACACAGTTCCTCCAAGGCTGAAGTTCTGACCAGAGAGTTTCCCAAAACATACTGATAACATGTGCTTTCTCTCAGTAAGAGGTACAGACAGTATTCACCATAATTCTTTAGTGTTTCAGTAACAGGAAATAGAAAATGAATAAAATATAATATAAAATGAAAGACAAATCCATACTTCATCTCTGGAAGCACTGTTACTGCACTCCTGTTAGGGGTGTGTGATACCTCCAAAATCCAAACACACGACAACATGTTCTGCTATCAAGTGTTTAGCGACACATCACACATCCCTAGGCCAGACCCTCAGTCACTCCTCAGAGACCAAATACACACTTTAGAAAACATATGAAGAAACAAACAATCAGTGATTCTATTGATTAACTAATATCATAACTGGAAAAAATCATTCTAATAATATAGGAGGATAAATATTGATTAATGCTTTGATTATTAATTTAATTAGGATGTATATAGGTACATTGAAGTGGCAGTGGATTTCAGAATCTGCAACCTTCACTATGACACTATGAATGTGTTTTGTAACGCACGTTGGAATAGAAAAAAAAGGTTCTGTGTGACTGATTATTGCAAAGCTATATTAGAACATTTTATTAAATAGCTTATCACAGTGCTGTCTACATGTAGTTGGCAATGCATCACATAGGCTACTGAGGTGCGGTGTAGCACAAGGACAATAAATCCCAGTTCACATTGTTGCCTGTTCATTTCAAAGAGGAAAATGAAGAGAAACATACCTCAGATTTAGGGTATTACTATTTTTAGATACAAACAAAAGAACAAAGAAACAGATATGTCAAAAGTTTTTTTTTCCATTTCAACTTTTCCACACAAATAAATAAATAAAAAGCAACAACAAACCAGAACTGTTTTTTTCCTGCTTATAAAAATATGTTTAAAACAGATGATCAAAAATGATGAATTAAAGAGATAGTTCAGCTAAAAATGGAAATGCTGTCATTAATTACTCACCCTCATGTCGTTCCAAACCCGTAAGACTTTTGTTCATCTTCGAAACACAAATTAAGATATTTTTGATGAAATCTGAGAGCTATCTGTCCCTCAAGATTCAAGATTCAAGATTCAAGAGTTTTATTTGTCACATACACAGTTATATACAGAATATACAACCGGCAGTGAAATGTAAACAGGTCCGCTCCATGGACAGTGCAAATTCACAGTTAAAAACACGAGGAAATTATAATAGAAATAGAATAAAAAAAGTACTATATATATATATATATATATCTGTAGAATTATAAATAATCAAGTCAAGTAGAAGAAAAAGTTAAAAAAAGAATAAAGAAGTGGAATAAAATAAGTGAAGTAAACTGTGCAGTGAGTAAACTGTAGACTTATAAATATGTGGTTAACAAATGTATAAAGAGTATAATGTGCAAACAGGTTTATAACAGGTTGTTACACAGTAACAACGAGAACAGAAAGTGCAGTGCAATGTCAGTGTATCGATGTTTATCCAGAAGTGAAGTCACATGATGTTAAGTGAGTTCAGGAGTCTGATGGCCTGGGGGAAGAAGCTCCTCCTGAGTCTCTCAGTTTTGGCCATCAGGCTTCGGAAGCGCTTACCAGATGGCAGCAGCGTGAAATGAGGGTTTGCAGGGTGATTAGAGTCCTTGATGATCTTAGTAGCTCTACCTTTGCAGCGTTTGGTGTAGACGTCCTGCAGAGACGGGAGAGCTGACCCTGAGATACGCTCGGATAAGTGCACGACTCTTTGCAGGGCTTTGCGGTCATGACTGGTGCTGTTCCCATACCACGCTGTGATGCACTGAGTTAATACACTTTCTATCGCCCATAAATAGAAAGTTTTCAGGATAGCTGGTGAAACCCTGAATTTCCTCAGCTGGCGCAGGTGGTCTTTGCCTGGCTTTTTTCACCTGTGACTGAATGTGAGCAGTCCAGGTCAGGTCCTTGGAGATGTTTACACCCAGGTACTTGAAGCTGCTCACTCTCTCTCTACTGGTGACCCGCTGATCATGAGGGGGGAGTATGTCCGTTGCTGTCTCTTCCTGAAGTCCACAATCATTCCTTTGGTCTTGCCAACATTCAGAGAGAGACAGTTGTCCTGGCACCATGATGTTAGATGCTCCACCTCGTCCAAGTATGCCGTCTCGTTGTTGGAAATGAGGCCCAGGACAACAGTATCATCAGCAAATTTGATGATAGAGGTGGAGCTGTGTGTGGACAAACAGTCGTGCGTGTAGAGAGAGTAGAGCAGGGGACTCAGGACACAGCCCTGTGGAGCTCCCACACTCAGGGTGATTGAGGAGGAGGTGGACTGGCCTATTCTCACCACCTGAGGCCTGACAGTGAGGAAGTCCTCAATCCAGCGGCAGAGAGAAGGATTCAGGAGTTTGGAGGTTAGCTTGATGGGAACTATGGTGTTAAAGGCTGAGCTATAGTCAATAAATAGCAGCCTTACGTAGTTCCCACTTTTGCTGTCGATGTGAGTGAGGGAGGAGTGGAGGACATGAGAGATGGCATCTTCAGTCGATCTACTGGGACGATAGGCAAACTAAAGAGGGTCCAAAGTGTCAGGAATGAAGGCGCAAATGGTGTTTTTAATGAGTCTCTCAAAGACCTTCATGACTATAGATGTGAGAGCCACTGGACAGTAGTCATTTAGGCAAGAGGGTTTACTGTTCTTAGGGACAGGGATGATGGTGGATTTTTGAAGGAGGTGGGGACCACGGATGTAGCGAGGGATTCATTAAAGATAGATGTAAACAACCCAGCGAGCTGATCAGCACAGGACCGCAGAACATGACCTGAAATACCATCCGGCCCAGCAGCTTTCCTGACGTCCACATGCTTGAGTGCCCTTCGAACTTCATCCTCCGAGACAGAGATCACGTGGTTGTTGCTGCTCTGAGTAATTCCCTCTGACGCGCCACTTGGCGGAGTCGCGTTGCCGCGGTTACAGTCAAAGTGAGCGTAGAAAGAGTTTAACTCATTCACAAGCGACGGATCAGCGCTCACCTCTGCAGAGGATTTAGATCCAAAAGAGCAGATGGACCTCAGACCCTGCCACATGCGCCGGGAGTCGTTGAGTTGGAAATTAGACTCCACTTGGTCTTTATAACGGAGTTTTGCGGCTTTAACTGCCCACCGCAGAGCATAGCAGGATGATCTGTATTCAGTCATATTCCCGTTAGGAGACCGGCGTTGTGAGCGGCAGTGCGTGTGTTCACTGCAGCGCGGATTGAATTGTCGACCCACGGTTTCTGATTTGAGAAGGACGTTATTGTTATTGTTTGTGTGGCTTGCTCTGTAAGCGTGTTGATGAAGCAAAGCACCACATCTGTGAACTCGCTGACGTCAGCTGAACTCGCTCGGAACATGTCCCAATCCACATCATCCAGAGCTGCCTGTAGCGCGGTCTCTGAATGGGGCGACCAGCGTTTAACTTCCTGCCTCACTGGGGGTTCCTGAACGAGCCTTTGTTTGTATTCAGGTGTGAGGAAAATGGTGGCAT
Organism: Paracanthobrama guichenoti; assembly: GCA_018749465.1. NCBI lineage: Eukaryota > Metazoa > Chordata > Actinopteri > Cypriniformes > Gobionidae > Paracanthobrama > Paracanthobrama guichenoti. The sequence goes on from CM031949.1 coordinate 29,452,729, forward strand.
GATTCGATTTGCCGAAAGCTGGAAGTGACCGCGCTTTATAGGCGTTCTTAAACGGAGAGTAGCAATGATCCAGCGTGTTTGCTCCTCGTGTAGGACAGGAGACGTGCTGGTGAAAGTTTGGCAAGACTTTCTTTAGGTTTGCTTTGTTGAAATCGCCCACGACGATGAACGCCGCATCGGGGTGTTTCTTTATGAAGCCGCTGGTAACATCATGAAGGCCAGATAAAGCCAGCCCTGTGTCTGCTTGCGGTGGAATGTAAACGGCGGTCGCGATGACAGAGGAAAACTCCCTCGGCAGGTAGAATGGGCGGCAGATGATTGTTAAATGTTCCAGATGAGGCGAGCAGGACCGCGAAAGAATGGTGATGTTCCTGGGGTCGCACCATTTCTTGTTGATCATGAAGCATACTCCACCGCCTTTGGATTTACCGGCCTCGGCTGTTCTGTCCATCCGAAAAACAGAGAAGTTCTCCGACGGCGTCACAGCTGTGTCCGGGACCGCGGGTGTGAGCCATGTTTCGGACAAACAAAAGATGTTACAGTCTCTCATGTCCCGTTGAAAACTTATCCTGGCTCTAAGATCGTCCATCTTATTCTCCAAGGATTGAACATTTGCAAGCAGAATGCTCGGGAGGGGAGGGCTGAATGCCCTTTTCCTCAGTCTGTTACGGATACCAGCGCGTTTCCCACGGTGTTTCTTGATTCTTCGCTGTCGGCTCTGTCCGTTGTTCAACTCGGCGTTGCAAAGAATCTCAGATGGCCACAGAGGATCGGCGAAAGTGTCCTGAAACAGTCCAGTGTAGAGGTAACCAATGTCCAAAAGAGTTTTGCTGTCATAGCAGATCAATGCAGTTGATAAGTTTGTAAAAATTGAGAGTAAAAGAAAGTAAAATAGTAAATAAAAGCACAGTCTTCGCGGAGCGACCTGAACGGCGACCAAACACGTCGGCGCCATTTTGTTTGCATCCTGTTTGTTTGTTGTCCCTCCATTGGCAGCTACGCAACTACCTCTTTAATGCTTCAAAATGTTCATAAAGTAATCGTAAACCTAATCCATACGAATTGAGCGGTTTAGTCCAAATATTTCTGAAGAGACTTTATAGCTTTATATGATGAACAGATTTAATTTAGGCTTTTATTCACATTTAAACATTGATCAGCGAACATGAACAGAAGCTCAAACAAACTTCTTCTTGACACACAAGAAGCCCTTATTGATTCTAGCAGAAGCTCAAACGTGCTGTTTAACACACGAGGATGAACATCATTGGTGAGGGTTAGGTCAAGTCAAGCGAACATGCTTGAGCCTCTGTGAGTTGATGAATGTTTTTAAATCTGTTCATCATATAAAACGATCGTGTCTCTTCAGAAAAATTGTACTAAACTGCTCAATTCATATGGATATAGATCTCTTTATGAACTTTTTGAAGCGTCAAAGAGGTAGTTGCATAGCTGCCAATGGAGGAACAGAAGGCTCTCAGATTTCATCAAAAAAATCTTCATTTGTGTTCCGAAGATGAACAAAAGTCTTATGGGTTTGGAGCGGCATGAGGATGAGTAATTAATGACAGAATTTTCATTTTAGGGTGAACTATCCCTTTAATGTTTTTCAAAGTCTCTTGTGGTCACAGAGGCTGAATTTATTTGTTCAAAAATACAGTAAAAACTGTAATATTATGGAAATTTGAATACAATTTAAAATGACTTTTAATGTAATTTTAAAATGTCATTTATTCCTTTGATGGCAAAATTGAATTTTCAGCATCATTACTCCAGTCTTCAGTGTCACATGATCCTTCAGAAATAATTCTTGTTGTTGGTTTAAATAGCACAACTTGTTGGTTTGGTGCTCAGGAAACATTTCTTATTATTATCAATCCAAACAGTTGTGCTACTTAATATTTTTGTAAAAGTAAAAATGTCTTTCCAGTCATCTGTTAATAATACTGTCACAGATTCAACGGTTTCAACCATGCCATCAGTACCAGATCCTACAACTCCACCCACTCGTTCACTCTTACCAGAATACTAACCTGCAACACCTGTCACCACTCATTAAGGACTCCTGTCTGTGTGTGTGTGTGTGTGTGTGTGTGTGTGTGTGTGTGTGTGTGTGTGTGTGTGTGTGTGTGTGTGTGTGTGTGTGTGTGTGTGTGTGTGTGTGTGGATGTTTTTGTGACATATCAGGACAGAAATGTATATGATGACGTGGGTATGACATAGGTATTACAAGGAGAGGGTGACTTATGAGGACATTACCCATGTCCCCATTTTTCAAAAGGCTTATAAATCATACAGAATGAGTTTTTTTGGGAGAAAGTAAAAATGTGCAGTTTCCTGTGATGGGTAGGTTTAGGGGTAGGGGCAGTGTAGGGTGTAAAAACCATTACACCTATGGAATGTCCCCACAATTCACAAAAACAAACGTGTGTGTGTGTGTGTGTGTGTGTGTGTGTGTGTGTGTGTGTGTGTAGTGAACGACGTGTGGACTTGCGTGTGGACTTACCTGACTTCCTCTTCATCTGTGCCTACCTGCCTTCATCACGCCATCTTCTCTTCCAGTCATCGAGCATCTGCAATGCCAAGAACTATATTCAGTTAAGTCTGCTATATTACCAGCCTGCTACTGTTCAATAAACACCCGTTACATGCATTCCTGTTGTCTGTCCCTCTGTTACAAAATACACACTATACATGATATGTAATACTTGGAAAAATTCTAAGAATATAATAACTCACAGCAGCTGAATACAGAACATGAACATCAGATTATAATTAGAAATATAATTTGTTTTTGTTTTTTTACTTGCAATCCATTTCTTCCAAATATTGGGACCCTCAGGATGCTTTGGTATAATTCAAACATTCCTAGCCTCACTGACGCAAGAGGGACTTGCAGTCACCTAGGGCTAAAAGAAGTAAACAGGGGTCGAGGTCTTGGGCTAAGAGCTCAGTACAAGTTGAGCAATGAGACAGGACTGGAGAAGTGATTTATGACAGTTGTCCAGAGGGCAGGGAGAAAAGGCAGAGGACAGACAAAGCAGGTGAGGGGGAAGGGCCAGACAGGAAGGGCACAGTGCTGTGGCATTTCATAGTGGGCAGAGACAGAAGGGCAGTGAGGCATGAGGCCGCAGCAGTCCCACTCTGCCTCCTACATCTCTCACTCATACACTCTTTCATCAACTCTCCTGTCACCTCTTCTCTTCAGTCATTAGTGCCCCACACTGAGAAAAGTGCTGACGGCTCCTACAGTTCTGGAAGAAACTCAAACATATGATCAACTGAACTTTCTGCAACAAGCTGAGCTGTATCCCACAACAGAAACCACTGCATCAAACAGCCACTAATAACTGGACCACATAGATACAAAGTGAACAATAAAAATCATAAATCACATTACAAAAATTAGAAGAAAATTAATATATTTTGGAGGGAAAAAAAGTACATTTTGACTTCATGGTGACTTTGTCCACAAAAATGTATTTCTTTAAAGTAATAAAATGTAGTTATGAGAAAGTTATATGCATTTATACAAAAAAAAAAAAAAAAAGCAAGAAGAATGTGGTGTGCACTAAAACATTCTTCAGTATACGGGCTGGAATAGCGCCTTCGCCTTAACAAGGGGGTCGTCAGAATCTGACAGTGTTTCCATGGTGATGAGGAGAATGGATTTTCAGTTCTTCCAGTGGAAATTCTCTCTGCAAAGCACAGTTTCTCTTACAAAAAGCGAAAGCGTGGCGGAGAGACATAAATAGAGATTGACAGAGATATAAGACAATGTGATTACGTCAGTTGCAAATGCCTAGTGTGTGTGTGTGTGTGTGTGTGTGTGTGTAGTCCATTAGAATTTATGTGAGTCCATTAGAATTCAAGCATGTGCTCTTAGTCAATTTCAATCATTGGATAAATAATGGTCTGAGAACAAAATGGAAAGATTGTTCCACTAATGTGCCACTGACAAAAAGACTCCTGCATGGGTGCGGTTTCAAGGGTCATGTTGTTGCCATGGCATCAGGACATTGTAGCTTAAGGCAAACAAAACAACAATATAAGGGTGTGTTCACACTTCTCGTTCGGTTTGCTTGGTTCAGACCAAAAAAAAAGAAAAAAAAGAAGTCCTGCCCTGCTTAGGCTTCAGCATTTTTAATACCGAGCCTAAAGGCATAGGGATACATTCATGACCTGATTGATTGGCTTTTATGACGTCTTGCCTATTTCTTTTGAGTTCGTTTGGAGACCCATCATTTCAGCTGCCTTGGTCCACTTGTTTGGTGCACACCAGGGTTCGAATCGCAGCGTCCAACAAAGAAAATCGCAGAAGAGTTCATTGTAATCAAATCGAACATGCCAAATGTGGACACATCATAAGAGCATACAAATATATCTCTTATACATTAAAAATTGGAACAAAATTAAGAAATAGTTCACCCAAAACTGAAAATTCTGTCATTCCAAACTTGTTTGACTTACTTATGGAACACAACACAAGAGAAGATATTTTGAAGAATGCTGCTCATTTTTGGGTGAACTATCCCTTTAACTAATGGGCGAGACCAGGGAGTGTTGTAACATTAATGCTGCATTCACATGCTATCAGAAATTTCCTACTTCCCATTATGAAGTTGTGATTACAAGCTCATTGAATTAAAATTTTGTTCATGTCCAATTTTTTTTTTAAGTAGGAAACTAGAATCTAGAAACTAACCAAACTGAAATTAGTTGCAGGGATAAAATCACCATCACACATGACCACTGTCCATGAGGTGACAGTACAGGTTGTAAATCTCAGTGTAAAACAAAAGGACATTTTTAGGTAACCAAGTGGGTGGTTAATAAATTTTTAAAAAAAAATCTGGTTTATACATTTATTTTGATAATGATAAATGACTTTAAATTACAGAACTGGGATCATCTGCAGGTTCTCACATAGGCTTTTCATTTTCAAGTCAATTTAATTACCACAATAATTTCATGTTGTTGTTTTTTTTTTGGTTTTGTTTTTCACCACCCACCCTGCTGTTGGTGCGCAAGGTTTTTAAAAACACCACACTTTGTACTTAATATTAATTTACAGATTTGAATGATAAGAGGTGGTTTCTAGCAGATATATGAGAACATTATGTCAAAGTTAGAGACATGGTGCAAAACAAGAATCACAAACACAACACTCGATCTCGCCTAGCCTACTTCAAGAGACCATTTGAGAGCAAATTCCAAAGTATCTTCTGCACATACCTATCAGTTAGAGTTGTGTCAATGCTATCTGGGACAACTTTATAAAAAGAGAGAGAAGTAGAAACACAGTTTTCCACTCATATATTTTAGCTAACACATTTATTTAAAATCTAGTCCACTTTTCAGGCACGTCAGACAACTTCCTTTTTCCATTATGCAAGGCCAAGCTATTTAAATTTATGTAATTAAATTTACCTGCTTCAAGAGCTTCCTTTGTTTGAAACTTAACGCTGAGCAATGACGTTTGTGTGTGCGTTTAACTGCGACTAATTTAGCATCCTCCCTTTGTTTATTTTAGCTGTTTACAGCATTAGGCCTGGTTCTGAATGAATGCCAATGCCAGGCACGGGAAGGAGGGGGTATATTTCTGCTGCACAAGCCACTTCTGCATTGGCTTATCAAGGTCAGCCAATAAGCCGAGAGCCAGAGCCTGTGGAGGAAGAAACCTGAACCAGCACAGCGTCACAGCACGGCCCACACAAATCATGGCAATCCGACTTGGTCCGTAACTACAGGAGATAGGAGACACTGCCCTGTTTCAAAACTTTTGAGTAGTTTTGAAGGAGGGTCTTTCTGGCTGAGTTAAACTTCTTAAGAGTGTTGTTAACTTTATCTAGATACATATTAGAAACAAACATTTCCAAAAATAAACAAATGCTTTAAAATTTGCGGTTTTAGTATGAGTGAGTTTTGACCTCATCCCTGCACCATACCAGACACAACTACGAGACAAAATCAATCACTCAATCAATCAATCAATCCAAACAAAAAAAAAAAAAACATCCTGGGTGGAGTCTCTCTGTATGAGTGGATAAGTTCATAATCAAATTCATAATACACCATTTTAACATTATTGTAAATACATACTGAGTGAGTGACACAATCTTTGTCATAGAATACACTTGTTTATTCACAACAAGTTGACATTTTTTCTTGTTTCTTTTAATTTCTTTTCATGATCTAAGGTGAATTATTCATTGTTACTTTCAGTATGGCTTTAAAGTTTACGCAAAATATATTCAAACTCACTTTAGACACTTGTAGCATTAAAGGTGTCATGAACAGTTTTATATATATATATATATATATATATATATATATATATATATATATATATATATACACTGTTGTCTGAGGTCAACTTATGACGTTTGCATGGTTTTTACCTTCAAAAACATCATAATGAATAAGTAATAGGCTATTTTCTACCCTGGTTTTGAGCCTCTCCCATGGAACGCTCGGTTTTGATAGGTGTGCCGCACTGAAGACTTGGAAGTAAACGCCCACTGCTATGATTGGATAAGATTTGCATATTTAATGAGCTTCGGCTCCCCCGCGAGTACATGTGAGGAATTGTTTTGAAAGCGTGTGGGAAAAAAGCAACCGGAATGATTCGCCCACATTAGCAAAATGTCTTTATCAAACAAACACAATGATTTCTCTCTCATCCACCCGCGATTGATTGGAATGTTATTTTTTTTATTACTTGGCCCGCCGATCGGTGGATACAAGCACGAATCATGCATCACACACACACACACACACACACACGCACACACATACCAAGTACGTTGCAGCCAGCATGATCAAAATTTTTGTGATTGTATTTTTCCTTCAAATATCAAGTCAAGAGAGTGAACAACGCACATCAAGAAAGGAATGTTATTTCACTATTTAAGATAGCCCGTCGGCAGGCCAGTGATACGTTTTGGTAGCCTGTCTGGAAAACACATAGCCCCGGGACGTTGGGCTTTGCGAGCCCTGGCCCATACATGTCCGAGTCTGATCACGAATCGCAATGAACCAACAACACCACAAATAAAGGATTCTTCAGCCTTTGACAGCGTGCTAAGGTATGTTCTGTTAGACACGTACACATAATCAATAGATCTATATCAAACGATCTGTAACAATGCAATACTATCACACATAAAAAACGTTTTTTACTCACATTAGTGTGTTGCTTCATTCATTCATGTAATCTCATCCTGTCTGCAAATCCAGTCTCTAGTTTACAAACAAATCCGTGATCAGAAATGATGAAGGAACAAGCGCAATGTCTTCCCTATGTGAGCTGGATCTTCATTAAAAATAAAGTTAATCCATGCATTCATAATACTGGAATCCAAATGACGCTTATGCGGTATGTTTATTGCTTAGAAGTTGGAACCGGTTTAGATCTATGTAGGCCTGTGTCATGTCAGTGGCACGAGTCAGTGGGCATGGCTACAGAATCAGGCTTTGTTCATCTTATGTTGAGGCGGTGTTTCACCACACTCTGACGTCACAGCCTGGCATATTCTGAGATCGATCGTTTGCTGGGCCTGGTGTCAATATAAGCTTTTCTTTGACTAACAAGGACGTTTTCAGCTCCGAAACTTACAGGATATTCTTATATTACCATTTATATATCAAAAGCTGAAGGGAAAGTTGATTTCTCAATTCATGACCCCTTTAAATAAAGCACATAAACAGTACCTGAGATTATAATTAGCCACTTTTCCACTTTCGGTGCCAGTGTGTGCCAGGGCTAACTATGTGCCGGACGGGGCTAATAGCCTAGGACCTTGAGCCGGGAGGCCAAAATCAAGCTGTCTTTCCACTATCGGGCCAGTAGCTACTAAAACGCATGTTAAGGGTGGGTTTTAGCACTACTAAAACCCACCCTTAACACTCCTCCATAGAATGACGTCAAACAACCCCACCATTTCACCAGCTGACTGAAAACTAGCTAGATCGCAAAATGAGCATGACAGAAGCAAACTTTTGGTCTTTACTTAAAGACTTAAGATTCCAGCATCGATATTTAATGTTTTACAATAAAAAATGAATCTTCCAAGCTTTATAATGGAAGTGAATAGATTTTGAAGCCCAAAAAAGAGCATAAAAGTAATCCATACGGCCACTGGGGATTAATAAAGGCCTTCTGAAGTGAAGCGATGCGTTTTTGTATGAAAAATAATCCATATTCATAACTTTATAAACCATAAACACTGGTTTCCGGTAACGTCTGTACACGAGTCAAGTTCAGGTCGAAGAGTAACCTGTGACCCGAGTCCCGACGTATGATGTAGGATGTAAGAGTAGTTTATAAAGTTATAGCTATGGATATTTTTTCATACAAAAACACATCACTTAGCCTCTTACTTTTATGATGGATAGATGCGCTTTTTTGGGCTTCAAAATCTCTGGTATTCACTTCCATTATAAAGCTTGGAAGAGGTGTTTTTTTTTGTGTTTTTTTTACATAACTCCGATTGTGTGTGGCTGAAAGAAGAAAGTCATATACACCTAGGATGGCTTGAATGTGAGTAAATTATGGGACAATTTTAATTTTTGAGTATTTTATGACATGCATTAGTCTGGTATCAACAAAGGCACAGGGAAGAGACAGATGAAATATTTTTCATAATGTGTGCATTCCATTTTTATCATAAAAGGGTTAGCCTCATACGGTGATCAAAATCCCCATCGGATTGCAATCGGAAATTATTTCAAACATTCGCTACCGCCTGAAAGTAAGTTTTTGAGCTGAATATTGTTTTAAATGTCTTAAATGTTGAGGTTAGCCGGTAGCCTGGTATGATAACATGAGAAATGAGCAGCTGTGTTGACCCTCTTCAGCTTGCAGATGCAAAGTTTAAGCGGACCAAATGATTGAAGTCATGCATATGTCACTAGAAGGTCTGCCGTTTTCACTGGAAGGTCCATTTTGATTAAAGAATGAAACGTACAGTGTGCACAGATTAATTGTTTACAATAATATAATAATAATAATAACAACAACAATAATAATAATAATAATAATAACAACAACATGCATTTAGAAATTGGATAGGGTGAATTTTCACTTGATCCCCAGTTTATTGAGGGCTTGCAAGATGTTTTACTAAGACGCTAGGCTTACAAACATAACCTTAAGTAGGAAGAACATTGCATTTCAACCAACAGCTTGTAATTTTGTGCATAAAATAAAAAATAGAAAATCAGTGGAGGTTGATATGCATATCAGACTGGATTAATTTGTAATCAGCAATTCTTGAGTAGTTTTATAAACTATCCTATGCATTTAGGTAGACAAACCCAAACCTGTTACATAATTGAATAATTTCATAACATCTCTGTGGCCTTTTCTGAAATGCCACTTTAAAGCATGCACTCTCAAATGTTTGCCTGTGTGGTTGGATCGATAAGGCTGATTAAAGCACAAGCCACATCAATGCACACATGAGACCTATCAATAATCTCACTTCAACCAGTCAGGCAGAACTACTACAGAAAAAAAGAGAGAAAAAAACACTTCGCTTAAGGGAGCTAGAATGAAATGATATGGGGCCCTAATCCATCACAGCCCACTCTTGATTTGACCTAGCCAGAATGTTATCAAATTACATTTTTTTAAGTAAGTGATAGACCTAAATCCCAGGCTGAAACAAAAACTAAATAAAGAGTGCTAGAAGTGCATAAAGTCATTGAAGTATCTGTTGTTGTTTTTTTATTTATTGGTGTTTTGTATTTTTGATATTGATTATTAAAATGTATTAAAAATTAAAAATGTATTATTTAAATGTATGCTCATTTAATGTCATTCCTCTATTTTTATATTACCTTTGTAATCATCAAACAAGCAACTAAACTTTTAAAAGTAATCTAGCAAAACGTCTATCTGAATAGCCATAATTAATAAATATTAAGTCAGTTATCATAAGTTATATAAAATGTCTAGATATTAAGTTTATTCAGTAAAGTGCCATAGAATCCGACTAAAAAAGGGGGTTGGAATGAAAAATCAGTTTGTGCCAAGAACTGCTGTTCAGCTGACTTCACATGTAAAATGGAACTTAAGATTTTAGACGGGTGAAACAAGCTGGATCCTTGAGAAACTCTCTAGTAGTGAGATTAGAGGGGACAGATCCATAAATATTTGTCACCCACCTCTATTCTTTGTACTTACTCATATTTAAGTTTAAGACAAAATCTGGCAGCAGCACTGGCCCAAGTGAGCTCACACTCAGCAAATATACAGCAACAGACTCCTTGGCAGTCTATTCAAGGACATCCCATTAACAAACTCAAGGGTTTGACTGACAAGTTGTTGATCCAATCGCAAACGTCCCCAGGAGTCTCTGGCGGTTTTCCCCACAGTCTCTGAGTCACTTGCACATTTCACAAACATGGCCTCTCAGCCAGCATCAGTCAGGAACTATTTAGTGGCGCTCTGAAAAATCTCATTGGTTTGTCCCCTAATGGCCAGGAGTGGAAAGGGTAACCTAATGCAGGCTGACAGTCCTCTTCTCACCGTCCACACTTTTTCCTCCTTTTTCTTCCTTTCCTAGTCTAAGGTGCTTTACACTAGAGCTTTTGGTGTGGTTTGTAGTCAATTTGAAGAGTGTTTGGTTCATTCAGGTAGTGATACTAACAGCGCACGAAACAAACTCTCTTCGAATTGACTACAAACCACACCTAAAGCTTTAGTGTAAAGAACCTTAGATGCAAACTGGTTCAGAGCCAAATAATACAATGGCTGCATCTTAATTTTGCAATAGTATGCAGATTTAGGAGTAGTGTCTCCCAAATCACAATGCATTGAATATAATATGCAAAAGGTTCCTGCATACTACACTATTTCTGGTGGGTTTCACCTGTGCATGCTGTATGGATTAATATCACCAATAAAATATATTTTTTCCAAGTAAAATGGTGAGGAATATAAGACACAAGCTGTAGTACATAAAAATGTATTAATCTTAAATTCTATGAGTTTATGAAGTCAAAAGAACGATGCATTTCAAGCCAAATGTAGCTTTATGTAAATGTTAACGCATGCATACAAAAGCAAACAGTACACTAGGTTCTGTGCTATCAAGAAGTCATTTTATGATGCTGTATGTCCCAATGATGTACTAACAACATAATGAAAAGCACTTCAATTCACGAGCAAAACTACATTAGACCAAAATAGAAGTGTGTGAGAATTGGGATGCAGCCCATAAAAAGAAACCTACGGGCATAAGTAAAAGGGGTGGAATCAAACCCAAAGCAAAGTAATCGAATCAAGTGTGGAAAATGCTAAATTGTTTAGATCAAATTTACAGAGCAAAATAAAGTGTTTTCAATATAACTTCTCACTAAGATACCAAACCCCAAATATGGTGATAATCTTATCCTAAAAGAACACCAGTATGTCTTCAGTTTTGTGCTGACTAGGAGTCATGGACATTTAGTATCTTTACAATCTTACTTCATGATCTACTTTTAAAGAAGTACAGATTCTGTTCATTTTCTTTATTCATCATTCAGGTAAGAGCTGAAAATGACTTGTAAGGCTGAAGAATCAGGGAATTCTAATAAAGTATATATTAAATAATTAAATATTTACTAGATAATCAACAACTTGTTTAAATGATATAAATGTGTATTTGGTGAACATCAACGGTATATTATAAAGTATTATAGCTGTAGCTTTTCTGTTACTAATAATTGAAAGTCAAACAATGCTTTTAAATATACCACCACTTACTTTCTTTACCATCTCTTTCTAATACTCTTAAGATGGTAAACTAATGAAGTCGGACAACGGGACAGAAACAGGCACTGCCATTCTCAGCTCTGTCAAAATAGAAGTCTGGCTTTTGACACTTATTGGCCAAAAATAAAATAAAAAGAAAGTACTGGGCCTGACACTATATACAGTATTGCCATAAGCATTGGGACACCCCTCCAAATCATTGAATTCAGGTGTGCCAATCACTTCCATGGCCACAGGTGTATAAAATCAACCAACTATGCAGACTGCTTCTATAAACATTTGTGAAAGAATGGGTCGCTCTCAGGAGCTCTGTGAATTCAAGCGAGGTGCCGTGATAGGATAAGTCCATTTGTGAAATTTCCTCACTACTAAATATTCCACGGTCAACTGTTAGTGGTGTTATAGCAAAGTGGAAGCAACTGGGAACAACAGCAACTCAGCCACGAAGTGGTAGGCCACGTAAAATCACAGAGCGGGGTCAGCACATGCTGAGGCGCACAGTGCGCAGAAGTCACCAACTTTATGCAGAGTCAGACCTCCAAACTTCGTGTGGCCTTCAGATTAGCTCAAGAACAGTGCGTAGAGAGGAATGAGATTAAGAATGGATTAAGAATTAAAAACGGATTAAGAATGAGATGTCATTAAAGTGCATGCGCATGTAAAGGCAGGCGTCCCAAAACTTTTGGCAATATATCGGCCAATATATCCATCTTGCTGATATATTGGACAACCACTACTGATGTTTCGTAAAGGCTGTGTTTCTAATATAGGAGTCAACAGTAAACCTGGACAGATTATCATAACAAGAGTCTTTTTCTGAGCAAGGTTTTGTAGAATATATTTAGGGCAGGCAAATTAATTATGCAAGTATTTAGCTCATGGTAAAACAAAGACTAAATTATGCACCTTCTTGTACTCCTGAATCTTTTCAACAGTCTTTAAGTATGCTCTAAACCCAAACACTGAGAACAAACATGTGTCTGTGTAAGATACTGAATAAATAGAGAACTCAATCTCAGACTAAAGTTTTCAGACTGCCAAATAAGAGCTGGTGTCTTAAACTGTAAAAGTGCTGAAGGGATAATGTGAGATCAAAGCGCTGGAAACCAGAGCACCATATACAGTAAGAGCTGGATTAAAGGAACAACATGAATTGAGCAGAAGAGCGTTTGGTGTATGTTTGGACAAGACTGCAGCTGTTTAGTGAGACTAAAATGAAACAGACCCTACACTTGAACACGAACTGAGAGAAAGCAGATTGTGATAAACAATCTGAGCACTAGCTGTCTGTTTGCCAGAATACAGGAAGATGAGGATTTTGGATAATGCCAGAATAGTCTAAAATTGTAAAATGTAACCTCAAACATGCCTTTTATTCATATTTATTCTGTCAGTGTTCTAGACCAACAGCAATAGCTTTGTCTTATCTGTTTAATTCAAATGCTCTGAGTAATATCATGAAAGTGTCTTTGTGCTAACCAATAGCAGTGTTTGTTGACTGCAAGCTAAAGCATTCAGATGAAGGGTGCGGATTCTGAAATCCACTGCCACTTCAATATACCTTATATATATATCCTACATTATTAGAATGATTTTTAATGATTTTTTCCAGTTATGATATTAGTTAATCAATAGAATCACTGATTGTTTGTTTCTTCATATGTTTTCTAAAGTGTGTATTTGGTCTCTGAGGAGTGACTGAGGGTCTGGCCTAGGGATGTGTGATGTGTCGCTAAACACTTGATAGCAGAACATGTTGTCGTGTGTTTGGATTTTGGAGGTATCACACACCCCTAACAGGAGTGCAGTAACAGTGCTTCCAGAGATGAAGTATGGATTTGTCTTTCATTTTATATTATATTTTATTCATTTTCTATTTCCTGTTACTGAAACACTAAAGAATTATGGTGAATACTGTCTGTACCTCTTACTGAGAGAAAGCACATGTTATCAGTATGTTTTGGGAAACTCTCTGGTCAGAACTTCAGCCTTGGAGGAACTGTGTATCTGTGTATGTGCGTGGTACTCTGTGTTACAGATCAGTATTGAAGGTGTACAACGGGCATCCTAGGGAGAGTGACAGTATGTTGTTCTGGACAAGCTGGCACCTGCTCCAGACCTGGAAGGTCACTACGTGCCTAATTCTGGGGTGAAAACGTCAACAAGTGATCCATGGACACATGCATCTGATTAGCTGACAATGTGTGGAAATTTACCATGACTGTCTATTTTCTCTTAGCCAATCAGAATCATTCAACTTGCAGTAATGACGTGGCTAGACCTTGAAAACAGTATAGCTTTTGAGAAGTTGTATGTGCGAGAGTCTGGTAGAGAGGGAGCGCAGCCTACAAACTCCTTGTGAGACTTGAAGCTGGCTTCTGCTGATGAAACTGCAAACTATTCTTCAGTCATTTTCTCTTTAATTAACTGCACTCCTGACTCTTGGTCTTCATTCTTCACAACTGGTCTTGGGTCCTAAACTGTTTCACCAAATACACAAACTGTACAAGAGCTACAATGCTTTTACATCTTCAGTTATCTCTAATGGTCGATCAATAATAAACATTTAATTTCACAAACATTACAAACTTTGGCCAGCTGTGAGATCTTCTGAAGTGTGCATTTGTAGCCTTTATTTAAAAAAACAAAAAACAAGAGAGGAATAGGAGAGTTCAGCTGTATTGGACACACAATCATTGACAAACTTTAAATCCTTGATTTCAAACTATGGAGAGCTACATCCAGTTGGCCGGTATGCCATATTCATTGTGTGCTATATGTAAAATTAACGCTACCTTGTCTTTATTTAAAAAATATTATTAGCAGTTCACACAGACTTACCAGATTACTGGAGTGCACTGCTGGTTACAATGTTTACTTCATTTTTGTTCATTTTTATTTGTGAAAAATTACAGAATCAAGAAGTTGCAATCTAAAGTATAAATCTGTTTATTTTCACAGAATTATTTTTAATCAAGTTCAACTTTTTCATATTAATTTTCAAATGCTTTATTTCTAAATTACTAGTAAATATAATGTAAAATATACTAATTTAATTTCAGCATTTTATGCATGCATTTTAATATCTTTAATTGAATAGTGTGATATGCATCAGATTTATATCCGCCATCAGCCACCGTGCTCTCTAAGATATAGCCATCGGCAATCAAAAAAACACAAAACAAAAACAATATTGGTCGACCGACCACTAGTTACCTCTCAGTCATTCACTTAATGGCTGGGCAAGTACTGGCTAAGCAGTCCCACTCGTTCACTGGCCACCATCTGCACCAGACCTGACAAGGTCTCTCAGATCCTCAGGTGCAATAACTACTGTAGCAAGTTACGGGACATGTTGCAGCAAATACTACCCGGCAGCTGCCTGTTTTCATTGTAGTTTCCTTCTTAAATGGTCAAAATACAACAAACATCAACATTTAAGCAGTGAAAAGAACGGTGAAATTCATGTAGTAAAACATTTATATCTAGAGAGTAAACCACCTTGATGTTGTTCGAAAGTATTTTTACATAAAGTGTGATTCTAGTACACATTAATTTTGTACAGACACTAAAATGTACAACGTCAACATACTGATAGCATAAAAAAACTAATATTTTATGCATTAACAACATTACAGACTTTTGTGAGTTATCTTTTGAGGTTCATAAAATAGTGAGCTTTAAACTTTCTGAACTAGAATATTGAAATTTGATCAGATGTGTCACTAAAGATATTTGTAATATTACAAAATATTTCTATATTCAAATAAATGCTGTTCTTTTGAACTTTCTATCCATCAAAGTATTAAAATAGATTTTAAATTACAAGTTATATTACAATATTACAGTAAAACTGTATTTTTGATCAAATAAAAGCAGCCATGTTGAGCATAAGAGACTCAAAAACATTAAAACAGACAGACAGATTTGGGGTTGTAAATATACATATATTAAATACATAGTAAAATTGTCTAAAACTATAATTGATTTAAATGCCATAGAGTTTTAAAAACAAGCTATTCATTTAGAAGGCTGTGTAACTGTGTAACTAGCAGTAAAATTATATGTCGCTTGCTTTTCACTGACCCACCACCGTTCACCAAATGCTATGAAATAATGAGAACGTGTTCGAATTAAACTAATTTTCTCACTCTAATTAAGGCTTTTTAAAAGGACATTAATTTTAGTGCTCTTCCACTGAAAAAGCTGGATACAAGCAAAATTACACTGAAAAGGAAGGCAGATGATGACACTTCAAACGTGAAGCTGAGAGGGAAAAAAAGAAGAACAATCCTGCAATTGCCTTAATCCAGAGACACCTGCCATGAAAAGGGGCCCTTTGAAGTCATTAGCAGAGCTGGACAAGATTTACATTTACATTTGAAACAAAAAAAGGCTGATTCGCTATCAGCCTACTCATATAAAGCTCAGCTGAAAGTGCTAGCCAATACAGAATGATAATGTCTACTTTATCACGCCAAACAAACAATAAAATCCACATGCCGGGGGTGGTTGTGCCATTTACAGACTGATATCTATCATACTCTGGCAATTAACTAACTAAGAGAAATACAAAAGACTGTGTGACGAAAGGTAAAATCTGAAGCTGCTCACAGCTGCTTTATTTATAAAAAATAAATAAAATTACATTTTAAAAAAACTTGGTTGTGGATCTCACCACCGAGCAGCCACAGGATCTGGTGCTGCAGAGCTAAACTGGCCTAATTAGAGCTCACAGGACATCCGCACACTAATCCCCCACACACCCCATTATCCTCTCAGCTTTCATCTGTCCATGTGGATGGCTCCGCCAATCCAATAAGCATGTGTGGGCTATATTATGCACAGTAATGTAATGTACAGTAGTAACATGTAATGTGATCTTAAACAATTTGGTGGGCGTTGAGGAAACAGATTTAAAGCACTATACAGTATGGGTGCAAGTTTGTGTGTGTGCGTGCGTGCGTGCGTGCGTGCGTGCGTGCGTGCGTGCGTGCGTATGCATGCATGTATATATATATATATATATATATATATACACATATACACATATACACATATACATATATACATATACATATATACATATATATACATATATACATACACACACACACACACACACACACACACAGTGAGTAAACTGTAGACTTATAAATATGTGGTTAACAAATGTATAAGAGTATAATGTGCAAACAGGTTTATGACAGGTTGTTACACAGTAACAACGAGAACAGAAAGTGCAGTGCAATGTCAGTGTATCGATGTTTATCCTGGCGTGAAAGTCACGTGATGTTAAGTTCAGGAGTCTGATGGCCTGGGGAAAGAAGCTCCTCCTGAGTCTCTCAGTTTTGGCCATCAGGCTTGGAGCGCTTACCAGATGGTAGCAGCGTGAAGTGAGGGTTTGCAGGGTGATTAGAGTCCTTGATGATCTTGGTAGCTCTACCTTTGCAGCGTTTGGTGTAGGCGTCCTGCAGAGACGGGAGAGCTGACCCTGAGATACGCTCGGATAAGCGCACTACTCTTTGCAGGGCTTTGCGGTCATGACTGGTGCTGTTCCCATACCACGCTGTGATGCACTGAGTTAAAACACTTTCTATCGCCCCTAAATAGAAAGTTTTCAGGATAGCTGGTGAAACCCTGAATTTCCTCAGCTGGCGCAGGTGGTACAGTCTTTGCCTGGCTTTTTTCACCTGTGTCTGAATGTGAGCAGTCCAGGTTAGGTCCTCGGAGATGTTTACTCCCAGGTACTTGAAGCTGCTCACTCTCTCTACTGGTGACCCGCTGATCATGAGGGGGGAGTATGTCCGTTGCTGTCTCTTCCTGAAGTCCACAATCATTTCTTTGGTCTTGCCAACATTCAGAGAGAGACAGTTGTCCTGGCACCATGATGTTAGATGCAATTATCTAATCAACCAATCACATGGCAGTTGCTACAATGCATTTAGGGGTGTGGTCCTGGTCAAGACAACCACCTGAACTCCAAACTGAATGTCAGAATGGGAAAGAAAGGTGATTTAAGCAACTTTGAGCGTGGCATGGTTGTTGGTGTCAGACGGGCCGGTCTGAGTATTTCACAATCTGCTCAGTTACTAGGATTTTCACGCACAACCATTTCTAGGGTTTACAAAGAATGGTGTGAAAAGGGAAAAACATCCAGTATGCGGCAGCCCTGTGGGCGAAAATGCCTTGTTTATGCTAGAGGTCAAAGGAGAATCGGCCAACTGATTCAAGCTGATAGAAGAGCAACTTTGACTGAAATAACCACTCGTTACAACCAAGTTATGCAGCAAAGCATTTGTGAAGCCACAACACGCACAACCTTGAGGCGGATGGACTATAACAGCAGAAGACCCCACAGGGTACCACTCATCTCCACTACAAATAGGAAAAAGAGGCTACAATTTGCACGAGCTCACCAAAATTGGACAGTTGAAGACTGGAAAAATGTTGCCTGGTTTGAGGAGTCTCGATTTCTTTTGAGACATTCAGATGGTAGAGTCAGAATTTGGCGTAAACAGAATGAGAACATGGACCCATCATGCCTTGTTACCACTGTGCAGGCTGGTGGTGGTGGTGTAATGGTGTGGGGGATGTTTTCTTGGCACACTTTAGGCCCCTTAGTGCCAATTGGGCATCGTTTAAATGCCACGGGCTACCTGAGCATTGTTTCTGACCATGTCCATCCCTTTATGACCACCATGTACCCATTCTCTGATGGCTACTTCCAGCAGGATAATGCACCATGTCACAAAGCTCGAATCATTTCAAATTGGTTTCTTGAACATGACAATGAGTTCACTGTACTAAAATGGCCCCCACAGTCACCAGATCTCAACCCAATAGAGTATCTTTGGGATGTGGTGGAACGGGAGCTTCGTGCCCTGAATGTGCATCCCACAAATCTCCATCAACTGCAAGATGCTATCCTATCAATATGGGCCAACATTTCTAAAGAATGCTTTCAGCACCTTGTTGAATCAATGCCACGTAGAATTAAGGCAGTTCTGAAGGCAAAAGGGGGTCAAACACATACACACATATATATATATATATATATACACACACACACACACACACACACACACACACTATATTGCCAAACATTTTGGGACGCCTGCCTTTACATGCACATGAACTTTAATGATATCCCATTCTTGAGCCGTAGGGTTTCATAAGGAGTTGGCCCACCCTTTGCAGCTATTACAGCTTCAACTCTTCTGGGAAGGCTTTCCACAAGGTTTAGGAGTGTGTTTATGGGAATTTTTGACCATTCTTCTAGAACCGCATTTGTGAGGTCAGGCACTGATGTTGGACGAGAAGGCCTGGCTCACAGTCTCCGCTCTAATTCATCCCAAAGGTGTTCTATCAGGTTGAGGTCAGGACTCTGTGCAGGCCAGTCAAGTTCCTCCACACCAAACTTGTTGATCCATGTCTTTATAGACCTTGCTTTGTGCACTGGTGCGCAGTCATGTTGGAACAGGAAGGGGCCATCCCCAAACTGTTCCCACAAAGTTGGGAGCATGAAATTGTCCAAAATGTCTTGGTATGCTGAAGAATTAAGAGTTCCTTTCACTGGACCTAAGGGTCCAAGCCCAACTGCTGAAAGACAACCCCACACCATAATCCCCCCTCCACCAAACTTTACACTTGGCACAATGCAGTCAGGCACTTACCATTCTCCTAGCAACCGCCAAACCCAGACTCCTCCATTGGATTGCCAGACAGAGAAACGTGATTCGTCACTCCATAGAACATGTCTCCACTGCTCTAGAGTCCAGTGGCAGCGTGCTTTACACCACTGCATCCGAAGCTTTGAATTACTTATGGCAATATAGTGCATATTAGCCATTATTGTGTGTATTTATTGTGTAACTATTTATCTGCCAATATTGTATATTAAATTATTTCTGCCTATTTTAAGATACAGGTAATTGTATCTAATCTAAAATGAAATCGACAATGGCAAAGATCCCTGTAAGCGTGTATGTTGTTGCTGTTGTGTGCATAATACAGTAACAAAATGTCACTGTTCTTTTTTTTAACAAAATACTATGGATTTACATTATTAAATCACCCATTTATCAGTTAACAACCACAACATGAAAATAATTATTGCCTTATTACCACTAGTTTTTAGAGGTTGTTCTGACAAGTTGTTTGTATCTGATGGGGGTAAAAAAATATATATATAACTGACAGTCTCACCTAAAAATTTATATGATGATGAATACTCAAGGCCATCTATTTAGCAATTTTAGGATCTTTTTAATCTACTGTACGTAACATTGTGCAGTATTTAACACTATAAACCATGTTATAATAATGACTTGCTTACTCCAATACAACAACAACAAAAAGAAGAGAACATTATGAGATACCTCAATGATATAGCCTTTGTAGCAATTACTACATTCATAACAACATTTGTTATTCTGGGATCTTAAAATGTTCATCTCTCCATATAAACAGCATGAGGGGAAACATAGCTGACATATCCTGCAAGCAGAATTCTGTTTAAATTCAGCGCATCTGTAAATCTCTCTGTCTGTCCAGTTGTATATGCTTGTAATGTTTTATGCATAGTCTCAGCAAAATGTTCTTTGTACCGCTTGTAAAAGTTTGTTACCCATCCAAAACCCCTACAGCTTCAACAAATCTGAAAACCCTGAGTGTACCAGGGTGATGAAGTTATATTTTAGTAGATCTTCCTCTCTCTAATTTTAGATTTTGCTGTCAGGGTGCTGTCAGTCAATTAAAAGAAAAGAAAGTAGTTTTGCTTTGATGTCTTCGTCCTCTCTGATGGTTGTACTTCAGTTTGCCCCTCTCAGCCAAGAATAGACTACTTGAAAATCTATATAATGGCTTTCTAGATTATGCCTTAGTTTAAAACTGCTACTTTAAACTATAATGTAATGACACTATGATGAAATATGTCCCTAAATACATGCAAACTATGAAGAAAAACCTACATTGTCTGCTCTATCTGGCAGTAGAAAGCACAAGATGATGACTTTGATGTTCTCTCTCTATAAATAATGCAGATTATGGAAATATTGTGTTATCACAAACATGAGCAATGAACGATAAAATGCTGATAACTGCAATAGTTTGTCCTTTGGCTGATTTAATGTTTAATCTAACACATTTGGCAGAGTATGCAATTGCTGAGAATAGTAATCTATAGAAGTAATCAATATATTATCAGCATCGTTCGAGGAGCCGTCATATGTCATAATAGGGAAGAAAAGACTATGGCATCTTCTGTTTCATGCCGACTTTAAAATGGAAAACTTCTAAAATTGTAGTAACATTTAACACACAGTATTTTATTATCAAATAAATGCAGCCTTGGTGAAGATGAGAGACTTCTTTAAACCGACCTCAAACTTTTGAGTATACACACACATACACACACTGATATGGGACACCAAATATAAACTTTGTACTTAGATGCAGTATTCAGAGTAAAACTAAAAAATATGAAAAAATACAAATGCAACAAACAATGATTTAACTCAGTCCTCTCAATACCATATACCAACAGCAGTGGATGTTTCTCCAAACATTTAAGATATGTAGTCTAATAATATATCTATAATGGTTCTTTATTATGGTTCCATGAAGAAACTATTATATCCATGGAACCTTTCCATTCCACACACAAGTGGGAAAACACTCTTTATAGTGGGAAAAAAATGTATTCTTTTAAAACAGTCTGGTCCTCTTCGGTCAAAAATGGCAGAAACATTTTACGTTTTGAAATTTAAAATTTTGTTTGCTTCATCGGAATGGGATGACACTTTCCGCTTTAGCTATGTGAACACACAAAAAAATCATGGAGATGTTTCAGTTATGTTAAAGGGTCGGAAAAAAATAGTCACACTTGTCTCCTTCGCGGTCAGAAATGACCAACATAGGAAATGAATGGGAAATACGCAAAAATACAAAAACTCAGGGAATCTTTTGGTGATACAAACCACAAATCAGCCATGATCCAGAAAAAAAAAAATGCACAGCAATGTAGGGGTGACGCTCTAAAATATCAAGAGTGTAAAACAGACAAAACTATTTTACAGACAACCCCCCCGACACACACACACACACACACACACACACACACACACACATATATATATGAACTAGTGTGACTATAACACAGAGCACATTTTTGTAAATGTGTGAAACAAAATCCATAATTCAGCCGCAAAGCTGTAAAAAAAACAAACAAAAAAAAACACACACAGCAAGGAAGAGGTTACACTCTAAAACATCAGGAGTTCAAAAACTATTCCAAAACAGACACAAACACTCAAACACACACTCATGTAAACACACTCAGAGACACACACACAAACCACAATATTATACACATACAAATTAACTGGTGTGGCTATATCAGTGTGGTAAAATTGAGCCAAAAGTCTCAAATAAGAGGTTAAAATCAGATCTATTATGCTGTGATGAAACATACCTGTTAATTTGTATTACATTTTTATTGAATTTTGATGTTATATGTTCAAAATGTTCTCCTCTCTGCTCAGGTGTGAATGTAGTAAAATTAATGCAAAACCTGACACTTCAAATCAACATAATAAATGTAAAACAAATCTAAACCTTGATAAAAAGTAGTCTGTGAGAATGTCTAAGTATACAAACCCGATTCCAAAAAAGTTGGGACAATTGGTACAAATTGTGAATAAGAATGCAATGATGTGGAAGTTTCAAATTTCAATATTGTATTCAGAATACAACATAGATGACATATCAAATGTTTAAACTGAGAAAATGTATCATTTTAAGGGGAAAATAAGTTGATTTTAAATTTCAACACATCTCAAAAAAGTTGGGACAAGGCCATGTTTCCCACTGTGTGGCATCCCCTCTTCTTTTTATAACAGTCTGCAAACGTCTGGGGACTGAGGAGACAAGTTGCTCAAGTTTAGGAATAGGAATGTTGTCCCATTCTTGTCTAATACAGGCTTCTAGTTGCTCAACTGTCTTAGGTCTTCTTTGTCGCATCTTCCTCTTTATGATGTGCCAAATGTTTTCTATGGGTGAAAGATCTGGACTGCAGGCTGGCCATTTCAGTACCTGGATCCTTCTTCTACGCAGCCATGATGTTGTAATTGATGCAGTATGTGGTCTGGCATTGTCATGTTGGAAAATGCAAGGTCTTCCCTGAAAGAGACGACGTCTGGATGGGAGCATATGTTGTTCTAGAACTTGGATATACCTTTCAGCATTGATGGTGCCTTTCCAGATGTGTAAGCTGCCCATGCCACACGCACTCATGAAACCCCATGCCATCAGAGATGCAGGCTTCTGAACTGAGCGCTGAGAACAACTTGGGTTGTCCTTGTCCTCTTTAGTCCTGATGACATGGCGTCCCAGTTTTCCAAAAAGAACTTCAAAGTTTGATTGGTCTGACCACAGAACAGTTTTCCACTTTGCCACAGTCCATTTTAAATGAGCCTTGGCCCAGAGAAAACGCCTGCGCTTCTGGATCATGTTTAGATATGGCTTCTTTTTTGACCTATAGAGTTTTAGCCGGCAGCGGCGAATGGCACGGTGGATTGTGTTCACCGACAATGTTTTCTGGAAGTATTCCTGAGCCCATGTTGTGATTTCCATTACAGTAGCATTCCTGTATATGATGCAGTGCCGTCTAAGGGCCCAAAGATCACGGGCATCCAGTATGGTTTTCCGGCCTTGACCCTTACGCACAGAGATTGTTCCAGATTCTCTGAATCTTTGGATGATATTATGCACTGTAGATGATGATAACTTCAAACTCTTTGCAATTTTTCTCTGAGAAACTCCTTTCTGATATTGCTGCACTATTTTTGGCCGCAGCATTGGGGGAATTGGTGATCCTCTGCCCATCTTGACTTCTGAGAGACACTGCCACTCTGAGAGGCTCTTTTTATACCCAATCATGTTGCCAATTGACCTAATAAGTTGCAAATTGGTCCTCCAGCTGTTCCTTATATGTACATTTAACTTTTCCGGCCTCTTATTGCTACCTGTCCCAACTTTTTTGGAATGTGTTGCTCTCATGAAATCCAAAATGAGCCAATATTTGGCATGACATTTCAAAATGTCTCACTTTCAGCATTTGATATGTTATATATATTCTATTGTGAATAAAATATAAAAGTTTATGAGATTTGTAAATTATTGCATTCATTTTTTATTCACAATTTGTACAGTGTCCCAACTTTTTTGGAATCAGGTTTGTACGCAACAGGAAGTAAATGCGCAAGACTGTCCCATGTCTTAAGAATGCCAAAGCGCAGTGCCCTTAATGCACACTAAACCCACACTACCTTGAATACCACTTTGGAGCTAAGTGAGGCTAAGTGTATCCCATCATGCATTATGTTCGGGAACTTGTCTGCCCCAAAAATTACGAGGTGTCGAGGAAAATGTTACACTGTAAGTTAAATTAATTAGATATTGCATATAATTTGGTAGGAAAACATAATGTGTTGCACATTTTATTGGTGCAAACATGGTTAGGCTATGTGTATTTTGTACAACATTTGCAACTGCTTTTTATCACTTAATTAGAAGCACCACAATTTTAAAATTGTGTCTTCTGTTAGTTACAGCGACTACTGAATGACATTTAGTCATTTATTTAAAAATGCAAAGTATTGCAAATAAAAAAGCTCTGTAAACACTTGTATTTTTGCAACACTAATTGTGTCCCATCGATTAATCAAAAGTTCTATACACACTTGCAGTCTTCACACCTACTTTACGTGAAAAATACAGGAAAATACAGGAAATATGTCATGTAAGTAGACAAGTGGTCAAGTGCAAAGACTGCAAGTGTGGGTATTTGGACAGAGCAACTTTGCTTCACTTTTAAGGAGAAAATACTCAGCAATGGTGTTAACTTATGAATTTGCACATGGTTTGTCTGAAAGCATATTAAAAACACCACATAGACATATAAACAAACTCAACAACTTGATTTTAACCACAGGGGGTCTTTAAGAGTGTAGATTCATATAGGAGCCATCGTATTCTGGCTGCTTTGACAAAACAAGCAAGCTTTTGATTGTTACACTCTAAAAATGCTGCGTTAAAAACAGTTTTAACCCAGTAAATTAGTTGTTTTAACCCAGCAGTTGGGTTAAATGTTTGCTTAAAACAACCCAATCGCTGGGTTAGTCCATTTTCAACCCAACTTGGGTTGTTTTTAACCTAGCATTTTTTAGAGTGTACATTTAACACTATAAAAACTTCTGAAAAGTTGAGAAATGTACTATTAAATCTTACTGGCTTGAACATAGATGCTACAATGCATTGTAGTTTCCAGTAAGTAAGTAATGCGGTGGGGGGTTTTTGTGACCCTATTGTAACCTTAAATTGTGACACAAGCATCTCATCTCAGCAGGAATCCACAATTACCCAGCAAATAACACACTATCCTTCAACTGGATAGTTGTCTTTTTTAATGGCCTCCTGGAGACATAAAACACAAGACTACATGACAGTACTGTCCACTAAAACAGGAAGCAATTTAGCTTCAGTGGGTGCCAACTCCACATAAATTACTGACCTGTGGGCAAACCTCATGGTGATATAAAGCACAGAATGACAGACACTTCCACAATACCTCTAACAAAAGCATGGTGATTACTAATCCTAGTGATGTGTTCCTCAAAACGTGTTTAGATTACCACAAAATCAGTAAAAACCTGTTAATGAATGAGAACAGCATGTTTTTGTGTGTAAGTGATAATGATTAAAACAATCTTGTGATGACGTTTCATTTTGGAACAACTTTTGATTTATGGTGCACTATCACCACATTTTTTACAAATAGTCTCCACAAGGTCAGATACTGTCTCTCAGTGAATACAAATGAAGATATAGAAGCCACTTTGGCTCTATATACTTTGGCCATGTCTTACATTTGCCGTATGAAATAAACTAACTGGCTGTCAAGATATGACAGCTGTAATTAAGTGAGCAGATAAAGTCTGTTTAACTTTAGTAGGCCCTATAGCTTTCCTAGCACAATTAAATCAATGTGTAAAATAATGTGTGCCCACTGCCCACATAAAATGTCAGTAAGCAATGATTTTTTCAGCAAAGAATTAAAAACAAAAGAAACAAAAAAAATCGCAGCTTACCTAAAACAGAGTTGAGATGTAATCAAGTACCAGTCAACACGATCAATAACAAGTGCTTGATTCTTGACTCTTGATCAACAGTTTTAACCATTAAGTTGAATCAGATCCGGTTGATGAAATTTGGAGGGGAGGATTATTGCTATCCCTTCTATAAAAATTAGCAGGTTTGAGCACGGATTACATTGAATTACGCCGTTCTATAGTACCACCTAGTGGGCAGGAGCGTGTACTACGTTATTTTACCCTACACCGTACGAGCACTGGAATGTTATATATCCGCTTTATATTATATTATATTATATTATATTATATTATATTATATTATATTATATTATATTATATTATATTATATTATATTATATTATATTATATTATCCAATGAAGAAATTAATAACCTAGGAGAGTTCTCCTGCATGCTTTTATCAAGAAAATACGACGATATTTTATTGGACTTTTGTGGGAAAAAACGTAAAGCCTAATTTTTTTAACAACAATAGTAGTAGTAGTGGTGGTGGTGACGATGATGATGATGATAATTATAATAATGTGTAATTGTTGCAATATGTTATCAATTGTAATATTAGCAGTACTTTAACATTTCGTCAATTACTGAGAAGTCATTATTTAGTGATGGGAAGCCCGACTCATGCGCGCAAATCAGTTCCGTTTCAAATAGCTCAACAAATTAATAAAATAATAATAATAATAAAATAAAATACGAATAAATTATTATTTTACGCCATAATGTAATTACGTCATCGCGTGGTCACTGACGCCCCACTAAAATATTTATATTTAGGGGTGAATTGTTAGGCTATTTACTATTAAAGTGCATTCAAACAGCAGTCAAATCCTCCGTTCACTTCAAATGCTCTGTCGTCACTTCTCTTATAACGAATCGGACATTGCTTGTTAAGGCCTGAGGCGATATGTTAGCTAATATAACGCTTGTCCGTTATAGTTTATGAACGTTTTAATTTTTCCGTGTTCATTTTTCATTACTTTTCTACTTTACTATCCACGTATTTTCTTAATGAATACTTTAGCAATGCTAATTTGAGCGTCGTCACACAGTAACACAGTCGAAGTCTGTAGTATTATTGCAACGTCAAGGCCTTCAAATTGCTCCTGCGAACTGAAGCATGTTTAAAGGCAAAACGGCATGGTTCTCCAGCAGTGTTGGAAAGGGGTTCACCAGCTTCTGGGGTGAGATGAGTATTTGGTTGTATGCTTCAAAACTCGATTAAAAGTAAAGAACGATTCGTGAATATTTTGGAATATGTGATCGGATGTTTTAACTTAATTTAAGTACATGAACGTTTCTTGCCTATATTCTTTTAGTTTCTGAAGGGGGAACACTTTCTTCCTGGAAAACAGCAGATTACCTCTTCAGTGATGATGCCTCTTCTGAAGACACTAAAAGGTCTATTACCGTGCAATTCCTGTTTTAGTGTAACTTTGTTATGCTTCTAAAGACGTTTAGAGACCAGCCTATGTAATTTAATCCAAATTTACTGTACCCCATACCCTGAAATACCTGAAAAACAAGTTTTGCCTGAATTATTTTTTAGGATATATCACAGTGAGGACTATGTAAAGAACAGGGCAACCGTTTTCCACAGCAATTTCCTGTCAGCATGTAAACCTCGCCAGAGTGTAAAGTCTGTGCCTATTGGTCACTATGTGCTGCCCCCAGACTCCATACAGAATGGTGAGCTGTTTTAGCTAGGTGTAAACCTTGGTGTTATTATTTTTAGTGACGAGTTCCAATGTGATAAATGAAATGAGTCGTTGCTACATTTAATACGTCATGCCTGATTACTCTTCCAATTTTTCTCTTTAGAAATGCGAGTGCTAATTGGAAGGTTCATTTGGGAAAAAGATGAACAGGTAGGAGAACATACTGTCATTAAACTTGTGTCTGGCTATTCCTCATTGTCATTTGCTAGCTTCTCATTTGTTATTTATTAAAGGTGATGTGTGAAGAACAAATAAAACCCGAAGTGTCTGAAGACAGTCTGTCTGATGAGACTGAAGATCAACCAGTGAGAGAGAAGGACAAGTATGCATTAATTCAACATTTATTTATTTTTATTGTTTTTTTGAATTATTTTTATGAATTGTATATAGATTTTGGGCAGAATGCATAAATGTGACCCTGGACTACAAAACCAGTCATAAGTCACATGGGTATATTTGTGGCAATAGCCAACAATACATTGTATGGGTCAAAATGATCAATTTTACTTTTATGCCAAACATCATTAGGGTATTAAGTAAAGTCAAGATCATGTTCCATGAAGATATTTTGTAAATTTTCTACTGTAAATCAAATATATATTATTAGTAGTAATACGCTTTGCTAAGGACATTTGCATTTGGACAACTTTAAAGGCGATTTTCTCAATATTTAGATTTTTTTTTTTTGCACCCTCAGATTCCAGATTTTCAAACAGTTGCATCTCAGCCACCCTAACCTTAACCCAAATATGGTCCCATCCTAATAAACCATACATCAATGGAAATCTTATTTATTCAGCTTTCAGATTATATATAAATCTCAATTTCTCAAAAAAAATTGGCCCATATGACTGGTTTTGTGGTCCAGGGTCACAAATTCATTGTAGTGAATTAAATTTTCCTCTTCACTTACATAGACACAACTGAGGTCAAAATATTACTATTACTTTCACTACCACAGCCTTTTATCTGTATAAAAAACCCGGTTTAACCTCATGTTATCTATTAGCCAGGACGATTACCAGACTGTTGCATCACAGAACAAAGTTTGTTCATGCTGTGAGATGCGGCAGTATCCTGTAAACAACTTGATCTCAGGTACTTAATTAACAGATAAAACTGACACTCTGCTTTCACCCATAATGCACGTTCTCACATTTACAAACTATTTATTGCTCTGTCTCTTCTGCAGGATATGCTCATATCGATCAAATGAAGAAGTATTCAGGGGAACTTTATGATTTTCTTCCCTCCCTCCATGGCCATAATGTTTCAAGATCTAATAATTTGACACCTCATTGTCACAAAGAAATGTAATATAGCATGCCGTAGGTTTCACTGACAAAAGTATTTAATGCAACTGGATGTTCATTTTCAGTTTTCTGCTCATCTCATATGAATCTGCTGCTTCAGCAAATCACACTTTCCCCAGCAATATGAAATCCAATCCCTGTACATGGACAGAGGTGATTTGACATAGGTTACAGAGAATAACAGTAGTAATATTAAAATTAAAAGTGTATACTCTCAACAAAATGTATCTGTTTATTTTCTGTTGATGGTTAATTACCTTCCAGTGAGGTGGTCTATCCATTAAAGGATTTTCTCTGAGGTCAAGTTTTATAAGTCTGCTGAAACCAGGGATTTTGTAATCCTCCAGTGATCTGATGCTGTTAAATTTAATAGACAGGATCTGCAGATTTGCCATGTCTGGAAGCAGATATGATAACAAAATTGCACATTAGTCCTCATGAAACAGTTTTTACTGTGTAAGAGTACATTAAAGAGCCACTTGTGGGGAACAATAGATGCCATAAATAGTAATTTCATTAAGTGGGAAGTTTCTAACCTGTTAGTGCATTAGGGATGTGTGCAAAATAGTTCTTGTCCAGATTGATGAAGACCAGAGACTGTAAGTGATTAACTTCTTCTGGGAGGTCTTGAAGTTTATTATCAGCTAAGTTTAACCACTGCAAACTGCTGAGAGCTCCAAATTTCGAAGGCAGGCATGTGATTGTATTATTATGGAGCCCAAGTTTTTGTAACTTGCTGAGTTTACCAATAGATGATGGCATGGAGATGAGACCACATCCAACAGCCCAGAGCTCCCTCAGTTCTCTCAGGTCACCTATTGCTTCTGGGAGAACAGATACTGGGTTGTGGTTTACGCCCAGGTAAGTCAGGTGTTTCAGTGATCCAATGTTACTAGGAAGAACAGTCAGCTGGTTTCTATCCAGTATCAGTTCTTCGAGCTTTTCCAGGTGCAGAATCTAACGGGATGCAAACACTTCAGATATGATTTCTGCTCGCAATAAACAACGTATTATTATATGATATGTGAGTAGCTTCTTTGAAAAATACCGTAGGCCTACATAAGTTCGGAGATATATGGCGTACCTCGTCTGGTGGTAAAATGAGCTGATTGTTGTTCAGAAACAGTTTTTTCAACGTAACGAGTCTCGAAACGCCAGGTGGCAAAACAATTAGACCCCGGTGACTCATGTTCAGACTCTCCTGTTGTTTGTTGAGACATTCCAGTACCAAATCATCTCCGTTCATTTTATTTAATTTAACAAAACACATGCAGGCGGTACTGAATAGAGAAGTTAGGCGCAGCATTCACCATAGTAACCGACAACTTCCGGTATTTCTGGGGTGAATGGGAATATGCTGCCTTCACGTGCTATCAGAATTATCGTAAATACTAGTTTCCTAGGTAACAAATTGGACATGAACTCAAATCAAATTTTGAATGCGACGAACTCGTAATCACTTCAGAAATGGAAAGTAGGAAATTTCCGATAGCAGCATAATTGGGGAGATTCAAAAATTATCACAATCATTTATTCGCATATATTTTTTTATAGTTATTTTGCTTTAATTTACTTTTTAGAATAATGTTAAAATGCACAAACTAGTTTTTCCTCTCCGTGTATTTACGCAGAGCGCGCGCTGTTTGCGCAGAGCGCAGTGTTGATGTTCTTGAATGACCTGCTGAGAAAACAGGAACTAGATGTGGAATGGCCGTGAGGGGCGTCAGTGC
Source organism: Paracanthobrama guichenoti (assembly GCA_018749465.1). Taxonomy (NCBI): domain Eukaryota; kingdom Metazoa; phylum Chordata; class Actinopteri; order Cypriniformes; family Gobionidae; genus Paracanthobrama; species Paracanthobrama guichenoti. The sequence continues at coordinate 29,483,426 of CM031949.1, forward strand.
GCGTGTGAGCGAAAGCGCGCATGATCCGCACAGAATCCAACTAAGTGTATATGAATTGCGAGGGCAGGACACGCGTTGTCGGGAGTTCATCAGTTGTGATCACGTTTATGATATAATAAAATGGATAAAGACAACCTCTCCCTAGTCCTGCACTCTAAAGGAGATCTCAGACTGGTATGACATCCATGCATTTTAGTGAAGATTTTGCAACCCTTGAACTCAGGTTGCATTTGAAATGAACAATAGCAGACCTTTCTGTATCTTTAACAGGAACAGCGTCCGATCCCGGAGCCAGGACCAAATGGTATAGATTTGTGAATATGTCCAGATGCAGTAGTGATTAACTTAAGTATTTATATTTATCCATTTTTGTTCAAGACGTGTTACTTCAGATGCACTCTGTGGGCATTTGTGGATCAGATGTGCACTACTGGCAGAACGGCCGCATCGGGGACTATGTGTTGAAACAGCCCATGGTACTGGGACATGAAGCCTCTGGTCGTGTGCTCAAAGTGGGATCTGCTGTAACGCACCTCAAAGCAGGTTAGTTCTGGATTTGACTTAGTTTGTGATATTATGGCCTGGTTTCACAGACAGGGTTTAGATTAAACCAGGATTAGGTTTTAGTTCAATTAGGGCATTTAAGTAGCTTTTATAAACATGCATTAGAAAATTCCTGGTGTGCATCTTGAGACAAAACGATGGCACTGACATATTTTAAGATATGTCATTGCAAGTTGCTTTCGGTTACAGCTCAAACAGGCATTTTAGTCTGGGACTAGGTTTAAGCCTTGTCTGTGAAACCAGGGGTATAAATTATACTTGGATTAAGTGTGTCTTTGATTTTTGCATACATAAACAATTGTGTTCAGATTAAGCGCACAGATTGTGCTTTTCTACTTTTTATTTTGTATTCAACAGGAGACAGAGTTGCCGTTGAGCCTGGAGTTCCTCGTGAAGTAGACGAGTTCTTTAAATCTGGATGCTACAACCTGTCTCCCAGCATATTCTTCTGTGCCACTCCTCCAGATGATGGAAACCTGTGCAGATACTACAAACACAGCGCTAACTTCTGCTACAAGTCAGATCACTATTTCTGGACGAATTATAAGTCTGTGGTCTCTGAGTAATAAAAGTCATATTTACTGTATGGTTGTGTTCGTGCAGACTTCCCGATAATGTGACTTTTGAGGAGGGAGCCCTGATTGAGCCCCTGTCAGTGGGCATTCATGCCTGCAGGAGGGCAGGAGTCACTCTTGGAAGCTCAGTGTTTGTCTGCGGTGCAGGTCAGCCATCTCTAATGATTGCACATATTTATGCAACTGTTACACATTAACTAGCTGATCAGTGTAATGACCTCTGACTTCTTGGCCTTAGCCACTTTTCTAGTGTGTCAGCATTGTAAAATAATTTTATCTTATTAATCTAATATCACAGAAACTTTTTTAGAATGGTTATCTTTGTGACATGACTTTTGAAATGTGTGATTATAGCATTTAGCTAACAAAGATCGTATATGTCACACATCAGTGCATTGACCAGTGTTTTGAGACCAATGTAATGATTCCGTGTAATGAACTGACTACTCAGGACTGTAAAACAATTGTTGCTTATTAGTCTAATATCACTGTAAGAATGCTTCGTTTTTAGAAATGTAATTTCTGTAACATGACTTTTGATGTACATTATGATGCCAAAAGTTTTGGGACGCCTGCCTTTACATGCACATGAACTTTAATGATATCCCATTCTTAATCCGTAGGGTTTAATATGGAGTTGGCCCACCCTTTGTAGCTATAACAGCTTCAACTCTTCTTGGGAGGCTTTCCACAAGGTTTAGGAGTGTGTTTATGGGAATATTTGACCATTCTTCTAGAAGCTTATTTGTGAGGTCAGGCACTGATGTTGGACGAGAAGGCCTGGCTCACAGTCTCCGCTCTAATTCATCCCAGAGGTGTTCTATCGGGTTGAGGTCAGGACTCTGTGCAGGCCAGTCAAGTTCCTCTACACCAAACTGTCTTTATGGACCTTGCTTTGTGCACTGGTGTGCAATCATGTTGGAACAGAAAGGGGCCATCCTCAAAATGTTCCCACAAAGTTGGCAGCCTGAAATTATCCAAAATGCCTTGGTATGCTGAAGCATAAGAGTTCCTTTCACAGGAACTAGCGAAGAAGTGAGGAAACAAAATTCACAAAAGGACTTATGCTGCCTTCACGTGCTCTCAGAATTATTGTAAATACGAGTTTCCTAGGTGATTGCACATGAACGCCATCCCATTTCGTCCCATAATCTCGACTTCAGAAGTGGGAATTATCAAATTTCCAATAGCATGTGAAGGCAGCATTATTGCACAGGTGGCAACCTATCACGTTACCACGCTTGAATTCACAGAGCTCCTGAGAGCAACCCATTCTTTCACAAGTGTTTGTAGAAGCAGTCTGCATAGGTGGTTGATTTTATACACCTGTGGCCATGGAAGAATTCAATAATTTGGAGGGGTGTCCCATTACTTTTGGCAATATAGTGTAAATTGAGATATATATATATATATATATATATATATATATATATATATATATATATATATATATATATATATATATATATATATATATATATATATATATATATATATATATATATGTGTGTATGTATGTATGTATGTATATATATATATGTATGTGTGTGTATATATACATACACACACACACACATATATATATATATACACATACACACATATATATATATATATATATATATGTATGTATGTGTATCTATATGTATGAGATGAAAAACGAATATACATGTTTGTTTTCATCAACATAGGACCAATTGGACTAGTATCTTTGTTGGCGGCTAAAGCCATGGGTGCTTCACAAGTAATAATAAGTGGTAATGTATATATTCAGTAAGTATAAAAGTCATTATGTGTATAAATTTGTCACATATAAAATATATTTTTAATCTGTATTTTTAGACTTGTCCTCTGATCGGCTTGCCAAAGCTAAAGAGATGGGAGCAGACTTCCTGCTTCCTGTGAAGAAAGAGGATACACCACAGGACATGGCCAAAAAAGTGGAGGGAATGCTGGGATGCATGCCTCAAATCAGCATTGAATGCACTGGAGTGCAGAGCAGCGTTCAGACAGCTATCTATGTAAGTTTAATTGCATTTATTGTATTAGAAACACACAATTATATCTGTATATATAATACAGATTATTATTATTTTTACCTTTTATTTTTTTTTGCACAGAGTACTGAGATATATTGAAATATTATACTCAGACCATACTTTTGTGCTGATGATGGTGTTTTTGTCTAGGCTACTCGTTCAGGAGGAGTGGTGGTATCGGTTGGGCTTGGTTCTGAGATGACCACCATACCTCTTCTCAATGCGGCACTCAGAGAAGTTGACATCAGAGGTGTATTCCGTTACTGTAATACGTAAGTAGGATCACTAGGGCTAGAGATTTACTTGTGGTTTGTTTTAGAAGTTTGAGTACAATGTAGATCAAAGTATGACAATTATTATTATTTGTTTGTGTAGATTTTACTTATTTGCACACTTACCTATGATACCTCATTGTTTCTCCAGCTGGCCGGTGGCCATTTCTATGTTGGCGTCTAAGAAGGTGAACGTCAAACCCCTGGTCACCCACCGTTTCCCGCTGGAGCAGGCTGTGCAGGCCTTTGAGACCACCCGTCAGGGTCTTGGGGTTAAAGTCATGTTAAAATGTGACAAGAATGACCAGAACCCCTGAGATCAACTACTAGACCCACATCTGATTATTGCCTTGAATACATGTTTAATCCAGCTAGTTTTGAGAGTAACCTTGCTATCTTGTCTCAGGTACAGCAGTCACAGGAATTTAGTGATTCTCTTCATAGTGGATGTAATTATGTATAATTTAAATTTCATTTTAATTTATGACTCTGTAGCATTTTACGTTAGTACAATGAATATAAATAAACATTTTATTGAATCATGAAAAGTGTTCAAATTGAATTTGATGTAACATTGTCTGAGTGCAGATTTGAATGGCATAATAATAGCCGAGCTTAATCTTTTTCACAAACAATGAATCTTTACCAAAGATTTATCGTACTAACTTCAGTTTGCTTGTGTAATTACAGTATGTGAGCTGTGTTTATATTTGAAATCATTTTCATAAAATTTGACCCTTAATAAGTAGAAGCAGTTGTGCAAGTAGCCCACAACTGGACATCTTAATCAGTGAATACATGGAGAAAAGGCAAGTTTTATTTTACTTTTTGATTTAAGGACATTGCTGAAGTGCAGAAAGATTTTCTGTCTCCACACGCGTTTGACATCACAGTGCGCAGTTTTGATCAACTTGAATGACCTATTGAAAAATGTGGGATGGCCGTAAAGGGCGTCAGTCAGTGCGTGTGTGCGTAAAAGGCGCATGAGCCAAAGAGCCAAATAATTTGGTATGCTAACGGAGCTCGTCAGTTGTTCTGTACGTGTATCTAAATAAAATGGATAAAGATAACCTCTCTTTGGTCGTGCACTCTAAAGGAGATCTCAGACTGGTATGGCATTTCGTGAACTTTAGTTGAAGTTTTTGCAACCCTTGAACTCTGATTGCACTTTCACTGTATAACGTTACTGTAAGTAGCAGCAGACTTTTCTCTATCTTCAACAGGAACAGCGTCCGATTCCTGAGATAGGACCAAATGGTATAGCTTTGTGACTTACCAATATTTCCAGATACAATGTTGATTAGCACTTCAATATGTATGAATTAATGTTTTCTGGATATTTGTTGAAGATGTGTTACTCCAGATGCACTCTGTGGGCATTTGTGGATCAGATGTGCACATGTGGCAGAACGGGGGCATCGGGGACTATGTGGTAAAACAGCCCATGGTACTGGGACATGAAGCCTCTGGTCGTGTGGTCAAAGTGGGATCTGCTGTGACGCACCTCAAAGCAGGTCAAATTCCGTTACATAAACAATTGTGTTCAGATTAAGCGCACAGATTGTGCTTTTCTACTTTTTATTTTGTATTCAACAGGAGACAGAGTTGCCGTTGAGCCTGGAGTTCCTCGAGAAATAGATGAGTTCTGTAAATCTGGATGCTACAACCTGTCTCCCAGCATATTCTTCTGTGCCTGTCCTCCGGACGATGGGACCCTGTGCAGATACTACAAACACAGCGCTAACTTCTGCTACAAGTCAGATCACTATTTCTGAATGGATTCATTAAATAATGAGAGTCCAAGAGAGAGAGTCCATGGTCATTTAATTCTATGAGTAATAATAATCATATCTGTATGGTTGTGTGTGCGCAGGCTTCCTGATCATTTGACCTTTGAGGAGGGAGCCCTGATTGAGCCCCTGTCAGTGGGCATTCATGCCTGCAGGAGGGCAGGAGTCACTCTTGGAAGCTCGGTGTTTGTCTGCGGTGCAGGTCAGCCATCTCTAATTATTGCACATAGTAATGCAACTGTAACACATTAACTAGCTGATCAGTGTAATGGCCTTTGACTTCTTGGCAACTTTTCTATAGTGTGTCAGGATTGTAAAACAATTGTTGCAATTGTTTTATTAATATAGGACCAATTGGACTGGTGTCTTTATTGGTGGCCAAAGCAATGGGTGCATCTCAAGTAATAATAAGTGGTAAGTAAAGTTTCCAATATATTATATAAAAGAAAATTATATCTATATTATGTCCTCTGCTTGCTACAAAAACACCACCGACCTGCCAAGGCACCCTGAGAGTGTCCTGTGGGGTTTGGCACCAAGATGTTAGCAGCAGATCCTTTTAGTCCTGTAGGTTGCGGTGAAGTCGCTGTGGCTCGAACTTGTTGTTCCTGCACATCCCACAGATGCTCGATTGGATTGAGATTGGGGAATTTGGAGGCCAGGGCAACACCTTGAATCATGTCTTTATCATGTTCCTCAAACCATTCCTGAACAATGTGTGCAGTGTGGCAGGGTGCATTATCCTGCTGAAAGAGGCCACCAGGGAACACTATTGTAATGAAGGGGTGTACCTGGTCTGGAGCAATGTTTAGGTAGGTGGTACATGTCAAATTTACGTCCATGAATGGCCGGACTCAGGGTTTCCCAGCAGAACATTGCCCAGGGCATCACACTCCCTCCCCTGGCTTGTTGTTGTCCCAGAGTGGATCCTGATGCCATCACATTCCCAGGTAAACGGTGCACATATACATGGTTATCCATGTGACCTAAAAGAAAACGTGACTCATCGGACCAGGCGACTGTCATCCACTGCTCCAAAGGTCCAGTTCCCTGGCTTGTGTGCCCATGGTAGGTGCTTTTGATGGTGGGCAGGGGTCATCATATGTACTTTGATTGGCCCAGCTGACACGCAGTCCCAGAGTGCAATGCACTGTGTATTATGAATATATATATGTGTATTATGATATATATATATACTCACCTAAATTTAAGTGATTTAAGCAATTTTGAGCGTGGCATGGTTGTTGGTGCCAGACGGCCTGGCCTGAGTATTTCACAATCTGCTCAGTTACTGGGATTTTCACGCACAACCATTTCTAGGGTTTACAAAGAATGGTGTGAAAAGGAAAAAACATCCAGTATGCAGCAGTCCTGTGGGCGAAAATGCCTTGTTGATGCTAGAGGTCAGAGGAGAATGGGCCGACTGATTCAAGCTGACAGAAGAGCAACTTTGACTGAAATAACCACTCGTTACAACCGAGGTATGCAGCAAAGCATTTGTGAAGCCACAACACTCACAACCTTGAGGTGGATGGGCTACAACAGCAGAAGACCCCACCGGGTACCACTCATCTCCACTACAAATAGGAAAAAGAGGCTACAATTTGCACGAGCTCACCAAAATTGGACAGTTGAAGACTGGAAAAATGTTGCCTGGTCTGAGTCTCGATTTCTGTTGAGACATTCAGATGGTAGAGTCAGAATTTGGCGTAAACAGAATGAGAACATGGATCCTTCATGCCTTGTTACCACTGTGCAGGCTGGTGGTGGTGGTGTAATGGTGTGGGGGATGTTTTCTTGGCACACTTTAGGCCCCATAGTGCCAATTGGGCATCGTTTAAATGCCACGGCCTACCTGAGCATTGTTTCTGACCATGTCCATCCCTTTATGACCACTATGCACCCATTCTCTGATGGCTACTTCCAGCAGGATAATGCACCATGTCACAAAGCTCGAATCATTTCAAATTGGTTTCTTGAACATGACAATGAGTTCACTGTACTAAAATGGCCCCCACAGTCACCAGATCTCAATCCAATAGAGCATCTTTGGGATGTGGTGGAACGGGAGCTTCGTGCCCTGAATGTGCATCCCACAAATCTCCATCAACTGCAAGATGCTATCCTATCAATATGGGCCAACATTTCTAAAGAATGCTTTCAGCACTTTGTTGAATCAATGCCACGCAGAATTAAGGCAGTTCTGAAGGTGAAAGGGGTCAAACACAGTATTAGTATGGTGTTCCTAATAATCCTTTAGGTGAGTGTATATGTATGTGTATATATATATATATATATATATATATATATATATATATATATATATATATATATATATATATATATATATATATATATATATATATATATATATAATAAATATAAATATAAATTAATCTGTATTTGTAGACTTGTCCTCTGATCGGCTTGCCAAAGCTAAAGAGATGGGAGCAGACTTCCTGCTTCCTGTGAAGAAAGAGGATACACCACAGGACATGGCCAAAAAAGTGGAGGGAATGCTGGGATGCATGCCTCAAATCAGCATTGAATGCACTGGAGTGCAGAGCAGCGTTCAGACAGCTATCTATGTAAGTTTAATTGCATTTATTGTATTAGAAACACACAATTATATCTGTATATATAATACAGATTATTATTATTTTTACCTTTTATTTTTTTGCACAGAGTACTGAGATATATTGAAATATTATACTCAGACCATACTTTTGTGCTGATGATGGTGTTTTTGTCTAGGCTACTCGTTCAGGAGGAGTGGTGGTATCGGTTGGGCTTGGTTCTGAGATGACCACCATACCTCTTCTCAATGCGGCACTCAGAGAAGTTGACATCAGAGGTGTATTCCGCTACCGCAATACGTAAGGAACACAAAATACAAAAAATGTTTTGTCAAAATAAAAAAAAATAAAAATGTATCTATGGAACTTTTTTAACTTTTATCCATAATTCCTCATTGTTTCTCCAGCTGGCCGGTGGCCATTTCTATGTTGGCGTCTAAGAAGGTGAACGTCAAACCCCTGGTCACCCACCGTTTCCCGCTGGAGCAGGCTGTGCAGGCCTTTGAGACCACCCGTCAGGGTCTTGGGGTTAAAGTCATGTTAAAATGTGACAAGAATGACCAGAACCCCTGAGATCAACTACTAGACCCACATCTGATTATTGCCTTGAATACATGTTTAATCCAGCTAGTTTTGAGAGTAACCTTGCTATCTTGTCTCAGGTACAGCAGTCACAGGAATTTAGTGATTCTCTTCATAGTGGATGTAATTATGTATAATTTAAATTTCATTTTAATTTATGACTCTGTAGCATTTTACGTTAGTACAATGAATATAAATAAACATTTTATTGAATCATGAAAAGTGTTCAAATTGAATTTGATGTAACATTGTCTGAGTGCAGATTTGAATGGCATAATAATAGCCGAGCTTAATCTTTTTCACAAACAATGAATCTTTACCAAAGATTTATCGTACTAACTTCAGTTTGCTTGTGTAATTACAGTATGTGAGCTGTGTTTATATTTGAAATCATTTTCATAAAATTTGACCCTTAATAAGTAGAAGCAGTTGTGCAAGTAGCCCACAACTGGACATCTTAATCAGTGAATACATGGAGAAAAGGCAAGTTTTATTTTACTTTTTGATTTAAGGACATTGCTGAAGTGCAGAAAGATTTTCTGTCTCCCACACGCGTTTGACATCACAGTGCGCAGTTTTGATCAACTTGAATGACCTATTGAAAAAATGTGGGATGGCCGTAAAGGGGCGTCAGTCAGTGCGTGTGTGCGTAAAAGGCGCATGAGCCAAAGAGCCAAATAATTTGGTATGCTAACGGAGCTCGTCAGTTGTTCTGTACGTGTATCTAAATAAAATGGATAAAGATAACCTCTCTTTGGTCGTGCACTCTAAAGGAGATCTCAGACTGGTATGGCATTTCGTGAACTTTAGTTGAAGTTTTTGCAACCCTTGAACTCTGATTGCACTTTCACTGTATAACGTTACTGTAAGTAGCAGCAGACTTTTCTCTATCTTCAACAGGAACAGCGTCCGATTCCTGAGATAGGACCAAATGGTATAGCTTTGTGACTTACCAATATTTCCAGATACAATGTTGATTAGCACTTCAATATGTATGAATTAATGTTTTCTGGATATTTGTTGAAGATGTGTTACTCCAGATGCACTCTGTGGGCATTTGTGGATCAGATGTGCACATGTGGCAGAACGGGGGCATCGGGGACTATGTGGTAAAACAGCCCATGGTACTGGGACATGAAGCCTCTGGTCGTGTGGTCAAAGTGGGATCTGCTGTGACGCACCTCAAAGCAGGTCAAATTCCGTTACATAAACAATTGTGTTCAGATTAAGCGCACAGATTGTGCTTTTCTACTTTTTATTTTGTATTCAACAGGAGACAGAGTTGCCGTTGAGCCTGGAGTTCCTCGAGAAATAGATGAGTTCTGTAAATCTGGATGCTACAACCTGTCTCCCAGCATATTCTTCTGTGCCTGTCCTCCGGACGATGGGACCCTGTGCAGATACTACAAACACAGCGCTAACTTCTGCTACAAGTCAGATCACTATTTCTGAATGGATTCATTAAATAATGAGAGTCCAAGAGAGAGAGTCCATGGTCATTTAATTCTATGAGTAATAATAATCATATCTGTATGGTTGTGTGTGCGCAGGCTTCCTGATCATTTGACCTTTGAGGAGGAGCCCTGATTGAGCCCCCTGTCAGTGGGCATTCATGCCTGCAGGAGGGCAGGAGTCACTCTTGGAAGCTCGGTGTTTGTCTGCGGTGCAGGTCAGCCATCTCTAATTATTGCACATAGTAATGCAACTGTAACACATTAACTAGCTGATCAGTGTAATGGCCTTTGACTTCTTGGCAACTTTTCTATAGTGTGTCAGGATTGTAAAACAATTGTTGCAATTGTTTTATTAATATAGGACCAATTGGACTGGTGTCTTTATTGGTGGCCAAAGCAATGGGTGCATCTCAAGTAATAATAAGTGGTAAGTAAAGTTTCCAATATATTATATAAAAGAAAATTATATCTATATTATGTCCTCTGCTTGCTACAAAAACACCACCGACCTGCCAAGGCACCCCTGAGAGTGTCCTGTGGGGTTTGGCACCAAGATGTTAGCAGCAGATCCTTTTAGTCCTGTAGGTTGCGAAGTGAAGTCGCTGTGGCTCGAACTTGTTGTTCCTGCACATCCCACAGATGCTCGATTGGATTGAGATTGGGGAATTTGGAGGCCAGGGCAACACCTTGAATCATGTCTTTATCATGTTCCTCAAACCATTCCTGAACAATGTGTGCAGTGTGGCAGGGTGCATTATCCTGCTGAAAGAGGCCACCAGGGAACACTATTGTAATGAAGGGGTGTACCTGGTCTGGAGCAATGTTTAGGTAGGTGGTACATGTCAAATTTACGTCCATGAATGGCCGGACTCAGGGTTTCCCAGCAGAACATTGCCCAGGGCATCACACTCCCTCCCCTGGCTTGTTGTTGTCCCAGAGTGGATCCTGATGCCATCACATTCCCAGGTAAACGGTGCACATATACATGGTTATCCATGTGACCTAAAAGAAAACGTGACTCATCGGACCAGGCGACTGTCATCCACTGCTCCAAAGGTCCAGTTCCCTGGCTTGTGTGCCCATGGTAGGTGCTTTTGATGGTGGGCAGGGGTCATCATATGTACTTTGATTGGCCCGCGGCTACGCAGTCCCAGAGTGCAATGCACTGTGTATTATGAATATATATATGTGTATTATGATATATATATATATATACTCACCTAAATTTAAGTGATTTAAGCAATTTTGAGCGTGGCATGGTTGTTGGTGCCAGACGGCCTGGCCTGAGTATTTCACAATCTGCTCAGTTACTGGGATTTTCACGCACAACCATTTCTAGGGTTTACAAAGAATGGTGTGAAAAGGGAAAAACATCCAGTATGCAGCAGTCCTGTGGGCGAAAATGCCTTGTTGATGCTAGAGGTCAGAGGAGAATGGGCCGACTGATTCAAGCTGACAGAAGAGCAACTTTGACTGAAATAACCACTCGTTACAACCGAGGTATGCAGCAAAGCATTTGTGAAGCCACAACACTCACAACCTTGAGGTGGATGGGCTACAACAGCAGAAGACCCCACCGGGTACCACTCATCTCCACTACAAATAGGAAAAAGAGGCTACAATTTGCACGAGCTCACCAAAATTGGACAGTTGAAGACTGGAAAAATGTTGCCTGGTCTGAGTCTCGATTTCTGTTGAGACATTCAGATGGTAGAGTCAGAATTTGGCGTAAACAGAATGAGAACATGGATCCTTCATGCCTTGTTACCACTGTGCAGGCTGGTGGTGGTGGTGTAATGGTGTGGGGGATGTTTTCTTGGCACACTTTAGGCCCCATAGTGCCAATTGGGCATCGTTTAAATGCCACGGCCTACCTGAGCATTGTTTCTGACCATGTCCATCCCTTTATGACCACTATGCACCCATTCTCTGATGGCTACTTCCAGCAGGATAATGCACCATGTCACAAAGCTCGAATCATTTCAAATTGGTTTCTTGAACATGACAATGAGTTCACTGTACTAAAATGGCCCCCACAGTCACCAGATCTCAATCCAATAGAGCATCTTTGGGATGTGGTGGAACGGAGCTTCGTGCCCTGAATGTGCATCCCACAAATCTCCATCAACTGCAAGATGCTATCCTATCAATATGGGCCAACATTTCTAAAGAATGCTTTCAGCACTTTGTTGAATCAATGCCACGCAGAATTAAGGCAGTTCTGAAGGTGAAAGGGGGTCAAACACAGTATTAGTATGGTGTTCCTAATAATCCTTTAGGTGAGTGTATATGTATGTGTATATATATATATATATATATATATATATATATATATATATATATATATATATATATATATATATATATATATATATATATATATATAAATATAAATTAATCTGTATTTGTAGACTTGTCCTCTGATCGGCTTGCCAAAGCTAAAGAGATGGGAGCAGACTTCCTGCTTCCTGTGAAGAAAGAGGATACACCACAGGACATGGCCAAAAAAGTGGAGGGAATGCTGGGATGCATGCCTCAAATCAGCATTGAATGCACTGGAGTGCAGAGCAGCGTTCAGACAGCTATCTATGTAAGTTTAATTGCATTTATTGTATTAGAAACACACAATTATATCTGTATATATAATACAGATTATTATTATTTTTACCTTTTATTTTTTTTTGCACAGAGTACTGAGATATATTGAAATATTATACTCAGACCATACTTTTGTGCTGATGATGGTGTTTTTGTCTAGGCTACTCGTTCAGGAGGAGTGGTGGTATCGGTTGGGCTTGGTTCTGAGATGACCACCATACCTCTTCTCAATGCGGCACTCAGAGAAGTTGACATCAGAGGTGTATTCCGCTACCGCAATACGTAAGGAACACAAAATACAAAAAATGTTTTGTCAAAATAAAAAAAAAAAAATGTATCTATGGAACTTTTTTAACTTTTATCCATAATTCCTCATTGTTTCTCCAGCTGGCCGGTGGCCATTTCTATGTTGGCGTCTAAGAAGGTGAACGTCAAACCCCTGGTCACCCACCGTTTCCCGCTGGAGCAGGCTGTGCAGGCCTTTAAAACCTCGCACCAGGGGCTTGGAGTTAAAGTCATGTTAAAATGTGACAAGAATGACCAGAACCCCTGAGATCCGGTACAGTAATACAGCGACTCTGTTCGCAATGGATGCAATCATTTACTAAACAGTTTAATATAATTGTAATTTCTGAAAGAGTGTCATTCAGCAAAAAAAGATCCTCAATAAAACCTTTTGTCATTACAGAATCAAGAGTATTAAAATTAGAATAATAGCTGGTCATATTTACAATTTACTAATGGTACTAATCTTGTTTTTAAACACCTGATGTTTTCAAGTGATATCTCATACATACTATATCTCATAATTTTTGAGCTAGATTAAATTTTTTTTTTATTGTTCATTCTTCAGTGTTCATCAGTGTTGGCTTTTGGCTTGCTCAGTTGGGGACACCTAAATTTCAACTATATTACCGATCTGCCCGCATTGACACTATATGATAATTGAAATTAGCTGGATAACATCACCGAATCAAATTCTGTGGCATTATTTTCCTGTTAACGTTGTAAAGCTGCTTTGAAACAATTGGACTTGTAAAAAGCGCTATATAAATAAAGTTGATTTGATGAAAGTGTTGTAGTGTATTTTAAAAACCTCTAGGGGGAGCAGTGATCTGCAAAATTGGAGAACGGTTAAAAGGCCACACAGTTATTAATGAATAGCCTGTTTCACAATCTTGCTGTAAAGCTTGGCGATGTCCCTCCAATCTCCCCTAAGATCAGATAAAGGAGTTTCACTATTAAGTGTTTTCTTTCCTTGACTATGTCAAAGCCTGGAAATCTGAGCTGGCCGAACTGATTTCCAACTGCGAGACTCGGATCTGTGCTCATTAGGTTCATTAATATGAGGTGAGGGAGCCGTTTTAAAGTTTTGGAAGCTGGCCACTGTTAGAGGTGGTTGGCATGGATTTTGACTCAATCTTCCAGGTTGTATGACCCACTCAGGCTTCATTACTTTCAGCAATTCTTTATTTCAAGCAAACTTGCCAGAGAATCAAAGGTAAAACAACGTGAAGGGCTTATGTTACACTTTATTGTTATTTTGCCATAGTGTCATTTTAAGATGCATGCAGACAGGTATTCATGTTCATGTATTATTAGTTGTTTCATGTCTCCTTTTTTATTACAGTTCATTTTCAAAAGCTTTCTTACGCGGCGGTAAGGCTTTTGGTCACAGTGTCTTATTTTCCCAAGGCCAAAGCCTCACAAAGATAAAATGGGACTAACAGTGATTCCTACATGGACACAGTACTAAACAAGGTTAAACGTTTATGTACAGACATTCTAATACTGCTTAAGGAAGTGGACACACTATTAACAACACTATTACATTCACCACTGACTCAAATGAGTTGCAGCTGGGCATACACAAAAAAGCACACTTAAAAAATAAACTCTTACATGTCATACAATGTTTTTGTGTTTGAAACAAAATTCATTTACAGCATGGCAAGAGAATGTTTGATTATTACAGCATGGGAGAAGTCCAGAAATTGTTTACATACTTTATTTTACAAAAGATTTGCTCCCTTGTATGTAAAAAAACTACTCAAAATTTGCTCAGTCTTTAATGCCCTCTAGATGACATTTATCCATTGATGAAGGCTGGCGATGTGGAATGATTCTCTTCTGTTGATAAAGTCCCTGCTGATACTAGTCAGTCTCGCAAAGTTAACTGTACGATGAGCATGGATTACACTTTTTTTTTTTTTATGCGTCATCATACCACATAATTATTTGCCGCAGTAAGTACAGTTATTTTTATGATGGAGATATGTACTGGTTCAGTGTGCATTTGAATGAATTTAAGATTCAATGACACCTGAAATGGATCAAGTATAATGTCCAATATCTTATGTTTATAATAAAAAAAGTCAAACATTCTGGAATGGTCACTAGGCTTGATGTTTTGGGCTTCCACTGTCTGGACTTCTCACTCTGGCTTTTCCATTCCTTTCTGATATTGATATAACGATTACATATTTACAAAACAAACTTGCATCTCTCCAACAATGTCCACACATACGTAACTGTAAATAAATTAAACAAGAATAGCATCAAATTAAAATGTACAAAGCCCTCCCCCCGCGTCCTTACATTATGAAGAAAGGACTTGATCTGCATCATTTTCATCTGACTATGCACACCCCCCAGAGCAGACATAAATCAACACAATCCACACTATGCAGAAATGACACACCATATCTCTTAAGTAACGTTAGCAGACAGCAAGAGTGATGGGAGTTATTTTTGGTGAAGATAAAAAGAGAAAGGTGACTGCTGCATTCAAACATTTGCCAGTGCCCGGGATTGTGTCTCTCAGCTCAAGTCCACCTCAGATCATATATACATTGGAGTCTCCTGACCAGTTAAGAGTCTAAACATGGCGGCTGGCATAGTCTTCATGTGGATCTGTTTCAAGACAAAGAGTTCTTTTTACTACAAAAACAATTCATATAATATTCTACTAAACATAATATTCAACACTATTTAATATACATTTTAATATATACTACCATTCAAAGGTCTGGTGTCAGTTAAGACCTTTTTTTAAAGAAGGTGATACTTTTATTCATTAAGGATGCCTTTAATTGATCAAAAGTGACAGTAAAGACATTTAAGCTAGGATACTACTACAAAAAAATAAAATAAAAATAAATAAATACTGTCCTTTTGAACTTTCTATGCATCAAAGAATCCTGGATCATGATTTCCACGAAAATATTATGTAGCACAACTATTTTCAATATTGATGATAATAATAAGAAATGTTTCTTGAGCTCCAAATCAGCATATTCAAAAATTTGAAAATTCCGCTTTGCCTTACATTTCACCCTTAAATGCATGAATGTTTCACTAATCATTATTACACATTCGGTCTTTAGCGACCCGGATCTATATCTAACACGAATGGCTCTCTACCTGACACAATAGTATAAAACTCCCCTGATATTAAAGTAACAATTACAGAAGAATGAAATAAAGCATATTTTGTTACCTTTTGGAGCTTTAAAGGGTTCGGTTTGAGCATATGTTTTATACCATCATCACTGTCCTCGTCAGAGCTCATTTCCCACCATATTCACCATCTCAAACATATTCTCAAAACTATCATTTTCAACATCGTCAAAATCAATATTTTTGATCGCTGACAGCTTCTTCACCAGATCCACCATCAACTGACAGTGACACTAATATGTGACTGTGTTCAGTTGTTTTGCTGATGATTCTTCCTATTCTTTAGTTTTCTGCCTGCGGTAACTATGAGTGAAACGTCACTTCATCATCGTGTATCAGATTAATGTATAAAAAAATGAATGAGGAGGAGGGAAGTGAATGACATCCTGGGTCACTAAAGACCAGATGTATGCGTTTAAGGGTTAAAAGAAAATATTTAAATAGAAAACAGATATTTCACAATATTACTGTTTTTACTGTATTTTTTATTAAATAAACAGTCTTGGTGAGCATAAGAGACTTCTTTCAAAATCATAAAAAAAATCCTACCAACTGCAAACTTTTGAACAGCACTGCATACATATAGTTCTCACCTCGCCGACAGAATTGGAGAGAGCTTGGACGATCTTCTCGTGTGCTGTGGCAACAACACTTTGGCCGTTTATCTCAATAATACGATGACCAACTCGCACGCCTCCTCTCTCTGCGATCCCTCCTCGCATTAGACTGCAGATCTGAGGAGCACAAAACAAAAGTTGGACCTAATAGTTTTCAGTACTGTATTTCAGACTTCCTGTTCCTCTGTCTCTCCATACTCACAATGCCATTCTGCACACTGAAACCCAGCTGGTACTTGAGGTCCGGTCTCTTAATGAGAACTGTGGTTACAGGAGGGCAGCTAACAATGTTCAACTTCACCTGCACCTGATTTTTCAGGCCCTGATGGAAATAAACGAAAAATGTGATTGTATTACTCAGTACAATCAATCACACCCGCACTGTATTATTACACTGGGATTATAACAACAGAGTCAAGATTGTACTGCTTTTGCAACCACTTTATTGATTGTCCTGTGGACTTTTAGCAGCCCTAAACCACAGACCCGTAATAACCAGCTACTCAGAATAACACAGATGGATTCATGGCCAAGCCAAGATTCAGCCCACTGCGCACTGTGACAGTCCAACCCCTCTGCACACCTTGATGATTCCCTGACAGGTGGCGAGAGGCAGCCCCACCAGGCTGGTGTTGTTGATTGACATGATCTGGTCACCGATGCTGAGCTTCCCAGAACGGGCGGCAGGGCCTCCATTCATCATGTTGGCCAGGATGACGGT
The DNA here is from genome assembly GCA_018749465.1 of Paracanthobrama guichenoti. Lineage (NCBI taxonomy): Eukaryota > Metazoa > Chordata > Actinopteri > Cypriniformes > Gobionidae > Paracanthobrama > Paracanthobrama guichenoti. The sequence goes on from CM031949.1 coordinate 29,500,673, forward strand.
GGGCAGAATAGAACCCCAGCCAGACTCCACAATAACTATGCCCAGAATCTCCCCCTTCTGCTTCTCCAGCTGCAACTGTGAGGAGAGAGAGAGCGAGAGAGAGCGAGAGGAGGGGGTCACAGACAAGGGATTGTAGTTGATTGTCAATAAAAGGCCATAAAAGGACAAAGCAATTAAGGAAACAATTTTACTCCATTGATAACATGAGACTGACAGCATGAGGGTTCAAAATAGCACAACCTCTACTTCTAGTGTACATTATGTGCTCAAAGGAAATTATAGAGAAAAAAATAAATAAAATGAAATTTAGAAAATAATTGCCTTTGAAATAAATAAAAAAAATCAGTTGTTTGATGCACTGGTCCCATGGTCATAACCAGAAAAAAATATATAAAAAAAATGTGTAAATTATATTTATGTACAGTTGCTAGAAAAAGTATGTGAACCGCTTGCAGAATCTGTGAAAATGTGAATAATTTTAACTAAATAAGAGAGATCATACAAATTGCATGTTATTTTTTATTTAGTGCTGTCCTGAATAAGAGATTTTACATTAAAAAAAAATGTTTACATATAGTCCAAAAGACAAAACAATTTGCTGATTTTATTAAAATGACCCGTTCCCTGGATGATCCACGGCTGTTTTTTTGTTGTGTGATGGTTGTTCTTGAGCCTCTTGTTTGTCCTGAGCAGTTAAACTGCCCAACGTTCTTCAGAAAAATCCTCCAGGTCCTGCACATTCTTCAGGTTTCCAGCATCTTTTGAATATTTGAGCCCTCTCCAGCAGTGACTGTATGATTTTGAGATCCATCTTTTCACACTGAGGACAATTGATGGACTCAAACATAAGTATTAAAAAAGCTTCAAACATTCACTGATGCTCCAGAAGGAAACAAGACACATTAAGAGCCGGGCAGTATTAAGAATCAATGGTTCATAAACTTTTGAACGGGTCATTTTAATAAATTCATTTTGTCTTATATACTTATTCAGGACAGCACTAAATAAAAAATAAAAAAACGTAATATTGTGAAATTTGTTTTCTATTTTAATCTATTTTAAAATGTAATTTATTCAAAGCTGAATCTATTTAAAGCTGAATTTTCAGCATCATTACTTCAGTCTTTAGTGTCACATGATCCTTCATAAATCTGTCTAATATGCTGATTTTTGTTTTGCAGAAATAAACCTTTGTGGAAACTTTGATAATTTTGTTCAGGATTCAGGATTCTATGATGTCAATTTCATGCATCCTTGCTGAAAAAGTATTAATTTCTTCTTTTTTTTTAAGCAAATCTTACCAACCACAAACCTTAAATGATGTGTATATTATATAATTGTTAGATAATTTCAATATTTTAGAGAATTAACATTCAATAAAATTGTACATTCATGCTGCTTGTCATCTGGCTTATTTGGTTTATTTTGTGTCCTGCCCTACTGAGATTTACTGGGAGTCCATGAGCACTATTTGCATTGGAAAAGCATCTGGTTATTTATTGGACATTGGTTATTCACTGTCATTTTGTCTTGTCTGTAAGACTGGCTTCTTTATAATTGGGTGAGCTCTCAAATTGGCTGGACTTTGCAACAAACTGTCAATAACTACAAATTGATTGACTGCATTTGAACGCAGACTATTCAGAGCATTTCATTTAGCATTCATAATCTTGTTGCCTAATGTCACTTGTAAATGGTTGATTTTAATTTTATTTCGTTTAATAGCCATTTCAGAAGCAGCTTTTGTAGACAACTCAATTTATCTGAGCACACATTTTTCTATTTAGTGATATCTGTGCTTTCACACTTCTGAAAAGCACCAGTCTCCACTGGTTATAAATGCACAGCAACACTAGTCTAAATTCTTTATATAAGCCATTATATAAGCAAAATATTTACAGTAAATTCATCAGTTGCTTTAGAAAGCAGCACAAATGTTACCAATGGTTTTCAATTTTTTTTTTTTTCATCAAACGAAAGTGTTCCATGTTTGTCCGGCTGTCCGTCATCACTGTTCTGTTTTCTAGTAATCCCACATGTATTGACCAGAACACCAGCAGTGCACAGGGTCAGCTGTGTTCTAACACAGAGAGAACACTTAATAGAGAAGAAAGTGTCTGGCAGCTGACCTCTTTACAGTTGTCAGAGTTTGAGAAGTGAATGAGGTCATCATTGTACATCTCCTGTGTGTTGATGATGTCGCTGTACTCTTTCTGGCTCAGGTCCTCTGGGTTGATCCCATTGGCTCTGAGGAATTCCTGGTAGGCCACACTGAATGCCTGGCCAATGGACTGTGCTATGAGCTGGGCCTGGATTTGTTGGAGAAGAAAACCAGGTGAAACAACTGCAAAAATACATTAACTTGTGTATACCTTTGTCAGTAATTAAAAATGGGTTACATGCGAGAAGTAAACAGAACTAAATCTACTTTACACAGAGTTTGTTCTTTTATTATGAGCCTTTTAAACAAACATTTATTCATATAGGGCTTTATACTTGTGCTGTCAAATCGATTGATCACCATTAATCACATCTAACATAAACATTTTTGTTTACATAATATATGTGTATATATTATATATGTCTGTGTGTGTACAGTGGTGAACTGGCGACAGGGTCATGGGTGGCCAAGGCTCATTGATGCACGTGGGGAATAAAGGCTGGCCTGTGTGGTCTGATCAAACAGACGAGCTACTGTAGCTCAAATTGCTCAAGAAGATAATGCTGGTTCTGATAGAAAGGTGTCAGAATACATAGTGTATCGCAGTTTGTTGCGTATGAGGCTGCATAGCCGCAGACCAGTCAGGGTGCCCATGTTGACCCCTGTCCACCGCCAAAAGCGCCAACAGTGGGAACGTGAGCATCAGATTTGGACCACAGAGCAATGGAAGAAGGTGGCCTGGGCCGATGAATCACGTTTTCTTTTACATCACCGGCGGAGGCAGTGTGAGGCTTTGGGCAATGTTCTGCTGGGAAACCTTGAGTCCTGCCATCCATGTGGACGTTACTCTGACACATACCACCTACCTAAGCATTGTTGCCGACCATGTACACCCTTGCATGGAAAGGCTCGTCAGCTCATCATTATCCAGCTCAATTATGTTCAAATTTTGTTCTCATCTGATAGTGCCAGTGCAGTCAAATCAATAATATAACTGGATATTAATTGTCTTTTAAACCCCAACTGAGCAAGCCGAAAGCAACAGTGGCAAGGAATCAAAACTCCATCAGGTGACACCAGTGGAGAAAAAACCTTGTGAGAAACCAGGCTTAGTCAAGAGGCCGTTCTTCTCTGGCATAAAAGAACATTAGTTGTTCTGAATCTAAGCTTCTTTGCCTTTTGTATATATCTATATACTGCAGATCAATGCAGAAGATTTTCACTCCATTCATTTGATGTTTTGTAAATCTGCTCACTCACAGTGTATCATTGTACATCGATTTCACACATAACATGCAGGTCTACATTTTTGAACGGATTCCATTCCAACTGCCAGCTGTCATCTCTGAAGCCACGGAGGTGCTACAGCTCACTGTGAAATGTGAATGGCCTATTTCAAGCACTGCAACCTTATTCAAATCTTAATGAATAATCTTAGAAAAGTTGCTGGATAAAGGCTATTATATCGGACTGTCGGCACTAGAATGCTAAAGAGGTGCAGTGGAAAAGTGGTTCAATCCCTTTGCTAATGATTGTGGCTGTTTTCTAATGCCAAGCCACGGTTTTGGATTTAACAGTTCCCCTCAGGCGACGTGTGCAGGTAGGGGTCATCCCATTAATAATCTAACATCCCAACATGTGTGCGGGCTTTGATTTGCACAGGAAACACGGCTGCTTCAGGAGCACTGAACATCTAAATCAGCCATGATAAAAACTCAAAGAAAAAGCATTGAGCAGATGGGTGGAGAACCGACGGATTCACATGGACCCCAAAGGAGAAATGGAGAAAAGTTATCAAAGTTCACACTCTTGTTTTTAGGACAACAACTTGTATGATATGATCAAATGTGTGATTATTGTACTCTGCTAAGTAGATAACAGAAATGTGATATGAAAAATAGGTTTAATGAAAATAAAGGAGTGCAAGCCTCTATAAATGACTCATTTGTAGGCGCGCGTACAGACACGCACACACACTCATTGGCTGAAACATCAAAGAGTGTAATTAGACAGCATGAGTGAGGAACAACTGCAATGCAGAGGAGAGTGTAGTGGAGGAGAAAAAAATAGGTCCATTAGAACAGGATTATGTAAAGCTGCAGCCAGGGTTACTTTTTGAGGCTATTCTCTGAACCTCAGGTGAATCTGAATGTGAGCTTCAGCTGAATAATGGCTCCCATTCCATAAATACACTACCGTTCAAAAGTTTGAAGTCAGTAAGATGTTTTGAATAAATTAATACTTTAATTCAGCAAGGATGCATTACATTGATCAAGAGTGACAGTAAGGACATTTATAATGTTATAAAAAATATCTGTTTAAAATAATATGCTGTTTTGAACCTTTTATTCATCAAAGAATCCTGATGAAATATCAATAAAATCACAGTTTGCGCAAAAACAAGCAGCACATTAGTTTCCAAAACCCGATTCCAAAAAAGTTGGGACACTGTACAAATTGTGAATAAAAAAGGAATGCAACAATTTACAAATCTCATAAACTTATATTTTATTCACAATAGAATATAGATAACATATAAAATGTTGAAAGTGAGACATTTTGAAATGTCATGCCAAATATTGGCTCATTTTGGATTTCATGAGAGCTACACATTCCAAAAAAGTTGGGACAGGTAGCAATAAGAGGCCGGAAAAGTTAAATGTACATATAAGGAACAGCTGGAGGACCAATTTGCAACTTATTAGGTCAATTGGCAACATGATTGGGTATAAAAAGAGCCTCTCAGAGTGGCAGTGTCTCTCAGAAGTCAAGATGGGCAGAGGATCACCACCCCCCAATGCTGCGGCCAAAAATAGTGCAGCAATATCAGAAAGGAGTTTCTCAGAGAAAATTGCAAAGAGTTGGAAGTTATCATCATCTACAGTGCATAATATCATCCAAAGATTCAGAGAATCTGGAACAATCTCTGTGAGTAAGGGTCAAGGCCGGAAAACCATACTGGATGCCCGTGATCTTCGAGCCCTTAGACAGCACTGCATCACATACAGGAATGCTACTGTAATGGAAATCACAACATGGGCTCAGGAATACTTCCAGAAAACATTGTCGGTGAACACAATCCACCGTGCCATTCGCTGTTGCCCGGGTCAAAAAAGAAGCCATATCTAAACATGATCCAGAAGCGCAGGCGTTTTCTCTGGGCCAAGGCTCATTTAAAATGGACTGTGGCAAAGTGGAAAACTGTTCTGTGGTCAGACCAATCAAAATTTGAAGTTCTTTTTGGAAAACTGGGACACCATGTCATCTGGACTAAAGGGGACAAGGACAACCCAAGTTGTTCTCAGCGCTCAGTTCAGAAGCCTGCATCTCTGATGGTATGGGGTTGCATGAGTGCATGTGGCATGGGCAGCTTACACATCTGGAAAGGCACCATCAATGCTGAAAGGTATATCCAAGTTCTAGAACAACATATGCTCCCATCCAGACGTCGTCTCTTTCAGGGAAGACCTTGCATTTTCCAACATGACAATGCCAGACCACATACTGCATCAATTACAACATCATGGCTGCGTAGAAGAAGGATTCGGGTACTGAAATGGCCAGCCTGCAGTCCAGATCTTTCACCCATAGAAAACATTTGGTGCATCATAAAGAGGAAGATGCGACAAAGAAGACCTAAGACAGTTGAGCAACTAGAAGCCTGTATTAGACAAGAATGGGACAACATTCCTATTCCTAAACTTGAGGAACTTGTCTCCTCAGTCCCCAGACGTTTGCAGACTGTTATAAAAAGAAGAGGGGATGCCACACAGAGGGGAACATGGCCTTGTCCCAACTTTTTTGAGACGTGTTGATGCCTTGAAATTTAATATCAACTTATTTTTCCCTTAAAATTATAAATTTTCTCAGTTTAAACATTTGATATGTCATCTATGTTGTATTCTGAATAAAATATTGAAATTTGAAACTTCCACATCATTGCATTCTGTTTTTATTCACACTTTGTTCAGTGTCCCAACTTTTTTGGAATCGGGTTTGTAAGAAATGTTACTTGAGCTCCAAATCGGCATATTAGATTGATTTCTGAAGAATCATGTGACACTGAAAACTGGAGTAATTTTCCAACACAGTACTAAATTACATAATTATTATATTAGAAAAAAGATGTTAAACTGTAAAACATATTTCACGGTATAACTGTTTTTGCAATTTTTTGATCAAACAATTGCAGCCTTGATGATCATAATTTACTTTTTTCAAAAAATATTAGATAAAACATCTTGACCCCAAACTTTTAAACGGTAGTGTATACAAATCAAATGTTTGGACACTTTTACATTTTAGAATAACACTAAAGCTGCATGTATGCTGGTCACATGGCCTCTGTTTTTCCTTTACCATCGGGTCCAACTCATCCATAAAAAAATAAGTAAATAAATACAGCATAAATTTAGTTCTATAAAAGAAAGTCCTATCTAGGCACAATTTATTAAGTGAACATCATTTATTTTTGTTAAAATATTTAAAGCCACACTCACATCCTCGGACTCAAAGACATGGCATATCATTTTGTACTGCTTCTTGGCCTCGGGAGCTCCAGGGGTCGTCTCGATGCAGTCCTGTGAGGCGGTGCGTGGCATGCGGCGTCTCGCCATCAGAACCACAATGTTCCCGATGTCAGCAATGTATGAGATGGTGCGCAAAGCATTATCCATCATGGTCTCCTACGAAACAACCAAGAGAGTAACCACAATCACTTCTTTAGCATGCTGTGGCAACACCTCCCAACACATTACACCAGACTAGAGTTAAGGCTGAGTTTTAATCCCATTTGGCAGCTTAGTTATCATTTTGCAGACTTTCTTATCCCAATGGGCATTGTATTTTCTTAGTAACCTGGGGTTAAACATGCACAGTGTGTTTCCAGAATGCTTCTATTCATGAATCTCCCCTCAAGGAAAATCTGTTTGAAGCTACAAGCTTACAGCCTTGGGTTAGCCCAGATTTTTAAACAGTAAGCTATGGCCATCACATAATTGTATTCACTTAAATATCTCTTATATGCTGTTCTAGCACAAGAAACAGCACGAAAGACATGTACTCATTTGTACAAAAGAAAAGGTAATACATCATCAGATAGCTGAAAGAATTAATGATCCAGAGCACAGAGGAAATTCATGCAGCATTTTGATTCAATGCACACAAAGGTCATGTGTGGGATTTTCAATTTCATTTTTCATTTTAGTGCAGCCTTTCTTTAAATTATAGGACCATAATATGTGACATGTTGTCTTCAAAGACTTGTGAAGCACAGTTCTAGGATCATTTATTCTTTCAGCTTAATGCATATATTTTTCATACAGCTAGCAGATATGATACCCTGAAAAAAGATTCCTCTGTTATTCACTAATAATACAAAGGTAACATGAAGAAAATGCCGGTGCTTGCATAGAAGGAAAATAATAGTGTTAAGGTAAGGTTATAGGCTTTGGTTATGTGTTACTGAAATTTTGCATCTGAGATGCTTTATCATTGTCATTTTGTTTTCGGCTGTGCACCAGAATCCACACAGTTATTATAAATTCAGCAAACACGTCTTTTTCAGGATACTGTATTATAAAGATTATTTTGTAAAATCCAAATAAGCTTTACAAATCTTTATTGGAAATGGTTTAAACAATGTTTTACATGCTTGTTCAATGAACCATAAGCAATTATTGCACACGCACTTGCACAGTCCTTGTAGACAATTAAGGTCACAGTTATAATAACTTAGGACACTAAAGAGACCTTTCTACTGACTGAAAAACACGCCCAGGGTCCTGCTTAACTGCGTGAACATGCCATAGTCCTGCTGCAGGTTGCATGAGGACTGCAGATGACTGCAGATGGCAAGAGCAATAAACTGCAATGTCTGTAATGTAAGGTGCCTAAGACAGTGCTACAGGGGGACAGGAAGGACAGCGGATTGTGTAACTATCGTGCCAAACTTTGTGTAACCATGTGTCCCCCCAGACATGTTCGAGAACTTGCAAGTGCCTTAGTGGAAGAGTGAAGTAACATCTCACACCAAGAACTGGCAAATCTGCCTCAGTCCATGAGAATGAGATGCACTGTACAGCTCAAAGCAGCTGCTGGTCAAACCACACACTGACTGCTGGTTTCATTTTGACCCCTCACACCCACGCTTTTTCATGGATTTTATTTCTGTTACTCAAACGTCTGTGAACGTCTGTAGTTTACGACTCAGTTGTTAAGTTGTTTTTTCAGTTGACAAATATTTACAGTTGAAAGTGAGTTTTTTGTTTATATGCAGTCAAGTAATTCATTACCAGCCTAATAATCCATGTAAAGGTGATATGGTTAAACAGAAGCAAAAAAAGAAGGCAGATCACAATTTAATATGCAAAAATATGCAAGAGAAAAACAATTCTGTATGAAAATATTACAATGATGTCAACACTTTTTGTTATATGTATGCAATTATATTTGGTATATACATATACTATGTATGTAGGGTACAACAGGGCTAAAGGCTCCACGGGGTAAAAGGCTCTTTTGATTTTATTTTTCTCTGAACCACTAGATGGCACAAAAACGCAGCACTTTCCAAAACATCTGCTTTTCAAGATGCACGTGGAAATTTGGCTGATCTTTGATCGCGGGCAGCAGCAAAAGTTCATTCTGCGCTCATTTGATCTAATATTTGATGTTTTTTAAAATGTTGTAGATTTAAGTAGCAAATGAGAATTGCTAAAATGATTTAATATATTTGGAGACAAAGGTCTCATTAATGATTTTCAGTTTTGTTCAAGCTAATAAAAGCAACAGTTTTTCAATAATGGAAGACATAAAAGTATTTGGGGTAAAAGGCCCCCCTGCTGTTGGAGCGAAAAGCACAATAATTAACATGATAATAAAAAGCGGCTGACTTTAACATTTGTTGACATGACATGTCCACCTTAGAGACAATCACCATAAATTTATAATGAAACCATCAAATTAAAAAAATATATATGATATTAATTAAATCATATAATAAAATATGGTTTAATGTTACTACTGTAAATCTATATAAAATTATTATGGATCTCATTCAATGCTTTCATAATCTTTACTTTTTAAAATAGTTTTGTTTTTGTATTTTTATTATATACAAAAATATATATGTATTTTTAAAATATATTTTTATATGAACCTATTTTAATGACAGAATATTTGTTGTACAAAATGAATTATTTTATTTATAAAAATAAACAGAAAATAGTGCAAACTTTGCCAACGGGATTATTTTGAACACGTATTAATTTAGACATTATTAAAAACATATTATTTTAGCTAAAGTATTTGTATCAATACTGAGTGCCTTTTGCCCCATGCTTGTCACCTCATACATTTATAAGATTTTTAAACAAAATAAACCACTTTTATGATTAATTTTCACACAAAATCTGTTGCTCCATAAATGTTAAATACACCTATATATTTTTATATATTTTTTATATATGCCATATTTTTATATATATATATATATATATATATATATATATATATATATATATATATATATATATATATATATATATATATATATATATATATATATATATATATATATGCCTTTAGCCCTGTTGTACCTATGCATTCCATCGATGTAAGTGGGAGATCATTAAACTTTAATATTACCTTTTTTCGAATGGAGTCTATGTGCTAAGCGGATTGGGCTGAAATAATTCAAAAAGTTTCAGACTTATAGGGTACTTTGAATGTTTAAGGAGTACCTTGCAGGCACTGTAATGAATCTGTTACATCCAATAGAGACTCACTGTGAGATGTGACAGGCAGGGTGAGGACTGACACTGCATTGCAGCACATAACTAAACGTCCGTGCCAGCCTGCCCACTCACTGCTGTTCAGTAAGAACTCATACACATAATCGCAGCAACACACATAGCTATGTTACATAGTACCGGGGGACACTAAATGTACCATTAAATGTGGCGCAGCATGTAGCTCTTCCTACCTTATGTTTACAGTACCACTAGTGTGGAAGAGGAGGAGATGTTGATCGTTTACAGCATGTGTAAAATGTGCAGCTGGAGATTAAGGACAAAGCTTATAGCCATCATTAAGCTCTCCATCACTAACAACTGTCTACAAGCCTGAGCATACGCACATCCCTTCTCTCAATGGATACACATTACGTGTTTTATGTCAGTTATGTAACAAAAAGTTATGTAATATAAAATATCTGAATAAAAAGGGCTCTCTTAATATAAATATTTCACCATTCTAAAAAAGATTTATCTCCTTTTTTCAAAGTATCATTTATAATGTATGCTCTGTCTTGAGAACTGCTCTATGTCTTCATATTTTGCCTATTCCAATGTGATGTGTGTGTCTAATCTTCTATTTGGACTAAATGTAATCTTAACAATATATTTAACTATATATAATATAATATGGGCCCTATCATACACCCGACGCAATGCGACGCCAGGCATGACGCAAGTGTTTTTTGCTAGTGCACTAGCTAGTTGCTAGTGTTTTTGTAATCTTAACAATATTATTGTTATTCCAATAATATATTGGAGTATATTGGATATCAATAATATATTAATATTAACAATATTAATGTTATTCCAAATTAATTGTCTTTTAAAGGGAACGGGAGATGAGACTCTGATTGGTTTAATGCACGTTATGCCCAAAACACACGCATGACTCATTAAGAGACTAGCTACGACCCTTTTGGACCATGCACCTGGCACACCAACCATTTTTTTTTTCTGTTGTTAAACTAGCACAAGTGGATTCGGACATGCCCTAAGTGCACCTGCGGCATGCGCTTCAGACCATGTGCTCAGATCATTAAAATAGGGCCCTACATTTTAACAATATATTCATTGACTTTTTCAAAAATTAAAAATGAACAAAAACAACCAAATTAATTTGGAATAACAATATTTCAAGGAGAAAGAAAAAATGCTCAAAAACTACAAGATCCAATTTCAGATTTCATATATACTCTGCATTACTTTGTGTAAAAAGTCTGCATCAAAGAAGTCCCCAAAAAGTACAAACCCAGAGTCAAGATAATTTACAAATGGTCCACAAACTTTTTTTAAATAGAATGTAATCTTAGTTAATGTTTTAAAAGTTTATAGTAGAAAAAAATCTGATATTAATAATGAAGAAAACAAGCAACAGGGAAATTAAACCTGTAATAGGCTACATATTTTGCTTCAGGGCTGTTTTGCTCATATTTTATGGGCTTATTTGATTAGCTTTTTATGAAAAGCATCCAAGTGTTACAATTAGTTTATCTGTCAGTTAATGACTTATGCTAATGTGCTTCTATTTACTCTTATTTTATATTTTGGTCTTTCCAGATTTAACTTCGATACCTGTAGCTCTAGGCAGCCGCATGAACTCACCTGGGTGTCTGCGTTGAGCACTTTGATCCTTTGAGTTGAGATGAAAAGATCCACCTCCGTCAAAGTCTGAGCATCTCCCTCTGGGCTCTGCTGACAAAAAACAAAAAAACAAAAACAAAACAAGAACAAGAACAAAAATATGAAAAACTGCCCTTTACCTCCAAGAGGTTATCAATGTACCCATGCCATAATTCACAATGGCTCATGAGAAGACCTAAAAGGCACAACTGTTCAAGCTCCTAATGAAATTATTTTTATGCTTCATAAATCATGCACTAGTATAAGCTTGTCCACATGGGAGGGGAGCCCAGGGCAGTGCTTAACCTCTGTAAATTGCAGCATTAATAGTCTAAATGGGAAACAATATGGTATACTCAGGGGCAAAGAACATATGGATTGAAAAAGCAAAACTGCATTGCTTATCAATAACCAGTCCAATTAATAATTGATTACTGCTGGACAAGTGTGACAGTACATCTCACAATCAACACTGTTGAAAACATTTTTTTTTTTTTACTTTCCAAAGTCTATAACTGAGAAACACAGTGAGGTAATCAGGCCAAGAGACAAATAATAGCTGTGCATACAGCCTCCTGTGATAAGTAGAAGCCATGCAGAGGTTTGAAGTAATGAGATGATTGACACTAGAGAGCAAAGTGAAGGAGAGAGAGAACGAGACCCATTCGGTGCAGTGAGGTGGAGCGCAGGGTGATGCAATGACAGACGATAAGTAAAGGAACACAATGGCAACACTTAACCAGCTGTCAGGCTGTCTCAGAGTGTCAATCATTTACCTGTCAGCACATTTCTTCTCAAATTCTTACTTTTGTTTTGTGGTAGGCTACTGCAATAAAAAAATTGGTTCTACACATGGATGCTTATAGCCACATTTTTATAAGTGCAGTCTGTCAACTGGCTTTGAAATTTTGACTCCATATCTTCAAAGGTTCATATGCTTCAGTCGCAGCCCAGAAGAGGCTGGTTCACCAATAGTTAGTTATACTGGGGCCATGAAGAGGCCCTCACAGATCCCAGACAGCCCGATCTAAAGCTTCACTCCGCATGGTATGAACCAGCACTTATGAAAACTACACATATGATGGACACACACATGGAGTAGATGGTAAAAAAAAAGGCAAGTTCTTCTATCGCTCTCTCATTTTTTTTTTTTTTTTTTTTTTTTTTTACACACCGCCTTTTTCTTGATTTTGGCTGCCTTCTGTACCCTCTGGGAGACGTTCAGGACAGTACAGGGGTCGTCACACACGGGAGCAGCAAAAAGGCATGAAGGTAAAAAAAAAATACATTAAAAACCAGGCAAAAACATATAAACAACCAAACACAAAGTCTGCATGCCATGTATGGCATGTGTGTTCTTTGTACACAAACACAAACAAACCCAGAATGCAGCAACATTTCCCCCAGCACACACATACATACGAATAGCAAATCATAAGACATGCAGATATGGGTCGAATAACTGTTATTGAAAGCCAAAAAATACAGTTTAAATTATTTTATCAATTGAAATTTCTCAAAAATGTCTGTACCCAAATAGATATGTTAGCCCTCTTTTAACACAAGCAGTCATTACTTTCAATAAATGTCAAAATGTTATAGTTGTGTGATTCATCACTGACACTGGATTCACTGTCAGAATCTCACAACAAATGCAGACACCTCAGTTTATCAACCTGCCATATGATGACTTCAGGGAGAACAACAGCTGTCATAGCGGACCTGACTGGATACAATGTTTTCTAGTGTGCAACCCTTATTAATTTTGACAACGAAATTACAGAAAATGTTAGGGTATTTGGATTTCATTACCAATAATGCATTGTGGTGGTAATTAAGCAACTTTAATAACAACATACTTTTTAGCAAAAATGACAAAAGATAAATAATAACATGACAAGATATTATAATGCACTAACAGGAAGGAAGGAAAATCTAGAAAGAGTATGGCTGTTTTAAATAATTTGATGGTTTTTGATTTTGCACTTTTGATCAACTAAAATGTTATTTTCATTGACTGAAATTAGATGTTATAATTTTAGTATTATTTATATACTATCACAGTATTTATTAATTTTCATTTTCATTTTCGTTTGTTTTAGTAATTTTGTTACAAGCTTTAATCTTTTTTTTTTTTTTTTTTTTTTATATATTTCCATTTAGTTTTATTTTTATTTCAAATCTTCCTCTTAGTACTTTAGTACTTCAAACATATTTTAGTTTGGCAACATTTCTCAGTTGTGTTCTTCAATTAATATTTATTTATATTCTATTTTATTTCAGCTTTATTTCAAATGAAACCTTATTGTAAATTGTTACCAAATTAATGAATATGACAGTACTTGCTTAAAGGGTATTTTCACTGAAAAACAAAAACTGACTAAAACAGTTTTAAAGTTTTAATACATTTAAAATTAACTGTCTACAAAACAAATAATATATAGCCTACTTGATTTATAAGAGTAAATTTGTGTACACTCTAAAAATGCTGGGTTGAAAACAACCCAAGTTGGGATGAAAATAGACAAACCCAGCAACTGGGTTGTTTTAACCCAGTGAATGGGTTGTTTTAACCCAGCGGATGGGTTAAATGTTTGCTTAAAACAACCCAATCATTGGGTTAAAATAACCCAATTGCTGGGGTTGCCCATTTTCATCTTCAAATAATTGCCCTGCAATACCTCCATCTATAAACACTCATAAGAGCCCATTCATTATGAGTCTGTCTGATAGTGAGTGAGCAGCTTGAATGCACATCAGTACTACACATTCTGCATTCTGGTCTCTCTCTTTCACTAGACCTTCTTCCACCTGACTGGGAGCATGATCCTTTGAACTGCTCTCATCTCTTTCTGGCTGAGCATCATGTGCACGACTACTCCTTTACTGTCATTTTGGCTGCCAACCCAACATGCCTCATCCTCCATTGGCAGACGAGAGAGAAAAAGGAGGAGATAAATCAACAGCACGAGAGAGAAAGAGCTTCAAAATAAAGGGGAAATGAGACGGTGAACGTGTGGGCGATGAATCTTGCATAAATACTGCATCAATCTGGAGGCTACAGGGATACACTTCAATAAAGCATACACATTTTTCCTGCATTTCTTGCCTAAAACAATAGAAATGGCTACATCTTGCTGTCTTGGCCAGCATGAAAAAGAATGTGCTGCAATTATGTTGGCTTAGGTACTCCTGTTATTATTCAGAAAAGACATAAGATACTAGAGACAGACTGAGGTATGGCCAGTGTTTCTCCTGCACAGCCCCATTAAGACTCGAGTACCCCTTCATCGACACCAAATCTGAAATGTGTTCCATTTAACTCATAACAACAAGTATGAAACAAAATCACATGAGCAAAATCAGATGTTAATCAGAAATTATACATGTACGACTGGCCAATGGCAGAACATTTGTAAGATTAAACCAAATTAAATGAGGGGAAAACTATTATTTAAACTATTATCAAACCAAAAATTATTCAGATATAATTTTTTACTACAGGGTGCAGGACACCATAGTTCATTTATGTAAGTGAGGATAGAAAAATAAAATAAATTGTGACATATTATACCCAAAAATTCTTCATACAGTGGGCTACCAGTAAAATTGATACACATTTGCAACCCAATCTCACTCCCAAGGCATCAAAATCCGAAGCATGGTCAAGTGCCTTCAACGTCACAATGAAGACGCTAAAGGTATCCCTAGGCGTCACTATATCGACGCACAGGGTACTCCATTCATTTCCGTTGTTTTCTCGATGCGTCAGATCAAGACGCATTTAATTCTTTGCATTTTTAAAAGCAGACATGATTTTATTAATATTTATAGGCTACTTTTATATTTTGGAGCAACTAACCCCACTCCTACCCTAAACCTACCCACTTCTAAACAATATAAAACACTTAACAGGCAAATAAAAGTACAGGTAGTAAAGTATTAATTCATGTTGCATTCCAAGTCTTCTGAACTCATACGATATCTTCATGTAAAGAACAGAGTTGATCTTAATGTTTTAATCGCTGAAATAATGATCCAACCCGCCGCTCCGTGAACGCACTCATTCATATCTCATCCAAATGATACACCCGACTCTTTAGCATGACGCAATTGGTCCTTCACACAACTCAATCGTTTGACCTCGGAACACTTGGAATATTTGTACTTTTTGAATAAAATGTGCATGCAGTCGTATCTGCCTGTTATATCCTGTATTTTATATCATATAATACACAAATGGGTAGGTTTAGGGATGGGATGGGTTTGGGTTAATGTTACATGTTAAAACGTGTCTAAATAGTGTAAATAAAATTATGCTGGCTGATTGAATTGAGAATCACACTCATTTCATAATGTCAAAATCATAACCCAATATATAATTTCATCATGACTATAACATTCCCATGCCCAACGTGTCTGTGTAAGGTTTCTCATTGAAATGAATGGAGCACACTGTGCATTGAAAAATGACACCTAGGGGCACCTTTAAGCCCAATTTATACTTCTGCGTCTTGTGTACGCCGTAGCTACGTTGTAGGCTGTGTGTTGCATGTGTAGCCTACGACGCACCCTGACGCGCATCTCTCCAAAAATGTAACAACGCACTGATTCTACACGGACCGCAAGCGCTGTGATTGGTCTGCCAGAACCCTTCCCTCAGGGATGCATATGCTCCCTCTGCATGTGTAACTGCACGTCAATGCAGACAAGGACACAGAAGTATAAATGAAAATCGACGCGTAGCCCATGGCGTAGAGGCTACAGCGCATGTCCAACGCAGAAGTATAAATCAGCCTTTAGCGTCTTCATTGTGACGCGGAAGGCACTTGACCATGCTTCAGATTAAGACGCACTGAGAGTGAGAACGGGTTGAAATTTGGGACCAAAATTATTCAGGCACTTTGACCTGACAATGTTTTTTTTGAAAAGTGTTTTTTTGCTAATGCGACCTTTTACACCACAGACTGAACAAAATGAAGCATTGCTTGGTAATTGGTTGACCTAAGTTGGTATCATCTAATTGTGTACTTAAGTTTAACAGCTGACAGCTGATTGGTGTTACGGATTTGGTGTGGAACAAACTCACAAAGGCGAAGGAGAACTCGGAACTTGGAACTTGGAACTTTAATCACAAACTCGGGAAACAAACAGGGAAAACACCAACAAACGTGAACGAGAACCGACAAACACTGAGGGCACACAGAGGGCTTATATAGACAGGGGAAACAAGGTGATGAACTAATTAACAGGACACAGCTGGGACAAATGAACTCATAATGAGGGTGATACAGGAGTGGCGGGAAAACTAAACAAAGGAACATGTGACCGGGCAACACAACATGTGACAATTGGTTGATTACATACCTTTCTATCAAAGTTATCTGACATATCAAGATGAATTTGTTCTGATACAGTTTAACTCTGAGTTATTGTCATATTTTATTACCATTTTCTAAACTATAGCAAATAAACTGTGATAATGTGAGAAAATGTTGAAGGTGTCTGAATACATTTTGGTTTGACTGTAATTATAGTGGAATTGTGTTCAGTGTTTGCATATCTTGCGTGTTTTGATCTTGCAATTTGAAATATATATTTCAAATCAGGAATAAAATCAGACACCAATAGCATCATATTGTGCTTTGGCTCAACTCAAGCAAACAACAACAATAACACTATATATTTTAGGCTGGTAGAGTAAACAACAGAAGAAGAAAAAAACCCTGATGGGACCTTTTAACTCTAAGGTGGAACCTATAGCCAGCATATTGAGCACCACAATTCCTCCCATTCAATTTTATGAGTGAACCATCTCCTCCCTTCTGGGTATGCGTACACCCGGTTGGAAATCACTACTTTAGAAGTGCAACGAGAAAAACACTGTCCTCAGGCTCTGCACTGACATACTGCGCACTCAGCTGTGGACAGACACATTATCATCTGCAGAGAGGAAGAGCAGATGTGTGTGTGTGTGTGTGTGTGTGTGTGTGTGTGTGTGTGTGTGTGTGTGTGTGTGTGTGTGTGTGTGTGTGTGTGTGTGTGTGTGTGTGTGTGTGTGTGTGAGTGTGTGAGCGAGATACCGAAAGGAAGAAGGAGAAGGAGAGGAAAAGCAAGGAAGATTGTGCAGCTCATCTCAACTTTTAAGAATCTAGACACATAATAATAGCAGGGATAGAGAGGAGAAGGAGAGAGTGCGTTGCCATGGTTTCATTTTGAATGGTTTTTAATGGTGGCTGCAAAGAGAAATGACCGACTTGGCCCTTGGTAGAGGGAACAGAAGGAGGTCTGAGTTCACTGGTAACCGCAGTTCCCTCGGTATATACATATATATATATACCTAAAGGATTATTAGGAACACCATATTAATACTGTGTTTGACCCCCTTTCGCCTTCAGAACTGCCTTAATTCTATGTGGCATTGATTCAACAAGGTGCTGAAAGCATTCTTTAGAAATGTTGGCCCATATTGATAGGATAGCATCTTGCAGTTGATGGAGATTTGTGGGATGCACATCCAGGGCACGAAGCTCCTGTTCCACCACATCCCAAAGATGCTCTATTGGGTTGAGATCTGGTGACTGTGGGGGCCATTTTAGTACAGTGAACTCATTGTCATGTTCAAGAAACCAATTTGAAATGATTCGAGCTTTGTGACATGGTGCATTATCCTGCTGGAAGTAGCCATCAGAGAATGGGTACATGGTGGTCATAAAGGGATGGACATGGTCAGAAACAATGCTCAGGTAGGCCGTGGCATTTAAACGATGCCCAATTGGCACTAAGGGGCCTAAAGTGTGCCAAGAAAACATCCCCCACACCATTACACCACCACCACCAGCCTGCACAGTGGTAACAAGGCATGATGGATCCATGTTCTCATTCTGTTTACACCAAATTCTGACTCTACCATCTGAATGTCTCAACAGAAATCGAGACTCATCAGACCAGGCAACATTTTTCCAGTCTTCAACTGTCCAATTTTGGTGAGTTTGTGCAAATTGTAGCCTCTTTTTCCTATTTGTAGTGGAGATGAGTGGTACCCGGTGGGGTCTTCTGCTGTTGTAGTCCATCCGCCTCAAGGTTGTGCGTGTTGTGGCTTCACAAATGCTTTGCTGCATACCTCGGTTGTAACGAGTGGTTATTTCAGTCAAAGTTGCTCTTCTATCAGCTTGAATCAGTCGGCCCATTCTCTTCTGACCTCTAGCATCAACAAGGCATTTTCGCCCACAGGACTGCCGCATACTGGATGCTTTTCCCTTTTCACACCATTCTTTGTAAACCCTAGAAATGGTTGTGCGTGAAAATCCCAGTAACTGAGCAGATTGTGAAATACTCAGACCGGCCTGTCTGGCACCAACAACCATGCCACGCTCAAAATTGCTTAAATCACCTTTCTATCCCATTCTGACATTCAGTTTGGAGTTCAGGAGATTGTCTTGACCAGGACCACACCCCTAAATGCATTGAAGCAACTGCCATGTGATTGGTTGATTAGATAATTGCTTTAATGAGAAATTGAACAGGTCAAGAGATTCAAGATTCAAGATTCAAGAGTTTTATTTGTCACATACACAGTTATATACAGAATATACAACCGGCAGTGAAATGTAAACAGGTCCGCTCCATGGACAGTGCAAATTCACAGTTAAAAACACAAGGAGGAAATTATATAGAAATAGAATAAAAAAGTACTCTATATATATATATATATATATATATATATATATATATATATATATATATATATATATATATATATATATATATATATATATATATATATATATATATATATATATATATATATATATATATATATCTGTAGAATTATAAATAATCAAGTCAAGAAAAAAAAGGTAAAAAATAAGGATAAAGTGGAATAAAATAATTTAAGTAGACTGTGCAGTGAGTAAACTGTAGACTTATAAATATGTGGTTAACAAATGTATAAAGAGTATAATGTGCAAACAGGTTTATAACAGGTTGTTACACAGTAACAACGAGAACAGAAAGTGCAGTGCAATGACAGTGTATCGATGTTTATCCTGAAGTGAAGTCACGTGACGTTAAGTTCAGGAGTCTGATGGCCTGGGGAAGAAGCTCCTCCTGAGTCTCTCAGTTTTGGCCATCAGGCTTGGAAGCGCTTACCAGATGGCAGCAGCGTGAAATGAGGGTTTGCAGGGTGATTAGAGTCCTTGATGATCTTGGTAGCTCTACCTTTGCAGCGCTTTGGTGTAGACGTCCTGCAGAGACGGGAGAGCTGACCCTGAGATACGCTCGGATAAGCGCACGACTCTTTGCAGGGCTTTGCGGTCATGACTGGTGCTGTTCCCATACCACGCTGTGATGCACTGAGTTAAAACACTTTCTATCGCCCCTAAATAGAAAGTTTTCAGGATAGCTGGTGAAACCCTGAATTTCCTCAGCTGGCGCAGGTGGTACAGTCTTTGCCTGGCTTTTTCACCTGTGTCTGAATGTGGCAGTCCAGGTCAGGTACTCGGAGATGTTTACACCCAGGTACTTGAAGCTGCTCACTCTCTCTACTGGTGACCCGCTGATCATGAGGGGGGAGTATGTCCGTTGCTGTCTCTTCCTGAAGTCCACAAATCATTTCTTTGGTCTTGCCAACATTCAGAGAGAGACAGTTGTCCTGGCACCATGATGTTAGATGCTCCACCTCGTCCAAGTATGCCGTCTCATTGTTGTTGGAAATGAGGCCCAGGACAACAGTATCATCAGCAAATTTGATGATAGAGGTGGAGCTGTGTGTGGACAAACAGTCATGCGTGTAGAGAGAGTAGAGCAGGGGCTCAGGACACAGCCCTGTGGAGCTCCCACACTCAGGGTGATGGAGGAGGAGGTGGACTGGCCTATTCTCACCACCTGAGGCCTGCCAGTGAGGAAGTCCTCAATCCAGTGGCAGAGAGAAGGATTCAGGCCGAGATCCAGGAGTTTGGAGGTTAGCTTGGTGGGAACTATGGTGTTAAAGGCTGAGCTATAGTCAATAAATAGCAGTCTTACGTAGTTCCCACTTTTGCTGTCGATGTGAGTGAGGGAGGAGTGGAGGACATGAGAGATGGCATCTTCAGTCGATCTATTGGGACGATAGGCAAACTGAAGAGGGTCCAAAGTGCCAGGAATGAAGGCGCAAATGGTGTTTTTAATGAGTCTCTCAAAGACCTTCATGACTATAGACGTGAGAGCCACTGGACGATAGTCATTTAGGCAAGAGGGTTTACTGTTCTTAGGGACAGGGATGATGGTGGATTTTTTGAAGGAGGTGGGGACCACAGATGTAGCGAGCTGATCAGCACAGGACCGCAGAACACGACCTGAAATACCATCCGGCCCGGCAGCTTTCCTGACGTCCACACGCTTGAGTGCTCTCCGAACTTCATCCTCTGAGACAGAGATCACGTCGTTGTTGCTGCTCTGAGTAATTTCCTCTGACGCGCCACTTGGCGGAGTCGTGTTGCCGCGGTTACAGTCAAAGCGAGCGTAGAAAGAGTTTAACTCATTCACAAGCAACGGATCAGCGTTCGCCTCTGCAGAGGATTTAGATCCAAAAGAGCAGATGGACCTCAGACCTTGCCACATGCGCCGCGAGTCGTTGAGTTGGAAATGAGACTCCACTCGGTCTTTATATCGGAGCTTTGCGGCTTTAACTGCACGCCGCAGAGCATAACAGGACGTTCTGTATTCAGTCATATTCCCTGAATGGAGACCGGCGTTGTAAGCAGCAGTGCGTGCGTTCACTGCCGCGCGGATTGAATTGTCCACCCACGGTTTCTGATTTGAGAAGGACGTTATTGTTATTGTTTGCGTGGCTTGCTCTGTAAGCGTGTCGATGAAGCAAAGCGCCACATCTGTGAACTCACTGACTGTGAACTCACTATACACATATATATATATATATATATATATATATATATATATATATATATATATATATATATATATATATATATATATATATATATACACATATATATGTACATACATATATATGTACATACATATATATATATATATATATATATATATATATATATAGTCCTCATGTTTGCCTTGTCAGTTTGTCAAGTATTGTCCCGTGTAACATTGTTGGTGAGTGCCATGTGAGTGCCATGTCCAAGCCAAGCCAAGCCAAGCCAAGCCAAGTCTGTGTTTATTGGATTTCTGTTCACATTTTGGATTTAATAAACTGCGTTTGGGTTCATCTACGCTCACCTCCAGTGGAATTCCGTTACAATATGTTTAATATATTGTTTAATTTGCAATATGTGTCTTCTTGATAGTGTCACGTATCTAGTGCTTATTAAACTCATGCACAAAAGCCTATATTGGGAATTAAACAGCATGAAACATCCAGAGCTGCAACTCCTTGACTTTTGTGAAGATAAATAATGTCTGATCGATAAATCTCCTTCGCCACAGTATATAGTGATATATCAATGAATACTGGTAATACATAAACCCTATGATTTGAAATCTTACTTAAGATCACGTGAAGTTCAGACTTCACAGGACTCTATACTGTCCAATTGGAACATACTGTACCCTGAAAAAGTTCCTGCTATGGGTCTTTGGTATTATACAGAACCTCTGTATAATACTGATTCAAGTGAGTGATCCTGCCTTCTTGAGGCACATTCCCAATCCTTCATGCCCACCATGGGTCTGTGCGCACCCAGCTGACAAATTGTGTGCATGCGTATCTGTGGGTGCTTGTCCTTGCCACAGGTATGTGCTTCTAAATGTGGAGCAGCTTAGTGGGCCACTGTGGCGCATTAACTGCCAGCTGTTGACCAAGAGGACTGCAAAGAAGCACCACTACAGTTACAACAACAGTCTTTTCCTAAAATAACATGCAATACAAAAGGGAGCAATGTAAACTAGGGATTAAAGACTACTGCTTTGTAAGGATAAGGAATGCAATACCCCATTTAAAAGCATTAAAATGTCTCACCAGCCTAAAAAAACCCACATGTTTTTGGACATGTGCATGGTAATACAATGTGTCATATAAATACCTTGTCACATGAATATGATAATCATTCTGAACCAAGTATTACCATCTGATACCATCAAAATACCATATCCACAGGACCAGACAGCAGTGATTTTACACTTCACAGATGTTCCTGTCATGAATAAGCACATTTAGCCAAAAGTTGCATATTCCCGAAGCATTCAAATTTTACAGCTCTACAGCAAGTTTCCATTTCTTATATTCAGATGCAATACTCTTGAACTGCTTCTGTCCTGAAAAATCTAAATTGAACTATATCAAGCATGAGTGGAGCCAGGCAGTCTGAAACTGATTGAGACGCATCGTGCACAGCATATTTTGGTTAGGACAGCAGCTTCTCACAGTGCTTGTGTGGATTCCCATTGCTTAGTGCTGAAAGGTATAAAACATCTAATAAAGGACTGACAACACGTCCATTAACTCCTGCCCCAGCGCAGTGCAACCTATAGATTCACCCTGGCAATATGAATCCTCTTCTGTTTGTTGATAATGATAATTAGACGATATTTTACTGAGTGTGTTTTTGTGCTGGTACATCGTCTGGTTTAGGCCTGTTGTGGACAGCTTTTCATATTCGTCATATTCTGGGTGGTGGAAATGGCACAAATAACCTTTTCCATTAAGGGGTGATATTTGCCTCCCTATAATGATTTCCAGGGGCATTTTTTCTTTTATAAGGACAATTTTTCCAAACTGTATTAAATGCATGTGTCATCTTTTATTTCAAATTGTTACATTTAATCAAATTTATTTAGGATATTAAGACACTGTTAGCATCCACTGAAACCAGTATCAATGTCACATGTCTGTCTGTTTAGTTGAACTTTCAGTTGTGTTTTCATCCTGTCACATGGTCCTCTGTCTTATGCTGCGTTCCAGGCAGGTTTTTGAGCCCTTACGTCACGACTTCAAACCATGACTCACGACTTTGTAACGCTCCAGGCAAAGTCACACCAAACTGCCTGAGCGCAAGGAATTGTGGTAGCTAGATGGTAGCTAAACAAAGCATGGCGGACCATACGGGGCTTATGCTCATTTACAATCACTTCTATCGCCAAAGGCGCTTACTCCTTGCTTATTTGAGGGAAACAGAGGAGAAAAAACAGCATATAAGGCAAGATAAGCTGTTATACCTTTTATTTTACGTTATTTGTAAAACACCATGTATAACTTTCATTAACACCGCATCCGTAGGGGCTGCCATTGTTGTTTCGGGGGCTATGTGACATCAGAACTCATAACTGGGAGTACATCGATCTAGTACGAGTTCACTGGTAGTAAGTCACAGGTTTGACTGCCGTTCCAGTGCACTTTCACGGGTAGAAGGATGGAAAAACACGGGTTACGGATTGCCTGGAACGCAGCATTAGTTTCTTGGCACTAGTTTGTTCCTATGGTTGCCCTCATTAGTTAATTTGTCCCAGCTGTGTCTCGTTTCTGTTCACTACTTAAGTTACACCCTCACCTTCAGTCTTTGTCTAGTCACTGTTATGTTAAGTTGGATTTCTGTTGCCTGTTTTGAGTTCTTTGAGAAGTTTTGATTAAAGTTTATGTTTGATTATTATCTCCTGAGTCTTCATCCTGTTCCTGGTACCTCCAAACGTTACAATCAACAAAACCAACTTAAAAAAAAAATTGCCAGTAGTGAGTCACTGAATCATTCATCCAAACAGTTTTTTCAAATTGGATGAAAGCAAGTGACTTGTCTTTATGTGAATGGGTTATTGAATCATTCACTCAAAAGATTGGTTCAAAAACAGATTAATTCAGTAACTAAACACCACCGTGTTCTACTCTTTTTTTAATCGTTGCCATTCAAACTGCAAAGTGAGTGATGACATACTCGATAATGTCAGCTTGCACACAGTTAAAACAACACTTACAATTTATTGTAAGATAATGCATATCACACACTTCTACTGCTAATGCAAAAAAAATATGTCAATAATGTATAAGTGTGTACAGAGTTTTGTCTTCTGTTTTTGTCTATCCATAAATTGCTGCTAGAGAAGATCAGTATCCAAAGTGCTTTGGCATTTTCTCTTAAAACAATACATTTACTCGAATTGTCCATGCAACATGGCAACAGGAGGGCTTTCTACGTTAACCAGTTGGGAGGAAGAGGGATTACACTCCTACACCATGGAAAATAATCCTATAACTACTGATTAGTCAACAAGTCCTGGGGTGTAAACAAACAAATCTCATCTCATCTAATTTTCCATAGAGAAATCTGCATTAGTTTCATCCAAAGTGCTTCGATTGAGAGCCACACCAAAAATAAAATGGAAATACAGAGGTTCTAGGGTTCTGTACCTTGACCCGGCTCACTGCCTCCTGGGCCTGCATCATCCTGATGTTTTTAGATGGATTTCTCTCTGACAGAAGCTGAGTGGACCCGAGGTAGTTGGCAGCAAAGATAATCCCATCAATGAGGTCCTCAGGCTCACATGGTCCCGGCACTGTTAGAAGGGAAGCATTGAGAATTCATTATTAAAGCTATTTGTTATGTTGCCACCTCCTCTGTAGACCACCTTACAGTGACTGATAAGGTATATGAGTGTGAGCTTATCAGGCAGAAAAGTTGCATGCAGATGTTGTGTGTATGAAAGTGTGTGTGAATATGTGTGTTCTCAATTCCATCCCACTGTGAGGGCTGATAAAATTGTACCGCAGACACTGAAAAGCGGGAACGAAGGTAGCCACATGAGGAAAAGCAGGGTGTGTGGTGTGTATTCTGCTTGTGTGATATGGAAATGTGGACATCAGTGACACTCACCAAGGGACACATTATACTGCCATCATTCAGGCACAAGATTTAAATGTGACAGAACTGTATCCATTTAATAGAAAGCAGAATTTGTTCCCAAAAAGGCATGACAGCAGCAATACATCTCAGGCTGCCATAAACCAAAAATAAGCTGTGGTCAATCAATTGTCCTGCTTTTCCAGAACTCTCTTTCGCTTCCTGCAACAGTCTGTATTTCTCTAGCTGAGCATCCACTAATGTGCCCTTATATTAGCAAACATGACTACACTAATTACTGTCTCACCACTGCAACCCATTAAAACAGCTAATAATTCTTTCTGCCTGCATTTCACCATGTAAATCCACTGAGACATAATGCATTGTTCAGCACGGATCTCTAATCTCCTTGCTCTGAGTTGGTTTGGTGAATTTGATTTGTTTTTGAGTTGATTTAATTTGTATAGAATAAAAGTTTTGAGGGAAGATTATCAAATGCAGAAAAAAATAAAAGACAGGAGATCCTCGCTTACCATCCACAAAGCTGGGAAATGAGGCCGTCTTCTTTGTTGGCTAAGAAATAGAAACAGTGTTTGATGTATGAAAGGAGATGAAACAGGCTTACAACATACAACATGCTTATAAAGTATTTACATTTTAGAAACAAGAAGAAAATCAATCTCTAGGTTAACTTCATCAACAACATGTATTAACAGCACAGTATGCAATATAATAAAAAAATAAATGCATACAAATATACATTTATGATATACAACATGATACAACAGTTTTGGTCCTTGAATTTGACTGGCTGAGTGGGTTTCCAAGACCCTTAGTATCTCTTTTTGCAGGTTACATCACTATGCCAGGAGGGAGCAACAGGTGTCTTAATGAGTGAGTCATGGAACCATATATTCAGCCGAAACAAAAGATTGTCTTTATAAGTGAGTCATTGAATCATTCACTCAAACGATTTGTTTAAAAGTAGCATAACATACAGTACTACTCCTATTTCAAATACTATATCCTGCTATTTCAAATTCAGCAACTGTGTTTATGAGTGAGTCATTGAATAACTCAATAACTCAAACTATTGTATTGTTTGAGAACGGTTCCACATGGCTTTGTTTGCTGTTATTTTAGTTGGCTGAGCAAAAAAAAGTAACTGGCAATATTTAGTGGAAAATATTGTTTCCTGTGTGGCACTCAGCCGTATTCGGAGCACGACTGTGTGATTTGACTTAATTAATCATAACTTTAATATAATAATGTTATCACAAAAATGTTGCCATCCAGACCAGAGTATAGACAACGAGCCCTGCATATATATATAAAATACAAACCCGATTCCAGAAAAGTTGTGACACTGTACAAAGTGTGAATACAAACAGAATGCAATGATGTGGAAGTTTCAAATTTCAATATTTTATTCAGAATACAACATAGATGACATATCAAATGTTTAAACTGAGAAAATGTATAATTTTAAGGGAAAAATAAGTTGATTTTAAATTTCAACACAAGTTGGGACAAGGCCATGTTTCCCACTGTGTGGCATCCCCTCTTCTTTTTATAACAGTCTGCAAACGTCTGGGGACTGAGGAGACAAGTTGCTCAAGTTTAGGAATAGGAATGTTGTCCCATTCTTGTCTAATACAGGCTTCTAGTTGCTCAACTGTCTTAGGTCTTCTTCGTCACATCTTCCTCTTTATAATGCGCCAAATGTTTTCTATGGGTGAAAGATCTGGACTGCAGGCTGGCCATTTCAGTACCCGGATCCTTCTTCTACGCAGCCATGATGTTGTAATTGATGCAGTATGTGGTCTGGCATTGTCATGTTGGAAAATGCAAGGTCTTCCCTGAAAGAGACGACGTCTGGATGGGAGCATATGTTGTTCTAGAACTTGGATATACCTTTCAGCATTGATGGTGCCTTTCCAGATGTGTAAGCTGCCCATGCCACACACACTCATGAAACCCCATACCATCAGAGATGCAGGCTTCTGAACTGAGCGCTGATAACAACTTGGGTTGTCCTTGTCCTCTTTAGTCCGGATGACATGGCGTCCCAGTTTTCCAAAAAGAACTTCAAATTTTGATTGGTCTGACCACAGAAAAGTTTTCCACTTTGCCACAGTCCATTTTAAATGAGCCTTGGACTTCAAAACGCCTGCGCTTCTGGATCATGTTTAGATATGGCTTCTTTTTTGACCTATAGAGTTTTAGCCGGCAGCAGCGAATGGCACAGTGGATTGTGTTCACCGACAATGTTTTCTGGAAGTATTCCTGAGCCCATGTTGTGATTTCCATTACAGTAGCATTCCTGTATGTGATGCAGTGCCGTCTAAGGGCCCGAAGATCACGGGCATCCAGTATGGTTTTCCGGCCTTGACCCTTACGCACAGAGATTGTTCCAGATTCTCTGAATCTTTGGATGATATTATGCACTGTAGATGATGATAACTTCAAACTGTTTGCAATTTTTCTCTGAGAAACTCCTTTCTGATATTGCTCCACTATTTTTGGCCGCAGCATTGGGGGAATTGGTGATCCTCTGCCCATCTTGACTTCTGAGAGACACTGCCACTCTGAGAGGCTCTTTTTATACCCAATCATGTTGCCAATTGACCTAATAAGTTGCAAATTGGTCCTCCAGCTGTTCCTTATATGTACATTTAATTTTTCCGGCCTCTTATTGCTACCTGTCCCAACTTTTTTGGAATGTGTAGCTCTCATGAAATCCAAAATGAGCCAATATTTGGCATGACATTTCAAAATGTCTCACTTTCCACATTTGATATGTTATATATATTCTATTGTGAATAAAATATAAGTTTATGAGATTTGTAAATTATTGCATTCCTTTTTTATTCACAATTTGTACAGTGTCCCAACTTTTTTGGAATCGGGTTTGTATAATATAAAATAAATAACCCAACACTCAGAATCAAATGGAAACCATCCAGAAAACTCTGGATGATCACAAAACAAATCCTGTCCATCATTCTGAATCGGCTCTTTGCAGGACTGTGTCAAGCACTATAGGCCACAGACACCCCGTCAGACAGAGTAATAGCCATCATTTTACAACAGAGCCATCCAAATGGAGGTTATGCTTCAAGAGGTCTTCATTAAATGCAATCTAAGGACTCAAAAACTCCCTCAGCCAAGGTAATTAAATGTGTTCAGAGGAAGTAAGGCAAGACTGAATACTGCTTTACATGACATAAGAAGAGAGTTGCATTCCAATGCAAGTGTTGTGTACAAACAGATTCCCTTAGCTGAATACATAGTGGATTATTATTACCATTATGCTTAGACTTATTGGGAGAGTGCTCCCTAATTTGCAAAATAACATATTTACAAAAAAAACAAAAAAACAATCATGACTGTGAACAGAATATTACAATGAATATTCTTGACACTCGTGACCCTAATTCACAAATTTAATTTGGCTGTCTCACTACCTCCTACACGTGAAACATTCAAAAAAGCGTTTTTTATATAAAAAAAACCCGCTTGTGTTGAGAATGATCTAAAATGACCTTGGCAGAATGCTTGGTAGCGCTATAAAACATGTTTTGAACACCTATTTGGTGGTTTTGAGTAGCTGCCCAGATGATGTCTCATATTTTATGGCTCTTGCATTCAGGGTATGAGGCTCTTATGGAGGTTACATTAATACATAAAAAATGTGTAGAGAAGCAGTCGAACAGGCAGCTCAAGGCTGAACTCCCCTCAGTCTATGTAAATACAGTAGAACCAGGGCAGGAAAGGGCAAAGCCAATTATTTTACTATATCAACACATGGGGGAGGATGGTGACAAGCTAGTGCAACAGCTTAGATATGCTGGGGAAAAAACAGATAAATTGTCTAAGAAAGCCAGAGAAATGTGAAGTAAATAAGATGACAGGCTGAAATCGACTAGAACAGCTCTGATGGAAATATGTGGTGATTATGTGGGGTGCATACTGTCACATATTGATTGGTTAATGTGTTCTATGATTATACGCTCACCTCAGTGACATTGTTGTTCTCCAGTGGTCCATTGAGATCAGACCGCTGCTGCTTCCTTGGCTGTTCTGCACTATTAGACACCTAGAGAGAATTTAAATTGAGAGAAATGAGTGAAAAATGAGCTGCGAGTGAAATGTGACATTAAAAAAAGACAGATGATGGGTTGCAGAAAGCATTGAACAGCATTAACAATTTGATGCATATGAGAACCAAAAAGCAAACAATACAAACAAATTATACAGTACAATGAACACAATTTGGTAAAATAAACATATGCTGTCTGTAACTGAAAGTGCACAGTGCTAAAAAAGACACTTTTAATCTTTGTCTATCTGCAGGGAAGTTAAAGTCTCAAATGAGCACTCTGTCTACTGCACATAAGGACATTATTACTTGATGAAATTCATTTGTTTCCTGACAGGATAAAATGTAATCTCCTCATTGCCCAAAGGCAATAAAGAAGCAGGAGGGTAATAGAACTTCACAATACATTCACTGGACCACTGAGGCAATCTGACTAAATCTCACCCCTTCACCTAATTCCCCCTTGGACAGATTTAATTTCCTATTCTGTTTTGAAAATGCTAAGTAAGACATTTTGAAGAAAATATCCAAGAAAAAATAATTTTTCAAACTCGATTAGAATAAGAAACTTCCATTAGAAAGTCAGCACCTCTTTTCATTTTTCAGCAAACCAGAAAATTTGGCATAATGCATGAATGTCATTGTGTTTGTCTTTATTACTTGCTTAGTGACTTTAGTCAGAGGGTTCTAGCAATGAGCCAGTTTTCATTTCGGGGTTGTTCAAGCAGATGAAAAAAAACAAAACAAAAAAACACCCACACAATGTACCTGAGTGAGCATAATGAGATGGAATCTAAAAAGCTTCTCAATGTAATGTATTCTAGCGGGGTGAAAATTTGTTTCTTCCTGAGCATTAACAAATGGCTGCACATATGAAATTCATATTTGGGGATTTCAAGAAATTGCTTTTGATCAGGGTCCCCTTCATGTTTGGGTTACAATGAGACGGTTCCAATTTCTGCCAGATGATTTTCTTTCATCCTTTTTAACTTGCTGCTCAAACTGAACACTTTCCACTTGAAATGAGTAAATGGTAATAACGGCCTATTCTCTATAATTGTCATTGGAACTACCCCCAAAATTATGTAAAAATACATCTACATTTAAGAAAAATTCTGAGCCATCTCCAGATATCACATTTTATGCATCAGCTCTTAAGAACATAAAATAGTAGATCATTACTCATTGCTCAGCTGTCAGAATTTTGAGGTTCAATCTTGAGCATAATAAGCACTAGTCTTGTTTACTTAAATGCCATTTGCATTTAAACGAAGGTTGTCAACATTCACATTAATATTTAACTATAATAATGAATATGCATATTTTGGAGTGCCCTTTGGGGATGATATTTATTATTAGTTTAAAATAAGTAACATTAATTATTACATTAATATTTCAGACTGTTTAAAGGATTAGTTCACTTTAAAATGAAAATTACCCCAAGATTTACTCACCCTCAAGCCATCCTAGGTGTATATGGCTTTTATCTTTCTGATGAACACAGTCAGAGTTATATTAATAAATATCCTGATGCTTCCAAGCTTTTTGGCAGTAAACAGGGGCCCATGCTCAAAAAGTGCATCCATCCATCATAAACATACTCCACACGGCTCCAGGGGTTAATAAAGACCTTCTGTAGTGATCAAACTCAAAAACTCATCGAAACTTCAAACTCATGGGCCCTGTTCACTGTCATTATAAAGCTTGGAAGCATCAGGATATTCAGGCTTGAGGATGAGTAAATCATGGGGTAATTCTCATTTTAAAGTGAACTAATCCTTTAACTATTTAAAAGGAAGCAGAAGACTTAATTTCCAAGTTTTGTTGTTGTTGTTTTCATAGGGACCAGAAAGGATTTTTATAAAGGATTTTTAAATCAATCAATCAATCAATCAATGGAAAACCCAAAGAGACATATGTCAGACATAACATTCAAAAGGCTGGGGTCAGTAAGATCTTTATTTATCATTATTATTCAAAATAAATGTATACTTTTATTTAGGGCATATATTTTATTTAGGATGCATTAAACTGATCAAAAGTGAAAGACATTTACAATGTTACAAAATATTTCTATTTCAAATAAATGCTGTTCTTTTGAACTTTCTATCAATCAAAGAATCCTATAAAAACTGTATTACAATATTCAGTAGCACAACTATTAATAATAATAAAAGTTTCTTGAGCAGCAAATCAGCATTAGAATGATTTCTGAAGGATCATGTGACGCTGAAGACTGGAGTAAAGATGCTGAAAATTCAGCTTTGCCATCAAAGGAATAAATTACATTTTAAAATGTATTTAAAATAATAATAATATTTCACAATATAATTTTTTTGTTTGTATTTTTGATCAAATAATTGCAGCCTCAGTGAGCATAAGAGACTGCTTTTAAAAACATTAAAGAATTGTACCAACCGCAAACTTCTGAACGGTATACACATCACAGACCAGATGCCTTCAGGAAGACGAATATTAGTTTGAGGTAAACTGAATACATTGAATTAATTGAATACATGTATTTAGTTGATCTTATGTCTTTCATATTTACTGAGCTGTTTTATGTTTTAACTGAACCATGTATTTAATTTAATAAGCTGCAAAAGATAAATGCATTTACAGCTTGCTATGCAAATCCACCTACCTGCTCTCTTACTTGGTCCTGCGTCCATCTCTGTCTGTCCTCTGGTGTGTGAGGTCGTACCCTAAAGTTCCTCTGGAGCTCAGGATTGTGTCTGGCAGGGGGGATGTTGAGGGATTTGGGTCTGCCGTCGTGACGGTGAGGTTGAGGGTATGGAGCAGGTGCGGGTTCGGGTTTGGAGCGCGTCTCTGGCTGGTACCCGCTTGGTGCTGGATCAGGTGCCAGCTCCTCTGGGCTCTGATCAGTGCCACTGCTAAGACTGCCCATACTCATGCTCATCTTAATCTCAGCCACTATCTGATCAATATCCTCCTCTGCCTCCTCTCCTGTCTCCCCCTCTGTTCCCTTATGCCCCCGGTACGGTGACACGCGCATAGAGTTTCCATTGTCCTCTGTGGCATAGTAGTCACCTGCGTATCCATCTCTGTCTTGCCCCACCTGCGGTTCTTCCTCCTGATCAGGGCAGTAGCCCTCACTCCCCTCAACATCCTGCACTTCCTGATCTTCAACGGGAGGTGGAATCTGGTCCTGGTGGGGTTCCGGATAGTGTTGGTGGTGGTGATCGAGGACAGGTTCGGGTCTGCCATCGTACAGCTGCTGGTCAGAGTCCTGCTCGAGTACTTCGCAACGCACCTCTCCATCACTATGTGCATTTTCCTCTCTCTCTACCCATTCCTCAACCACTTCCTGGCACTCGTCTGTGTCCGGAGGCGGCTCCATGCAACCGTCCGGGTGTCCGTATTCTGGATCGTTACAGTCCATTCCCTCCAGGTAGCTGTCATCCTCAGGACAATAGCGGATATAATATGTCACGCCTTCATCCTCTTCCGGTAGCCCTTCATCGAAATCATCCTCTTCTTCATCAGACGTATTATTGACGTAATCTGAGCTAGAGTCTCCATCCAGACTGTCCGGGTGGCTGTGGTAGTCTCTGTGGCCATGGTCTGGAGTGGTGGGTGTGGTCGGTCGGCTGTCTGTCAAATCTGCCTCTTCTTGGTTGTGGTAGGAGTGTTGGGACTCCTCAGGGTCCCCGCGCTCTTCATACTCCTCCTCAGGGTGATCAGGGTCAGGGTACGGGGCTGGGCCGGAGCGTGGAGCTGAAGTGTGAGGCTCTGTGGCCATGCTGCTGTTGGTCCCTGGCCTCTTCCTCTGAGCCATTGAGAACCACTCACAGGCCGATCATCACTGGAAACCTCAATCCTGCAAAACAAAGACACATGGATAATAATAAGTTTAGCAACATTAATCACCAGTTAAATTTAATAAAGGTAGGTTGACAACAAAACCCTAACAATTAATATAAAGCACATACAGGTGGAAATTCACTTTGAGGTTTTGCCAGGCCTGTTTTTCAGCAATCAACTTCTTTACAATATATCTGACCAACCAATGTGAATCTATTGTTCCTGTGGCTCAAATGGTAGAGTATGGCATTAAAAGGTTGTGGGTTCGATTCCCACGGAACACACTAATAAACTGTGAAGATAAAAATGTCAGTCGCTTTGAAAAAAGGCAAATGCCAAATGCATACACTATCGTTGAAAGGTTGGGGTAAGATTTTTTTTTTTTTTAATAAAAGCCACAATGTGTAATCCTTATTCAAAGGAGTAGGTGTAGCTTGATGACCCCTTCCTTTTGCGGAGCTTTTATTATGTCACAGACGACCGCTTCTGCTTCTTCCGTACATTTGTATGTGGGGTAACGCAGCAGTGTTTTATCATATTAGGTACATTTGAGTGTGTTGAAAGGTATGTTATAATGCTACTCTTAGCGTTCAGTCGGCAGCTCAGCGGCTACTATGAGACACTTATTGCAGACTATAGTAAGCTTTTATATAGGTATTATATAAGGTAATTATCGATATTAGGCATGGTGGTATTAGGCATGGTGGTAAATCAAGAAAACAAGCTTTAAACAGTAAGACTAACTGTGTTGAGCTATACAACAATGATTTGTTTTCTGTCAATGAATGTATCCAACCTGTCAAATTAAAAACATAATACGGGCACGCTTAAAAAATAATAAATTGTATTTGCCTATTAAAGTGTCTTTGAAGTTTCCCTAGTTTCTACTAAATAAAACCGTAACGTAACGGTAACGCGGGTATGATGTCATTGATAAGCGACGCACGGACATGGTCCGTGTCCTGGTTAAAATTGCTTATTTCTCTGGATATTAATATTCTTGACATTTGGGATAATGTAAGTACACAAGTGAACAAAATATATAACAATGTTCTGGCAGTTTTTGTCTTACATATTGTGCCTTTAATACTTGTAAGAATACATTAAAATGACTGAAAGTAATAGTAAAGACATTTGTAATGTTACAAAGATTTATATTTCAAATAAACGTGGTTGATCACAAATTCCTGAAGAAATGTATCATGTATCATATTAAGCAGAACAATTGTTTTCAGCATTGATAATAATAAGAAATGCTATTCAAGCACCAAATCAGCATTATAATGATTTCTAAAGGACCATGTGACACTGAAGACTGGAGTAATGATGCTGAAAATACAGCTTTTCAAACACAGGAATAAATTATATTTTAAAATATATAAAAATGGAAAACAGTTAATGATGATATTGTGATAATATTTCAAAATATTAGTTTTTACTAAATTTAAGATTAAATAAATGCAGCCTTCTTTCAAAAACACTAAAGTCTTAACTCCAAACTTTGGAATGGTAGTGTACATGTAGAAAGAATTACAGTTTAAAACCAAGCATTTGGCCATAAGACAATTTAACACAATGTTTCCAATGAAGCCCTCATAGTTGTTCAACAGTCTAAACAGAAGAACATGGACAGGTCTTCATGTGTAAGACTGGGCAGTTGAGCTGTAACACACCCACATATTCAAGCACTGTTGGGGTGTATTGATCTCGGAGCTCAGTCTCAGCACCTGATCAATTTCAGTCATCTACCAACTGATGTTCATTCCACATGCACTCCAGCACTATCACTGAACCGCTCCAGCTGAGAAGAACAACACCTATTTCCATCTTGACTGAAGTATCAAAACAATCAGTCAAATTAATCCATCAGCATAATGCTGACCTTTAGATTGGTTTTCTCAGCAGATTCAAACTAAAACAAGAGTGTATAAATTGCGTCATTATGATTATGTTTTATTTAAATATTTTTGTAAAGAACATTTTGTATATATTGTATATAAAACTTGAAAATAAAATATACTTTTTTACTTCAATTCAAAAGGTTATTTTATGATCTTGAAAAAGAGTCTTATATGCTTACAGAGGCTGGATTTTTATTTAAAAAATACATTAAAGATAGTAATTCTGTGAAAAATTTGTTAAATTTAAAATAACTATTTTATATTTGAATATATTTAAAATATAATGTATTCCTGTGATGGCAAAGCTGAATTTTCAGCATCATTACTCCAGTCTTCAGTGTCACATGATCATGCTAATATATTGATTTGCTGCTCAAGAAACATTTCTTCTTATTATTATCAACAAGAACATGGTGTCAATATCAATGGTATATGCCATCTGGTAAGCGCTTCTGAAGCCTGATGGCCAAAACTGAGAGACTCAGGAGGAGCTTCTTCCCCCAGGCCATCAGACTCCTGAACTTAACGTCACGTGACTTCACTTCAGGATAAACATCGATACACTGACATTGCACTGCACTTTCTGTTCTCGTTGTTACTGTGTAACAACCTGTTATAAACCTGTTTGCACATTATACTCTTTATACATTTGTTAACCACATATTTATAAGTCTACAGTTTATTCACTACACAGTTTATTTCACTTATTTTATTCCACTTCTTTATTTATTTATTTTTTTTCTACTTGATTTATTTATAATTCTTATATATTAGTACTTTTTTATCCTATTTCTATTATAATTTCCTCCTTGTGTTTTTAACTGTGAATTTGCACTGTCCATGGAGCGAGCCTGTTTACATTTCACTGCCGGTTGTATATTCTGTATATAACTGTGTATGTGACAAATAAAACTCTTGAATCTTGTAATGCCTTTTATAGAAGAAAAATATATGTCTTTTTGCAAGTTCTTGATAATCTTTAAGATCTTGACATCTTGGGACCCTTGGAAATTCTGGGATAAATCACACACACCTAAATTGCAGTTTGAGGATATGAACATCATGGAAGGAATGGTTGTAGTTTTCTGTCAGATGCTTGAAAGAGTAGACAAGACAAATTTCACCACCACCACCACCAAAAAAACCAAAAAAACAAAGCAATTAGATGTCAGTGTTCAGAGATAAATCATGACAAAAGTGGATGTACAGAGGCTGCATAATCACACACTGAATGTGAAACTCAAATTAAACGTGTAATGGTGTTGGTGTAAATCTTGTTCACTCACACTCACACACACACACAAAGCCATGTTGCTGTCTCCGTCAGATGCCTGCAACAACAGCTCACAAAGAGACTTTTATTGCTGCTTTCCCTTTTGTTCACCCTTTCTCCCTGCCTTTAATTACGCCTTCCATCACCAGTCATTACAACAACTAATTATCATTGTGCTTTTGCTCCTCCAATCTTTCTCTGAGTGTGTGTGTGTGTGTGTGTGTGTGTGTGTGTGTGTGTGTGTGTGTGTGTGTGTGTGAGGGGGTGACACTACATGAATTTGTCGACTTATAGAAGCTTTCATTGTCTACACACATACAGCAGCTTTTAATGAAGCCTTGATTTTTTTTATGCCTTCACACACTAGCATATCTAACCCTTATTAAACTAATCATCATAGTTAAACCTGTGCAAGCATCCTGATCATTTTACACCTCTCAGAAAAACACCTCTTTGAGGAAATCACAGTTTGCTCTACACCTGCCTCCCAAGGGCACTCCTGACCTTTCACCTCTTTGTTCAGTCACAAGCCACACCCAGTAATAATGTCTGGAGTGTGGTTAACCATATTTATTACACACACACACACACACACACACACACACACACACACACACACACACACACACACACACACAGCATACATATCATTTCCATTTACTGAAGCTGAATACATTACCATGTCAATGACCAGACTGTCAGTAAAGATGCACAAGAAATCAATCTCGTCTGCCCGGAACAATCGGGATCACATTCATTTATGCACAACATATTTAATACGGAACTTCAGGGCATGAAAGCACCACAGCAGACAATATACTAAAATGAACTCAACCAGTCAGACCAAACTATATTGCAAATTTATTTGGGTTTTAAATATAAATCGTAAAACTATTTTAAATCCCTGGACTAAAAATTGTATTAAAAAGACAATCCTTTAACGTGATAATTTAAAGTGAAATCCTTTAAAGTGATAATTTAAAGACTTTCAAACATTTATGGTTTTCTTTTTAAGTGTTTCTATTTAAGTGTTTTTTTGTGGTCTATACAGTAAAAGTCAATGGGGTCCAATGCTGTTTTAGACTTTATCGACTTTCATTGTATTAAAAACAAAACGGTAACACTTTACAATAAGGTTCCATTTGTTAACATGAACTAAGAATGGAAATACAACAAAAGTTGCATCTGTTAATATTGTTTAATGGCCCTGAGCTAACATGAACAAACAATGAACCTTTTATTTTTTATCAACTAACGTAAATAAATATGAAATGCATTGTTCATTGTTGGTTAATGTTAACTAATGAGACCTTATTGTAAAATGTTACCAAAAACAGCTTAACCAACTGAATAATTTCATATATGATATAATAATAATAATATTACTATAGAGTAAAGGCTTGTCTGCTTTATTTGCCAGTGGTTTGCAGCACCAAAGACACACACTGGAGCTGTCCTATACCACACACACACAGTAATACATGGCTACATTTAGCATGGGGAACCCTGCAAAATACTGTTTTGTTAATTGGCCATGGAACTTTTTAGATGAAAATTGGCATAAAACTGCTGTGGACTCCTGCAGAGAACTTTACAACCCCTGACTATATCAGACACAACAAATGGCTATAAAATGCCTTTTTACTCGCTTGCACAAATGTCCAGAGCTGTGCGAACACACAGTTTATTTAATAAGGATTAAATGGCAAAACAAATTCTAAAGAGAAGTTTTCCCAGATAACTTATAGTTACCTTTTTTTTTTCTACATAAAACTGCATTAAAGGGTTAGTTCACCCAAAAATGAAAATTATCCCATGATTTACTCACCCTTAAGCCATCCTAGGTGTATATGACATTCTTCTTTCAGACGAATAAAATCAGAGTTATATTAAAAATGTCCTGGCCCTTCCCAGCTTCATAATGGCAGTGACTGTTGGGTCATTTTTGAAGTCCATAAAAGTACATCTGTCCTTCATAAAACTGTTCCACACGGCTCCGAGGGTTAATAAAGGCTTTCTGGAGTGAAGTGATGCGTTTGTGTAAGAAAAATATTCATATTTAAAACTTTATAAAGTAAATTATCTAGCTTCCGGCGAATCGCCTTCCGTGTTCAACTTACGGAAAAAGTGTAGCGCCCGCGCCTCCGGACAGATGCACTTTTATGGACTTCAAAAATGACCCAACAGTTACTGCCATTATAAAGCTTGAAAAAGCCTGGGCATTTTTAATATAACTCCGATTTTATCATGGGATAATTTTCATTTTTGGGTGAACTATCCCTTTAAGACAATTAGTGAATTGCAAATAGAACACATCATTATGAGGTAATGTGACTGTAGCATACATTCTACATCAAGACAGTATACCGTACACTGTGCTGTATGCACTAAGCAGTATGCTAGTATTTAAACCATTTTTCCAGCATTTTCAGGCAAATAATAACAACAGTGTCTTCAAGATGCAGTTCATCCTTTCAGTTAAAATCTACCTTTATTAAATAGTTGTATTGAGTACCCAAAAGCTAATATAAAATAAGTTGACACTAGAAGTTTAGTTTGGATCCTAGGACAGAATTCAAATGATTCTAATTTAAGAACCATTGTTTAAACAACATCAACAACAAAAACAGCTCTTACAAATACAAAACCTAGAGACAAATGCTAGAGAAAACAAGCATCTATACAATCAGACTTTTGATTCAGAACCTTATAGTTAAAGACATCGTGACAAATAGCCCTGGTGTCCCCTACACTAAATTAAATCACATGACCTAAACAAGCATTCATTCAACATTATCATGATTCAAACGAAGAAATAACTACAGAAAAATCACACAATGGAGAAACAATATGAGAAGAGTGCTTGTCTGAGGTGTTTTGTCGTTTCCCAGAAGCTATGTCGCATCAGTATGATCAGCCACCGAAGCCATACGTTTTCAATATGGGAATAACCATTACAGCACATGCACCGTGAGCACGATTTACTATTTCGTTCCCTCAATTTATAAATAGTGCGCACGTTTTATAAATCGAGGGAACGAAATAGTAAATCATGCGCATGATTTAGCAATTTGAGGGAACGAATTAGTAAAACGTGCAAATGATTTACTTTTTTTTTTCTTGCATGTCATAAAGCGGGGCTCCGTACATAAAATCTTATATCATGATATAATTTTATTTCACGTTAATCATATATATATCACATAGTTATTTTTGCTTGACATTTTATCACCATTTTAAATATCATTTAACTAATACTAGCATAAAAACTGTGACTAAGAAAGAGCAAAGAAAACAAACTACAATAGAACAGACACAAATTAAATTTCAAGCACTAAAAAAAACTTCAAGCACTAAAAAATACTACTTAAAATCTATAAAGTAATTAAATGTATAAAAAACAATGCATAGTCTTTATTGTGTGAATTAAATATAAATATATTCTTATTAAAGTTACATAAGTAACTTTTTTGTTTGATTAGCATCAACAATAACAGCAGGTCAATTTTGGATGCTGTCACTTTAAGACCTACTGCATGGATCCAATATACTCGTGCGTTGTTCTTATTCAATTTCTCAGTTCTTTCTCAGCTGTTTACTTGCAAATACATGGTCACTTTGACACATAGGTATGTGTATTTATCCATTCAAGCCCAATTAGGCAGCAAATAGCTTAGTTCAGTACTCACATGCTTTATGAGCAGCAGCTTCATACCGCACGTCTCTCAGAGCGCACACACATATTCTGAAATGAGTATATGAAATGCTACAAATTGTGCTTCACGGTTTA
Source organism: Paracanthobrama guichenoti (assembly GCA_018749465.1). Classification (NCBI taxonomy): domain Eukaryota; kingdom Metazoa; phylum Chordata; class Actinopteri; order Cypriniformes; family Gobionidae; genus Paracanthobrama; species Paracanthobrama guichenoti. The sequence goes on from CM031949.1 coordinate 29,540,922, forward strand.
AAATCACCTGTTTAAAAACGCATGCAAATGTAGCGCAGGTCAAGTTAGTCAAGCTTGCATCAGCTGACTGTCAGCTGATCATGTCTACCTATAGGAATATGACATCTATCACAGCATACATATATAAGCTCCTTCAGTATTATCAGCAGCTGTCGTGTTTCTCCGGAGCTCATTTACCCTCCTCCATCCCCAGCTCCTCCTCTCGTCCAGTCAGGATTTGGTATTCTTATTTCCCTTGAATCAGACTAAATTTCAGAATTATTTTATACATTAAGTATTGACATTAATGATATCTGCAATACATTATATTGCTTCTGTTCTGTTCTGTTTCACTGCTCTCCCTGCTCTTATCCATGCTAGGCTGCATGGATGCACAGGGAGTTCTTGGCCAGAACAGAACTACCGCCAATCCAAACTGTATGCTAATTGTCAATCATCTTTGACGATAGTGATCCTGACAGAAATAAGTTTTTGTGACCGCGCAGCACATGAACGTCATATGAGATAGAGACCCGATAGAGACAATAGTCCAAAATCAAACAAATTTCTATCAGTTAATATTAGGGGTGGCACGGTTCACAAAACCCATGGTTCGGTTCGTATCACGGTTTTCGGTTCTGTACGGTTCTTGTTGTTTTCTTTTAATCATTAACACTCCAGAAATTCACTTCAGCATATGATATATAGCTTAGAAGTTGTTTTCTGTTTCATGTTAATCATGTCAATATTGATCAGAACAATGCACTGTGACTTTAATTCAGCGTGAGCAACTTTTTACCCAAACTTCAAAGGCCTCTTTAAATTATTAAAACTAGAAGCATATCTTAACTTTAATGTTACATTTATCATGTGAACTACTTATGTACAACATGTTATATACATGTGTGTTTGGGACAGAGGGGAACACGGTCGCATTTGCAGCAGATATATGCTGCCCATCATAAATCAAACGAGACAGACAGGGATCGGAGGAGAACACCGGAAAATGTGACAGAATGGACAGTATTTGTCTGTATTTGCAATACACGAGCCGCGGTTCAGCTGCGCGAGACAAACACTGTCAGTGTGAATGCACAATGGGCGCGCGCGGCTCCCGCTCTCCATACGCACTGCTTCTGCCCTGCCATAAGCACTGCTTGCGCATGCGGAGTGAAGCCGGCGTTATACAACGCTGGCGCATCCTCCAAATCCGGGCAGCCTTCCTTATCTCTCCCACTTGCCATTTCTACACGTGACGTGACCTGCAGACCTCCACTTTTACTGTATGTCCACACACACCTCTTATTTTGCGCGAAAAGGACACCCACTACATTGCGCATGCGTCGAACCGTCCGACGCACACGCTCCGAACCGAGACAAGGGAACCGAACGGTTCGGATGTTTCGGATGTACCGTGCCACCCCTAGTTAATATTGTGTACCACTACATCGCCCACCCCTAATCATCATATTGTTTTCCTTCCAATTTTGATTATTTTGTGTCCTGAGATGTTTAAAAATGGTTGTATTTAAGCACACAATGTAATAAGTAGGCTTCCAAATAGTAGTGCTTTAGATGCATGCAACTTAGGCTTTATTGTTTTGTGCCAAGCAAAACAGCCAAAAACCAGATTTGCAGACCAGCAAAATGCTGTTTAATTTCCAATGAGCAGCAGTAAAGACCAGATACAACTGGTTACAAAACAGGAGGGGGTTAAACAAGCCTACACGCTGTGCTAATTATTTCCTGGAGATTTTCCAAACATCCTTTAACAGCTTTAACAGAGCTAATGTGACTCTTAGTCTGGTTTATGCATTGCTGTACTGACCTACACAGACCAGAGGATAATTGCATGGATTCAGCTGACATGCTGACAATGAGAAAATTGGGTTTCACAGTTGGACACATATGATTGTATAACAAGACAGATATGCCATCAGAATTCCAAATAAATAACATTTGCATTTTATCGCATTTCGTCTGGAACAAACCCTGTTGGTGACAACATTAATAATACACATTTAACTTGTTATCTGAAGCATTTGTAATACCCCTGATGATATAACACAATGGTCAAAACAAAGGTGCTCTGGTAATACATGATTTGCTGGGATTCTCTGCTAACAACAGTGTGGACGAGAAGGTTTCTGTCGACAGGGATCCTCATTACTGAAATCATAGAACTCTGGGTAGAAGTCCAAAGGGTCTAGCACAGACAAACATTAATCTGTTCTTGTCCTTGGTGGTGTGAGCAGCAGAATTGAATTTCATGGAGTAAAGAGTTTAAGCAACTGGAGAGAGTTACAGTGATACAATGGTATTGAGTAAAGTGTCCAGTGTTCACTCACAGATCTCAGCTCATAATGGGAGACAGGATCACTTAATTTTCCCCAAAATTTGGTTGAGACATTTTTAATCAAAATCTTTTAACCAAAATGTATTGTAACATTGTAGCATACTATTGTAATATAATAATAAGCAGTATAAATACCGTGTAGTACGTAGTATGCAATCTGCTAGTATTCAGATACAGAGGTTTATAAGCTTTTGGGATATTTCTACTGATGTCTACGGGATGTACTAAAGACACTTTTTGCACCCATTTATTTATTTTAATAATTCTGCTTCGTAATGTAGCTAATTCATTAAAGGTGTCCCATTGCTTTTTCACTTTTTCAACTTTTAGTTAGTCTGTAATGTTGCTGTTTGAGCATAAAAAAAGATCTGCAAGGTTACAAAGCTCAAAGTCCACTCCAAAGGGAGATATTTTATTTAAAGGTGCAGTGTGTGACTTTTAGCTGCATCTAGCAGTGCGGTTGTGAATTGCAATCACCCACCACTTTTCAAAAAGGTTTGAAATGGAGAAAGTTCGAAAAAGTTCAAATTGGTTTGAAATTGACAGCATCCTTATTTTGTATACACCAGAACAGAACTCGGATGTTATGAAGGGGCATGAACACGCACTAACAAGCGGTACCAATCACAACACACTAGGCCAGCTAACCCGATCAGCGCCAAACTCGCTCAGCATGAAGGGAAGGCATTGAGGATGCTAAATTGCGAGCAGATTTTTGATATCTCGAACGGTTTGGCCGTGGCGAGAAGACGAATTTATGACGAGAAATGGGAAACAGGAAGTGTGTTATAAATTCTGCAAACACTGATTGATTTGGATGAAGCTTCAGTGGTGTGTTCGTTGTAAGAGGCCGATCACATGGATGTGACTATTGTGAGTCAAAGTTATAGCGCCACCAACTGGCAGCAGGAAGTGTGTCACTTTCAAAATGCTTTGAAATCATCTTATTTTTACCTGATTTACTTCAAACTTCATCAGTATAATGTCAAAACATAGCAGATGTAAAGCTGGTAAGCACTTCTTGATACTGTAAATATTGTTGCCATGGCAACGTGTCAAAGTTTAATTATCTTTTTGGGTGTTTTTGAGACTCTTAGCATGCTTGAAATTGCATGAAACTCGACACACACATCAGAGATGCCGTCCAGAAGATGCAGGCAAAGCTTCAGAAACGGACGTGGTGGAGGGGATCATTAGCGCCACCTTTTGACAAAAGTGTGTGGGGGGAGGGGTTAGTTTTATCTACAGTCACCAAACTCTGTATATTTATTATTCTCTTCGAGCCGGACAACTTTATAATTTACAGTTATTAGCTCCGACCAACAGGAAGTCAGATATTTTGGTTTGAATTTTGATTTTTTGATAAATCAGGCTAGTTTTTATAAACTACTCGTAGGAGATGCATGGAATCGACACCAAACTCAGTCAACATGAAACAAAGACACTGAAGATGCTATAGTGCGAACGATTATGGGATATCTCAAACGGCGCTTCTATGGTGAGGGATTAAATGAAGGACAAAAAAAGGAAACAGGAAATGTCTAATTTCTTGTAAAATCATTGTTTGATTTAAATTAAATTAAGATTGTATGTTCGGTAATGAACCTGGATAAATTTTAAATGAATGTACCATTTTTCAGATCAATTTATTTATTTTATTTAATATATTTCATCTGAATCTTGCACACGCTCTCTCTGTCTGCCCTCCCTTCAATGACCAATAGATGGCAGTAGTGTGCTAGTTTTGAAGCAAAAAACCCTGCCTCTGGCAGTGTGTGTGTGTGTGTGTGTGTGTGTGCTGCAGTAAATGTGGCATATTCAGATTACTTTGATATAGTTCTTTTACATTTAACAAATTTAAAATCATATTGCAGCAAATGATAACTTCACATTTGACACATCACTGTTCAGACAGGACTCATTTTCTTAATGACATTTGAGTTACAATTCTTATCACCTGACATCTGTGATTTCATGTACTCATTCAGACAGTACTCATTTTTTTTTAAACAGAGGAGTGTGTGTATTTTCTATACATGGGCTTTACAGAAGGTCATATGCTGTATTTGCAAAGATCATGTATGATGCATGTCTTTTAATAAATTTGAGTTATATCAGTAAATAATTAAAGTAAATTTCACATGATTTTATAAAAGTGGCTGTTTAAACTTCCAAAAAATGTAGACATGCATCTTACTCTTACCTGACACTGATATTAAAATCATCATTGCAGTTTCTGTGATTTGGCTCCATTTATTAATTTTGTAATTAACACTTTTTATTGGATACCACCCATATTTAAATGAAAGCACACTTTTTGGTGCATGAGATTGGTGAACAAACAGTAGCTAAGGTAAGTCAAAAACACATGAAGAGAAATGTTAGGATAATACAACATCAGCATTCGGACGGTATTCTGCACTCATTTGAAATTGACCTTTGACATCATCTGACATGAAATTCATCTAAATTGAATTGATCTCATAGATGTTGTGGTTTGTGGTCATAGCAGCACCGACTGCTGCAGTTAATGAGGTGAATTCAAATGACTTTGACATAGTCCTATTGTTAAAACATTTTCACTACAAAAAATAAATAAGCAACTTGCCTAATGTACTTTACGTAATGATGATTGATCTTAAGATATTTTAACATATAATATGTGTTGTGCGTACCCATGTTTACACGTACGCAACAATAGAGTTTAGTTGCGTTTCATTTCATAGGCTATCACAAAGAACTATCACTTTAGTGTGAAAAAAAGTTTTTAAAAAAAACTATACAAATACCTTGAATTAAATACTGGACTTCTGGAAATTTTTGAGCTGCAAAAGATAACTTTGCACATATTTGAAAGTGACCTATTGTATCCTATGACAATAAAATGAATCTATATTTAAATGACATCATGGGTGTGGCTTGTGGTCATAGTGGCACCAGCTGCTACGGTAAATGTGGCATATTTAAAATATTACAACAAAAAAAACATTCTTCTGTTTAAATGCATATTGCCTGTCGTGCACAGTTGCCACCGGCTTGGGCCCGTCATCGCTGCTTGCAGCTTTAATTCTCATTTATCTCACTGACCACCACTCAGAAAATTGCAATAAATAGCAAAATGTTGGCTTGGAGACTATTATGGTCCGTATATTAATTTCTTTCAGTGTTTATGGAAAAATGTCTACTCTTTGCTCCCAAAATGTGTTCTATTCAGAAGTAAAAGTAAACAGCTTGCCCTGAATTCATACACCAAAACATTAATTTGAATATAGGGATGCTATAAGCCAGCGATCCACTGCTACACTTTCACCTTCTCAACCATCTCTTCATGCCATCAGAAAAAAAAGGAAATATGACACGAGCTATAAATCTGTGAGTGCAGGACAGACTGTGAATGAGTCCGTTTGAAACTCAGAGGTGATGAGAACGGAGATGAGTTCAATTCCCACAGTGCAATTCTTCATCCCCCAGTTCTTCCTGCATGTCTGGGCATTTTATAGGTGGCTTCTCTTCCAGCTGTTTATTTCAGCGTAGGAACGGAGGAGTGATGCCTGACACAGGCATAGTGGTGTGCTGCCTCCTGTAAACAGGATTATTTATTTCTGAAATGAGCTACAGCTTTAACTCACAGTGGGACACTTTTCTTGTTTCCTTGACAAATGTCTCTACTCTTTCACTTAACGGAGGAGAGCGAAGAGATGAGAGAGTTGAATTCTTCCTTGCAATCCTTACAAAGGAGAGATGTGCAGCTAAGCAACACTCCCTGCTTCCTTTACTACTACCTGTTCCTTATCTATAGGAGACGGACATTGTTTATCTGGTGACTGGTGCTGAGACAGCAGATACAGCCAGAATCACAGTTTTACACATCTCACTAGCTATCTGCTGTATACAAAGCACACACATTAAGTGCTTATCATTGAGACAAGACAAAGAAATTCACCAAAATGTGTTTGTGAGCATCTCCACAAAAAAAGATTTTCACAAGAGAGTTGAGCATAAACAGCAGTGAATCCAGCATCAGTGTGGCCTAATCCTCTTTACTCTTTTGGACGCTGGTTAGCCAATGGGATGCCATTTTAATGACTTGCTTTATCAAGCGTGGCTTAAGTTATTAACGATGAGAAAGAAAGTCAGGCAGAAAAATTAGACTTGCGCCAAATAAATTCATGCTACACTTCACTTATCAGAAGTCTGTTCATTACTGCCAGGGCATGAGCCGAAGAGCCGCAATATTTGGCATATGACATGCCATCGTAATAACAAAAAACTAAACTATTAGAATACCATGAATTTTTGTATGTATTGTATGTCACTGTATGTGTAACTACCATAGTACAGTGGTTTTTAAACTTTGTAAAAGCCAATTAAAGCGATTAAAAATGTATTTGAATATTGTTTAGTAGATTTATATTCGATTTATATTTTAAACATTTTCAGTTTAAAATTATTTTCTTAGCGCACAGGTTGTGTGTTTGTTCAGTCTTGTCTCATGTTTTGTGAGTGTTTGGTCTATGTTTTCATTGGCCAGGCGCTCGTGTTGTTGTATCTGTGTAGCACGCCGTTCTTGTTTCATTAGCCGCATGCTTTTGTGTTATGTTTTGTGTGAAAGCGCGGCTTGTGAGATCTCACGGGCTGCGTGTTCGTGTCTTGTTTTGTTTGAGCACATGGCTTGTGATTATGTTCGCTGGCCATGAGCTCATGTTCCTTTTGTTTGGTGTGAGCACATGGCTTGTCATGTTTGTTACTTTGTGCCATGTGCTCTCCTGTCTATTAACCCCACCCATCTTGTTATCGGAGTATTGGTTCAGTTGACCCACCTGGGGGTATTCCAGAAAGAGCAGGTTATGTTCAGAGAGTAAGTTGCTATGGCTACTTACATATCCTAAAAGTTGTCTCCGTTTTTGGAACTGAAAGTTGAGGTTATCCACTTACTTACCCTTAAACATACCTGGGTATGTCACATAACCTGCTTTCTGGAATACCCCCCTACTCTCCCTCGTACCCTCCTCGCTTGCTGCCCTATTTATTCTCCTTCCATTTTCAGTTCTGTGTCGGTTTGTTGTCGTATGCACCCCTTGTGTCCTGCCCTGCCATATATAGTCCTGTCTTGCCTAGCCTTGTGCTTTGCTGGTTTGTTTTCCCCCAACGTGTAGTTTTGTTTGTTCTGTTTTATTTTATTATTAAATAAAAATCCCATTGTTTCTGCATCTTGAGTTGAGCCCTCGCCTCATCCCTCAACCCCAAGCCTGACAGTGTATCAAAATACAGACGAAGAAGAAGCAGAAACAAGTGATAGAAACTTTGCTTATGCACATGTAAAATAATGCGATCATCAAACATTAAACACTAAGCATATAAATTAAATCTGCCTAAAATTGCTGAATTACAAGTCGACCCTGGGAGAGGTACAGGATTATACAATCTTTGATGGAAGCCTTCTACTCCATCTATGAATTTTTGATCCATTTTTAATCCGATCCTGATGTTGTCTTTGACGAAAAATTTTGACACAAATGGTGACAAATTTGCTATGGGGGAGGGGGAGTTAAAAAGATTTCTTATCCTTTTTCTTGAGATTGTTCTAAAGACAAACCTTAAAGGCCAATTCATACATTTGCTGGGTTTAACATCAGTATGTTATCCCTGTCCACATCTCTTGGCGTTGGTCATTGTTTGTTTTCACCCGACTGAACATGTTCAATCAGCGTTTGACGGTGTCTGTTGGGGCAGTGTGAATGTGTATTGTTTATAAAATTCTAAATCCAATGGGCAACTTGTTTGTTGATGTTTGTTGGCGTTTGTCTGTGCAGTGTGAATTGTCCTCAAGAAGATTTAAATTCTTAAAAAGTTCTTAAAAAGAATGAAAAAGGAAAATCACTATAAATAGCCTCTAAAACCTCCATCTTGTTTTAAATACCCGAAGATAAAATGTTTAATAAATTTGGGTTGTTTCAGATATTAAGCATTATAACATAACACTACCTAAATATAATATGTATTACTATTGCTAGGGATGTGCACACATACTCTGAAGTTAATAAATATTATAATTATGATTTTTGGCAGCATTATAATTATTACCATAATCAGGCAGTGCAGAAAAACAGCCTTTGAGGTTTTTCTATTCAGTTGATTTGCAAGTCTACAATCAGATAACACAAAAGCTTGTTCTTAAGAAAATATTTGATAATTTCTCAAGAATAACACTTGAGAAACATTCTTATCAACGTCTTAGAATCTTATGAAATTGCTTAGCTTTTCTCTTAGGAAGAGTTTGGTAAATCTGGCACCAGTATGAAGATCAAATAAAGATATTAGTGTAACAAAGGTTACAAAAAAAAAGATAATAGTATAAATGTTAGAAAAAAATAAAGTTACGCACACCATTGTGAACATACTGATAGAAGAATTCCACTTTTAAAGAGGATAGGCAGAAAGCCTGCTGTGGCAACGCTCTTGCCAGCTGTATTCTGAATCAAAGTCTTCCATGTAGGAGACAGAGGCGCAGCATGTGTGGACTGTGTGGACTGTGTGCATCAAAACTTCCGGAATCACCTTCATTACAACTCACCTCTTCCCTCACTCCCTACCGCTTTCATTTCTCATTTTCAACCACAGGTTTGGTCAGCCAAGACTTCAGATTCACCTCTGACTCACGGAAGCTAAGTAAAAGAGAACTGGGGAACATAGTGAATGAATGTGGAGATTACAATCACACCCTGTCTGAGAGAACAGCTTCACAATGCATCTTCCTCCTGCCTGTTCATAAGCCATTATTAAAACATAGTTCACCAGCATGTTTTTTTTAATCTGATGGCACTTTATTAGATATGAGGGTTTAATCATATGGACTAACACACTTCACATTTACACAACAAAACGGTTGTTACGATTAAGACTGAGTTTATGTCCTTTTCAACTGTAGAATATTGTTGGACTTTATACTTCATCTTTCAAAAATAAGACCTGAATCTATAATGAAATTTGAAGACAAACATTAGAGAAAATTTTAGAAACTCCTCCCTGCAGAGCAGTACTCTGGGGTTTTGCTTTGTGCTTCAATATTCTGACTCTCCTTGCAAGAAGAAAACACAGTTTTCTCATTGAGATTCTAGGTGTGTGCTTGTCTGTCTCTCACTCACTGCAGGGAGGGGAGCACTTATTTCCTGGACTTACGCTACCTCAAACCTTCTCCAAGCAAGGCCAGACCACCAGACCAGCCTCCTCTCCAAATCACCAAGGCAACACTCTTTTGTTTGAGACCACCGCCAGCATTCATAGCCCTAAATAATGGCTAACTGGTGGGCATCACAGTGGTGGGTCAAAACAAGGTCCAAATGCATTGCAACAGTGTGTGGCTGAGAAAGATAATGCAAAAACACAGTATTCTTGAATCATGTGCAAGACATTCTAGAGTTTTAAAGAAATAGATTACCAAAAAATATCATTTTATTCACCCTCATGTTGTTCCTAACCTGTATGCTCTGGTTTCTTATATACAGGACACATCAGGAGAAATTTCAACTTAAAAAGGTGGCCTGTTTAACCAATTAGGTCCAAAGACTAATAATAGCTTAATAATAATTAGAAATATAACATGATTTCAATCTTCTTTTATTCAAAATCATTTAAAAAACATAAAGTGTGGAACGATGATTCAAGCTGAAATGGGTTAGTATGAGTATTCATTCAAATTCATTCACTATTTATTCAAAATAGCTAAATAGTTATAATTACAAACATACTGTAAAATTAGTTCAATTATCGAAAACGAAAACATGATAATACATGCGTGAACAGGAGAATGTGTTTAAGGAAGATTCAGGAGGAAATGGGTTAGCGTGTTATAGTTATAATTAAGCCCCACAAGGGTAACATGTTAATGAAAAAGCTGTGTTACTGTGAATGGGTTCAGCTAAACCACACTCACTTTAATGCCTTCTCTCTGTCTTTCACCCTCTCTCTAGCTCTCACTGTGTGTGTGTGTGTATCTATCACCTCTGAAAGCCCACAAGCAATTCACCTGCTAATAATTGTCCTTACACATGCCTGCTGTTATTACTGTTTAAATGTTCACACCAAGATGGCACACCAAATGAATGAGAATAACGCAACCATATGAAAACAGTTGAAGAGATAAAAAAAAAAAGTAAATTAATAAAACAATTATATCAACAACAAAAATAAATATTAAATATAGCTGCAAGCAGCCATTACCGGGGCCAAGCGCAAAGAAGACAATAAGGCATACCATCATGGTTGGGAGTGTCAGACCAACTGCAACAATGACCCATTAAAGACCTATTAAGATGTAAAACTATAAATACAGTCAATAATAATGATTTAAAGGGGTCATGAATTGAGAAATCAACTTTCCCTTGAGCTTTTGATATATAAATGGTAATATAAGAATATCCTGTAAGTTTCGGAGCTGAAAACGTCCTTGTTAGTCAAAGAAAAGCTTATATTGACACCAGGCCCAGCAAACGATCGATCTCAGAATATGCCAGGCTGTGACGTCAGAGTGTGGTGAAACACCGCCTCAACATAAGATGAACAAAGCCTGATTCTGTAGCCATGCCCACTGACTCGTGCCACTGACATGACACAGGCCTACATAGATCTAAACCGGTTCTAACTTCTAAGCAATAAACATACCGCATAAGCGTCATTTGGATTCCAGTAATATGAATGCATGGATTAACTTTATTTTTAATGAAGATCCAGCTCACGTAGGGAAGACATTGCGCTTGTTCCTTCATCATTTCTGATCACGGATTTGTTTGTAAACTAGAGACTGGATTTGCAGACAGGATGAGATTACATGAATGAATGAAGCAACACACTAATGTGAGTAAAAAATGTTTTTTATGTGTGATAGTATTGCATTGTTACAGATCGTTTGATATAGATCTATTGATTATGTGTACGTGTCTAACAGAACATACCTTAGCACGCTGTCAAAGGCTGAAGAATCCTTTGTGTGAATTATTTGTGGTTCTTGATGTGTATTGTTCACTCTATTGACTTGATATTTGAAGCAAAATACAATCGTGGAAGTTTTGATCATGCTGTCTGCAACGTACTTGGCGTGCGCACATGTGTGTGTGTTTCCCACACGCTTCAAAACAATTCCTCACGCGTACTCGCGGGGGAGCTGAAGCTCATTAAATATGCAAATCTTATCCAATCCTAACCGTGGGCGTTTACTTCCAAGTGTTCAGTGTGGCATACCCATAAAAACCGAGCGTTCAGGAAAGAGCATCAAAACCAGGGTAGAAAATAGCCTATTACTTATTCATTATGATGTTTTTGAAGGTAAAAACCATGCGAACATCATAAGTTGACCTCAGACAACAGTATAAAGAAATTTAAAAAGCCAGTTCATGACATCTTTAATGGTTTATCACTTTTGACCAATAGGTGGCGCAGTAATGAAATTGATGTGGTGTGGTCAGAGCGAAGTGATAATGACACATGAAAAGTTTGGTGTCAATATGCCAAAGCAAGGCAGAGACACAGCCTCAAGAGTCATTTTGTCATCATGCCTCATCTTCGTCGCTGTGGTATACGAAAACGGTTTTGTAGATCAACACGAAATTCATAAAAAAAAAATTGTCACGGTCTAAAGATGATATGATTCGATTTTGGTGTAAATTGGACAAACAGTCTAGAACAAGCTTGAAAAAGTAAGTTTTTAACAAAAAATAAGATGGCGGACAGGAAGTTTGGCCAAATATGGCAAAATTGGTATCTATGTTCTCGGCATGACCCAAGGAAAGTATTGTTTCATTACAATAAGTTATTAGCATTTTTGTAAATTTCATTATAACATTTGACCACGAGGTGGCGCTGCCTCAAAACTTTTTGATTACCATCAAGACATGGTGCCAAAGACACATACCAAGTTTCATAAATGATACGCCAAACATTAGTAAAACAAAGGCCTAACATTTTTTATTATAATACTGTATTGAAGTCAATGAGAATTTCATGTTATAGCGTCACCAAGAGGCACAATCCCACCATTTTTTTTTGTGTCCTCAGAGTGAGCCCATACATAAGTGTGTCGAGTTTGGTGACAATATCTCATTTTATTTCGGAGTTATAGACATTTATATCAATAACAACATAAAAAATGACCCATGGATGACTGTTTTTATTTTTTTGCCACTTCCTATCAAAATTATGACATTTGGGCATTAAGACGTAGTTAATGAACTTGGACTCTGTGTTTCCTACTCTGGTTTCGTCTCGATCGGTCTAACGGTTTCAAAGATATTCGCAAATGTTTTTTAAGAGTGCTAAATCACAACGCTACACAAATCATTAGGCAAAACCTGGCATGTTTGGTATTGTTGGACTTGGCAAGGATTGAGGAGGCAAAAAAAGTTAGTCCCGTGAAAATAAGTTGACCACACCCAAAGTTATAAGCATTTTTAAAATTTATTTTACCACTAGGTGGCACTGGTCCGAAACTTCTCAGGCTCCTTCAGAGCATTGTGTTGATGACCTATACCAAGTTTCGTAAAACAATCCGTTCATGCGTTCTTAAAATACAGCATTTTAGCACAAAATTAAAAATGGCAGACAGCCAAATGGCTGATACTGTAAAATTGGATATCATTCGACTCAGCATGTTGTCCCATCAGAAGTTATAAGCCAAAATAGTAACAGTAAAAGTTGGATTTTTGGTGGGAAAATTTGGCAGGCCACTACAGAAAATTTAACCATAGGATTCAATCGAACCGTCTTGAGCCACAGAATCAGAGGTAAAAAGAATTTTGTTTCTAATCCTTACGTCTTCAAAAGTTATTAGTGTAAATTTGGACAGTTTGTGGCACTAAAGGGACTGCGTTAGAGACTTCAAATTTGCTATGGTGACAGTTAAGACTGTCCTCTCTGTGTGCCAAATTTCATAACTTTCCCGCAAGCGGTTCTGTGGGCTGCCATAGACTCCCATGGTGGAAATCTAACGATTACAATAGGTGCTGCTACTGCACCTTCGGTGCTTGGCCCCTAATAATAATAATATTAAATTAATAATAATAATAATAATAAAAATAACAATAAATGCCACAAAAATGTATATGAGAAAACATACACAATTCTTGGATCAGATGTGCTGGAAGAAAGTACGAGAGATCCTGAGAATCCCATACCTAATAAGACACAGAAAATCATTGTATATTCATAAATCTCTTCATTGTCCTTATGTGAGCTACTGAAATGTAGGTACATCAGATGATGGCATGTACTTTCAATTCTTTCTGCTTTACATTTGAAGCAGTATTAGAAAAACATCACAGTTGTTTCATGTTTCTTGTAAGAGTTAGAGATAGCTCACCTAAATATCATGTACTCACTCTCATGTCGTTCCCAAACTATGACTTTCTTTCTTCTGTGGAAAAAAAAGAAAAAAAAATTCCTTGTATTTTTTTCACAATGTTGTTTAGACCTTCTTATGTTTAAAATCTCTTTTTGTTCTATGGAAGAAAGAAAGCCATGCAGGTTTAGAACAACATGAGGGTGACAGAATTAAGAACATTTTGGGTGAACTTTCCCTTTAAGTCAGCAGGAGCTGCTGTGCAGAGCACACAACAGCTGTTTACATGACAAACATTTAACACCGTGTCATATTAACACAGGAAGTTTTGTAGGACTGAAATATGCATTTAAGATGTTTTATACACAATATAAAATCATATCAAACCTTATTATTCTACATACTGTAGTGATTCCTGTAAACATGTTCAACAGCTGGGCTATAGTTTCCAGTATACAGATACAAGTGACAAGTGAATTCTTACTTTTTCCCACTATAACGGCTCCCTATTTCTAGCATGCAAGTAAACACCTGCCCACACAATCTGGTGTGAGGAGCGGATCATATTCCACCAACCACCCAGAACAAAACTGCACAAAATTGTACTAAAAACACTGAAAACGCATTAGCAACAACCTAGAAACCACCCACAAACTCCACTGTTCAGGCAAAAAGTTTTGACAGTGGTTGTTCAGGTCACGTATACACTCGAAAACATATACAGGCAGCACACCTCACAGATGGTATGGGAAGAAGTCGTGTGTATCTCTCTTTGAACACCTGCTGAGTGTCTGGCTCAGTCACTCATCAGCAAAATTGACCAGCGGGCAACAATGCTGGCCAGTCCAGCACTGTCCACACTACCTTCAGTGCCATGCCTGCGAGCACAGCGCAGGGGGGAGGGTGCCGTAGATGTCCTCAAATATGACACAAATAGAGAAGCAAAGAGCCAATGAAAAAAAAGAAAAGAAAGAGTGGAAAGACATCTTGGCAGGAAATGGTAGTGCTGCTTGAGTTGACTTGAATATGTGAGTGAGTGAGTCAGTCGGTGAGTAAGAGATTGAGTGAACTGGGACGTTTCACTGTTTGTATCACTCTGCTTGCCTGTTCATAGCATTACAAAGTATGAGAGGTTTTGCATGGAGCAAGGAGCATGTTATTTGAAAGTCAGAGCAGTTGTGTTTTCACTCAGTTCTCTCACCAGTGCAGAGGGAGCAGGAGATGGAAAACTCAAAGAGGAGTGAAGTAGAGCTGGTTTGTTTGTTTTTTCATTGGAAGAGGAAAAAATAGCAGAATTTGTCTGAAACACAAGTTACTTGACATATGAACTTCTTGTTCATTTTAAATAATAATTTTACTATACATTATTTATAATATCATTTAATATAAAATGTAAAAGTTGTACTACATTCTAAGAAAAATACAGATCAGTGTACTGTATTAATATAAAAATTTACATACAGCTGTTATTTTTATATATTTAAATATATAAAAATATTTTTATTTCATATTTTTATTATGCATTGCATTGTGTTTTGTTCTAGAAGAAAAGTCTGTAATCTAATATTACATATAGTATTACATATAAAGTACAATTATTTAGAATGCATATTATAAACTAGAATTATTACAAATACTTTATTATAAATATATTAGTATTTTTATAGACACATTTATACACATACACACACACACACACATATATATGTAATGTGTATGGTATAAATATTCATTTTATATATAATTATGTTGTATAATTAATGTATTACTTTATAAATAAATAAAAGAAATACAATTAGTGGTTAATTTATTTGATACAGGTTTATTTAATACAAATTATTTACTACCATCCACTCTGCCTAGATTATATCTGTATCGATATAGGCCATGAAAAATCAGTCCTTTAGTTAAAACTAATTTTAAAAGCAGCCATCAGTTTGCTTCTCCACTCTTTTCTTTCTCTACCTCACCCACACACTTTCAAACCAACACACAGGACAAAGCCGCCATTGCAGTAGACGGTTTGCCTCCTGTCAGCCATCTGGGCTGTGGCAGCTGGGATCAGACCCTTTAGTGCCTCAAGAGAGAGAGAAAGAGATGGGGTTGGAAACAAGGAGAGGTGAAAGGAGCCAGAGTGGGGGAAGAGATGCATAGATGCAAAAATGGAGCTAGTATGTGAAGCAGCAAATTAAGACCACAGAGTTTAACTTTCAAACAGCCACAGGCACTCTGATCCATCTTATTTGCTCTTCCCTAATATTCTTTATTTGCTGTGTTTATGCAATCAAAGCACAAGCAAAGGCACAAAATTAAGCATATATCACCATTAGCAGCAGCGTTATGACATGAAGCCCATTTGAATGCAACCATCTATATTTAGCCTTTATAAATCTCTCTTTTATGAGCCCCTAACATTAGTTTTAGTATTAGTACAGCATTGGGATGCAGAACACAATAAGAATGCAATAAAACTAGACGTGTGAGAGAATAAGTAGAAGCACTGAAATAATGAGAAGCAGAATTTGCTGAGGGAAACCATCCCAGTTTCACTCGCTATTACAGGTTAAGTTGGGCTGCTTTGCCTGGGAGAATAAATCAATCCCACCCAATAACATTCCCATGGTGTACTCCCCATGCCCCCATATAAATGATGGCCATGACCTTTGCTAGACATCTGATGTATGAGTCATTATAGCACCTGTGCCTGCTGCTGAATACAGATTTCTAAAGTAGGGTGACATTACTGAACACCCTCATTAGAGCAGCATCTCTAATACATCAGCAGTAATGGGAGATTCTTTGATGAATCTTGCAGATCACATTTGTACTTATCGAGCAGTAATGTCCATAACAAATTGGCCAAAATTAATGTTTTATAACACAAGCAGTTTATTTTATTCTTACCCCCCAAAACACAGTTGTGAGTTTTTGTGGGCCAATAATTATTCATTATAGAGTAACTTGATGGAATGGCCATTAGATGGGAGGAAAAGGAGGGCACACCAACCAAATCACCTTTCGTAGAACTGCCTTAAGATAAAACACATCCATGATAGATTTGTAGGAGTCTTCTGCTTTTTCCCAATAATAACAAATTAACTTTTTATTTGCTGAAAATAAGTTGATTAAAAGTCAACAGGGTTGAGGAATTGGTCAATGCCCGGGGTGATGAGGTGGTTGATAAATGAACACGGAGGACAAAATGGTCAATACCGAGAAGGTTATGCTCAGAAATAATGCAGCACTGAGGCAGAGAACTGTGGAAAAGCTCCGCCCACTGACAGCCTCAGCTCATTAATTATTCATGAGGCTGCAAATGACACAAGCACACTATGCTCATCAACTGGGGTGCGCTGGGAGCATAGAGAAGGGTGTGTAGGCAGATTTTTGCATGTCTAAGTTCCTCTTAGTCATTTCAAGGAGAGCTATGAGGATTGAGTACAGATAAACAAAGTCCTTCTGTGTTATGTTGAGCTTTGAGCACTGTAAGAAATGAAAATTCTTATTAGTTTTTCTACTTCAAAATATCATGTTTAATTCAATGTGTCACTTGCTGTTTCTTTGTAATAGTTTGTGACATGTACTAGAAATGTATATAACATTTTATTTTTTTAGTGTAGTACATTACTATATATCATATTTATCCTGCACTAAAATGCAGATGTTTCTTCCACACTCATTCTTTGTTACCATCCGGTAAGTTGCTGTGCAGCTGTACGAGTGTGAGGTTAACAGAGATTTTGGATCTGACCATCCCCAGGGGATCCTGCAGGCCAGAAAAAGAGAGAAAGGATGCAGAAAAGAGGGTCAAAATCACCTTGTGCATCAACACACTACCACTCTCCGTATCTAACGCCCAGCGGAATAGCGAGTCCCAAAGCACAGCAGAACAGAGTGTTCCTCCTCATATTTCTCACCGCTGGGACACAGCAGCAGCATAAGTCACTTCAAAAATAAACACTATAGCTATAGGAAATGAGTTTTGAAACTAAGGGTCTGTTGAAGAACTGAGGGTGTAAGAGCACACATAAACATGCAATACACAGTCTGACAGAGCTTCTGCGTGCAGTACGAATAATGCATGATTCAGAGCTATTTTAAGACTGTTTTTTTTCAGCAAACTCTGCATTGCATTCTGCCCACATTATCTGTATGGATAACACCAGTAGTTTGGCTTAAAAATCAATTGAATCACGTTAAGCTCTTGTTGTCAGGGTTATGTTCAGTTTTGTTTATTTATGTTGTATTTTGGTTTCATTTCCCTGTTGTCGTTTTGCCTGTTACTGGTCGATTTTTAGTTTCCATAGTTACTCATTAGTTCCGCACCTGTTCTTAGGTCTGTTAATTGCTTTGTGTGTATTATATGCTGCGTTCCAGGTAGGTTTTTGAGCCTGTAAGTCACAACTTCAAACCACTACTCACGACTTTGTAGCGCTCCAGGCAAAGTCACGTCAAACTGCCTGAGCGCAATTGTGGTACCTAGATGTAAACAAATCATGGCGGACCGTATGGGGCTAATGCTCCATTCTATCGTCAAAGGTGCTTACTTTGTTGGCTATGTGACGTCACAGCCCGTAACTGGGAGTTCATCGATCTAGTACGAGTTCACAGGTGGGAAGTCATGGGTCTGACTGCCGTTCCAGTGCACTTTCACAGGTAGAAAGATGGAAAAACATGGGTCAAGGGTTGCCTGGAACGCAGCATAAGTCTCGAGTTTTCACAGTTCTTTGTTCAGTGTTGTTTGTAGTTTAGTTTTACATGGCTGTTTTGGCTAGCTTTTTCCTGTGATCTCCTGAGTGGATTTTGGACTGTTTTGTTGATATTCCTTAAACTGCATATGTAGGTAAAAAAATTATATGTCGGTCTACAATGTGTTTGTAATGCCTCAGAATTGAATAAAATACTAATAATTGTTTTTTTCCTTGAAAAAGTTGTTTTGCAACTAAAATGCTTCTAATCTTCATTGTTGACCCATATATTCATTTCAGAGCTTCAAACCTGATCGGTAAAATGAATGTTTTGCCAGGTAGCCAAAAAATGAGCTTCATAAATGGCTTTATTTAAGGCATTATATCATTTTATATGTTAGAATCGACCTGGCTACATTAGATTACAGCACTAAAAGTCATTTTAAGGTCCATATTAGGTAAACATGGCTCTTTAAAAAGTAGTAGCTACACATTTCATGTAAAAGTGTGAGGAGTCAGCATCAGCTAGGTCAGATTGTCAGCATTGTGTTTCCGGTGGCCTCTCCACACTAAATGCAGTCTGAACTCTGGCTGGTTCAAGATGAAAAGAGCATATATTCGGATTGCGCCTGCTCTGTTTGATATTTATTATTTTAAGACACAGTATGCCTCAGGGTTGAAAAGCAGATCAGACTAGCTGAGTCATATTAGTCTTTGGGGAAAAGCAGGTCAAGAGACAAATAAACAAGGTGACCAAGCCTGAGAGCCATTTATCTTCAGTCATCAAACGGTGTAACTGTGTTTCACTGCTAAAAAACAACAAAAAAACAAGACATGCACGGTGCACATACAAGGTGTTTTCTGGTATACAGAGACTGGTGTAAAAAAGGTTGCCACAGAAGAAGCTGTGTTTCTCCCATTATGCTTTAGGTTTTGGATTACCATGACAAGCTGACAAAGTGCCTTTGTCTGAGTTTTGAGAGTACAGCTGTAATAGGATACTGCTCCATGAGACCCGCTGTCCTGCTCCAAAACATATGCGTGTAAGTTATCCTGAAGACATTTATTAGCTGGTTCAGGTGTGTTCGATTAGGGTTGAGGTTAATTTCTGAAGTGTTCGAAATCGCCCCAATGGCTAGAGGATACCCATAATGCACTGTGAGGGTCGCGCCGAATGAATTCCCACGTCTAACCAGGAGGTAGCGCCCGCAGCTGAATCATCCATCCATCCATTTTCCAAACCACTGATCCAATGTGGGTACAGCATAATATCATACAGGTATAAATTCCTTTTTAATTGATTATTAAATTGTTTAATTAGGGTTTATACATAGTTTCCATGACAGAGTTTAAGATAAATATCTTCATTGCTACTGCTAGTTATGCTAATGATTATTAAACAGCAAGCACAAATTATGCAAAAGTGGCGGCCCTTCCGGCGCACTCAGTGTCCAAATTCACTTCCTCATTTTCATTCACTCCTTCAAGTGGACTATATTACTGGAGCAATGTAGGCAATAGTGAATTAGGTTATAGGGGGTGATTTCAACACTGCCTGGGTCTCCAGGAGAAGAGTTGAAGACCTTTAAATCTACACCTTCCATCTTTAATTACTAACTTCATCTGAAAACAAACTCGATTCAAGACAACAGATGTACATTTAGATAAGAATATGACAGGTCCTATAGCACAGGGCTTTTAAACTGGGGTGCTTGAGGGGTCAACAGACAAACGGACGGTTTTAGTAAGAATTTATCATTATTATTAATAATATAATTAATGTTAATTATCTAACGCTATTAATAGTGGACAGAATGTCATCAGCTTAACATGAAGTAATCGTATTTAAATCATTTTTAATAGAACAGCGCAAATATAAAAGTCAATAGTTTAATTTTGGAAACATGTCTTTACATTAATACCATTATACTTTTATGAAGTGATTACCTCATAATGGGATTATCACATTTGAGAGGCCCTGGCACAACTTTGAAAAGCTTACAAGGGGGAAAATACATTTTGTAGCCAAAATATCAAATGAATGCTCATATATTACCAAGGGACTGGATTCATTTGGAACAATATTTGAGTTCCAAATGAACCTAAATTGCTTAAACACAATGACAACAAAAGGAATATGATAGTCTGCCAGAGCACATACTGTACTTGTAAACACTCACCCGCACACAAACTGCACTTGATTGCAACACGAAAAGCATCTAAATCAGATACACAGAGATCATCTGGTTAGTTGAAGCATAGCAACACCGAAACATTCAGAATTTAAGGATGCCGTTTTAAGATGCATTATCTTTAAATATAACAAAATGACATATCAAGCAGGCAGCTGAGAGTATGTTTCTCTTTAAGGCATCAGTAATAACCCATCCTACAGCCTGTGAATTGATTTTGTATGCATTTGAAAGCATGTGTGACGGCAAAGCAACAGAAACTTCCTGTTCTCTCCACATTCAGTCTGACTGCTCTGCACCAAATGCACGGATTAAGGGCCTATCATCACTGCGGGGAGTGTATCATCAGTTTTCACTGAGGCTTTTCATGGCTCCTGTTCATTAAATAGCCAGATCTCCTTTTTTTACATCATTTCTGAGGCTTTTAAAGACTTTTTATGAGAAAGCATACCATCACTGGTCTAAATAAGGAAAAAAAATTCAACAGTCAACCCCACCGTTTTAAACAGTGGGCTGGTGTGTGATGGGATCCAACATGGCTGCTGTCCTCCTGGGTGCTCTGACAGTTTGATGTTGACGGATTGAAACTATCTAAAGAAGATTATGCCTTGGTTTAGATCTGAGGGTGAATCACAACACTATCTTGCTCTTTCAAAGCATTCGGCAGGACGGCTAACTGCCATAAGCGAAGGGAGCGCAGTCTGAATTGAATCCCTTCTCTCTGCATCCGCTAATCCTCTTTTGCACTTGATCAATCATGAGCTTGGCCAAACCCAATCACAGAACACACTGCAAAGAAACTGAAAAGAGAGAGGAAAATGTGTCTGTCCAACCAAAATCCCCCTTGAGGATGTTTCAGTCACAACCAGTTTGCACCGGTTATAATAGGCCGTGTTGAACAGATGTTTCATAAGGATAGGAAGATGTTTTCATTTAATTTATTTGGTTAATATAATGTAATCCAATAACAACAGCAGCACATTTAGGTGTAATGTTTACTCTTAGCAAGAGCAAGAGTTCTACGCAGTTTTATTATTTACAAAGGTTTCACTGAACCTAATGCAGCCTAAATAGGAAAAGAACTGACAAAGAATAAGGGAAACATGAAGGATAAAGATAACAAGACAAGAAGCAATGACTGAGAATGAGGAGAATAAATCAACAGGGCCATTTGGTGATTTCAGTCATGTCAGAAGGATTGCATTAGTAATTGAGCACACAATTACCAGTGGGAAAATCAATACTTTCTTTAAACCCAAACTGACCCATCTAGCAACTGTTGCCGTCTACCATTTTGTCAGACTTGTATTAGAAAAGCTGTAAAATGTAGTCTATACAAGATCTGTGTGTTTGGACAATTTTGAATGCAATTAGCCTATATGTACATCATCCAAAAACACACTAAAACATCATTGATGAGTCAGTGACTCGAGATATCCAGAGAAGATACAAGCATTTTTTACAAATTACTGCCAAAGTAAAACTGTCAGAAAAACAGCACATAAAAATGCTTTACATATGTTCCAGCCAACTTAAGAATGATTTCTAATCATATTTTACCACTTTATTTTACAGAAAAATCACACAGCTCACGAAAATCTCTAGTTTATTCCAATAAACAGGGCAAATTAGCATGCAAGCGCAATTCCAAAAAAGCGCAGATGGGAGTGGAAATTTCTGATCTACTTACAATGCTCAAATTAAAGAACACAGAAGCAGCCGGACCATTTCCATAATGACCAAAACAATCTACAAATGCATATGCAATAAGTTCAGCCGCAAAAATAACCGTCCATGCCTTTTCAGCACTAATTTTTCACATTCTTTCATTCACCTTCATTAAATCCTAACAGTAGTTTTTAACACCAAAAGAGGGTTTTGCGCTAGTGCAAGCTGTTAGTAAATCTGGCCCATGATGTTCTATGAAGCTTTCCTGAGTTACAACAGTAACAAAGGAAGTGAAGAATAGCAATAATGCCAGAAAATACTACTCCAAATAGCGTTTCTTCCTTTCTTATTTTCTTGATTCTCTGTGGCAGCTTGAGAATTATAAAATACATAATGCACATAATTTGCTCTTCATTATTTTGCATTAGTGCTTGAAAAGCTTCCTGCCTGGAAGTGAAAAGGTGAGACAAAAATATAAAATTGTCCAGCGAATCCATTTTATTCCAAATGAAATTGCTTGAAAGCACATCTTGTCATTATTACGATTTCCAAACTCATAACTTCCCAGGAGAACTTAAACACAGCACATCATGACTAAACAAGACACGCCTGAGAACAACAACCAAGACAAGAAAATGGAAACAGAACTTCAATACACAAAACCATTCCATTAGACAAGTTCCCTCCCCAATTTAAAATATAAAACACTAATCTGCTACTGAAACACTTTTATAGTATAGTCATTTTTCAATGAAAGTCTTTGAAGGAGGGCAGCCTGCATGCCTCCATTTTCAATTTCCATCGATCAGAAAATATGCCAGAAAGGGCACGAGGCAGCACAGCAGGACACACCAGCACGTTTTGCATTTTTGTCTCCATCTGTATGCAAATTCTCACATTATTGCTTGATTTGTAAGACCAAGGGCAGTAACACATTTCATCAAATGCTACATTTCCCCACCTACTGATGCTGTGCTCTGAATAAAGTACAAGGCCAGAGAAATACAGCGGAAAGCAACAGAATCAGTGTTCTGCAAAACATTAACGCTAATTTACAATCAACAAGAACAAATAACATTCCAAGTTGCGTACATTGTCATAAGGACATGCAGTACAAGAGAAACACTTACTGCTCCAACTAAAAAAAAAAAAAAAAAAAAAAAAAAAGTACGACAAAAATTCAAATCTAAAAATCGGATCAATTCATCAGAAATTAACAAATCATCAGAGTACACACCAGTGTTTCCGTGATCCTGATTGCATTTGGCAAAAATTACTCTTATGAACTAGATCCTTTTAATGCGTCAGTCAAAATATTCACAAAGCTTTACTGAGTTCATGACCTCACTGAATCATTTTTCGATTATGCCCTATCAAAATGAACTAGGAATAGGGGTATAGTGGAGAGCGGGTCACAACCTAACGCTTTTTGACTTTCTCAGTTTGTGTAA
The DNA here is from genome assembly GCA_018749465.1 of Paracanthobrama guichenoti. Lineage (NCBI taxonomy): Eukaryota > Metazoa > Chordata > Actinopteri > Cypriniformes > Gobionidae > Paracanthobrama > Paracanthobrama guichenoti. Next base: position 29,564,585 of record CM031949.1, read on the forward strand.
ATCCACTTGGGGTTCAGAGTATTTATTTTTCCCCACATTCATTTCCCACATGTCTAGTACAATGATGTGGTTGTGTTCCATTAATACAGTGTTTACTTTTTTCTTGATTTAACCCGAAAGAATGGAAGTGAAATGTGACAACATGCCCCATAGGTGGGGTACACTGTAATGTGTGGGGGCACAATGTAACATAAGCACATGACAGCTTAAAATGTTACCTGATATAATAAAAAAAATATCCAAGATAAACTAAAATATTTTGTCAGTAAAATAGAATTATTAACATTTATAAATAAAATAATGGCATTTTTAATTAAATTTTTTTGTTTGACAACAAACACATCACTAAATACAGCTATACAGCATAGTTAAAAACAATAATTAATAATTTCTGAACATTGACTCTCAGTCATTATTCACCTTTTTCTCATGGTTTCTCAATAGAATAGAATAGCGTAGTTCTAATAGGAGCACAATGTAACGCAGTGTTACAACACACCCCATCTGCCCAACTGGGATTTAAACCACGGCTCGTGTCTTCTGCTGTTAGATCACATTAAAGAACCATCTCAACTGTTAAATAACAGATATAAGATTACAATAATATCAGATTTGTCTTATTTTAAATAAACACAAAAAACAAAGATGAAAAATAAACTTCAGAAATTTACTTTTGCTATGGTTAAATAAATGTTCAGTGATATCTTCCAAAGATTTTGTCATTTTGGTGCAATTTTTTCTCTAAATAATGTTGATATGGCAACTAAATACACTAAGTTTCGTCATCCTGGCATGTGTGGAAAGTTTTAAACCATGCGTGTTACAACTAACCCTGCTTTAGGTTGTGCCCCGCTCTCCCCTACTTCTGGTTTGACTTCGTTCGGATGACATGTTGGAACCATAATCAACTGTCACGTTGGTTTGGGTTTTAGTTCATGTTTTCATGTCTTTTAATTTGTAATTTTGCCTTAGTTTTGTTTCATGTTTATGTATCAAGTCAAGCCAAGTCTTTGTTTACCTTGTCTCTGTTCATGTTTGGATTTAATAAATACTAAAAAAAGCGGACTACATTACTATATATATATATATATATATTTTTTTTTTTTTTTGTTTGTGAGGGCTATATATATACACAAAGACTAACAAGACACACCTGTGAATAATCAACAATGAACCAATGAGATCAAAACAAGACACATGAACAAAGGAAGCACATGACAGGATCACATGAGGGGAACAGGGAATCACAAGACAAACAGGAAGCAGGAAACATGACTACGGCAAATAAGGCAAATAATACAAATTAAAAGACATGAAATCATGAACCAAAACCCAAACCAACATGACATCAACACAGCGTTTTTCTGGTTTCCTTCTAAACAGGCATAAATATTCTTAGAAAACTAGAATAATATGTATATGGCACAAATACAATCAGGATCACTAGAGTGACAACAACAAACTAGAGCATATTAATATTAATAGATCAACAATAATAATTAAAAACTTAAATCCTCATAGTCTATATAGTCTATATACAAAAAAAAAAAAACTAAATATATACAAATTACTCTTACTCTTGAAAATAAACACTGAGCACATCAATAATAATCAAAAACAAGACAGTTATAACTTCCCTAAACTACAACAAGATTTAGATAAATTGTTGCCCTAAAATTAAAATTCATGTCTCATGTCTTTCTAAACGCACATCTCTGTCCCCTTCCCCCTCCCATCCAACAAGACTGTGATTTGTCTTTGCTCAGAAATCATCCATCGAGCCTCTGCGATTACCCCACGTTGACAGACAGAAAAAGAGACACAACAGAAGACTCAATCCTCTTCTGTCTTCACAAAGAGCCTCCTCAGTCTGACCCCGCCCAACGCTGCGTCGTGTAAACCAGTACTGGCCTTTTCCTACTCACATAGTCTTACCCTTCGAAAAAAGCTACAGTGCTAAAAGAATTTGTTTTTCCTTCACATATCCTCATGAAATATTCTTGTTAGAAGAGATGATGAATACATGATGAGAAGTGAGGTGTTTGGGCAGCCGTACCGCTCTGTGATCCTTCCTCCACCCCATCACATCTTCAAAGACATTTCCCACGATACTGCAACCCTACACCAACCCCATCGCCAACATAGGTCCTCTGAGCATAGATTAGCATGTGCCGGCCCCTCCCCCACAGCGCTTATTGCATCCTCACACTTTATTATATGGCACAAGGCCAGGCATGTCAATGGCAAGCGGTTGGATACTTTTGTCATAAATACAGAATGAAGTTAAATGCACACAACAGATGAGTGTTATCCACAGTTTTACGCTACTCAGAACTGAATCGAGAATGCTTTTTAAGTTCCAATTAATCAACTTAATTTGAATTGAGGTAGCAAACAGAATGCAGAATTGTATTTTCATTTTATGGAAGTAACATTTAAATGTAAGTGTCATTTTTAACTAAAGGAACATTTTTGTCAAGATGATTTTTGAATGATGGCTTGACAAAGTCAAAAGGAGACCAGTACTGGTTTACTCGAGGCAGCGTTGGGCGGGGTCAGACTGAGGAGGCTCTTTGTGAAGACAGAAGGGGATTGAGTCTTCTGTTGTGACTCTTTTTCTGTCTGTCAACGTGGGGAAATCGCATAGGTTTATAAGTATATAAAAGTGACCCTTACAGGTAGACAAACACAGATCTGTTTGAGATGTCACCTATAGAAATTTGCATTTAATTTATATATACATTACTGTTTCAATGTTTGGAGCCAAGAAAGAAAAGAAACTGAAAGAAATTAATGCTTTTATTCAGCAAGGATGCATTAAATTGATCAAAAACGAAGTACTGACCCACTTTATATTAGGTGGCCTTAACTACTATGTACTAACATTTTAATTAATCATTTGCAATACAATGCACTTACTACATACGTTTTTACACTGTACTTACATTCTTAAAATTGGCTACATGTAATCTGTAATTAATTTCTGTAGTTACATTTATAATTACACTGTTGACACTTCCCTTAAACTTACTCATACCACCACACCTGTCCATAACTTTACCCGTATCCCACCTCAATATCAGCAAAAGTGTTTTGCAATACAATATGAACACAATAAGTACACTGTACTTATTTTTTTAAGTAAATACATAGTAGTTAAGGACACCTAATATAAAGTGGTACCTGAAGTATCAAATGTCAAGACATGTATAATCTTACACAAGATTTCTATTTCATTCAAATAAATGCTGTTCTTTTGAACTTTCTATTCATCAAAGAATGCTGAACAAAATGTATCACATTTCCAAAGAAAATATTAAGCAGCACAATTGTTTTCAACTTTGATAATAATAAGGAAGCTCCAAATCATCCTATTAGAATACTTTCCGAAGGATCATGTGACACTGACGACTGGAGTAATGATGCTGAAAATTCAGCTTTGCCATCACAGGAATACATTACATTTTATAATATATTAATAGAAAATAGTTGTAATAATATTTCACAATATTACTGTTTTTACTGTATTTTGATCAAACAGTGAGCATAAGAAACAGAAAAACACAAAAAAATGGTAATTATTCCAAACTTTTGACCAAGTATATAAATGAAAAGCAACTTTCTGTAGGTGACATATACGTTTAACAAATCTATGGACCAGAGTAGAAGAACATTTCATTTCTCATGGCATTACCATGGTTGAATTTCTCTTAAATCAGTTCCACTTCCTGTAATTTCACAGACTTTCACAAACTTCGCCTATCATAACATGTTATGTTTGAAAACAATTCCTTCTAACTCAGCACAGGAAAGTGCTAAAAAAAGGCCTGAATATGATGCTCAAAACAAGGGAGACATCCATCTGTCATGATTGCTGTTTGCACAGAGAGCATTCTCATTTTAAGAGACACTTACCGATTGTTGTAGGGTGAAGAATATCTCTCAGGAACAAAACTAGAAGAGAAAAACAAAGAGATGAATGAGAACATCACGACTGCACACATAGAACACTCCAATCTGTCCTCACCTGCTAAAGAACATTAAGCATTTTGTTAATAAAACAGTATGATTCTTTTTTTTTTTTTTTATGCTTAGCTGTAAAATGACAACTGAATAAGTCAAACACACATTGTATTAGACACACACATGCACACAATTGTGTCTGCTGGTAGAGTCACAGATTTCCAGTAAACCGTCACATCATAAGTGAAAAAAGACAGCTGCGAGTTTGATTGACACATGTCTGTGACATCTAGTGTTTAAAAGAAAACTAGCTCGTTTTCACTGGCATGTCTCACACTTAAGACTCTGTTTGGAGCCGAGAGTTGATTTGCGTGCCATGATTACTGAGCACCAGCTCACAAAGAGGCTGATTCAATCAACAGTGCCACTGCTCTGGCACATTCTGAGGAGGGAGGAGGAGAAACAGGGACGTCCCATACGAGACAAGTGATGCAGAGCAGACTCTCCGTCTGACAGTGTCACTTGTTCTCCTGTGGGGGTGCTTCTACACAAGCAGATGTTTTCCATTAGATGAGACTGATAATGACACCTCACATGTCCCCCATAGACTTAGGTGACTTTGGCAGTAATTTGTACACCTAATTGTAGAAGTGTCCTATAAATTTGTCTATTTCCTAAGGGACATTTGTCTTCCAGATGGACCGAGACAAACAAAAATCAGATCTGATGTGAAGTGACCCTGTCACACCCTATTTTCTGCACCTGTCCCAAACACAATAAGGAGAAAATTCCCATAAGCTATAATCAACTGAGAAAGACGAGAACATCTTTATTTAACCAAGAGAGAGAGCTCCCAAGGTATTAAAGACTTTGAGGGTTATGGCTAATGATTCATATAGCATTAGTTGTTGAGGGAAATAGGAAAAATGAATGACAAGGAGTGACTGTTTGCACAGTTGCACATCTTTCTGACATCTTGCTGGCAGATGATGCTCTTTCAAATGCTACTGGTAAATCCACAGTGATAAGTAAAGTAAGAGGATTCAGCTCTATGGCCAGATGGAAAGACTGAGAGGAAGGGGAAATATGTGCACACTTTCTCTGCATTTTGAAGAAATACTTCACCCAAAAATGAAAGTTCTGTCATCATTGACTCTCATGTTTTACAAAACCTGTTTTTTCTTCTGAGGAACACAATAGGAACACAACATTTTTCCAGACTGTTGATGCTGCTCGTTTCCAAACAGTGAAAGATACTCATACTCACACAGGCTGCATTTATTTGATCAAAATAAAATGGCTTAATATAATTATATATTAATAATATTTATATAATATAACATAAAATGTAATTTATTCATTGGATCCTGAATACAACCATTACTCCAGCCTTCAGTGTTACATGGTCATTCAGAAATCATTATAATATGCTGATTAGTTGCTTAAGAAACTATTTTTCTTATTATTGTTGAAGACTATTTTTGCGGAAACCTTTTTTTAGGATTCTTTGATGAACGTTTAAATGAACAGCATTTATTTGAAACAGAAATCTTTTGTAACATCACAAATGTCTTACTACCACTTTTGATCAACTGAATGCACCCTTGCTGAATAAAAGTATTAAAATCTAACTGATTGGTGTATATTTAAAGTGTATAGTTATGGAGCCGTAATCATAACGCAAGTAGGTTTGGAATGACAATGACGGTGAGCAAATTAAGAATCAGAAATGTCAACTATCCCTTTAACACTTAGAGACACTTTTTCATAGACTTCCGTCACCATCTTTTTCTGTCTCTCCCTTACAATGCTGTACCCTCAAAGCCATTTTGATAAAAGCTGCCATCTGGGGCGGAAGCAGGGTCTAATTTTCCAGCCAAATCCTGTCAAATGGCAGTGGCCGTACTGCGTGCCGACAGAGCAGTGTGGCTAAAATCCCCTCTCCACCCCTGCAGACCTGCATTATGAGCACAGAAGGACAGAATGTAGGCACTGATGTCAGCATAATGGCTCCATCGGGGAGGCTGCCTGAGAAAGACCACAAGGAGGATGAAAAGGACGAGGAGGTGGACAGGATAGGTGAGCTGAGAGATGCTCTTGCCATCCATCCATCACTGGCCTTTGATTAGAGGGGGGAAATGGTCCTTGTCAAGATACCATGACATGCCTGGCTCTGCCCAAAAAGCCTTAATATCCCAATTGTACTGTAAATAGCAAAAGCAGGCAGCAATAAAACAACTTTCTTTAACACCATTGCTGTCAGAGCCAGTTTTGATGTTAAAGGATTAGTTCACTTCAAAATGAAAATTTCCTGATAATTGACTCACCCCCATCTCATCCAAGATGTTCATGCCTTTCTTTCTTTCTTTCTTTCTTTCTTTCTTTCTTTCTTTCTTTCTTTCTTTCTTTCTTTCTTTCTTTCTTTCTTTCTTTCTTTCTTTCTTTCTTCAGTCGAAAAGAAAATAAGTTTTTTGAGGAAAACATTCCAGGATTTTTCTCCCCACCATTGACTTCCATTGTAACCAAAATGTTGAAGGTCCAAATCAATGCAGTTTCAAAACGCTTTGAAGGGCATCAGAGGCTCTGCGTGATTCCAGTCGAGGAACTGGGTCTTATCTATCGAAAAGATTGGTCATTTAATTATTCTTTTTTTTAATGAATATACTTTTTAAAGTCCTCATGAAACCAAAATTGACCCTATTTACTTTGTTAGCACATATTAAAGGTCTTAGGGTGAACAATTAATCCGTGCAAGTTAATACACAGAAAAAAATTGTCGCGGTAATCTTTAATCAAAATCTGAAAAGTAACTTCCTGTGTGGAAACGGCGTTCCTTCTCAGATGATGTCAGTTTGACGGCTTAGGTTGGAAAATGCGTAACCACTCCCCTCCAACCGTTAGTCTGCTATGAGCCGAGAGATGATGAGGAGGAGCGCTGAAGTGAAACCCTGCCCTCTGTTCAATATTCCGTTTCAGTTGGAAATACGTCACAGCACTGAAGAAAACTCACTTGCTACTTCCGGTTCGCTGGGACTTTAACCTAAATTGCTCATCTTTTTGCTCAACGGTTGGAGGGAAGTGGTTACGCAATTTAGATGAGCAATCACGCGATCGCCAGGGAGCAATCACACGCAAACAATTGCGCAATCACGTCAAAAACGTCACACTAGACGTAGGCGGAAGTACCGCCCCAAGTGAACGTGTGAGGACCAATACAAACGCCCTTTACCAAAAAACAACTTCGACAACAACAATCTTCAACTTCAACAACAATCATCCGACATTGTTGTTTTACCTTTTTTAACTGCATTGATTTGGACCTTCAACATTTTGTTTGCAATGGAAGTCAATGGTGGGGAGAAAAATCTTGTAATGTTTTCCTCAAAAAACAAAGTTCTTTTTGACTGAAGAAAGAAAGACATGAACATCTTGGATGAGATGGGGGTGGGTAAAATATCAGGAAATTTTCATTTTGTAGTGAACTAATACTTTAAAGGGATAGTTTAACCAGTAAATTGTCATAATTTACTCACACTCCTGTATGACTTTTATTTAAAAAAAAATTGGAACACAAAGGGTGAATTTTTAAAGAATATCCTGACTACAAAATGAAAGTGAGTGAGGACTGGTGTTGTCAGGCTTCAAAAAGGACTTCTAAAAGTGCCCATATACCCTATATTCCAAGTCTCTTAAAGTCATATGATAGCTTTGTGTGACATACAGACCGAAAAATAATTATTCACTGGGGTGTAACGGTAGAAGTCACGGTTCGGTATGTACCTCAGTTTTGGGGTCACGGTTCGATACGAGTTTGGAACAACAGGAAAAAGCAACAAATCCCCAATGCTAGTTTTCTTTTCATTTATTTTGAACAGACACTAGCGCAAATTACAGTTTGTTCAACCTAGAGGCATTTAGTCCCTTAGTTGGTACAGTAGCCTAGAGCCTCCTTTAGTGTGACTCCAGAATGCACTTTTGTATAGGTCATATTTTTTGTAGGGCTGATAAAAAACAAAAGGTATTTGGTCACAGTCAGCTACAAAACTGAAAAGTGTGTTATAAAAATACTAAATAAATAGAATAATGAAAAGTGGAAACAACTTAAATTACTGGTGTGGAAATATTTATTTTTTCAGGATTCTTTGAACAAAAGAACAGCATTTATCCTTGCTGAATAAAAGGATTTATTTTATTCAGCAATCACTAACCCCAAATGTAAGAGTATAAGTGCAGAAGCATACAAGTATAAGAGTCTGGAACTACATGAGGGTGAGTAAATAATGTCAAACTTGTTGAGTTAACTGTTTTAATAAACATTTTATCTGAAGCTGCATCACATGAACCATGAAAGCAAATATAATTTATTATGACTAAATCAACCTAAATACATTAGGTTACACCAACTAATTTTTAAAAGTTGAACGAACCATTAGCATATTGCTTGTCCACTTATTGCGTGCGCAGACACCAGGGAAAACACCACAGCGAATACTGGATAGCATAATGTCGAGAAGACGCTGTGCTCTACAATGTGTTTATTGTGTTTCATATTGTGTAAGTATCTGGCTAACCAGCTAACTGAAGTTATTACTGTCTTAGAAAGAAATGGTATCTGTGAGGATTTCCAGTCAGGATTTAGACCATATTATAGTACTGAGACTGCTCTCATCAGAGTTACAAATGATTTACTCTTATCATCTGATCGTGGTTGTATCTCTCTATTAGTGTTACTCGATCTTAGCGCTGAATTCGATACTATCGACCACAACATTCTTTTAAATAGACTCGAAAATTACGTTGACATTAGTGGAATTGCATTGCCATGGTTTAAATCATACTTATCTGACCGTTATCAGTTTGTAGCAAAAAATTGGATGACCAGTAATTTCCTGCAATTTATCGGACAAAAAAGCTCCACAAGTAGTAACCTAGAATACTGTTTAACACTTGATGGCTGCTCTGTCAAGTCCTCGTCATCAGTTAGGAACCTGGGTGTGCTCTTTGATACCAAGCTTTCATCTACGGCGCATGCTTTCAATGCAAAATGCTGAACAGTTAGTTCATGCGTTCATGACCTCAAGGCTAGATTATTGTAATGCTTTACTGGGTGGTTGCCCTGCTCGCTTAATAAACAAACTCCAGCTGGTCCAACACGCAGCAGCTCAAGCTCTTACTAGAACCAGGAAGTATGACCATATTAGCCCAGTTCTGTCAACACTGCACTGGCTCCCTATTAAACATCGTATAAATTTTAAAATCTTGTTTATTACTTACAAAGCACTAAATGGTTTAGCTCCCCAGTACTTGAGCGATATCTTAACACATTATACTCCATCACGTCTATTGCGGTCTCAAAACTGGCCAGTTGATAATCCCTAGAATATCAAAATCAACTGCAGGCGGTCGATCCTTTTCCTATTTAGCACCTAAACTCTGGAACAGTCTTCCTAGCATTGTTCGGGAAGCAGACACACTCTGTCAGTTTAAATCTAGACTAAAAACGCATCTCTTTACTATGGCATACACATAGAACATTATCAATCTCTATTATTCAATCAGTTAAATGATTGTTAGGCTGCATTAACTAGGTCAGCCGGAACCGGGAACACTTCCCATAACACCTGATGTACTCGTTACATCATAAGAAGAATGGCATCTACGCTAATGTTAGTTTCTCTGTTTATCCCGAGGTTTACTGCAGTCAGCCGGATCCGGGCCGTATCCAGGGTGGACCTGCGCCTGGACATGACCAACGCATCCCTGAAATGTCTGCAGAGAGCGTGTCAATTAAACTCCCCCCTGTAAATGCCGCATCGACACGTCATTAAACCCGTCTCTGGCATGACGACTCCAATCTTTCGAACAATCTTACGAATATCTATTTACCTAATATGACTTAAGACCTGCAATGTTGCCAGAATTATAATCATACACTGTTGAGCCTGGTTTCTCCCAAGGTTTTTTTCTCCATTCTGGCCCTGAAGGAGTTTTGGTTCCTTGCCACCGTTGTCTTTGGCATTTGGCTTGCTCAGTTGGGGACACCTAAATTTCAACTATATTACCGATCTGCCCGCATTGACACTATATGATAATTGAAATTAGCTGGATAACATCACTGTTTTCACCAGAGCGGCTGTACAGCCGAATCAAATTCTGTTGCATTATTTTCCTGTTAACACTGTAAAGCTGCTTTGAAACAATTGGACTTGTAAAAAGCGCTATATGAATAAAGGTGATTTGTTTTTGATTTTACTGAAATACTACTGTAAATCAGCTGTGTGCTGCAGTATTACCTAAAACTGATTCTATTAACGCAGATTGTCTGTCATTCTTACTACTTTGAATAAAGATAAATTTGTTTTGCACATGTTAATGTTTACATCAGCTGGGCTAACATACACACTGTTATTGATACAGTACCCACATGTGCACCGCAATACATTAGACACACACACACACACACACACACACACACACACACACACACACACACACACACACACACACACACACACACACAGGTTTGTTGATGGACGCACACTTGTTAATGCTGATGGTGAGGAATTACAGTTGAAACATCTCATAATGTACCACAAAATGAGTAGCATCACTGAGAAACGTCCTGCTCAAGGTTCAGGTTGAAAAATGAGTCATTCCATTGTTTCATCATCGATTCGGACTCGTGCTGGGATTGATGTAAAAATCAATTTCATCATTACTGTCTCTACAGTGTGTATTATGGTTGAGCTTTAGGAACAAGGAGTCTCCTGAACGGAGCTGGAGCTCAGTTATGGTAATATGGGCGTTTGTTTCCGAAGTACGCGCTGTACACGGTATACAATTCACAACAGACTGGGCCGCCTGACCAATCAGAGCACAGTAGGCTCTGGAAAGGAGGGATTTTTGAGAGACTGATTCATCCATCGAGTCGTTTGAGAATCATTGAACATTGTGGTGATGTGCAATGTATATTATGAGAAAATGAAACAGTTTTTTGACCTTTGATGCATGTAAACCTGTTGTTGGAGATCTCCAAAACTAAATTAGGAAACTTTAAAATAGCATAATAGGGACACTTTAACAGTGTAGTTCTATGAAATCCTGACATTTTTGAAAAGATCAAAATTCATGTCTCAAAAACGAATTAAATTTTAACAACTATCACCATAGATTGCTGTGCATCGGCTCACTGCTGCAGATAGAGGTAAACACATAGCCTATTTATGTCTTCAAAGGAGTGCTGCGCTTGGAGTGAAGAGTGACTACTGTCTGACTCAGGCTCCCATGGGAGGAGCAGGAAAACAAGCTGTGCTTCTTGGCAAAGGCTATAGCATTGAAACCAGGCAATAGACACACACACCTTTTATCAAACTATAGGCTTTACCAAGTTTATTTTATGCTATGCGGCCTTTAGAAACTAACAATGTCAGGTTGCTGCAGTAGATCTGATGCATGAATTCATATACAGAACTTTATTACAAGCCCTTTTGTCATCTGTTCATCAAACTCAAGTGTCAAATTTTGCCTTGTGGAAAACACTGTTTCCAATCCTGACAGACACCACAATCTTTGTACTTCTTGTTCGTCTTCCTATTTGTTTCAAAACCTGCTGTTACAGTTTCAATGATGACAGATTCTTGGTAGTGAAACCAGTTGTAAAGCTCTCTTTTCTTTGCATGACAAAGAAAGGAAATGAATAGGTGCATGACAAGAAAGATAATAGTTTTCAGTGTCATCAATAATCTCCAAAGCTCCAGGTGACTTCTGCTGAAATTAAGAGACCTACTAAACCTTGTTTGGATTAATATGATGATTATTCATGACGGTCAGGCATAGCGTTCTCAAACTCTGCCTCACAGCGTGAGGATTTGCTGCTGTCTGTGGTGCTGAACACATTCGGATCACAGAAACAGAATTCGATAGGGATTTTCATGATGGTGATTCTACTGTAGATCACATAAACAGCATCTGATAGCGTCCCGTAACATTGCACATATTATGGAGTGTATATTCACCAAATAGAAATTGAGGTAAATTGTACAGAACATAAAAGGTTAATTTTTTTTCAATTCACACTCTAAAAATGCTTTCTGCTTGATGTGACTCATTATTAAACCTTTATGTCTTGCATCCTAACAAAATTGCTGAAACTTGGCAAAATGGCTAAAATCACTAACAGCAGATTCAAAGACATTTTTGCACCAAAAATTAAATTCCATCATCATTTAATTGTTTCATGTTTTTATAAAAATATTGATATATAATTAAGAAAAAGAAAATATAAGTTATTATATCCACATTCTGAATACATGCAATATATTTGTGTGAGGACTCAAATTATGTCAAATTAGTTCAAATCATTTATTATCATGAACAAATTGTTCAGTCCAATTTGTGAACCAACTCAAGAGAACAAATTTGGCTCTCAAATTTAACCAAAGACTTTAGATATACCAAGATGTATTACCTTTATTTAACAAGGAAAAAGAGAGATTAAAGAGATTAAAATCTTTTTGCAGGAGTGTTCAGGCCAAGATAGGCAGCTGAGTTTGCATATACAGTTCATCAAAGTTACATATAGACATAAAACATGCAAACACTTAAAAACATTTACGCAACATTAATTTACTCTCAAAGTTGCGTAGTAAAATTTTAAAATAACTACAAGTCACCAATTCTTTTAGCTTCATCTCATTCTGGAGAAAATTCCGATCCGAGGTGGCGACATATTTGAAGGAAGTTTTACCAAGCTCAGTTCTTATTACTAGATCGTATAACTAATGGGAAGAAGTACAACACTAAATATGGTCCTTCTAAATAAAAGTGCCAGTCACCAATTTGTAAAGTTAGGACTGCACATGGGCATTGACTGAACCAACCTGAAATATAAGCTTTTTTAACACTATTTGACAGTTCATGTCAGATGTTGTTGCTGTTTTGAAATGTTATTTAGATTTGAGTGTGGCTAAAACAAGAGCATGCAGGTTTAGAAATGACATGAGGGTGAGTAAATGATGACAGAATTTTCATTCTGAGATTGAGAAAAAGCAACTTCAGTACTTATTAACTTCAGTTTTAGAAAATTAATATGATGTCTGCTGTAGTGGTGAGTAATTAGACATCTGCTGCCAGAGGCCAAAGGGAATGACCTGGATGAATAATGTTAATCCAGGTCATTTCCGTTACTCTTTTATCTCTCTCTCTCTCTCTCTCTCTCTCTCTCTCTCTCTCTCTCTCTCTCTCTCTCTCTCTCTCTCTCTCTCTCTCTCTCTCTCTCTCTCTCTCTCTCTCTCTCTCTCTCTCTCTCTCTCTCTCTCTCTCTCTCTCTCTCTCTCTCTCTCTCTCTCTCTCTAGCACCCTAGCTCTCTCTGCCTGTTTTATTCAAATGGCCATTTCCCTCTCTTTGTTCTGAAGTATGAGCGCTGGCTATAGTCTACCAGCCATCAGTAATGCACCAGACCTGCTGACATCCCAGCAGCCACAGCCCAGAAGGTTCTGCTAGAGGGAAGAAAATCTATTGTCATCGATCTCCTTCTTCACATAGACTTCCCTAACAACACACTTTTCATTTTAAAGGCTTGCATAAGCCCCCTTTCCCTGCCATTACACCCTCTCAAACCCTATATAAGGTTACAGGCTGCTGTGAGCTTGTCTTCTAGAGCAAAGCTGTTCTCTATGCTGCAGAAATGCATGGGATTGTCTACCAGCAAGACACTGTGCAGTTTAAATGCAAAAGGGGATAATAAACAGTAAACACCCACAATGGGTCAAGATAATCTGTGCTGATTTGTAACAAGTTTTCAGGGGATCAGGTATGAGCCTAGTCTTTTCATTCACTGTCTTTGTCAGAATTTTACTTTTTTTAGCGAACTACAGTCAAAACAAAAAATTTTCAGACACCAGATATATTTTTTTTACTAGTGGGTGCAGGACACCATAGTTCATTTATGCAAGTGAGGATAGCAAAATAAAGTAAACTGTGACTGACATATTATATAGACCAAAATTATTCAGACACTTTGACCTGACTGTGTTTTGTTTAAGTGTATTTTCTTTAATTGATAATGCGACCTTTTACACCACAGACTGAACAAAATGAAGCATTGCTTGGTAATTGGTTGACCTAGGTTGGTATCATCTAATTGTGTACTTAAATTTAACAGCTGACAGCTGATTGGTTGATTACATACCTTTCTATCAAAGTTATCTGACATATCAAGATGAATTTGTTCTGATACAGTTTAACTCTGATTTCATATTATGGTACATTTTAAATATTATGCATTATATAAATGAATAAAAACATAAATTATATTTTATTTTAAATAGTGTGCATTATGTAAACATAAAAAGTTATGGCCTCAGTTTATATTGTTTAAAATAATTTTTAACTTACATTTGTTTGAAATATAAATGTATACATTTATTAATCATATAAAATCATTAATAAATCATTATATTTGTCTTGAAATTAAACCCTAATTTGTTTGGGCACATACTGTCTAATAAAGTCTCAATTGTAGTAGCACTAAACAAAGGGTGAATATAGGCCATGCAGCGTTTTGCAAGTCCTGACACAAGGACTCTGGTAATGATTTAAAAGTCATTATCTGTTAACTTTAAAATGGCTTCTTTTAATGCCCTACTTCAACCAGCAAAGTTGCCAATGCCAGGACAAGAATATGACTTGGTCTAAACACTCTGTGGTTCATCTATTAACATGTGCTTTATTGTAAAGCTTTTAAAGCAAAGCTAAAGCATTTTTTGCAGAGCAGCATGGAGTTGTTAAAGCAATTACATCTACACAGTATACATAGACCTGTCGGCAGGCATAGCGATTACCATTCATTTATTCCCAAAGGCTTTAGAGCATCAAATGTATGCCAGATATTAATGATGCATGTTGTCTGTTCAAGCCAAGGACAGGCCTCACTGTAAAGATGCCATGTGCTTGTAAGGAGATTTATTGATGGAAAAGAATCTCAAACACCTGCTGTCCTCCAATGAATATGTGTGCCCAATTTATCCAGTCAAGTATGTGTTGGGATCCTCCACCTTGGATAATTTTGTGCAACTACAATAAATCCATTTTGGGATCCATTAGTCAGACCAACCCCTCAGATCTACATACTTTCCCCGACTAAATGACAGCTCCATCTCCACAGTAAAGAGTAAGACCACCCCTGATCTGTCAAGCTGAGAGAGTGTGTGCCTCATTCTTGAGCTAATGTCAGACTCAGAATATAAAAAAGGATTTAGTTTTTCACAGATGACTAACTCTCAGAAATCTCTTGAATCTGGAGGTTACCATCTCCAAATTGTCTCTCTGTCTAATGATATTAGCCTCGAATAGCTTATTGTTATCCTCTGCCACTGATTCCAGAAGAATCAGAAGATCCAAAACTATTGAAAAACTTTGAAAGAAAATGTCTGCTCTCGTATTAAAACTAAATATCTCCAACACCTAGACTGCTCTATTTGGTAACGACACAACAAAGTAATGCCTTCTAAATGTCCAACGCTATCTCACGACCAATTCGTAAGTATTTGTACGAGGTGGCTAATTCGTACAAATTCATACAAATTAGCCACCTCGTATAATATGTACGATTTGCAGCGAGATTGGGTTGAAATGTCACAAGATGATTTAAAGGTGCACTGTGTAATATTTATGAGGATCTATTGACAGAAATGCATATAATATACACTCATCTAAAGGATTATTAGGAACACCTGTTCAATTTCTCATTAATGCAATTATCTAATCAACCAATCACATGGCAGTTGCTTCAATGCATTTAGGGGTGTGGTCCTGGTCAAGACAATCTCCTGAACTCCAAACTGAATGTCAGAATGGGAAAGAAAGGTGATTTAAGCAATTTTGAGCGTGGCATGGTTGTTGGTGCCAGACAGGCCGGTCTGAGTATTTCACAATCTGCTCAGTTACTGGGATTTTCACGCACAACCATTTCTAGGGTTTACAAAGAATGGTGTGAAAAGGAAAAACATCCAGTATGCGGCAGTCCTGTGGGCGAAAATGCCTTGTTGATGCTAGAGGTCAGAGGAGAATGGGCCGACTGATTCAAGCTGATAGAAGAGCAACTTTGACTGAAATAACCACTCGTTACAACCGAGGTATGCAGCAAAGCATTTGTGAAGCCACAACACGCACAACCTTGAGGCGGATGGGCTACAACAGCAGAAGACCCCACCGGTACCACTCATCTCCACTACAAATAGGAAAAAGAGGCTACAATTTGCATGAGCTCACCAAAATTGGACAGTTGAAGACTGGAAAAATGTTGCCTGGTCTGATGAGTCTCGATTTCTGTTGAGACATTCAGATGGTAGAGTCAGAATTTGGCGTAAACAGAATGAGAACATGGATCCATCATGCCTTGTTACCACTGTGCAGGCTGGTGGTGGTGGTGTAATGGTGTGGGGGATGTTTTCTTGGCACACTTTAGGCCCCTTAGTGCCAATTGGCCATTGTTTAAATGCCACGGCCTACCTGAGCATTGTTTCTGACCATGTCCATCCCTTTATGACCACCATGTACCCATTCTCTGATGGCTACTTCCAGCAGGATAATGCACCATGTCACAAAGCTCGAATCATTTCAAATTGGTTTCTTGAACATGACAATGAGTTCACTGTACTAAAATGGCCCCCACAGTCACCAGATCTCAACCCAATAGAGCATCTTTGGGATGTGGTGGAACGGGAGCTTCGTGCCCTGGATGTGCATCCCACAAATCTCCATCAACTGCAAGATGCTATCCTATCAATATGGGCCAACATTTGTAAAGAATGCTTTCAGCACCTTGTTGAATCAATGCCACGTAGAATTAAGGCAGTTCTGAAGGCGAAAGGGGGTCAAACACAGTATTAGTATGGTGTTCCTAATAAACCTTTAGGTGACCTTATGTTTTCAGTGGTGACTTTACATAATGTACCTTTATGTTTTTATTACCTTAGAAAGAGACATTTCTATCTACATACACCGTGGGTTCCCTTACACTGAAGTCACCATTTTGTGCCACCATGATTCTACAGTAGCCCTAAATGGACAAACTGCTCTACAGAACGCTAGCTACTCTCTGCTGTCTCAGACAACAACATGTCCTGTGTCGACCACCGTAGCTTCTCTATGTGCTTCGAGAGGGAGGAGTGAGTGGTGGACGGTTGCAATTCACGAACTCACCATTAGATGCCCCTAAAACTTACACAGTGCACCTTTAAAAACAAAAACACACTCAAACTTATTCTGTCTCAATCTCTGAAATATCAAATACATTTATTCCCAGGCTTCTTTAAGAGTTTTTTCACCTGTGTTAGTTTAAAATTACACAGCAGGCCCTGCTAATATTTCTGCTTATGGACATAATTTCATTACAGACATATTCAGAAAATGTCTCATGCTTTGTGACATAAGCTAAAAGAGGCTACAGCCTTATCACACTGAGCAATGAAGGGAAATTCCAAAACAAACCCCACATTATTTAATATGACTCAATCAAGCTGACAACATTCTGTTACACCAAGAAACTTTTAAGTTTAATATGTTTATTGAACCATTCTCTTTTTGGGGACTGTTGGCTGGTCTCAACAACACAGGCAAAATCTGACCCATACACACTGATGAACACATACCCTTCTTGAAACCAAATCAGTAAATCTTTAACTCACACAGACCAGATGCTACATATAAGCTGTAAAACAAGTATTAATTTTCCCCACCATTTATTCTTTAAATATTCTTTCTACTTTGTGTAATTATCCTGAAAGACTTTGAGTTCTTCTAATGATTGAAACGCATTTAGCTATGCTGTTTGAAACTGGACATGAACTGCATCAATTTGTGGAAGCTTACACTGTGTATATGTAAGGGATAAAGAACAGGATATTCACCAAACAAATAAATACATAAATAGGGGAGCGTGGGGCACAAACTAACACAGGGTTAGTTGTAACACGCATGGTTTAAAACTTTCCACAGATGCCAGGATGACGAAACTTAGTGTATTTAGTTGCCATATCAACATTATTTAGAGAAAAAATTGCACCAAAATGACAAAATTTTTGGAAGATATCACTGAACATTTATTTAACCATAGCAAAAGTAAATTTCTGAAGTTTATTTTTCATCTCTGTTTTTTGTGTTTATTTAAAATAAGACAAATCTGATATTATTGTAATCTTATATCTGTTATTTAACAGTTGAGATGGTTCTTTAATGTGATCTAACAGCAGAAGACACGAGCCGTGGTTTAAATCCCAGTTGGGCAGATGGGGTGTGTTGTAACACTGCGTTACATTGTGCTCCTGTTAGAACTACGCTATTATATTCTATAGTTCGAGTCAATGTTCAGAAATTATTCATTATTGTTTTTAACTATGCTGTATAGCTGTATTTAGCGACATGTTTGTTGTCAAACAAAAAATGTAATTATTAAAAAATGCCCTTATTTTATTTATAAATGTTAATAATTCTATTTTACTGACAAAATATTTTAGTTTATCTTGGATATTTTTTTTTATTATATCAGGTAACATTTTAAGCTGTCATGTGCTTATGTTGCATTGTGCCCCCGCACATGTTACAGTGTACCCCACCTATGGGGCATGTTGTCACATTTCACTTCCATTCTTTCGGGTTAAATCAAGAAAAAAGTAAACACTGTATTAATGGAACACAACCACATCATTGTACTAGACATGTGGGAAATGAATGTGGGGAAAAATAAATACTCTGAACCCCAAGTGGATTTACACAAACTGAGAAAGTCAAAAAGCGTTAGGTTGTGCCAGGCTCTCCCCTACGTAGACATTATACCTGTACGTTGTTTTAAAGCTTCTGCTAAGAAAAAAAATCTATAACCATGTACAAAACAATCAGCCTAGCAACAAGACGAACACTACAACAATATTGCAGCAATACTAATAGTGAAGTCCCTCTGCTGTTTTTAGTTGCACAGATGAGCTCTGATATACATTGTTGCTATGGACAACAGTTAAGATAGTGAAACATTACAGCACTAAATGGTACAGTTGATCAATGAGAACCGAGTAAACCGGGGACAGTTCGCCTAAAAATCTAATTATTTACTCACCCTCATGTCGTTCCAAACACATATAACTTACTTTCTTCTGCTGAACACAAAGATATTTTGAAGAATGTTGGTAACCAAAAAGTTTTGGTCACCACTGACTTCCATTGTAAGAACAAAGTATCTTTTTATTTTCTACAGTAGACATACAGGTTTGGAGTGAAGTGAAAGTGAGTAATTGATGCCAGAACTTTCATTTTTGGGTGAACTATTCCTTTAACGTGAAACTACAACTACGAAGAGTCTTTGAGAAAACAGAAGAAAAAAAAAAAGAAAAAAATGTACGCACATTATGCACAATACGGGAGTGTGTAATCATGAATGTCTAAAGATTTTTTTAAAAGCACGACTTTGAAAGTATTTCACAATGATTAATGCATGACGTATATAAAATGTGAATGTGCTACATACTGTATACATATCTTTTAATATTAATATGACTGCAAATCTTGTACTATAATAAGTATATATTAAGTCTTAATTTCAAACCACAGTTATACACCCGCGTATGCAAGTCTAAATGTCTATATACACTAAGTGGTGGCAGCAGCTGCATATACCGAGTGGTATGTTTAGGCAGACTAAAATCACTGCCTCATCTAAATGCTAATAGAATGCGATCTCTCAGAGAAACTGGCTAGCTAATGATCAGGTCCATTGAATACACTGAAAGTTTAAGTGCTAATAATGATATAACTGTGAGGGAAAACAGCAGATAGAAAAACACAGCACCTGCAGACCATCTAGTGACCTTGGCTTTCATGCTCACAAGTATACATTTGCTTCTGACAAGATGACACGGTAGATGCCGATGTTGGATTTTCCTTACCAGGAGAATTTATGTTTATAAAACAACTGGAAACGACTGATGACAACCTGCCACCTGCCGCCCTCCCAGTAATCAATAGTGTGTCCAGATGGATCCATAGACTTATGCTGCCTTCAAGTGCTCCTGGAAAGTTCCTTCTCCAAAAATATGATGTTCAAATGCATAAAAATGACAATTTGTGCAATTTGATATCTTAGTGCCAGTGCAGAATGAAGACATGCATTTAGTTTGTATGTATATTTTATGCGTTATCGATTTCACAATGTGCTGCCACAAAGAAAGAAAAATAGCATATAAGCCTGTTACTTCATAAAACGAGCTATACCCAGCTCCAGAACCGCAGCAGTTTCAGACCAGAAGCCACAGGGCGGAACTGTGGGACAGAACATATACAGTTAATAGAGTTGTGTTACCTATAAAAATGTTTTTTTATTATATATGAGCTGTTTTCATGTGAAATTTTATCGGATTGATATCTAAAATATTTAACAACAATACTTTTAAATAAAGTCACTTTTCTATTTATACTGTACATGCATAAGATATCATGGTGAACAAAGATCTTTTTTATTATCATGTTAATAGATAAAACAAGCACTATTTTGTTGTTAGTTCATACTGCATGAACTAATTAAGCTAGTGGAAAAAAATACTTTCAACTTTTTGATTTTGAAAATTTAAATATATGAATAAATGTGTAGCTGTATATGCCTATATTTGACTGTATTATGTAATAATATTATTTCCTTTAAGTAGCTACTATTTGTAACAACATGAACATAAAGACACAGAGTTCATGCATTTAATATCAAATATACTGTATTTAATAAATGCAAAGCCTTGAACAAGTGAAAAAATGCCATGATATAATGGGCTTAAGAGTCAACAGTTTTTGTTTTAAAGGATTAGTTCACTTGAATTAAAATGAAAATTAGCCCATGATTTACTCACTCACAAACCATCCTAGGTGTATATGACTTCCTTCTTTCTGATGAACACAATAAAGAGTTCTATTAATAAATATTCTGACGCTTCCAAGCTTTATAATGGCAGTGATGTGATCCATTGAGTTGAAGTAAAAAAAAAAAAAATGCATCCATCCATCATAAATGTACAAACCCGATTCCAAAAAAGTTGGGACACTGTACAAATTGTGAATAAAAACAGAATGCAATGATGTGGAAGTTTCAAATTTCAATAATTTATTCAGAATACAACATAGATGACATATCAAATGTTTAAACTGAGAAAATGTATCATTTTAAGGGAAAAATAAGTTGATATTAAATTTCATGGCATCAACACATCTCAAAAAAAGTTTGGACAAGGCCATGTTTCCCACTGTGTGGCATCCCCTCTTCTTTTTATAACAGTCTGCAAACGTCTGGGGACTGAGGAGACAAGTTGCTCAAGTTTAGGAATAGGAATGTTGTCCCATTCTTGTCTAATACAGGCTTCTAGTTGCTCAACTGTCTTAGGTCTTCTTTGTCGCATCTTCCTCTTTATGATGCACCAAATGTTTTCTATGGGTGAAAGATCTGGACTGCAGGCTGGCCATTTCAGTACCCGGATCCTTCTTCTACGCAGCCATGATGTTGTAATTGATGCAGTATGTAGTACTCATTTGAGCTGCGTGGAAAATGCAGCGCGAGCTCATACACGGGCCGATCTCGTGACACCGATACACAGCGCTGGGAGATCCAGTGAGAAAGCGTTTAAATTCACCACATAATTAATAACATCGCTACTGTGAGATCTAGTGGAAGCGTTTGGCACAGAATTCTGTTATAAACCACAGATATTAGATTAAACCGCCCTGACGTGGAAACCAGGAGAAACATTGAGACAACATGAGCGAAGATCAGGGGTTTCAGTCACAAATCACCAACATCCACCACGATTTACTGTAGTAACACCACATGGATTTAATGTTGTTGTCATTATTCATCTCAGGGTTCGTACAACCTTTTGAGATTGAAATTCAAGCACTTTTCAAGGGTTTTCAAGTGCTTCACACTTTTTCCAGCACTTCAAAGCTCTAAATATTATCCAATTTTAATGTTATTTTTAATGTGATGATTTGTAAAACTAGAAGTTTAAAGGGGTATTGTGGAAGAAATAGTCAAATGTTTTTTTTTGGGTTTTTTTTATGTGTAGACCACTTTGTGGCAAACAAGCACTTTTATTTTAAGAAGATATGATCAGTAGATTGCAGCATAGGAGCACTTATTGACTTATCAGCCATTTCCACTCCCTAATATATGGACAAAAGTAGGAAGTTACAAAGTCTCATGAAAAACAAAACTTTTCTTCAAATTGTGACTAAATTACCCAGAAAACAAGAGCAGAGCTCCTTTTATAATCACTGAAGCTGTCGGTCAGATCAGTGTGAGACTATAAAAGAACAACGGTAACCTATATGTAATAAGAGCAGAATATTAAACATTTTCCCCATACTTTTTTGCACATTACTGTTGTTAATAAAAGTTAATTTTATCTGCATATCAGTTCATAAACCTTTGATATTAATATTGTATATTGCAAAAGATATGGTGCCCATTTATACTGTGGAATAGCCAGGGTTTATTCACATGCTGAAAGTTTTGGACCCCAGGTAGGTGCAACCAAGTCGCAAATATTTTAAAACTAAAATAAAAGTTAAAACTTGTTTTGATCAATTTCTTTGTCATCTGCAGATTTAAGTAGGAGGGGGGAAAAATCGATTTAAATCTGATTTTTTTGTGAAAAAATCTGGGATTTTTTTTTAGGCCACATCACCCAGCCCTAGTTGTCAATGCTGCTAAATGACCATGGTATAAGCAGGATAATCCATGGCTAGCTGTGCCTTAAATAATTTGAATGTATGATTTTGAGGTGGTTCTTTGCCTCCTCGTCATGCATTAAAATTGTTTAATGCACAGCTAGCCATGGATTATCCCTTACCTAAATAACTGAACTAAAATACATTTCAATACTCCAAAACTAAATAATAAAAAAAATTGTCTCAAATTAATTTTAGTTTAGATTTGTAATATTATAAAACTTGAAGCCTGTTATTTCTATCTAGTTGCATTTTCATGAGACCGTGCTGAGAAATCAAACAGCATTAGACAACTTTAAATGTTTTCAGTTAAAGCATTAAAGTTCACCCCAAAATTGACTGGCCAATTGGTGTAAGTGTTCTGACATAGAACCCGGAAGCGCTGCGCTGTGGATACAATGTAAACAGCGTAGGAGACTGGCACAGAAGAGAAGAAATTCTTCAATAAAATCATTATTTTTATATTATGATTTTTATATTCTCGTTGCTTCATAATATTAAGGTTGAACCACTCTAGTCACATGGATTATTTTAACAATGTCTTTACTGCCTTTCTGGGACTTGAAAGTGGTTATTGCATTGTTATCTATGGAGGGTTCAGAAAGCTCTCAGATTTCATCAAAAATATCTTAATTTGTGTTCCGAAGATGAACGAAGGTCTTAAAGAATTTAAATTTTTGGGTGAACTAACCCTTTAATTTTGGCAGCCTTAAAATACTAAAACTAAAATAAAAAGTAAAGAAACTAAAACTAAAACTAACAATGATATAGTGAAAATTAACCAAAATGTAACTGAGTAGACAAACTGAAATAAAACATAAATATAAAATAAAAAACAAAAAACTATATAACCTGGTTTGAGCTCAAACTAATGGCTTGTTTCTTCCACCGAGCAGTACAGTAAAGTACAGTACAGTGCGATTCGGGACGGTAAACCCTGATCCGGCTTGCATTTCTACTGCCAACAGTACCCTTACTTGATAGGTGTGTTGTATGCCGGAAGGTAGCGATCAATGTCATTCTCACGCTACGTGTTGTATACTAACTGTATATTAAAAAAATGGCGCCTCTTGTGTTGTCATTCCTCTTGTAGCACGTGCAAGTGACAATTCTCTGTTAACCAATCAACGTTCTGCAGTGAGTCTAGCTCCACCCTTTACCGGATTACTGTTCTAGGTAAACCCAATGGAAGGAAGGGTCCCAAAAAAGTGGTACGGTACGGTTCGGTATTTTGGTATCAACTTCTGACAATCGAAACTGAAATAATTTCATACTGTGCTATACCGCTCGTGGAAACGAGGCATTATAGAGTTTGCCACTGATAATAACTTTGTGGTGGTGTTCATGTGCGAAATACAATCTGCATTCCAACATTGATCTCGGTACATCAATCCACAATGTAGGGATGATAATGGGACCTAATTGTGGTCTTTCCAGATAGTTCTGGATGAAAACAGACATTGGGACAGGGAGATTTGTTCGCTCTTCACCTGTGGTCCCATTAGTTAGTGAATCCTCCATGTTATTAAAGACTGAGAGCAAGAGTAAATGGATCGTCTGATCTCATTCCATTCAGTCCACTGAGTGTGGACCCATTCAAATGGAGACAATGGAGCCTGAATTGGGTAAAATCAAGTTAGCTCATTTAAATGCTAATGTACATGGATCTGAAATAGCGCGAGGCTAGCTGTGCGGCAGCTAAAGGGAAAAGATGCATCACCCTTTCACAGAGCTATACTTGGTCAGGATGCATTACTTGCACTCGTGTTTTAGAGGCAAGACTTTGCCACTCCTCAAACTGTAAATGGCTCCAAGGACGATCCATCGGTGCTACTCTAAATGTAGGTGGGAAGTTAGGCTTACATAAATATAAATCTTCGATCTGACTACAGCTACAGACATTTATTCTGTCAATGAGTCAGCCCTTGGTATATGAATAGCTGAAAACAGACACTGCGGAGATTTAAGGTGCCGTTGTCCCAGTAGGGACGAGCCTTCATGACCTTCAGACTGCAGTAAACACCGGCAGCTATAGCACAAGCCCAAATGACCCGTCACAAATATCAACAGACCATCATCTCTCAAAAGAGAACAGGTCAGTGCAGCCTTTCCTCCATCAGTAAAAGCACAAAACACTCACAACTACACACACACACAAACACTACGCATGCCATTCTCTCATCTCTCATCTTGTCTAAAAAATAATGTTTTATTATTTATATTTGTTTATCAAGTATAGACACTTATTGACAGATACACAAAAGGCAGTAGGAAGGCAGAATGGGGCTCTTCTGGTTTAGGTACACGAGTCATTCTGAGACTAAATTCAGGGGGCTGCATTTTCAACACAGCCAATACATGAAAAACACTCCAAAAGACATTCTCACCCTCGCCTCTCTTCTCTGGAGAGATACAGGTGACTGAAAGTGGTTGTAGCAAATTATACGCAAGAGGGGTCAATCAATAGTACAAGAAAGCAGGTATATGCGTGTCCCATAAACAGATTATTTTAAAATTATTTTATTTTATTATTTTATTAAATGGCCTAAAACTTTTTATCAGAATTATCATGTAGCTAGTTGATCATTTTCATACGGACATTTAAATAAAAACATTCCTGCAAGAGGGGTATTGCTATTCCCAGACCTCTGGTTCTGCTTGGTCTGTAAAGTTGTTTTGAGACTACATTACATTAATCTTCGCCAATAATTGGTTAATCTCAACAAATTTTGAAAGATTAAAAAAATATTAAGTGAACGTCAACCAAAGCTACATTTAAGAGGCTAAAATTCTGCTAAATGCTTTACATTACAGACACAAAAAAATTAAATATACTGTATGAAAGAATGTGCATGTTATGCATGTTATTCAATACTGTACAAATGATTATTGTAAATTAGCGCCCCATCATAACAAAAGTATGTAAATTCATTACTATGGCACGGTGAAACGGAAGTAGTGACAGATCTTTCCTTCGATATTGTGAAAAATGAACATGAAAAAAAAAAAAAAAAATGCAGGATGGGCTCTTGGTTCTGTACATTGAAGAAGAAGACAGCGCCTTTCCATAGCTCAAGGTCGCTTTACATAGTGCTATACAATACATTTGCACACCCACATACACAATACAAGAACAGGCCTTATATAGCCACTTTATTCAAAATACATATTAAATAGATACGTCTTTAGTTGAGTCTTGAAGGTAGACAAAGATGATATATTAAGAAGTGGAGGGCGAGTGAATTCCATAATTTAGGAGCATTGACACTAAATGACCTACCACCTACAGTGGACAACTGAAAACGAGGAATGGACAAAAGACCAAGCTCGAATGATCTAAGGGAGAGTAGAAGGAGAGGAGGTCAGACAGATATGGAGGTGCAAAACCATTTAAAATAAATAAATAATGAATGAATTGTTCACATTAAGATAATTTAGATGCATTTTGTACTTTGATACTAGGGTGAACTTTCTTATCATGACGACTTTAAGACAGTGTGTAGCAGAGTCCCATCTCAGTATCCACTATAGAGTCCTTGGCCTGAAAAAGTTTGAAAAAGCCTGCATTATTCAAATAAAACTGACTTGACTAAATGTTAACAAGAATGACCTTGCTATACTGCTCAAATACAGAGACGCAAGGAAGATAAGCAGGTATGAAAAGAATGCCAACATCAGTTCACTAATATACTGCAAGTGATTCACCGAGTGAGTCACCACTAGTAACAAAAAAACCCAAAACTTTTCAAACAGTGTATAGAAGAGACCATGTATTGAAGTCAGCAATATGACAGATATTACATCAGATACTGGGGCAGGACACACATATCCAGAGGCATAAAATAATTAGCTTTTCAAAGAACGCACAGACTCACTAATGAACGAAAAGATCAAGAGCAACTTTGTTTCATAATCTTGAGTCAGATAAACTTCAGCCAATGAGTGAAAAAATGGCTGCAGACCTTTCTTACCTCACATTTTAGTCCACAATATTCCCTTCTTATAACATAAACAAGAGGATGAAAGCCCAGAATAGATAAAAGAACCGAGTAATGCAAACTCAAGATGGACTGCTTGCCAAAAAGAATGCAAACGGCCATTTATGTACAAGGAGGCAAAAACACAAACACAAAAGAATTCTCAGTTCATACTAGGCTGATAGGAAGAAAAACAAGCCGCTTTCAATACCGCGCATAACAGATGCTTGAAAGTGCCTTTAAAATATCTGACAAGTCACCATGCTCGGCTATTCGATTATTTCTAAAGTAAACAACATCAATGCAACATCAAAAGAGCAGATGATTCAGTCATATAGTCAGAGTCACTGAGCTACATTAATATTAACCATTCCACAGATTGATGAAAAGACACATAAGCAAAGCATTATAGGGTTTGTGTCTAATAAAGCACCTCTGTTTCATCTCACTGCACTGTGTGGTGTAAAGCTGATAAGAGATGTCATTTATGATGGAGGAAAAAAACATTCACAGAGGATGAAAGGCATTTCACAATCAGTCTCTTACAAATTGAGATTTTTATGGAAAACATGTTTATTTCGGAACGTCATTTCGCAATTCACTTTGTTTATCCAGAGCCCAAACAACTCAATATATACAAAACCTTAAGACAGACCCACATGAAAACAAAGCT
Organism: Paracanthobrama guichenoti; assembly: GCA_018749465.1. Classification (NCBI taxonomy): domain Eukaryota; kingdom Metazoa; phylum Chordata; class Actinopteri; order Cypriniformes; family Gobionidae; genus Paracanthobrama; species Paracanthobrama guichenoti. The sequence goes on from CM031949.1 coordinate 29,591,958, forward strand.
TCTGATCTGTGAATTTAATTACCAACAAATACAAATTCTTTTAAACATACCACATATCCTAGCCAGATAACTAAGGCCCGGTTTCACAGACAGGGCTTAGATTAAGCCAGGATTTAGGCCTTAGTTAAATTAGGACATGCAAGTAGTTTCTTCTCTGGCATTACTGGTGTGCATTTTCAGACAAAACAATGGCACTGACACATTTTAAGATATGTCAGTGCAAGTTGCTTTCCGTTAAAACAGCTCAAACATGCACTAGTCTGGGAATAGTCTTAAGCCTTGTCTGTGAAACCAGGAATAAGATCATTGGTGTAACTGTGTGAGTGAAGCTTTACTTGAAAGCATGTCCTTCTGCATGGTATTTTTACACCATTCTGAAGTTAAAGCCATCGGCATACTCCCATTACCCATCCTTAATGTATGCTGCTCTAGGGATACCAGCATGCTCCAAATTTCTGCACTACGCTAAGGGCACTACAGCACTGGCAAGAATTGTAATATTTCTGTAAGTCCTAGAAAACATGTTTTAAAGCTCAGTAAAAACCGCATTGTCATTGGTGGGTAGTCAAACATACATAAGTATTTATTTTATTAAAAATGTATATTAATAATAAATTATTTACTTTCAATACTATATACCATTCGAAAGTTTGAGGTCAGTACGTTTTTTTAAGGTAATTAATTAATTTAGCAAGGATGCATTAAATTAATCAAAAGAGGCCATCGAGGAGTTTAATTGTTACAACAACAAAAAAGTATATTTCAAATAAATGCTGATCTTTTGAGCATTCTATTCAAAAATACACAAAAGCACAAAAAAGCACAACCGTTTTCAACATTGATGATAATAATAAATGTTTCTTGAGCACCAAATCAGCATTAGAATGATTTCTGAAGGATCATGAGACACTGAAGACTGGAGTAATGATGCTGAAAATTCAGCTTTGCCATCACAGGAATAAATTATATTTTAAAATATATTAACATAAAAAACAGTGGTAGTGTTTAGAAATTGGAATGCATGTAAATATCCTTTCAGGGATTTTTCTGTGAATACGACTGGCTGACTGAACATTGTATCACTTGTATATATGTATAGTGAGCAATAGATTTTAAATTGTGTGAACATGTGAGTGAGAACATGCCTCTCTGACCCTTGTCCTCTTCTTCCCGGGCACATTGCCAGAGGTTAACACACACACACACACACACACACACACACACACACACACACACACACACACACACACACACACACACACACACACACACACACACACACACACACACTCAAAAAAGGCAACAGGATCACATATATCAGAGCAAGTGCTAAACTAGACAGCAGCTTTGGGCCAAAACTGCTAACACCCACATTAGTAACACCATAAAAAAGGCTTGCCCACACCCTTGCCATCTCACCACTACTGCACAACTGTATTTTTTCATTCGAAACAGTTTCTATCCCTATGCAACCAGAAGATAATTGTAGCAAAACATTCAGTATATCCCACTAAATTTCATGATATTTTCATGTGATTATTATGTGAAAAGACACATAATATTCAGTACTGTGATATTATATTTGAATGCATTGGCACTATCGGATGAGAACAAAACTTGAACGGAACTGAGCTGGATGACGACACCACGGTTTTCTGAAGAGCTACTAAACTCAATTGACAAATTTTGCAACATTGACACTTATTGAACTGAATCAATATTAAGTCTAACAACGACACTTTTGTCTTCTGTAGAGCTGTTTATAGCTGTATTGAACTCATTTCATAAATTATGAATTTTACACTGAACTGACTTGAGCTGAATAGAGACACTATTGTCATCTGTAGAGCTGCTTTACAACATAATTTGAATTTGTCTCATGTTTGATGAAGTTTGCATCATTGATTGTTATTTTCCTGTCTATTACTGTGATACCGATTGAAACAATCTGTATTGTAATAAAGGTGACGATTAACAAAGCTGTTATTATAACAGAAACGGACTAAATATTATTTTGCTAAAATCACCCAGCCCTCATCTGGGGTTTTGTCTCTATCCAGTTCTCACAAGACATCAATCTTTAAATGTCATATTCATGCATAAATATCAACTCAGCAGGCTCCTGTAAACAGTGTTTGTCCTTCAGCATAGAACCGTAACTATAAGGGATCTGAAAGGAGGGGCGGGGCAGAGTGTGTGTGTGTGTGTGTGTGTGTGTGTGTGTGTGTGTGTGTGTGTGTGTGTGTGTGTGTGTGTGTGTGTGTGTGTGTGTGTGTGTGTGTGTGTGTGTGTGTGAGAGAGCAGGTTGCCTGGACAAGAGAGCGGCAGGAGACTGTTGTGGAGACGGAACCACCAACTGGGATCACACTCAGGAATTATGCACCTTCATAAGCATTCAAACTCCCTCTCTCACACTCATTCTGACTCCCTCTCTTCCCTACCACTCATAATCGGTCTCTCTGCCCCTCTATTATGGTTCATTTCAGAGTCCCAAAAGACATTTCAACCACTTTGAACTATACGCCCAAAGATGAGCAGCGTAATCGTTCATTTTCATTGTATGTTGCTTTGCTCTCGATAATGAAAAAGTGTAAAAAGTTTATACATTACATATCTTAGAACATACACATTATTTTCTAATCCTAATGGTTTTATTGATTTGTTCAGGGGAGTGGACCAGCTATTGTTCTCTGGACAAAATCCTCATCTTTTACAGCAGCAGCAACATGATGCTTGATTTCCAGCTTGAGGCTTGAATGCAATGCTTGATTTACCATGATCACGATAAGCTCTGCAAATCAGCCAGAACTGAAGGACAGGGCATCATTACGTTTATATTCCACAATTAGAATCTCACCCTCTAATCATGTTTTTATGTGTCAGTTGCTAAAGGAAGATTTAGACCATGAATGCAAAATTCATTTATTAATCAGACTTCACTGGCTACCGACCAAGCACATCTGCTTCTAATTATAAACAACAAAAATCTGAATGACAATGATATCTCTCAACTGTCCATATAAGCTGACATTTGAGCTGTATAAAGTCAAATAAATCTTGGGTGACCCTTTCTTTTCAGCTTTTAACTACTCTAAATCATCACCTTTTTTTTTTTTTTACTATTAACTATTCATTAGTAATTTAATATGTATTATTTAAAAATATTATATATTTAAAATATATTATTTTAATATGAATATTATAGTAAACTGCTTAAACATTAAAATATATATATATATATATATATATATTGTCAACTACCCATAGATAGATAGATAGATAGATAGATAGATAGATAGATAGATAGATAGATAGATAGATAGATAGATAGATAGATAGATAGATAGATAGATAGATAGATAGATAGAAGCTAATGATATCAAACTTAACTGGGACTAATAGTCATATTACAGTGATACATAGGCTATTTGTCACCAAACTTTTCCGTTATAACATTTTCAGCCGTTTTAATTATTGTCCTTAATGGGAAAATTAATAGTTACAGCAAAGAAGCTCTCAAATGAAAAGGAGTTGGATACAAAAATAATAAACAAAGAAACAAACTGACGGCCCTTCCATAAAAATCTCCTTTAAAGTAACAACGGTTTTAATTTTTGAAAGAGGGCTGAGAAAGAGGACTTTAAAAGAACGACTATTATCATGTACGTGATTGTGGCAGCGGGTTTGATGTTGCACCGAAAGGATGAAATCCTGCCGTATCCTTCACGAGCGCATCACTTCATTCCGCATCGCCACGCTTCAGTAAACATTCAGATGAAGCCAAAAGATAACATAGGAAACCAGCCTACCTGCATAACCTTTGGTGCTGTGATGTTCATATATAGAAGTCCTATGTTTTCAGAGGTAGAGAGAGTGTGAACCGCAGCGACTCCGCATCCCGGAGACTGAGGAGAACAGAAGCCTGAAGAGCAGACGCAGAGAACAGCAGGGGGCGCTCCACTGCAGCGCGGGGCTAAATCACCACAAACCCCACCCGAGAGAGAGAAAGAGCGATTGTAGCTTTCATTGTGTGAGGGATTCATCTTAAAACGATGTTATCGTTTTAATTTATTTGAAATCAAGTCTTTATCAGCTGAGCAAACTAACAAGTATACCTTATTCTTTAACCTTCTTACTAAGAATTGTCCTTTCTAATATATGTTATCATCAATCAGTAATTAGCCTCCATGTAAATGTTTACAAATTCACTATACACTGTCCTTGATGACTCGTATGTCATTTACACAAAGTCATTTCTTGTTTTAAGGGATAATTTCGCTCAAATAATGTATCATCGTATGATGAGATTCTTTATGTGACATTAACGTTACATAAGAGAGATTTACGCTGTTTTCATAAAACAGGCTAATCTTCCTGATGTTGGATGTACATGTTAGATCATAATGCAAATGAGAACACATTAGCTAATGCCTTAAATGTAGCTGTAAGTGAATAAATAACAATAAAAAAATGAAATCGATACTACATTAGCTCAGAAAATATGAGATACTTAATTGCCAAATCTTGTGGTGTTCTGAGCCAGGCAACATCTCAAGGCAATAAACGGTTTCCAGTGCCCCAGATAAAACTGGACATGTGGTTTCGTTTGAATAGGTGCAATTAGGATGAGCTGCCTTTGGGACACTGAAAACAACAATTACATGCAGCTACTCTTGCCTCATGATTAATCCAGGCAGATGTTTTCACATTATGACTTCTACAAAATGACAAACAAATGCAAGCTTCTACATAATATTACTGGGATGCTATATGATAATATCCCTTGCTCCAAGATATCCTCTCCCCTAAAAACATTTAAACTATCACATTATTTGACGATTTCATGCTTATTTTCTTCATGTTTGATTCAGAGCAATATTTGTGTTACCAGGGGGGTATTCCAGAAAGCAGGTTATATAACATAGCTACCTGGGTATGTTTAAGAGTAAGTAAGCGGATAACCTCAACTTTCGGTTCCAAAAACGGAGGTAACTTTCAGGGTATGTAGTAAGTAGCCATAGCAACTCACTCTCTAAACATAACCTGCTCCGGAGCAGGTTACGTTCCATGGTTAGGTTGCTTTAAGAAGTATTAAGAAGCATGTTATATAGCTAATTAATATAGTTATATTTGTATAACTAAATTTGTTACATAGTTACAGCTATATAATATACAATATTATATATTAATTCTAAAGCACTATTACAACAAGGTAATGTTTAAATGTTAATTCAATTCAAATATATTTATTTTATTGTCATCTCACACATGGATCTGCATTCAATTAATTAGCATCAAACTAAAATATAATCCTTATTCTCAGTAAATAAAGATTACTTATTAAATGAAAAGGTCGAAAAAATTATTGCACAACCACCAAATAGGTGGCAATATGCATTAAGTAGGTTATTAATCACCATTAAACAAAAGAAGAATGGTTTCCATGGTGAATCATCAATTCGTCACTATGTTTAGAATGTCTTGTGAGTTGACCAGGAACATACTCTGAGTTGTCTGAACTTACTCCGGGAATTGTTTTGGAACCAGCATACCTCGCTTTCTAGAATACCTCCCATAACCTTGCTTTCTGGATTACCCCTAATTAATAACTAGATGTTGCTTACAGTTGTTTTTCATTACTGTGCATAAAAGCAAACATGTTAAAATCTAGTATGTGCAAAATTAAGACATTCAAAAGGTCTGTGAAAGGGTGAGTGTGAATTTCTGCTCCTTTTCGAAAAGCCAAATAAAAACAGCTTAAAGCAGCAAAAAAGAGCCTTTTTATTCTAACAGTGCTAAAGCAGGAACCTTCAAACAGGACTTTAGAGAGCACAAATTGAGAAACCACGAGCCCACAAACTAATTTCCCTCCTCTATTTATCTCTAATAAAAGAAAATGCAGACTTAAGGCATAATAAAAAAAACTTTCTATTTGGTGGTGGGTTGACTACAGTGGAGAGATGGATATGAGCCAACTTGTCTCTCAAATACATGTACACTCAAATACAAAAGAAAGCTTTAATCTGTCTGTTCCATTGAGAGCCAGATGAGAAGCTTAGGAGGATTTCAATTCACAATTCATAAACATGGCAAAACTTATCTGCCATTTTATTATAGTATTTAAAACATGCATTTAATTGTGTTTGTTTCAGCTTCTATTGTTGTAAGAACAGATACAGTGTTAATTTATTGTTTTAAATGCGCTATCACTTAAAAAAAAAAAAAAAAAAGAAAAACTAGTGCACCCCATAAAATATAAATACAAGATATATATATAAAAAAAAAATATATATATATATATATATATATATATATATATATATATTTATATATAATGTGAATGTGCGAGTTTGTAAAGGGCCAAAGGATCATTTCAAGCTAACTTAATCATTTATTCAAGTCATTAAAGAAAATCATTAAGAAAAAAAAAAGGCGTAATCCATGAATATCAAACACACCATAACCTTGCAATGATCAAATATCTTAAGTGTCCAAACTGAACAGCCTAATCAATGTCACCACTTACAAGATAAAAATCGAATGTGTAAAATCTAGGCTTGCTCTATCTCCACAAGAACCCCATCACAGTCTTTAGGGTGGAGGAACATCACAGGTTTGCCATGAGCTCCTATCCGTGGCTCTGGGGAGAGCAGTCGGATTTTCTTTTCCTTCAATTCAACTATTGCTGCATTGATATCATCCACCTGCAATCAAACAGGCAACATATGATGGATAAGATGGATAAGTTCGACATTTATGACGGTTCCTGACTGTATTCTGTCCACTAATAAACTGATTACTCTTTGATAGTCTGAAGACACCTACAATAAGATTTAGTTTCTGAATTATCATTATTATTATCATCTTCATCATCCCATCTAATGTTACTTTTATATGGGAAAATAAATGCAAGAATGAACAAAGTTAAGTTGAATATCATATTCTGGTATTTCATATTCATTCTAAAAAAATAATGTACTGTGTATATAATGTAGGTGTATTTTTAGTCCATTTTATTAATTTTTATTTATAATATATATATAAAATTATCTTAATGAATTTTGTGGTTGTATTTGACTTTTCTTATACATGACTCCTATGTGATTTGATTTTGTTTTATATGCGTGTGCGTGTAACTTTTGTGTCCATCAATACATTTGTAAATATTGTGAGAGAAGGCAAAAGACAAATTTGATTAATAAAGTTTTTAATAACCCAGTTTTTCTCAACCTCAACTTAATTAAAATGCTAAAACACACACACACAATAAAATACGTACTATATGTGTAATTGTGCATTTTGAGTCCATTTAAAAAAAAAAAAATTAGCTATTGTGTGTGTGTGTGTGTGTGTGTAGTCTATACATTTGTAAAAATGGTATATTGTAACTATTGTGAGAGAAGCATTATTTTATGTAACCCAGTTGTTCTCAACCTGAACTTAATTAAAATGCTAACACACACACACGTCTGATTCACTCTTTGTGGGGACTCTCCATAGACATAATGGTTTTTATACTGTACAAACTGTATATCATATGCCCTTACACCAGCCATACCCATGACAAACAACTTTAAACACAGTTATTTCACTGTATTAGTGAGGGCATTGCATAGTCTTCCACTGATTTAATATCAGGTTAATTATATTTTCTATGCCTAAACGGCATGTTTACCTCAATACAGATATGATGCATCCCTCCAGCTTTGTTCTTCTGCAGGAATCCTGCAATGGGGCTTTTTTCTCCCAAGGGGTGTAGAAGCTCTAATTTGGTGTTTCCCAGTTCAACAAACACAGTGTACACGCCATGTTCAGGGAGAGGCACAGTGGCGCTCACCTGAGCCCCCAGAACATCCCGGTACAACGCGGTGGCTTTCTCTAGGTCTGGTACTGCGATAGCCACGTGATTCAGCCTGCCTAACTTCCATAATGACTGAGGGACACCTTGACTGGCGGGTACTGTCAGAGACAATGCCCTCACTGAGGGGAAACTGTGCCGTGCACACCTCGAGAGACCTGTAACAGCAGGTGAAATGAGATTGCGATACTGATGCATTAAATATAATTACAACAAAAGTAGTTTATGATGGATTTTATTCACGACAGTTCTCAAAAAGTAATATACAGACAATTGAGACTTGTGCAGTTAGAGTAAAATAGCTGTAAATGCTGCAAACATTAAAATTAATTACATAAGAATGCTAAAACAAAATCAGTTTACTACTACTTACCTGCAACCTTCAGTAAGGAGGAAGCCATCTTTGCGGTCATTGAAAACAAACAAAACTTTATTTAAACAGCTTGAAGCACGTGTTAGTTACGTGTTCTGGTAATAGATGCATGCTTTACCCATATACATATTTTCATAATATTTAAATTTAAAAAATCATGATTACGCTATACTTCAAGCACTAAATTTTCCAAAATTAAGAAACATTGGAGTTATATGGAACCTTTTATATGGAACGCAATACAGTGCTTGGTGTTTCCGGGGGTTGTATTTACCAAGCGTACGCACGCAGAGACCCATGTGAGTGCTGAGATGGCGAACGGGGACGGCAGCACGCTGGAAAGCTGTTTACAGTTATTAAACAGCAACACAGCTCACCCGGAGCTATTTCTCAGGTTAGATGCATGTTGAATGATTTAACTATTTTGTTGAATGGCTTGTTCATTCGATTTAGAACGTTTTCTAACGTTAAACGAGTCGAAACGGTATCGGGCCACCCATGTGCAAAATTCTCACGTTGTGAGTTCAGTATATGTTATGTGGAATTGTTGCTCGTACAATTTAACATGTTTTTTTCATGTAATTTTTCTATCTGATTTTTTTATTTTTAAACTCTAAATAGTTATAAGCATGTAAAAAAAGTCATGTTACTACGGTAATATAAAACTGCAGATGAGTGATGGAAATAATGATTGATATTTCTCTTTTATGCTCTCAATCTTTATTCAGTGTCCAGGATGCTCTGGTAACAGACTTTACATCACTTACTAAGACTCTTTATGATCTGCATAAAGCCTACGAGCCTGCAGACTGCAAAGGTAGTCCGCTGGAGCAGCTGGCCATCGAAAACTTTGATGAGGAGCAAATCTGGCAGGAGCTGGAGCTTCAGAACAATGCATTACTGACACGGTTTGAGGAGGCAGTTGAGCAAGCTGTCGCAGATGACACGATAATATTTTTTGAAGATGCGGAGGAAGACGAGGAGGAGGATGGGGAAATAGATAATGGTTTGCCAGAAGAGAGTGAGGGTGAGGATTATGATAAAGTTGAAGATGATAAAGATGAAGAGGAGAAAATTGAGCAGAGGCTGAAGCCATCTGCAAGCAATGAGGAAGATGACTTCTCTGGCGAAGACTCAGATTTGGACTTTGATGTAGATAAATTTGAGAAACAAACCAAACAGAGACAGTCCGCTACCAAAAAACCAAAGTCTAAAGGTACTCCATCAGAAGTGGATGACAGGTTTTTCAAACTGTCCGAAATGGAAGCATTTCTGGATAACATGGATAAAAGAGAGGGAAAGGAGAGTGTAGATGAGGACATAGACTACTTTCAGAATTTGCCATCTGATGAAGAGGAGGAACTAAGCTTTGATAAACCAGTCGCATCGAAAAAACAGAAAAAGGTAATGGTACAACGAACATTAACAACGAAGGTTTTTTTAACAGATTTAAAGGGATGTCATGCAACTCCTAATGTCTTTTATTTTACAGAAGAAAAGCTCCAGAGAAATGAAGTACAAAGATTTCTTTGCTCCAGTGGATGGAGAGCCTGAAAAGATGGATCCGGATGAAGAGAATGAACCAGAATCTAATGATGATTATGAGGAGGAGGAGGATGAAGAGGATATGGATGAGGAGGATTTTAATATGGAGGAGTAAGTCATGACTCCCATCTTTGTTGTGTTAACAGAATATAGTGTTACAGCATTTTCTTTCAGAGATCTAATGCTCCCCCTTCATTTAGGGATGGCATGGGTGATAGAGCAAGAGATGCTTTACGCAAGGTGACCTTTGACCTTCCTGGTGAGAGTGAGGGGGAGGATGTGGAAGATGTTCTGGGTGGAAAAGCAAAAAATGTGCCTAAACCTGAGTTGAAGTCATCCTTTGAAAAGCGTCAGGAAAAGGTTTGTCTTTTGTATGAAGACTTTACTTAAAACAGTTCCATCCATTTTTCCAGTGGTCCTCAAACTATGGGTTTTCTAGTGTTATTTTAGTACGGGGTGTCCAAAGTCTGTCCTGGGACACTGTTCAGCAGAGTTTAGCTCCAACTTGCTTCAACACAGCTGCCTGGAAGTGTCTAGTATGCCTAGTAAGGCCTTGATTAGCTGGTTCATGCGTGGTAAATGTGGTGTTGGAGCTAAACTTTGCAGGACAGTGGCCCTCCAGGAGCAGTATTGGACACCCATGTTTTAGGATGATTTATTTAATATCATTGTTTCTATTAATATTTTGAATTTGCTTTCAATTTATAGTTTTAGTTTTTAATTTATTTTTATTGATTTTTTTTTTTTTTTTTTTTTTTTTTTTTGTAACTTTCATTTATATTATTTAGGTTTTATTTATTTCAAGTTAGAAAGTTAAATTTATTTCAGTTAATTGTTATTTATTGTATATTATTATTCGACAATAATAACCTTGATTTGATATGAATTTAAACAGATGAAGAAACAGATTGAAGAGCTGGAGAATGCTGCGTTGTCAGAGAAGCCGTGGCAGCTGTCGGGAGAGGTCAGCGCACAGACTCGACCGGAGAACAGCATGCTGGAAGAGGATGTGGCGTTTGACCAGGCCTCTAGGATGGGTGAGAGTTTCATGCTGCTCTCCATGGCAATAGGCTTAATGCCTTGACAGTCTTTATAGATTTGTTCATTACTTTGTTTTTCTCCTTCGCAGCTCCTGCAATCACAGAGGAAACTACCTTACAGCTTGAGGATATCATTAAACAGAGAATTAAAGATCAGGTTTGTTTAGACTATCGATGTTTATGTTGAGGGTTTTATTTTTGGAAAGCAAGCAAAGTAAATAATTTATAAATCCAATTAACAATTTTCGACTTGTTTCATGAGTGACACACACAGTATCTAAATAAAGGGTTGCTGAGCTGTTTGTGTTGGATTTGTTTGCGTCTCAGGTGTGGGATGATGTGGTAAGGAAAGAGAAGCCCAAAGAGGAGGCGTTTGAATATAAGAAGAGACTCACTCTGGACCACGAGAAGAGCAAACTGAGTCTGGCTGAGGTTTATGAGCAGGAGTACATCAAACAGACACAGGTGAGTCCTGTCCACTGTTTCATGTCCTGCCCATACTGGTGTATGGTTACAAATATATTTGAGGTTATAACTGAAATTGTGTTTTGAGTTGTTGAAATTTATTTCTGGAGCTATTACTCCAGTCTTCAGTGTCACATGATCCTTCAGAAATCATTGTAATCTGATGATTTGCTGCTCAAGAAACATTTCTTCTTATCAAATTTTAAAAAACGGTTGTGCTGCATAATATTTACTGAAATGTAATTATTATTTTTCTGGGTTCTTTGGCGAATGGAACATTTGAACTTGAAGCATTTATTTGACAGAAATATTTTTGTAACATTGTAAATGGCTTTATCACTTTTGATCAAATGAATAAATCCTTGCTGAATAGAAATATTAGTTTCTAAAAAAAGAAAAACTAACCTCACTTTTGATTGGCCTCAGGAAAAAAAGGAAGAGGAAGAGAACCCAGCGCATGTAGAAATCCAGAAACTCATGGACACCCTTTTCCTCAAACTGGATGCTCTATCAAACTTCCACTTCACACCAAAACCAGTGAGTAAAACATCCTTTGTGGCTCAAGCCAGCTATATTCCTGAATGTGTGAAATGTTCAAATGAGTCCTCCTTCATTAAAGAAGTGTTGTTCTTTCTCTCTTTAGCATGTTCCTGAGGTGAAAGTGGTTTCCAACTTGCCTTCTATTACTATGGAGGAAGTGGCTCCAGTCAATGCCAGTGATGCCACACTGCTGGCTCCAGAGGAGATTAAGGTTTGTGCGGTCTTCTCGCATCACTTCCCGTTTATCAGAAAACTTCACTATTGTGTTCGAGAAAGTTTGCTTTGTAGTGTTTGTCAGATCTCAGAATCTCTATGAAGATGTCAATGCATTTCATTTCCTTATCTCAGGAGAAGAATAAGGCGGGAGACCTACTTGGAGACACAGAGAAAACCACTACAGATAAGAAACGAGAGAGACGAAAGAAGAAGAAAATGAAGCGACTGAAGATTCAGGAGCAGGAGAAGAGACAGAAACTCAAAGAGGTGATGAAAGGCAACAAAAAGAAGAGTAAAGCTGAGGTTGAAAAGACTCTCAAGAAACTTACTAAAGGAGGAAAAGCGAAAATACTCACGGTCAGTACCTGAAGTCTAATGTAATATTAATATATGCAATTATACTATTGTGGTTTCATGTGTATATTTTCTCTTTCCCTGTATCTTCCTTCAGAATGATGGTATGGATAAGGCCCTACGTTCCTCTCAAGCTTTCTTCACTCAACTACAAGACCAAGTCAAGAGCCAAATCAAGGGCTCAAAAGACCAGACGGCGAAGAAGAAACAAAAAGAGATTTCTGTGACCAAGCTGAAGTTGTAATGTTATAACCCATGTCAAAAGCAATATGTACAGTTATTTGTTGTATGAGAAATCTAATTGACTTTATATCCTGTCATTTTTATTCAAATACAGATTTCTTTTTCTGTATATTTTTGTCTTGGAGTTTTTTTGACTATATTTAAAAATACTCTTAAAAATGTACTGCAAATATTGTTTGCTCTTAAAATAAATGGCTTGTGTTCCTTACAGAGAAAAATGAGTACTATATTAATAGATCAATCTTTCATCATCAGTATATATTGTATGAAATGTTCGATGAACATAACAAATAACAAATGAACATGTTCTACAGTGTTTTAAAACCAAAAGACTGTTTTTGAACAATATATTTATTGGATGAAAAAGTGTGTCTGTGCTATTTCTTTAAATTTTACTTTTGACATTTTGATAATGCAGACGTATGCATTTATTTCTTGTATATAAAATACTTTTTGTGGCCACTATATCTTTAAATAAATGCATCATCCAATGAAAAAAAAACGATTCGGGTGAATCATTAAATATAAGAATTCACTACTAGTGTCTTCTAAGTAAAGGCATGTATACAGGTGCTGGTCATATAATTAAAATTTCAAAAAGTTGATTTATTTCACTAATTCCATTCAAAAGTGAAACTTATATTCATTCATTACACACAGACCGATATATTTCAAATGTTTATTTCTTTTCATTTTGATGACAACTAATGAAAATCCCAAATTCAGTATCTCAGAAAATTTGAACTTTACTTTAGACCAATACAAAGAAAGCAATTTTAGAAATCTCGGCCAACTGAAAAGTATGAACATGAAAAGTATGAGCATGTACAGCACTCAATACTTAGTTGGGGCTCCTTTTGCCTGAATTACTGCAGCAATGCGGCGTGGCATGGAGTCGATCAGTCTGTGGCACTGCTCCGGTGTTATGAGAGCCCAGGTTGCTCTGACAGTGGCCTTCAGCTCTTCTGCACTGTTGGGTCTGGCCTATCGCATCTTCCTCTTCACAATACCCCATAGATTTTCTATGGGGTTAAGGTCAGGCGAGTTTGCTGGCCAATTAAGAACAGGGATGCCATGGTCCTTAAACCAGGTACTGGTTGCTTTGGCACTGTGTGCAGGTGCCAAGTCCTGTTGGAAAATGAAATCTGCATCTCCATAAAGTTGGTCAGCAGCAGGAAGCATGAAGTGCTCTAAAACTTCCTGGTATACGGCTGCGTTGACCTTGGACCTCAGAAAACACAGTGGACCAACACCAGCAGATGACATGGCACCCCAAACCATCACTGACTGTGGAAACTTTACACTGGACCTCAAGCAACGTGGATTGTGTGCCTCTCCTCTCTTCCTCCAGACTCTGGGACCCTGATTTACTTTCATCAGAGAACATAACTTTGGAGCACTCAGCAGCAGTCCAGTCCTTTTTGTCTTTAGCCCAGACAAGACGCTTCTGACGCTGTCTGTTGTTCAAGAGTGGCTTGACACAAGGAATGCGACAGCTGAAACCCATGTCTTGCATACGTCTGTGCATAGTGGTTCTTGAAGCTCTGACTCCAGCTGCAGTCCACGCTTAGTGAATCTCCCCCACATTTTTGAATGGGTTTTGTTTCACAATCAATCTCCAGGGTGCGGTTATTCCTATTGCTTGTACACTTTTTTTCTACCACATCTTTTCCCTCCCTTCACCTCTCTATTAATGTGCTTGGACACAGAGCTCTGTGAACAGCCAGCCTCTTTTGCAATGACCTTTTGTGTCTTGCCCTCCCTGTGCAAGGTGTCAATGCTCGTCTTTTGGACAACTGTCAAGTCAGCAGTCTTCCCCATGATTGTGTAGCCTACAGAACTAGACTGAGAGAGCATTTAAAGGCCTTTGCATGTGTTTTGAGTTCATCAGCTGATTAGAGTATGGCACCAGGTGTCTTCAATATTCAACCTTTTCACAATATTCTAATTATAATTAGAGATACTGATTTTGGGATTTTCCTTAGTTGTCCGTTATAATCATCAAAATTAAAAGAAACATTTGAAATATATCAGTCTGTGTGTAATGAATGAATATAATATACAAGTTTCACTTTTTGAATGGAATTAGTGAAATAAATCAACTTTTTGATGATATTCTAATTATATGACCAGCACCTGTATACTCATGTTCAGGTAGTCATAGCACTAAGTGGTCAGAAGAGGGCAGAACTATTGAGTGAAGTGCTCTGTAATGTTTTCGGTTACAGCTATTTTAACCTGAATTCATGCTTTAAATGAGATTTAAAGACTCTTAACTTTTATTAACTAATTTATATACTGTCATATTTAATGTGCTGAAGAACAAAAAAGGCAGATTTTAAAGTCAAATGTGGCAATTCTTTTTATTTGCATGAAAATCTGAAGAGCCAAATTTTGCATATTGCCTCAAAACAAGGCTCCCCTGAGTTCACAAACAAAAACTAAAATTCTCACCGCACAGACAAAACTGTCCAACAACTGATATCTGAACAACTTCCATACAAAGCTTTGGAATTAGTCAGCATTGTTCCACTTACACACCAGAGGGGAAACTCCTGTGATGCATTTTGAAGCATTTTTTTTAATATCCAGAGCAACAAAAAAAAAAAAAAAACAGGTACACTGCAATTCAGGGCCCACAACAAGGCACAGAGGATTTGAACAATATCCCTGTTTCAGTTTCTTTGCATAACTGAATAAATATCAGTGCTGTTTGACAAATCAAACTGTGCCATTAAAGCAAACACAGTTTTCATACTCTTGACAGCATTAGTGGTAAACTACACACATAATGTGCATTACTTCAGACTAGTTAAAGGGTATCAGGGAAAAGGGTTAAGTACCAGTTCTAGCAACAACAACAACAAAAAGAATATAAATTTAAACTTTACAACAACAGCAACAAAAAAAAAGCCCCCAACTAAAATTAAAAGAAAAATCTCAAATTAAAGTGGCTACATATCAAAACAAGACCAACGTTACTGTTGCACTGATAAAAATTAGCAAAAGTTCACAGGTGCATTAGCACAACTTTTTTTCAAATTATAAATGTCATATCTGGCACTCAGATGCTGTTTAAGACACTGACTGCATGACTACGTGCCAAATCAACCAGCTGATTGGCTCGAGCAGCTGTCAGTCACTTTTAAACAGCCATGGTGTGCTTCAGAAAGCGCAGGGTCTGACAGACCGGGATCCGGCCAGCCTGACAGACACCCATATTGTGCACAGTTATTGCCTGCTATTGGGGTTTATGCTGATAAACCCTGTCATTTCCTAAATCAAGTTTCACAATTTTGGTTATTGATTTTAATAAAGCTAAATACGGTTAGACCTTACCAGAAGGTTTCAAGAAATCTTCAACTATTTTAAGATAAAAAGATATATGCACATTTTATACCATAGATTAAAGTTATAGTTCTATGATAACACTTTATAATAAGGTTTAATTCTAATCTTGGTTAATGTTAATTCTACATATACTGTACTAACAGTATTTTTAAAGTATAAATTAACATTCACTAATGTATTATGAATACATGAATTACCAAACAATAGTTTGGGGTCAGATGTTTTTTTTTTTTTTTGAGAATGTATACTTCAGAAATCATATACAAGAATGATTTCTGAAGGATCATGTGACACTGAAGACTGGAATAATAGCTGCTGAATCACAGGAATAAATCATATTTTAAAATACATTAAAATAGAAAACAGTTATTTTAAATTGTAATCATATTTCATAGTTTTTTTGATCAGATACGCAACCCCAAACTTGTGCGTTCATATGAACCTTTAATATGTGCTATACAAATTGTTTCTTGTTAGTTCACGAAACCTAATGCGCATTAACTAATGTTAACAAATTGAACCTTAATATAAAGTGTTACAAGTTCTACGTCCTTTCCAATTAATGCCACAAGCTCCACACAAAAATCCACCAAGTATTTTAAGTTTAACACAAGGAGAAAAGTCCATACAGGCAGTGTAGAACAGATCCAAACAATCCTAAGTCAGAAAGATGTGCGATTGGAGCTTTATATTTAATCATGTGCAAAAAACCCTCACCGACTGACTCTAACTCTCAACAAGACTGAATAAAAACATCCAGGTAACTGTCCAGCCTGCACATTCAAAATGAGAACTAAATACAAGCGAGAAGATCTTCAAGCCTTAGATCTTCATGTTTGCCTGACCTCACAGTCCTATCCCAGTCTGCCCTCAAATCGTCTCATTAGCCAGTGTCTCCGTAGAGAGCCAGATCTTGGCTCCATTGAGGAACTTGCTAAGAGGAGTCCCCAGGATGCCGGGGCGGCACAGGTTACCCATAGGAGAGAAGGGGAACGAGGAGCTGAGGTACTCTGGAGGAGCAGGGGATTGGTGAGGAGTTGAAGTCGCCTTAAAGTACATTTTGCTGTGCTCTGTGTGTGCATTGTTGGGAATATAGCCTGCTCCTTTGTACTGCCTCAACTGGTTCTGGAGCATTTCAATCTCATCTGTGAGCAATGAGAGTTTGTGGAAGGCAGTGATGGGGCCACCCTGTGGGATCTGTGCCTCGGGAACCCAGCGGAGGAAGTAGAGCTTCCAGATAGAGAGATGAGATGGGAGGAGCTGGGGCAGTAGCAGGCCCTGCAGGTCAGTAGGATGAGAGAACCAGTCCCGAATGAAGCGTTCCGATGGGGTTTCCTGCTGCTCCCGCACCTGAGACAAATCAGAACGGAGACGCAGCATGAGGGAGTTCCGGCGTGTCAGGGTGTCGGTTGGTCCAAGCGATCCATTTCGCAGGGCGGAGGGCAGACCCCGCAACGTGGAACTGTAGTTTTTCTGAGGGAGAAGCAAAAAATATGTTTCTATTTATTTAGCCTTTTAAAAAAGAATTTGCGTTCTATTGTGGATTGATATCAATTTAAAGAGATAAAGTCATCAGCACACTGGCGTGCAGACTAGTTGAGATCGAGAGTTCACCTTGCTGCGCCTGTGTGTGAATGTCTTCACTGTGCCATTTTGCACACAGGTGGCGATCTTGCCCACGTACAGGGGATTATTAAAAAGAGTCTGGTCTTTAAGACTAAATTGTTGGGACCAGTCCCACACTGAAGGAAAGCGCAGAGCCTGGTCCTGCCCCAGGTGAATACTCTTACTGCTCGCAAAATCCTGAAGAGTTGAGAGAGAAAGAGGTAGACAGACATAGAAGGGTAGACATCAGCTCAAAGAGGTCAAAAAAGTAAATAAAAAATAGTGTATCAATATTGATTTCTCTCTCTTAAATATAAACTCATTGCAAAATAGCTGATATAATTGCAAGTTGTGATATCCAGTTTAGCTGTTAGTTGGCAGAATTGTTGACTGTTATTATTGTTAATAAATGCTTATGTATAAAATTAATACATACAAATATTTAAAACATGGGTGTCGGAACCATTGTATGTGGGTGGGACAAGACCCACCCACTTATTAAAGAGCCTCACCCCTATACTATTGCCACTGTAAATAATTTGGTGTCTTCCATAATTTTGTCTAGACGTTTAGCAAACAAGGCGGGTTATTTGCACTTAAATGTAAAAGTTTTCTGGGGGAGGACCCAGCCACATTATTTTTTTTTTGCTTCTGACGCCCATGATTTAAAAGCTATATAGTGTATAAATATAGATAGTGACAAGAACACCCTTAGATATTGTGTAATAGTCTCTTTTTGCATGAAATAAAAGTGTGTATTGCAAAACTAATTACAAAACTTAAAAAAGTATCTAACCCTGCTGTGCTCTGCTCTTTGTCGGGGGCAGTTAAAGAGGAAGGTGCTGAATACAGGGACCCACATACTGTCCCCCAGCACTGTCAGGTACACCTCGGTGAACTCAAACGCTGCTGGGTACTGATTCCACAGCTGCCACACACAGTCCAGGAACAGCAGGAACACAGGAGACTGCAGACAGAAAGAATATGAACAACAAAAAAATAACTTCACATAAGTAAAAGAAGTGAACAAACAAGATAAAGGAATCTAACTGATATGAGCTGCACTACCTCCTCTTTGTCACTCTTTTTCAGATGGTTGCAGCGGTCCAGGAACCGATGTCCAGCCATCACCCATTCCTTCTGAATCAGACCCTGGAAGCCATGCAGACTCCTGCAGTGAGGATCACACATCAGCTGCACCAGACAGGAAATCACACAACTCAGGTCCCGATCCTCCTTCTCTGTTACACACACATACGGAATAAAGGGGCAAGATCACATATCACTTTACATGAGATTTACAACATATTACATTTAAGATATTAGAATTGTCTATAAGACACAACAGAACAATAAAAGGAATATCTAGTTATTTATAACTTAATGTGTGTGGACAGCATTTGTGGGATGCTGATTAACATAGAAAAAAAGTTTGCACTTACAATGGAAGCCTAGCAAGCAGCACCATAAATAATGGTTTAAAATATGAAAATAACTACCACAAAATGTAATGTAATGTAATGTAATATAATATAATAGGGCTTCTTACCTAGGAGTATGACAGACACGTGTCTGCTTTCCAGCATATAGACTACGTCTACTGCATGCTGCAGAAATGTCCTGTAAAAAGCACATACCACACCAATCTTACACAGCCATCAACATCTGAAAACAAAATTGAATTTGTTGAGCCCTAAATAAACACCTAATAATTCAAGCAGAAAAACAGATATCTATGCCTGTTTCCAACATCTCTGGCACAAAATAACTTTTGGCATATGCACATATGCTGTGTGGTGACTACTGAGTGTTTCTCAATCATACCTGACATACTCCATCCATCTTGAGCCATCTAAGGATGACAGCCACTTCTCTTCAGACTCCTCAAAGGGCTCTGCATATGCATATAAATACAGAAGCAAACAAAAAGACACATTAGCGCTGCAGTGGATAAGGCAATAAACAGATGATCTACCGAAAGACAGCTTAGATCATTTTGCAGATTTTGACAAGTAAGAGTTAGTCAGAGTATCAACTGACATGTTTTTAATGGCACCAGGATGCACTGTGTGGGATTCTTGGAATAACCAAAAACATCCCTGGCCTTACTGTAACCCAGTCTTAAGCTAAATTATTAACATGAATAAGCCTGGTAAGTATTTCCTACGGTTAAAGTCTTATTAAATTGAGTCAACTGAGTGTGTAATGCAATCATGCCTTTCTCCAACAGGGTATTGATTACCTATAACACAGATCTGCCTCAGCTTCAGAAGAGCAGTCTGAATATCCTGGATGTTCGGGAGGTTTTTGTCCAAATCCGACTTGAACACGTCACTGCGCAGGGGGTGACTCTTAATGATGGCACTGGAAATCCTGCAGAAACACAGAGGATTTAACCACTGCTAACTGGTAACACGTGCAGAAAATGACAGCCTGTATTTCTGGATATGAGCAGTTCTGGCAAACTCTACTAGGCCAAAAGATCTGAGATGAGTAAACAAGCACAATCATAACATTTGATGAAATTTCAAAAGCAATTAAAAAAATATTTGGGAAAATAACTATCCAAATTGTATCATCAAATAAAGCTAATCTGCTTTCTTACAACAGTATGATTACTGCTTTATTTAGGCTTAAAACCAAAACCAAATCTATTTCCCTTAAATTCACCATAAAATTAAAACAATTATGGAATACTGCAGTATTTATTCAATTATTTATCCTTGCACATCATTATTACATTGCGTGCTTGTATTCTTTAATCAAAAGATCTCCCTCTTGGCATCTCTTCTCTGATGAGTGCGAGACAACCCTTCGCTCACATGACATCACAGCAATAGCAAACACAACGATCCAATTGATTCCCCATGGATTGGACATAATCAAAATTTCTTGTCCGAGAAGCTATTTTAACTTTAAATCAGACTCTCACTCTCTCTTTCTTACCGCTGCTCCACCTTCCTTTGCTGCAGTGGGTCACTGATGTTAGACATGCGGACCAGAGCGCTCCCACTGGAGTGATTCCAGCACCATAACTACAGACCACACACACACATATACATACTCTTTAAAAAATTAGCCTACGTATGTTGACACATCCACTAAGTAAGCTTAAATACGACATGATTGCGTAAAGTTTTAAACTAAGACAATAACTGATGACTTTCTCTCTGAGTTAGAGCAAAACCTGGACTGGGGCAGTAAAAGTGATTTGTAGATTTTCTCTCCTCTAACTCCAAAACCAATAATCCAGTCTGGTAAACGGAGCTCACCGGGATGCGCTGGGAGTAAAAGAAGCAGGCGTACTGCTTCAGATCCTGATCTGCTAGAGATACAGGAACCACAAAGAACTCTGGGAGACTGCAAAGAACAGGGAAAAAAAGCAGTTAAATTCCACATAAACGGCTCCTGAAACTGTCAAGCACAATGAAATACGCGAGGCTTCTCTGTGTTAGTATTATAAACACAATGACCTGATAGTGAACTGCGAGTGGATCAGCGAGATCAGTGCTTTCATTCCAGAGGATTACTGCATTCCTGTCCGTCTGAGCAGATTCATATGAATCTGTCATCATTTAATCAGTTCCTCATCCTATCAGGAGATTTATTTGGATGACTAAGGAGCCATTTACACAACACCATTTTCAACTAAAAACAGAAAACTTGTTGTGTGTTTTGGGCTTTCATTTACACGACAACGGCGATTTTGGGGCCTGAAAACAAACTTTAGAAAAGGGGTTTCAAAATGCAAGTTTTTAATAACGATACTGTTATCGTCTCAAAAAAGTGAATTTGTGAAAATGGTGACGTCATGCACATGCGTATTATGTGTTCAGCCTATAGGCGCATAGTGTTTCTTTACAAAGCGACATCGCCAACTACTGGCCTGGCATGCATAACACAGCGTTTTTAATCGTTGTTGTGAATTCATGTGAAAGTGGATCATTTTGACAACATTGTCGCCTATATGCAAAAGAATAATGTTTACGTTTTTAATACATCATTGTAAGCATACCCTAATTCACATTTACTTCATACCCATTTATACTGTACATATTCATACCTGTTTCGAGCAGCAAAGATCTTCAGCCTAAGATCCTTATAATAAAAGCTGTTTGCAAAACAGATCACCATCTACATGTAAACTCGCATATATACACACACTCACCTGGGCGAGATGAAATAGCCTTGATTTATGGTGCACACCCTCCATTCAGAGGCGCCGGTACGCTTGATTTCTCTGTCCCAGTCTGAGGAGCAGTCGAACAAGGGGGTCTGCAACCTCCCGCCAGGGTCAACACCATTCACCGTCTCACCTAAACAAACCAGACATGTACATGCTCATAAGGCAGTCCAGGGATGCATACTCATGAGTGGTGAAAAGGTGAGAGGTGCAGGTGGTTGTGGGACATTTTTACCTTTTAGAGGTGTTTTTTATTTAAGGATATGCTTAAAGTGCATTAAATAATTGTAATTAACACATTTAATGTTATAATAAATTATTATAAAAAAATAAATAAATGTATAAATGTATATAATAAATGTAAAAATTAATTGAATAATTTCATTTTAATAATAAATCTCATTAAAAACTTGTATGGCGTTGAATTGGCAAAATAACAGTAATAATGGTACATTATACAGTTGCATGTGTGTTTTCATACCCGTTGATCCATGGTATCGCTTTCCGACGTATTCAAAGCCAAAGAGTAGCTGTGGGTCAGCAGGGTGGGAGTAATGAGCGATGGCCAGACAAACCTGTGGGAGCATATCATACATTCACATAACTAACAAAAAAAGATATTCACTGTTAGTTTTTTACTGTAATTTCCTAAGAAAACAGAACAGAAACATAATACTGAAATATAATGCCTTCTTTCAATCTCACAATACAACAATTTTGTCATTTACTAAAAATGGTTTTACCCTTGCAAATAACAAATGCTCCATTACAAATGAGAAATGTACATATCTAAATCTTTGGAAGGGATTTGGAAGGGCTTTTGGAAAAGAAAATGAGCTCGTGTTCAAATAAGCCATCATAACTGACATTCCTGCCACTGGAAAAATACCACCTGAACTGCTTGATTAAATTCTAGGCACAAACCAGAGTAAGGTCCCGAACTGGTTGATATCCCCTTCCTCCAGGACTATATAGTGTAGTTTGGGAATTTTTCTCCCTTTTATCTGTTTTCCTGCAACACCTGTTGGTCAGTTCCCCTGTTTATTCATTCAGAAGAGCTTTTCTTGGCACAGATGTTGGATTCAGACATGGAAATATTCAACAGCACTGAGCGCAGAGCACAAGCTAGGCTGGACATTCACCTTTACAACACAGTTAGCAAACATATATTTTTTTGCATATCTCACAGATGAGTCTTTAATAAATGCGTTTTCTGTATGTCCTACTTGTATGAGAAGCAAATATTAAAGGGTTTGTTCACCCCAAAATAAAAATTCTGTCATCATTTAGTCACCCTCATGTTCAGAACCCATAAGACTTTGGTTCATCTTCAAAACACAACGGAGGAACAGAAATCTCTCAGATTTTATTTTTATAGATTAAATTGCCCCATGATTGACATCCTAGGTGTATATGACTTTCTTCTTTCAGGCGAATGCAATCGGAGATATATTGCAAAAAGTATTGGGGTAAATATTTACCCCTCCAAATAATTGAATTTAACAACACTTAGTGCAGTGTACTAAAGTTATTTTAGTTTATAAAGTTTAAAAAAATTTTTTTTTTTTTTTCACACAAACGCATTGCTTCGCTTCAGTAGGCTTTTTATAACCCCTGGAGCCATGTGGATAGCTTTAATAATGGATGTATGCCCTTTTTGGGCTTCAAAATCAAATCCTCCATTAACTGTCACTATAAAGCTTGGAAGAGCCAGAATATTATTTAATATATCTTATACATATATCTTATATATATATATATATATATATATATATATATATATATATATATATATATATATATATATATATATATATATATATATATATATATATATATATATATATATATTACATTACACATTATTTAACATTATGTAATAGGTCATATACACCTAGGATGACTTGAGAGTGAGTAAATCATGGGCTAATTTTATAACCCTTTATGACTTTGGAACAAATTGAAGGTGAGAAAGTGATGACAGAATTTAAATTTTTGGGAAAACGATCCTTTTAAATGAAATTGTACAATGTGTTTTTGTATTACACTACACTCCATTGTTTTTCCAAGTAAACATGTTGGACCTCTACGCTTGTGTCTTTTGCAGCATCTTAACACTACAGAGCCCCTAAGGGGACATGGTGGTGGAAAAAAATATGAGATGCAAGGAAAAATAAAAAGGAAAGCCAATGCTTTTGCGTTCTGTCGCAAATATTTTGCGTTCCCCTGAGACACTCTGCACTCGCTCACAAAACTTTTGTTCTATGGGGAATGCAAAGATTTTGCAAAAGCATTGCCAAATAATTTTTTCTCCCATCTCAAATCTTTTCTTTACCATGTCCCTTTGGGGATTGGTGTAGGAAACTCTGAACAAAAACTTTCTCTAGGGACAGAAGTGCTGGGAATTTACAGTGACGATTATGGAGACACAACAGGCATGTGAAGTGAACAGTAGCTCTGTAATATCCAACTGTCTATTATAAAATTACCAGTTTTTTTCCATTGCACACAAAAAAAAAAAAGCATGAAGTATCTTTAATTACACTCAGTATTTAGCCTAGCCTATATGAAAATGGCTCATTAAAACCCAAAAGCACACATAAGAGAGTCCCTCCTCCATAATCCAAATACAATATTTGACATTTAGTCCCATTTTTGCCCAATCTGAACAGAGATGCCTAAATAACCGACCCCCCAGAGCTGTCTGCGTTAAGATTCCCTTTGGCTCCTCCATAATACTAGCACCAGAATATGAATAAGCAGTGTGCGTTGCAATGGCTGTCAAGGAAACGCACTCTACTTGCCCTTCACGTAAGCTCCATAGTTTAGCGTTCAGTGGCACTGAGCAACAAAAGCATCAGAGAAGCTCTGGAACGGAACTTCAGGATAAATGCGTGTGTTTGCTAAGCGCTCAGAAAGTGAGAGCTGCGCTCAATGGGCTTTTTGTTCCTCTTGTTTTTTGTGCTTCTCCCCCTTCCTTCACACATTCTCAGGAGCTGGCAGACTGTTTAGAGCTGAACTCTGGCATCACTTTTTTCCTCCTCCCCCCCTTACTTCACTCCCTCTGTACCTCCAGTTATTCCCCTTAGAGTTTGGGCCCTGTATTTGGTGGATAACTGCAGGTGAAAAGCTTGGCTTCCCTCATAGTCTTTTTCCCATTACTGAAAGGAAAACTCCCTTTTCCGCTTTCAAAAACAAACAGCTCTTATTGCAGCCTTTGAGATTCTAGTGACTAATAAATGATGACTAACAATCATTCCAAAGATGCTGTGGAAACCCTTCGTTTCACTCTGAGTCATGATACAGGAATGGCCAATCAGGGCTCATTATGCTGCAGGAATGACAAACAGGAGGCCGTTCTCCTCTTCTGACAGCCTTTGAGTCAGGAGCACAATGTGGAATGTTCGTTTTACACAAAGTTCCACGTTGCCTGGCAACAGCAGCTGTTGTGAAGCAACAGGATGGGTTTGTAGGCCGGTGTGAGTCACAGAATGTGGAGTTCATCGCATGATCTGATCAGCTTGTATAAAGAGCTCTTTTTATCTGCTTTATGGCACAGATATATAACAGGAGGGAGAGACATTCCTCAACAGAACATGCTTTATTTTAGGAGGCAGAGAGCCTCTGATGGTTTTGGTGGGAACTTTCAAACACTCCAACATGCTTCACTGCAGTGCATTTTTTGTCCTTTTAAAGCTATCATTAGGGAAAAGTATATATAAAAAAAGACAATTACCTTTAGAAAATGACTCTATAAATATTGCTTTTTCTGCAGTTAGAGACCTAAAATTTTAATGAAATGCTAATCTAACAATTGGAAGAGACAATTGGAAAAAACTAAAAATCAACATTACAAAAATCACTACTGTTCAAAAATTTGCGGTCGGTAAGATGTTTGACTTATTTTGAAATAAGTCTCTAATGCTCACCAAGGCTGTATTTATTTGTTAATAAATACAGTGAAAACAGAAATATTGTGAAGTATTATTACAATTATTTTTTTCTTTCTATTTTCAAGGTGCAGTGTGTAATATTTATGAGGATCTATTGACAGAAATGCAATATAATATACATAACTCTGTTTTCAGTGTTGTATAAAGACCTTACATAATGTACTGTTATGTTTTTATTACCTTAGAAAGAGCCATTTCTATCTACATATACTGTGGGTACCCTTAAAGTGAAGTCACCATTTTGTGCCATCATGTTTCTACAGTAGCCCTAAACGGACAAACTTCTCTACAGAGCGCTAGCTACTCTCTGCTGTCTCAGACGACGACGACATCTTTGTCCTGTGTTGGCCACCGTAGCTTCTCTATGTGCTTCAAAGGGCAGGGGTGAGTGGTGGACAGTTCCATTCGCAACCTCACCGCTAGATGCCACTAAAATTTACACCGTGCACCTTTAATGTATTTGAAAATGTAATTATTCCTATTCCGATACATCAGTCTTCAGTGTCACATGATCCTTCAGAAATCATTCTAATATGCTGATTTGTTGCTCAAGAAACATTTATTATTATTAAAATGAGTTTTTTTTTTTTTTTTTGTGGAAACTACAATTTTTACAGGACTTTTTAATGAACAGAAAATAAAACATATATATTTTAATTGATCAAATTAATGCATTCTTGCTGAAGTATATATATATATATATATATATATATATATATATATATATATATATATATATATATATATATATATATATATTTATTTTTTTTTTTTTTTTTTTTTTTTTTTTAAAGAACAGTAGTGTATGAGGTTAATTAGTTTAAATATCACTCATTTTATAAAATCACTCAAAAACTGTCCAACAGCAACACCAGTGGATAAAGTTTTTTTGCCTCCTTGAGCTCATTTTGGCCTCACAGAGGTCCTTTAAAGTAGCATACATGTGAAGGAGTAGCTGCAAAACACATGTGAAAAGTAATGTTAGAGGAACCAGTGCCTCCAAGCCACTGTCTTTATTAAGATTAATGCCTGACTCTTATGACTGCAAAGGGTCCACAAATCCACATGACTGAAAACTGATGGAAATTAATGGACTAATTACAAAGTAAACAACTCCCATAAGAACATTACCAATTAAATTCCCATGCAAATGGAAATGAACTTAAAATGATCTTGGAGTAAGTTTTTTAACCACGAACTTTGGTTAAATTAAATGTTTACAGAGGAGTTCATGATTAATGATTTGAATAGAAAGTGATTATTAAAAAGATAAGTTCACCCTAATTATAAGTAAATCAAAATATATTCTTTATCCTTCAAAGAAGAATTTTTTTAAATGATGGCAGAATTGACATTTCTGGATGAACTATGCCTTTAATAATTATAGCCAAACAACACATTGAATTAACACAAAATACTCTTGTTACTGACTGTATTACTATTGTTATATTTTGAAGCAATCTAAAAATATAAAGGTAAATGGGATTCCATATACACTTAAATCAGGAAACCATGAGGACTTTGCATGCTCATTTCAGAATCTACCACATGCCACAAGTTTGCAGTGGGATCAGTGTCCACCAGACAAAGAAGGTGGATGAAAGCAGTGCTGTCTAGGTAAGGAGACAAACTATAATCCCCTCATCCTACAACCTCTCAGTAGGGAAGGGGAGACGATGAGAGAAGAGACTTCCTGAAACACCACAGGCCCACAGTTCTAGGAAAAGACTCTTGCTTAAGTGGGACACTGACAAACAATGTGTGCATAAAACTGCATACACAAAAAGGCAGAACACTTACTGAAATTAATGCAAATCATAAATCCACTTCATTCCAGGACTGGACCCAATAACATGCAGGAATTTCTCATACTTGTTTACAAATTAGGGTGGGGGTGGGGAACATCCAGACTTCAGCAGGAGCTGCAGTCAAACCCATTATCTTTTAATCCTCTCTCAGACTAATCCAAAAGTGCCAGGAACGCGAAGGTGTGCGAGCATGTGTGTGAGCGTGTTTGGGTGCAAGAGGCTGTGAGGATAGTTATTTTATTTTGTTTTTATGTGTGTGTGTGTGTGTGTGTGTGTGTGTGTGTGTGTGTGTGTGTGTGTTACCTTTTTAGCACTCTCGGGTCCAGCTTCATCAAAGCGGAATCGGATGATGCGGAAGTCTTTGCAGTAGAGGATAAGCTCTGTAGGGTTAAATTTCAGCTTCTGATTGGATCCTAAAATCTTCTGCTTCCCCTTAACATCATTCACTATTTAAAAACCAAAAAAACAATCTTATATAGATTTTGTAACCTTTACTGATAGTGATACTGATAGTGATAGAGATAGAGAGAGAGAGAGAGAGAGAGAGAGAGAGAGAGAGAGAGAGAGAGAGAGAGAGAGAGAGAGAGAGAGAGAGAGAGAGAGAGAGAGAGAGAGAGAGAGAGAGAGAGAGAGAGAGAGAGAGAGAGAGAGAGAGAGAGAGAGAGAGAGAGAGAGAGAGGTGCAAATTAATGAACACAGACGCAGCAGGATCATTTCCATAATGACCCAACCAACGCAATCTACCAGTTAGCGGGGTGGTAAATAATGCCGCAAACATCAGTGAATTGACGAGCACAAATCTTAGCAAATCACCTTGCGTGATTCATTTAAATACTCTCCTCCCATAAATTTTGCGCCTGAAAGGGAAACTCCTACAAATGCATATGCAATAAGGTCAGCCACAAAAATGACTTTTTTCAGCGTAATTCAGCGCTAATTTTTGACTTACTGTCTTTAGTAAATCCTGACAGTACTTTTTTAACGCCAAAAGAGGGTTTGCGCTGGCGCAAACTGTTAGTAAATCTGGCCCTTGAACTTGTGTCATTTGCACAAACACTACAACACCATGTGTCAGAGAATGTGTACTTACTGCCAAGTTTACTAATCTCACTATTAGATAGTACATGTGCTAGTGAGCAGGGTGAGTATAATCTATATTATGTGAAATCTGTATTACACGATATTCAAATAAACTGTCTGAAGAAGGCCCAAGAAATCATGACCAGTAACAAATAAAACAAGAACTGCAAGCAGTTTTACGGGGCCAAGCCCCAAAAGGGGCTGTAGCTGAATGCAGAGCAACTTTTATGAAGCCGTTCCCCATGGGACTCGAACCCAAAAGCCCTGCGTCCAGTGCCTGACGCTCATCTCACTGCTCCACTGGGGAGGCTTGCGTTCAAACACCTGCTGAACTTCCATAGTTCTAACGAGAATCGACTCAAAATTAAGATTCTCTCAAATAAACGCACAGCGTTTTATAATTAAAAAGTTCAGTTGGCATGGACCCTCGGATCATGGGTCCGATGAAGCGTACCAATTTTCATTTCGATTGATCAAAGTTTGACAGAGATACAGCTCTGAAACAATTTTGGGTCGACCTTGTGAAGTTCGCGACATCATAACTTTGTTTTTCCAGTTGGACAAAAAATTCTGTTTAGTCATTTCTGTGCGGCTCGGTCCAAAGATGATCTCTACCAAGTTTTGTAAGAATTGGTCAAATTTTGAAGGAGGAGTAGCGAAAAAAATGTTTTTCATTTGCTTCAATATGGCGGACGGTCACATGTTTGGAAAACGACAAATCACACATCGTCGGAATCGGCACAAGCCAGGGAACAAAATGACATAAAGAAATAACATTTTGATCTGTTTTCAAAAGTTATAAGCGTTTTTGCAAAAAATCTTATATCTCTGGAACGCTAGGTGGCGCTGTTCTGAAACTTCTCAGGTACGTTCGGGACGTGCTGTCGGTACCAAATTTTGTACCAAAATTAATGCGTACCAAATTTTGTGCAGATATGTCAAATATTTTAAAAGATATCGCAATTTATGACAAAATTCAAAATGGCGGTCACGTGGTTCATCCGATCCTAACATATCCGGTATCCCCAGGATGACACGAGGAATCCATAGACACGAAGATTATGATTTTCTGACAAAGCGTTCAGAAGTTATGGGCAAAAATAGCAATTTTTCATATCTCGTGACCCGTAGGTGGCGCTGTTCCCAACTTTGGCATGGACCCTCAGATCATGGGTCTGATGAAGCGTACCAATTTTCATTTCGATTGATCAAAGTTTGGCCGAGATACAGCCTCAGAACCAATTTTGGGTCAACCTCTAAGTTCACAACATCATAACTTTTGAACAAAGATGAATAAAAAAAAAAATGGATTAGTCATTTCTGTGCGGCTTTCTTTAAAGTTTATCTGAGCCAATTTTGGACAAGATTGGACAAATTTTGAAGGAAGAATAGCAAAAATACTGAATACTGTACTTTTCAAAATAGCTGCTACTGTCATGGGCGGAGCTTTAATGTAAGATGTCGAATGTAATCAGCATGATGAGAGGAATCAGGTTCATTTCTCTATCTCAAATGGTTCAAAAGTTATAACAGTTTAAATGTTGAATTTTTGAACTGGTGGTGGAGTTGGAGTGGAGTTGGTTTTAGAGACTCCAAATTTGGTCCAATTACTTGTCATGATCATCACTACAAGTGTGCCAAATTTCATCATTTTACTACTTATGGTTCATAGGGCTACCATAGGAAACCATTGGGAGGAAGAATAATAATAATAATAAGAAAACTAACAGATACAATAGGGGCTACAGCCCCTTCGGGGCTTGGCCCCTAATAAACTGAAATAATAAAGGCAGTTCTCCTTCCTTAAACTACCAAAGAATACAGAAGTGGTCATTAAAACCAATTTTCCATTTTCAACATTTGGAGTTCTAGCGAACACGACACTATTTTTTATCTAGAGGAGTTCCTCTACCCAAGTATCATGCATTTCGTCCAATGGACCGAAAGAGGAAACGCTCATGATTGTGCTCACGCTGTTGATTGTGATCAACAATCACACTCACAATCATGCTGTTTATATGTATTGTAAATAGGCTTACTGTAACTACATTTTAAAATTTGATAATTAATCAGATTAAAATCACTTTTGACAAATGATTAGGCTACATACTGATTATATTGTACATTATTAGCCAACAGCAATACAACAATTTATAAATTTACTGACTGTGGCCCAAAGTTTCCCTAAAGTTTTAAAGTATATGCATGTATGTACAGAATATTTTTAAAGGAGATACATGGAAAAATATCACTGTGCAATGCAACCCCTGCCATCCAAAAATTAACATTTATGTCCACAGCAAAAATACCTTGATACTTACTAAATGGTAAACTTCACTAGTCTAAACAGTAAGCAATTACTGTTTACTATTACTCAAACTTTAATTTATGCTTTACCTTTGCAGTTTAAATAAACCATATATAAATCACAAATTTCAACAGGGCATCTTATTTTCTTCTTCTTATTATTATTATTATTATTTATGAATTTCTTAAATGACCAAACTTCAACAACATCAGTGCAGATCCTTTGTGCGCAGCTAATGTGAAGTGGCACTCGAGTGATCAAGAATATTCCTATACAAAAGCTTTCCTTCGATTCCCCTGTCCTCATTTTCTTTCCTTGCATCCTTCCCTCACATCCTAAGGAGGGTGGAGCTGAGATGTGAGGAAAGGAAACGAGGATGCACAATTTAGAAATGAGAAGCACTCTACTCATTGTGTTGTAGATAAAGGTGTAGTTTAAGTAATACTTTTGTAAGAAATTCATATTATAATTTTTTTTTTTTTTTTTTTTTTTTTTTTTAAATATGAGCAGATAAGGTCTGTTGGATATGGTTCAAAATTAGCTTTCAGTCCTGTAATTAATACAGTATAGACAGCCTCTAAGGGCACTATCCCAGACTGCAGGGGTCACTCCGCGTGCCTTGCTGAAAGACTGAAGCCTCAAAGAGAGTGTTATTTTCCCCAAGCCTGAATCTCTTATAAAGGTCTTTTGTTGAATCTGCATAGACAGACAGTGAAAAATTGTGTGTGTGTGTGTTGGGGGGGGGTTGTGGAGCAGGCTTCATGCTCTATCAGTTTAGCACAGCAATTCAACACTTGGGGGGCTAAGTCAGCAAAGAGGGGAGTGCAAGGATCTAACACAAACAAGATTAATCGCGGCCGGGCTCAGGCTGCAGTCTGGCTGGATGAGCTCATCTGCAGCTATGCTAAAAACAGCCACCCAAACAGGTTCTGCAGCTACACTACACTATCACGACTGACCGCATCGCTCGTGAAAAAATCCAAGCGAACGGGGTTACAGTCATTTATCTAGGACACATGATCCTTTTTGTTATGATAATACAAATGATGGAGCAGTTTACGAACAGGGAAAAAGCAAACACATAAAAGAAAGATTAAACTAAGCACTGAGGTAGAAAGAGAGGCTACACTTTTTTAATGGTCCAATCAACTTTTAACTATAAGTAACTTTGTAACTATATGTCAACTATATGTCCCATTATAGTAGACATTATTAGTAGACTATATTAGGCTATTAGATTAGGGTAAGATGATATGTACTTGCAAAGTTACTTATAGTGAGGAAATAGTCTGTTGGGGTACATCAAAATAAAGTGTTAGCAGATACATTAAGCAGAGAGTCTACTAATAATCGACTGAAAGTTAGTTGACATGTAGTTGCAAAGTTACTTATAGTTAAGTAGAATGTCTAAAGTGGACCATCGAAATAAAGTGTTAATGGAAGAGAAATGGAGAACAACCCAAGTTTAAAAAGAAGGAAACCAGCGACTGTATAAACATTTGCAGGCACTAAAAAGGGGATAAAGGAGAGAACGACAGGGAGACATTCTATATAAAGCTGTATAGGGTCAGTTCAGTGAGACGCCTCAAACCATTTTCATTTAGGCTATTAAAAGAATAGAAGCATGGCTGGAGTTTCATGAAGCAGTGTTTCTCAAACTGGGGTCTGTGGAGCCTTGGGCATTCATCTCAAATAGCCAGGGCATCCGTGGAAAATTTCTGATCGAAATTGAAGGAAATTGAGAACAAAGATCTCAGTGCAAAACCATGTCAAGCTATATGATGTCAAGCACAACAATGATCGCTCACTTTCTCAAGACCCTGAACTGGGTGATGTGTGTATTTTTTTTCATTATTTCATTATCTTTAAATTACAACAAATGTAAGCTTCAAACGAAAACAAATTAGCTCCGAGTTGTAATTTGAAGCAAAAAGATGACATACTTTTAAGGCAATGGATGACTTTTTACTGAATTAAATAAAATATCATAAAATTATTAAAATATACAAAATCTCTTAAGAACATGATATTGCAAAGTTCACTGCAAATGCCGGATTTGATTATATCATTCACAATGCTATATGCATGTGGCAGGATCCAGTAACAGTTTGGGCTTAAGAAAGGGGTCCTTGTTCAAAAGTTTGAAATTCTGCCATAGAACAGTTTAGTCGAACCGTATTACTTTCCTGTGCTAAGCTGATCTCTGATGGTCATTCAATTGATAGTAGAAAACAGCAGCAACAGAAAAAAGCCTGAAGAGTGGCAGGTGGTCTGCAGGTGTTGTTAAGCATGGTGAAGTGTGTTCACGTGCCGTTGAATTACCTGTTACTACCTGCTCCACGCAAGCCAGCGGGATATCATGCTCGCCCAGGAGGCGGTGGGTGCACTGGAATCTCTGTAAACAGTAAAAAAAGACAAGGAATATTTTTGAATAATTTGCTTATAATCTTTTTGTTGACATTATCCTGCAGAGAGAACCTAATGAGCTATTGCGTATGAACAGATGGAATGGGTGACCTGTACTAGCTTTAAAGACAGTAACAATTTACCTTCTTTCCTTATTAAATCAGCTGATCATCGACTGGCTGAGGGTGATTATTAACATGTTTAACTTGTTTGAGAGCCGCTTAACAGCAAGGAGTGACTATAGAGGTTAATATGTGCAGCAGATTGCACTGCTCTGGAAAAGAACTTTGGATTCTTTTGCGTGACATGGTTTGAAAAGTCTTTCCTACCTTATATGCTACATTTATCCACCACACCAATATAAACAGAACTGTATTATATTGTATAAATTCTAAAACTATTTCACCAACAGTATATGATTGTGTATCTAAAGCGGACATGATTCCTCAATACTTAAAGCTGAATTTAAATGTGTATTTTTGTCAACTACAGTGTATAGTAAATGTCATATGTAAGTCATAAGTAGGTTAATTTCCCCAAAATGTTTAAACACTGTGACTTTGCCATGCTCAGTAATAAATAAATAACAAGTATATACAAATTCTAGTCCAATAGAAAGACAATTGATTTGTTTTGCTCAGATGTGTAGATTAATATTCTAATTCTCACCAACAAGTTATGGAGAATAAATTCTAGACTATATGCCCACGATGCTCACAATCCTATGCCTACATCCAGACCTTGAAAAGAGTCTTGTTTTCTTCAACTAAAGGAGATGTTTCTGGCCTAGAAAGTTAATTAATTTCCACTGCATGCTGAAAATAGCTGAATAAGCTACATAAAATTCACACACTCGTAGTTTCTGCTAGCAGAATTGATAAAGTCAGCAATTCTCAGGTACATTTCATAAATACAAGTTGAAAAGAAAGAAAATATGGAATATTATAAACTAAAACCATGTTTTGGAAGCGTTTAATAATAATCCATAGTATAATCACTGCTGCTTGTTGCCATGAGGCTGCTTTATATAAATGTCTTTAGGCAATAGTTTTCAAAGTCAAGGCAGCCAAAGTACTGACTCTCAGATAAGTCTGAGCTTACCTGTTGCGGCAAGGAATTATGGGTAATGAAGGAAACCTTGAAGTTGGTACACACAAGTTTCCCCCAGAGGTCATCCTGACAGTTTTCTGTGCCGATGCATTTCTTTACAAAGTTTGCCTCATTCACAACTATTTCACCTGTAAAGCAGGAACAAGGAAATGAGATTTAGAGGAAGGAAAAATACTAATCAGAGGATGACTTACTAGCTCGCATTTTAATATATTTAACACATTTAATATATTTAACATGTGAAAAAGTTAGGACACCCTATTGAATTCCATGGTTTTCTGTATCAGGACATGATAAAAAAAAAGGAAAAAAAAGTGCTTGGCAGGTCTTAAAATGTGGAAAATAAAACCTCAGATGAACAATAACACATGACATATCACACAGTGTCATTATTTAGGCCATTTATCAAAAATAAAGTCAAGATGGAAAAACCATGGGTGACAAAATTAGGACACTCTATCATTCAACTGCCTGTAGACCCACTTTTAGCAAAAGTGATCGTTTTCTGCATGACTTTATCAGTCTCTCACATTATTCTGGAGGAATTTTGGCCTGCTCTTCTTTATAACATTGCTTTAGTTCATTGAGGTTTGTGGGCATTTGTTAATGCACAGCTCTTGTCACCGCATTTCAGTCAAGATGAGGTCTGGACTTCGACTGAGCCATTGCCTGTGACTACAAAACAAGCCCAAATCATCACCCCTCCACCAGCATGCTTGACTTTTGGTATCTGCTCTTTCGGTTTTCCCCAAACTTGGCGCTGTGCATTATGGCCAAATAACTCCACTTTGGTCTCGTCTGTGCAAAGAACATTGCTCTAGAAGTCTTGTTCTGAAGTCATTCAGATGCAAATTTACAAACCTAAGCCGTGCTGCCATGTTTTTTTTTTTTTTTTTTTTTTAGAGAGAAGAGGCTTTCTCCTGGCAACCCTTCCAAACATGCCATACTTGACCCATCTTTTTCTAATTGTACTGTCAGGAACTTAAACATTTAACATGTTAACTGAGGCCTGTAGAGTGTGAGGTGTAGTTCTTGAGTTGTCTGCAATTTTTCTGAGCATTACACGGGGTGAATTTGCTGGGACGTCCACTCCTGGGAAGATTGGTGTCTGTTTTGAATGTCTTTCACTTGTGAATAATATTCC
The DNA here is from genome assembly GCA_018749465.1 of Paracanthobrama guichenoti. Taxonomy (NCBI): domain Eukaryota; kingdom Metazoa; phylum Chordata; class Actinopteri; order Cypriniformes; family Gobionidae; genus Paracanthobrama; species Paracanthobrama guichenoti. The sequence goes on from CM031949.1 coordinate 29,627,540, forward strand.
TCACTGTAGAATGATGGCTTTGTAACCCTTCTTAGATGGATGGCAGCAACAATTGCTTCTCTCAGATAACTGCAGTTGTCTTTCCTCCTTGGCATTGTGTTAACGCACACCTGAATGCTCCAGACCAGCAAACTGCTAGAACTTCAGCTTTTAGAGGTGATCACACTTGCACACTTGATCAGTTAATCAAAAGCATTTGATTAGCAGTGCCTGACCGTTACTTACCCTCTTTATTCCTATGTTAACAGCAAAGGTGTCCTAACTTTGTCACCCATGGAATTTCCATCTTGGCTTTATTTTTGACAAATGATGACACTGTGTGATATGTCATGTGGTGTTGTTCATCTGAGGTTTTATTTTCCAAATGTTAAGACCTGCCAAGGACCAGACTGTATATGTTAAAGGAAATGTTGGTGCTTGTGTTTAACATGTACTATTGATTTGTTTTGTTCTACTCTGCTCCAGCATGCGTTCATATAGTTATTTCACAACACAAATTTTCAAGAGCTAAACAGACATGAATGAAACTATTACTATGAGACTTTTATGGTATGCAATCAACCACTTCTTGGTGCTAAATAAACAAGCTGTAACACTACAGTTCCTCCACAACACACAAGCAGAGTCTTATTAGATTTTGCACTCCCCACACAGTAAGAGTTCAGGAGCAACTTCTGGATCACTGACCACTCATGTAACACACACTTGAGCCCCTTTATAACAGCCTTCCAGGGAAAACTCTCTCCTGAGAAGCTACTGTGACTCTCCTTTCATGTTGTTTGAAAAATTATGCCCTATTAAAAGAAATGACCTGTTGTGCTGACTAAACAGTCACATAAACTTTTACCATGTACCGAGTATGCACATGCATGCTGAGAGTCCTGAACGTTCCCTCTTTTTTTTTTTTTTTTACACAAACAGGAAAAGAGCAGAGTTCAAAGGCAGGTGTACCAGGAACCAACATAGGCATTCAGGATACAGAAACCAGGTTTTGGGACAGAGACATTTTGTTTGCACGTGTAATACTCATGTCTATTATATTCACTTATAATACAGTGAATCTAGCGTCTATGCTGAGCTTTTGAGTGTATCTAATATAATTCTAAGAGACATTTACACCAAGGACAATAACTATAAAGTTTTAAAAGTGTTTCAATTCTTTCCAAATAGTGAAGTCCACACACCAAATGCAGTGCACGCTAGTAAACAGAAAGCAATGTTGGTGTGGAAGCAAACATACATATATATATATATATATATATATTTGTTCTTATTGTTAGTGTGAACGGGCCTCAACTAAGGATGTGCACGAGTACCCAGTTACTCTGACATCCTAGTAATTAGAAGTACACAAATATTGAAATACACTATTTATTGTATATACAGTATATTTTATGCAATGACTATTTATTGTATATAGGCTAATAATTATATATTGGATATTATATATTATGGCAGATAATCAATAAATGACATACTACAATTTACTATTTTGTGTAAACTAAAATCAATTGTTTTAAAATGTTACAAATTTAGGCATCACAACATCATTGTACAGTGTGAAAAATAGATTTTAAAGATTTAACATTGTTATTTAAAAGTAAATAAACTAAAAATTTAAGGGGGAAAAAACTGAACTTGAGTAGTCAAAATGTCAGAAACACACATTTCTAATACAGAACCTGGTTTTAAATTGTGGGCTACAGCCAACATCTTTACTTCTGTCTCTGGTTGAACTCAACATAAGTCACACTCATGGAAATAAAGAAACCCACATTGCTTCATTCTAAACATAGCACTTCCTCCTTTTCGCTCTAAGGATCATCCAGACACATTAAGAGGCAAAATGAATAGAGATTTGTTTATATTGGAGAAGAATAAATCAAGCTGCTGAGAGAAAGAGTGAGGGAGAAATCTGTGTGTGTGAATGTGGTGAGCAGTGGTTGTCTCACAGCTGGGACTGTTTCAGGGGTTACAGTAGGGCAGGATGCAGGCTAGCTAAGATGGAAGTTGGGCCCTGCGAAAGCATTTGCATCTCAGGCAAAATACTGGTTCTGCACAAAAACACTTCACTAAAATGTCAAGCCATTTAAACAGTAGGTCAGCCAGATGATTTTCTGAGAAAAATAATTTGTTTATGACTGCACCTGCTTGGAATTTGAGCCTGCAGTATTCTGGAGAAAGTTCTGTAGTTTTCTTAAGAATTCACAAAACATCCACCACTACTTGCATATTTAATTTAGCAAATTCCTACCTTAACATCAGCTCCTCCATAATATGTTTGTGATCTCTCATTTATGTTTGGAATAATTTTTATTTTATAGTTTTCATTCTTTTGTGAATGGGTCTTAAGACCTTGGTATGAAGCCACAATCTCTATCATCCATCTTCTCACATATTCACACAGGCCTACACCCACACAAATTTCAAAACAACTTCCCCTCCACAAGCAGCCTGGTCTGTAAATGGCCATGACAACATATCAAAGTGTGTCCGATCCACAATCTACAGGGATTAACCAGCAGCTCATCCTGTCTGATCTACCAGTAAACAGCAGAAGATCAGTCCAGACTGTGATGGGAAGGAAATGCAGATGGTAGTTTGGCAGATGCACTATGAATACAGAAAAACGACACCACACTGAAATGGTACAATACAATATTTCTTTCAAAAATCATAAAATCTTTTTAAAAAAACCACACATTAACCCTAAACTTTTAAAATTACTTTTGTAATTGTTAACTCGATCACATAAAATCTACGAGATGTGATATTTGTGTACAGTATATTCTGATAGTGATAGTTTTGAGATTTCAGAAATGACAATACACAAAGAGTACACATCATAGCCATGGCATGCCACTAATAATACACACTTGACATCAAACCTACTTGATTAAATGACCCGGGTCAAGTTAAAAGACAGTCTGCATCTTAAAATAACAGCATCAAATATTTATATACCATGTGACCAGGCTTCCTGTGTTTACATCCTGTTAGAAAAGGGGGGTTTAGGCGGGTGGCATGTTTGATCAGAACACCTTAGGTTGTGTTTTACTTCGCTTTGAATTTGGACAGCAATTATAGCAGAGCTAAAGTATAAAACTGTGTCTATGGCTAAAGCAGGGACAGAAGATGCTGAATATTGCAAGTAGAGGACACGGTGCACTTAAGCTCGGATCGAGTTCGGCACAGGAATTCTCTCTTGTTGCATTGTACTGCAAAAGTTACACGCAATGGATCAGAGCAACATAACAAGAAGAGGCTTAACAGAGAGACTGACAGAGAGAGAGAGAGCGAGAGAGAGAGCGAGAGCGAGAGAGAAAAATGTGTGCGTGGGTTTGTAAAGACACTATTCATGAGACAACGGCCATGTTTTGTTGAGATGACTAGGCACCATTAGGCTTCCGTGTGTGTAGGGAGTGGTGGAGCGATTTAAATGGAGCAGTCAGTAGGGGAGGTCAATCTGAATGGATACATTCTACTAAAATGTCACCATATGCAGGACTAAAACAATCCAGAGCATGACGAAGACAGACTTTATATATATATATATATTATATTATATTATATTATATATATATATATATATATATATATATATATATATATATATATATATATATATATATATATATATATATATATATATATATACACACACATACATATACACACACACACACACATATACACATACACACACACTCACCTAAAGGATTATTAGGAACACCATACTAATACTGTGTTTGACCCCCTTTCGCCTTCAGAACTGCCTTAATTCTACGTGGCATTGATTCAACAAGGTGCTGAAAGCATTCTTTAGAAATGTTGGCCCATATTGACAGGACAGCATCTTGCAGTTGATGGAGATTTGTGGGCTGCACATCCAGGGCACGAAGCTCCCATTCCACCACAGCACAGATGCTCTATTGGGTTGAGATCTGGTGATTGTGGGGGCCATTTTAGTACGGTGAACTCATTGTCATGTTCAAGAAACCAATTTGAAATGATTCGAGCTTTGTGACATGGTGCATTATCCTGCTGGAAGTAGCCATCAGAGAATGGGTACATGGTGGTCATAAAGGGATGGACATGGTCAGAAACAATGCTCAGGTAGGCCGTGGCATTTAAACGATGCCCAATTGGCACTAAGGGGCCTAAAGTGTGCCAAGAAAACATCCCCCACACCATTACACCACCACCAGCAGCCTGCACAGTGGTAACAAGGCATGATGGATCCATGTTCTCATTCTGTTTACGCCAAATTCTGACTCTACCATCTGAATGTCCCAACAGAAATCGAGACTCATCAGACCAGGCAACATTTTTCCAGTCTTCAACTGTCCAATTTTGGTGAGCTCGTGCAAATTGTAGCCTCTTTCTCCTATTTGTAGTGGTACCCGGTGGGGTCTTCTGCTGTTGTAGCCCATCCGCCTCAAGGTTGTGTGTGTTGTGGCTTCACAAATGCTTTGCTGCATACCTCGGTTGTAACGAGTGGTTATTTCAGTCAAAGTTGCTCTTCTATCAGCTTGAATCAGTCGGCCCATTCTCTCTCCTCTAATATTTTTGTGGAAACCGTGATACATTTTAGTAGGATTCTTTGATGAATAGAAAGTATTTTCACATAAATAAATAAATAAATAAATAAATAAATAAATAAATACACAGCATTTATTTGAAATATATATTTGAATCTTTTGTAACTTTCTGTACTGTCACAGTTTTTTTTATTTTTATCATCTTAACTGAACCCAAACTTTTGAATGATTACTTGGTCAACTTGTCCTGGTTAAAAAAAAAAAAAAAAAAAAAAAAAAAAAAAAAAAAAAAAAAAAATTCTATATACATAACAGGCAATTAGAATCTGGGTAAAAGGAACCCATCCCTTGATATTCTAGCAAGAGTATTCTCTGCATAAATTTTACCACACTGTGTGCCACCCTGCTATCAACACAGTCCACAAAACACAGTGACAAGGGAGGTTTTGTTTTAATTTCAGATGAGGAACTAAAAAATGCATTGCACGTCTATTTTGGAAACAGGGAAGGTCCATGATGTGCGACTTAATTATAAGGCACAAACGCCTAAACGCAGAGTACTGCCCCAGTCGCCACAGCACTACAGCTTTTCTGTTTATTTCCTAACACTTCTAGGAACAGAGAAACTGTCTGGTTGCATTAAGATCTCTGCCATCACAAAGCTGGAGCTGACACACGTGTTGTTAATGGCTTGGAAATATTGGATCTGCCATTGCTTCGATTAGAACACCGAACAAAAAGCAAAGCTTATTCGACTGTGAGGTTAAAACTACCTGTCAGAACACGAAGCCTTTATTCAGAAGAACCAGGACATTAGGATTAAAGGTAGAATAGTACACACCCTATGCAAGTGTGCTTGGCAACGGTAATTATAAGACATACAGGAATAGGTTTGATAACAGATAAAATTTTTAAAACCAGGACGGGACAGAGTCATGATTTAGCAAACACTAAACCAGCGTTGAATGTGTTAAAGTAAGCGGAATACACAAGAGCAAGGCTGCTGCTTTATACATTTCCTCATTGTTGCCATAGAACAAGAGTCGACTTAAAAGGGTAGTTCACCCAAAATTTATTTCAGTGTCATTTACACACTCATATTGCTCAAAACCCATATGACTTGCTTTATTCCATGGAAGACGCTATGCACTCCTTGCTCATTTCAATTAAATTACAAAGAATGAATCATTTTTAAAGCTTCAAAAAGACACAAAAGCACCAGAAAAGAATCATTAGATAGATATGATTCATAGGCTATATTCCAAATGATCTGAATCCAAACAATGGCTTTTAATGAGAAACCAATGAAAAATGTAAGCATTTTTTTTTTTTTGTGAATAAATAATTTAATGAAATCAATTGATCCAGTTTACAAAACTGGTCTAATGACAACTGGACTGATACGGTTCACAGATCTGGTCACAGCAAATACATTTTTTAAACAATATTTTAAACAATATTCTTGATACCTCAAAATAGCTTAAATGTAACTCTACACCCTTGCTCCATTCAGTACACAGAGTCATGATGAATACACACATTAGTCCTCACCTCACTCAATCACATTAGCTCAGAATACCTGATCTACTCAGTCAAATGTAGCAAACGTTACACAATGGCAAGTGGAAATATTGGTTTAATTCAAACTCATGTTTGAACCAGAAACTGATTCAGAAGAAGAAAAGTTAATTATACAGGGTCGTCTACAAGTCGATGTATCGGAATGGTAATGCGTTTTATGTATCGCTCTCTACAACACTGGACACATTAACAGTAATTGAATAAATTAGCCTTTGGCTTGACTACATTATCAAACAGCTAATAATGTGTTGCTAATGTTACACAAACCATGTTACAATTCACCATCTCAGAATCAGACAGCTGACGGTCAACCTTCTTTTGAACATTAGAAAGTCAGTGGACAAAGGTCATAACATCGTAATATACATACACTATATTGCCAAACGTTTTGGGATGCCTGCCTTCCAGGGCCGGGTCGCGGGGGCAACAGTCTAAGCAGAGACACCCAGACTTCCCTCTCCCTAGACACTTCCTCCAGCTCTTCCAGGGGAATACCGAGGCTTTCCCAGGCCAGCAGGGAGACATAATCCCTCCAGCGTGTCCTATGTCTTCCCCGGGGTCTCCTCCCAGTGGGACGTGCCTGGAACACCTCCCTGGGAAGGCGTCCAGGAGGCATCCGAAATAGATGCTCAAGCCACCTCAGCTGGCACCTTTCGATGTGGAGGATCAACAGCTCTACTCTGAGCTCCTCCCGAGTGACCAAGCTTCTCACCTTCTCCCTAAGGGAGCACCCAGCAACCCTGCGGAGAAAGCTCATTTCGGCCGCCTGTATCCGAGATCTTGTCCTTTCGGTCATGACCCACAGCTCATGACCATAGATGAGAGTAGGAACACATCAAGAGCTTCGCCTTAGAGCTCAGCTCCTTCTTCACCACGACAGACCGGTACGTCGACCGCATTACTGCAGAAGCTGCACCGATCGGTCTGTCAATTTCCCGCTCCAGCTCCACCAACCTAAAGCAGGCAAGCCACCCTTTTCCAACTGAGAACCATGGCCTCGGACTTTCTCATTCTTAATCCGTAGGGTTTAATATGGAGTTGGCTATAACAGCTTCAACTCTTCTGGGAAGGCTTTCCACAAGGTTTAGGAGTGTGTTTATGGGAATTTTTGACCATTCTTCTAGAATCGCATTTGTGAGGTCAGGCACTGATGTTGGATGAGAAGGCTTGGCTCACAGTCTCCACTCCAATTCATCTCAGAGGTGTTCTATCGGGTTGAGGTCAGGACTCTGTGCAGACCAGTCAAGTTCCTCTACACCAAACTCACTCAACTCATCCATGTCTTTATACACCTTGCTTTGTGCAATGGTATGCAGTCATGGTGGAACAGGAAGGGGCCATCCCCAAACTGTTCCCACAATGTTGGGAGCATGAAATTGTCCAAAATGTCTGAAGCATTTAGAGTTAATTTCACTAGAACTAAGGGTCCAAGTCGAACCACTGAAACCCACACCATAATCCCCACTCCCCCAAACTTTACACTTGGCACAATGCAGTCAGGCAAGTAGCGTTCTCCTGGCAACCGCCAAACCCAGAATCCTCCATTGGATTGCCAGACAGAGAAGCGTGATTCATCACTCCAGAGAACACGTCTCCACTGCTCTAGAGTCCAGGGGCGGCATGCTTTACACCACTGCACCTGACGCTTTGCATTGCACTTGGTGATGTAAGGCTTGGATGCAGCGGCTGGGCCATGGAAACCCATTCCATGAAGCTCTCTATGCACTGTTCTTGAGCTAATCTGTATGACACACAAAGTTTGGAGGTCTGTAGCTATTGACTGCAGAAAGTTGGTGAGTTCTGCGCACTGTGCGCCTCAGGATGCACTCTGTGATTTTACGTGGCCAACCACTTTGTGGCTGAGTTGCTGTTGTTCCCAATGGCTTCCACTGTTATAATATCACTAACAGTTGACATGGAATAATTAGTAGTGAAGAAATTTCACGAATGGACTTATTCCACAGGTGGCAACCTATCACGGTACCTTGCTTGAATTCACTGAGCTCCTATTTCACAAATGTTTGTAGAAGCAGTTTGCTTGCCTAGGTGCTTGATTTTATACACCTTTGGCCATGGAAATTATTGGAACACCTGAATTCAGTGATTTGGAGGGGTGTCCCAATACTTCTGGCGAAATAGTGTATAATTCAACCGCAATATGGCTAGATCTACCCAGTTTTTCCTGTCCCGTCTTAAAGGTGTTCTCTGTTCTTGCGGTGTTAAAACCCACAGAGCAATAGAAAAAGCCCCACCCCATACGTTGACAGAATTGGTTACATGTTTGTGATGGTAGGAAACAGGCGGTCCACTACAGTTAAGGAGAAAATACTAAGCAATTGTGTTGACTTATGAATTTGCACATGGTTTGTCTTAAAACATATTAAAAACACCACATAGACATATAAACAACATTTAAAAAACTTGAAGGAACGTTTATCAGTAAACAATGAGGTAAGTTTGGTCTGTTTCTCACTCAAAGCTACGACAGAGATTTAGAAGACATGGAATTTTTGGAAAAAACAATGACCACTTTTATGATTTTGCATCATTTTGAAGTAGCTCCAGTCTCTAGATCAGTGACCAGTCTAGTACATTTCTTCAAAATTCCACAGAAGAATGAAACACATGCAGGTACAGCCCAACATGAGGATAGTAAATGTAAATGAGTAAATGATTTTCATTTTTGAGTGAACTACCTCTTTAAAAAAATGTCAATAATATCAGCTTAGCCTCACATACTTGCTCTATTTACAGTTCACAAATCAGGAAGTGTGGCACTAAAAATGCCTTCTAAAGGGAAGCGGTGCAGAGACCCTCTGTAAGCTCTTCAGCTGGCATCAAAACACAAACACAAACCAGGGCAGATCACAGGATCTTTATGCAAGGCCACGCATTAAAAATTCAGAGGCTGCACAAGTGCAGGAAACGGGCTGGTTAAGATACTGTTCCGTATACAGGAAGGACCTCTGTGAATATCATGTTCAACTGATCACTCAAGACAACTGAGACATCATTTCTGTTTCATTTTTCTCTGTCACACACACTTTTCTCCTGCCAGAAGCACAGAGCATGTTCCCCACACAACAGCAGAAGCTGATTGGTGATACAATGGTAAAAATAGAAAAAAAGGCAAAGAAAACCGATTGCTATGGAAACGAAGGGATGGGCATCTGTTAGTTCATAATGTACCAAAAATGTGGCTGCTTGAACAACCAAATAAAAAAACATCAGAACCACCAAATTGTTTGTTTTCAATTAGAAGACACTTTCTGTTTTAAAGCAAGTTAACATCCCCAGAGCAATCCTAGTTCATGAACCAGTCAGTGGCCTGTTACAAAACAGTTAGAACAAACTCCGAATTTAAGAGCAGATTTAGAGCTGACAAAACCAGAAAAATCCAATCCAGTTTAGATCAGGTTCAGCGTGTTCATAAACACTCGCTATAAACATTCTGTCAACTCAGGGTTTGATGAAAGTGTTACATCTGGAGCTATTTTAATGCAAGTGAATCAACTTCATTTATTTAATTGATAATTTATAGAACAGCTTAAAACATTAAAGCTTTTTATATTATAAAACTTGTATTTATAAGTATTTATAATCAATTAAATTCAAAATAAAAACTGTGTATGTGTAATGCATTAAGGGGGAGGAGGTGAAACACTCAGTTTCTGTCAATCTGAAGTCAATCTTGAGTACCTATAGAGTAGTATTGCATCCTTCATATCTCAGAAAAGTCTTTAGTTTTATTATATTTATAAAATAAAGATATGCTGTACCGAGTCTTTCCGAATAAAACCGAGCAGCTGGAGGCTATTGCGTTGAGAGCGCCTGAACGCTGTGACATCCTTAAACATGGAAAATAAAAGTTATCCTAAATAGACCATGGCTATCAATCAGCTTCAACCATACATATATGATGTAGAATCTGATCCGGAGGCTGAAACTGAACAGGAGCAGCAGCAACAGTGACTACAGCAGGACGTCTCCATGTGGTATGTACTGTAACGTTAACTGTATTTGCTTAGCGGCTTGTCATGCGCAAGTTTTACAACATTGGTGTGTGTGTGTTTACTCATGGTTTATGAGGACATGATTTGGTTTATGGACTATTGTATGCGACTAAACATTAGCAGTAGCAATTAGCAAGCGGAACAGTTTTGCACGTCAGACTAGTGCGTTTTTACATAGAAAAACAATGGAATAGTAGCGCATTTGAATGAAGAAGCGCACTTTGTGTGAACATATGTAGGTTTAATATGAAATAATTAGTTCAACACCTATAGCGGTCAGCTAAACAAATGTATTTAAACACACCATACATCACATGCTCCATTGATAAATTATAACTATACACGATCACGTTATTTACTGATGTGTAATTACGCGACGATAGCCACAACACACAGACATTTGAAGCAGTTTTACTCACTGCCTGCTTCCAATGCACGACCGTGAACCTCTATCGCTGGGACCGCTCCACCAAAAACACACTTCTTTGGTGACATTGTTCATGTCGTGAAGTCCTGTGACTGCAGTGCAGCTGGCCTCCCTAAAGCCGAGCACAGCACGTTAATGGGCGTGCATTTGCTCTCTTGTTCTGGTCGCGCGCGCACGGCCCGTACAAGGAAATTCCGCCCCTGTTGACATCACATAGGCCCATACTCGAAAAAACTTTCCAAAACTTGTGAGAAACCGGAAGGAGTATTTTTGACACAGAAATACTCCATCAAACGTCCAACTTATTTTTTGAAACTTTGTCCATGTTTAGCATGGGAATCCAAGTCTTTAACAGTGTAAAAAGCTCAGTATACATGAAACAGCATTTCATCCCCCCCTTTAAGGATATAATATTTATAATTCATATAAAATAAATACAATAAATAATCAGATTTGTCTCAAAAGCTTTCACTGGGTTTCACTAATTTGTAACAAGACATATAGGAGGAGTGACTTATTGAGTCAGATATAGGTTAGTTTGCTCAACACAGTCCAGGGGCCTGTACTGTGATGGTAGTTGGACACACTCAGGTATACCGGATTTGTTGAGTTGATAAAATCAGGCTTTGTTGGTACCATGATGCTGATCATCAACTTTCTCTGTCAACTCAGGTTCATGGAGCGCGTGCACATGAAAATATGACATCAGAAGCGAACAGCCAATCACGTGACTTGAAACATATAGGTACACAGAGTATACACTCAAACATGTAAGCTCACATGTAGTCATTTTTTAAAGCTTTACCTACTGAGTCTAAAGGGTATTTACATTACTTAATTTATGTACATATTTATATTAATTTGAACTAAATGCTTAATAATTGTTAAACTAAAATTGCTCATGCATAATGGATTAAGTGTGTGTGTGTGTGTGTGTGTGTGTGTGTGTGTGTGTGTGTGTGTGTGTGTGTGTATATAAAATAGTCATAATAAATAATCATTGCTATGATTTTGTCTTTAAAATTATTTTACTATGTAGTGACCTTTAAATTAGGACAAGAGAAACTGGGGAGTGACTTTATTGTGCCAGAAATGCATCACTTTGCTTACAGCTGATCCCATTTCGGGTTTGAGATCTCTTACCTACAACATAACCTTCCCTAGGACAGGTTAGACATGGAGCATAAGTCACTACGTCCTAGGATGTGTTTATAAGTGTGAGTGTTTTTCTTGTGCTCTGCTTTGTTCTGTTTGTTTTCTTTCTCTCAAACTCTGCTAAAGACCATTAGGTGGATTTCAATCAATTGGTGATATTGTTGATGAACATCTCTTAAAGCTGAGCCACTTTCATGGTGCCTGAAACCAAGGGATGGTACAAACTAATCTGAACCTAAATCGGCTTCATGGTACAGTATAGGCCCCAGTTTTACTTTACTTTACTTTTACTTTAGCTTTGTGAAACAGGCCACATGGGTTTGAACCTACATTCAATTCTTCAAATCTTCAACAACTAAGCCATACCTCCCCAACCCTGTGAGTTGTTTGTGAAGAGGACTGATGCACCTACTACAGTCTTCTAAGTAAATAGTTCTAAAAAAAAAAAACTCACTCACCTGGTAGAAGTTTTGCTTCTAGTTTCTTGATGGGCAGTTGAGGACTCTTCTTTGAATCAGTCTGTGAAATATTAAAAACACTTAATCACATAACCACTTTCAAGTATTTCAAGACACAAAGAGCTGACTATTGACTATTACATTTTTCTATTTTCTATGTAATCTCAAAACATTTAATGAGTCATTTCATCTGAATATCAACATTTGTCACATTTAGTCAGTTGAATTGATTAACTGATCTAAATTTCTGTCTCTGGAAAAAAAAAGTGATTTGACATTGCCATATATTGAATATCAAAGATTTTGTGTCTATTTGTTAATAGGCTATTTGTGGACACATTCATGTTTTTGAATTGAGTAAAACTTGTTTTAAATTGAAAATATAAAAGTAAATGTCTCCCCGAAGCATGCTATTGTTATTATTATATTGTAAATAATTATATATTTTATTGTAAGTCATGGGGTTATTATTTAATAATTCCAGTACATTTCAGACACTTCGCTACTCTTTTGTTTTCTTTACTACCACACTGGCTGATGCATCGTCCAGCACATGCTAAATTTATTTCTAAATATGATAAAATTTAAAAGTAAATCCACATTGTTCTTAAAGGAGGTATATTCACACATCTTACCCTACATGTCTGAAAACAAGGTAGTGCCGTGGTCCTTTTGGATATTAACTAAATAGCAAAGTTACCACTGTGAACAGCTGACACTGAGTACCATCAAACCAAGTGAGACTTAACTACAGTATGAGATTACCAGTAGTCCAGATGTCAAACATATGGGGTGACAGTTTTCTTAACATAATGGTTTAATAAACGAGACTGAAGAATCTGTTTTTAGCTGCTAATCGTTAGCATGCTAGTGTCTCACTCACCTGAAGTGGAGGAAGATAAGACTTAAAAGTAGGCTTCGTTTGTTTACCAGAGAACATAATTTAAACCGATTTGACAAAAATGCGAACTGTAAATCCATATAAGAGCGTTTTAAAACTCTTAAAATGTAAGCCAAACTGTTTTGGGTTACTTTAGCTCTTTAAATCCAGGATTTCTTCAACAGATGATGCGTTTAAATGCATTATTTCCATAAATGCAAAAATAGTCCCTGGTGTGCATGCAATAGTATCTCAGTTGGATCAGGTCTGTCCCGCTGAAGTCTCTTCGCTAGCGGCTGTCAAAGTCAAACTTTTGCTGCGTTCGTTTCCCACTCCAAACATTCACATCATGTTTAGTCTTCTTGCTTGATTCAACAGTTTGAGTGCGTGTGAGTCCTGTGGTGGTGCTGCAGACGGGTTCAGTCCTATAATTCACCGTCCGTTTTCAGTTCAGCCATGTTTATTAAAGGAGAAATGGGGAGGTGCAGCGTGCTTGAGCTCTGGACCACAAAAAACAGGAGTGAGCTATGGCGGGCCCTGTGGACCATTGGAGCGTTCTGTTTTCAAATACAAATATTCATATTGTCCATAATATTAAAATAATGATAATAAAAAAAAGTTACGTACTTTAACACATTTATTTGAGTCAATGTGAACTTTGAGCTGGAATTTAGCCTATTGGAAATGTATTCGAATGCAGATTAGAATACATTTTACAATTATTTCAAACGCCCACTATTTAAATGATTCGAAACCAGCATGCATATGAATAGATCATTTTGATGTGTACAGTTTAGCTTGAGTGTATTATTGGGCTTTTAGTGCCATCTGCTGGAATGATCTGAATCCTGCACACACGTCTCAGTAAGGCCACACAGTTTGATGTCCAGCTCCACCTCTGTGGATCTTATGGGTGGAGGGATAGACTTATGGGTAGGGTTACAGCAGGGGTGTCAAAACTCGGTCCTGGGGGGCCACTGTGCTGCAGAGTTTAGCTCCAACTTGCCTTCAACACACCTGCATGGACGTTTCTAGTGTGCCCAGTAAGATCTTGATTAGCTGGTTCAGGTGTGTTTAACTGAGGTTGGAACTGAACTTTTCTGGACAGTGGTCCTACAGGAGCGGGATTGGACACCCCTAGGTTAGAGTGTGCTTGGATATTCTAGCTCAACCCATTAAGCCCAAATTTCATCTAAAGTGGGGGAGCTGGACTTCACGCTCCTCACCCATGGATGGCTCTGCAGTGAGCAGCCACTCAGTTTTCCCTGCAGTCACATGATGACAATAAATTTCTGCTTTACTCAAATACAGTTATAAAATGTTATAATCCAATTGTAATTGGCTTGTAATGGTCAGTAAGATTTTTTGTTTTGTTTTTAAGTCTCGTGCTCAACGGGGCTGCATTTATATGATCAACGAGAAGAGTAACATTGTGAAATTTTATTATAATTTAAAGTTTCTGTTTTCTATTTTTAATATATTTTACACTTTTCAGCAGCCATTACTTCAGGCTTCAGTCACATTAGCCTTTAGAAATCCTTCTAATATACTGATTAGGTGCTCAAGAAACATTGTTTTATAATTATCAATGTGAAAATCATGATCTTTAGCATTTATTTGAAATATACTTCTTTGTAACATCATAAATGAAAAGGGGAAGTGGTTAGGGTGAATTATTTTAAGCCTTTTATTTTATTAGCCTGTGTTTGACTCCCGTTCATGAATATGATCTGTCACCAGATTCTCTTAAAATGTAGTCAAAGTTTCTTAATATAAAAATATAAAATATAAGCTTACATGGATTTTTGTAAAATTTTAATTTGAACATTTCATAGCATGTAATGATGAATTGACATACAGTATAAATGTATAGAAATATAACAACAACAACAATAAATATTAAGAAGAGAAAGAAGAATATAATTTCTATAAATATAAATATAGAATTGTTCAAAAATATATAAATGACCTTGCATTAAAAACTTGAGATATAAAACTGAGACATAAAATTCACTGATAAAATGAAAGGTAAAAACCTGTAAATACATAAATAGATATTGCAATAACATATACATCATTTTATACATACATACAACAATAAAATTTGGTTCGATAATATTGCTATATTGTATTCTACCAATAGTTTATTACAGTGATGTGGTGATTTATTTTACGCAGCCACACTGCGCATATAGGACACGCTTTAATACACCCGAATTCATCTGGTGGGATTCCCTTCGGAATGACGCGCCGAGTGGCGCTCCTATTGGCCAAAGGCAAAACACGAAATTCTCCATGTATGGGTTGTTTTCCTCTTTGATTCCGTCAAGCAGCAGCCACAAAGTTTAACTTTGTAGAGCAGACGGACTCGCTGCAGTACAGTCAGTGCGCTGCGCTCGAGTTTACCGGTGCGGTGTAGCTACACTATTATGGAGCGGCGACACTGGTCCTGAGGAGACAATAAACAACACGACAGGCCAAAAGAGACAGTGACATCACACCGAGAATTTAAAGAGCTTTATTTTATTTTAATAAGCAGTTACAAAACGGATTATAACAGGAGATCGGCTGCGCTGTGATAAACGAATAAAAATGGTGAGTGAAAATGTATTTGTCATCACAGTCGCGTATCGCCTATATATATATATATATATATATATATATATATATATATATATATATATATATATATATATATATATATATATATAAACTGTTTTCCAGCATCCTTGTCGACATGTAGAAAATTACAGCAGTTTCTTGTTGTGTTATTGTTCTCAACGTCTTTCTATAGTCTTATCCCTATGGATGGGGCCATTAACTGATTATTATAGGGTACTAATACATGTAGCCTAGTTGTGAATGCTTACAATTCAGATAAAACAGACTTCAACTAAACGTTCATCCTAGAGGAATTACAGACATTTAAATGTATCAGGAATTTGTAAATCTACATGCACCTTTTGCACATTTTAAGATTACTTTTTATTATTCTATGGCCACGTTATTATTATGAACATATAAAGGTATGGCTGGTCTACTGGACAGACATTCTCAGCTGGGTGTCATATTCAGCTATTGTTTGCACTCCATCTCTTGTTCAGTCCCAGCCCTCTGAACAGGTTGTATTTATACTGGTCCCAGTGTCTTGTTCTTTACCTTTTATATTTTGGCACTTTGTGTTTATTGAGTCTTGAATCAATAGATTCAATGTGTTTCCACTTTCTCAGATCACAGTGCCAGTTACACACCTTGTAGTTATTGTTTTTCACTCATTATTAACATATTATTTCATGCAAATCTGGCTTAGTCTTACATAATAGTGGAAAACTGCAAGTTTCACACATTAGTGTCCATGATTACAACACACAGAGATGCAGGTAGATGTAGTCGCATGTGAAACTCACTTCCGTACTCATGCCCATAAGGATGGGTTGGGTTCTGCTTTGAATAAGTGTGTGTGCTTATGTGTGTGTCCACAATGGGACAGTTTCCTCTTGTTTTGGTGGAAAGCAACACCATTTTTCAGAGCTCCTCAAGCAATATTAGGCATCTGTTACGCTTGATTGTTTTCGGCTTTGTCTGATCCCAGATCACATGGCAAAGTGCTTTTACAGACCCTGCTTGTCTCACATTCAGTGTCCTTTTCAGCCTGTCAGCTGGTAAAGAACAGGTACAGATCAGGTGAGAAACAAGTAAATCCAGTTCAGCTGTCTCTTTATCGCACACAGAGACATTCTCTGCAAGCCATGTAGCCGGTAGAACTAGTTCTGCATTGTGCTTTGCACATATGAGACACTCTCTGCTGCCTCTGGTATTTAGTATGTATTGCAATATTATAATTCGGTCTTCATAAAGCATTTTCATGCAAAGAACAAACATACCTATGGTTGGCTGTGCTCATGTGGTCACAATATTACAGATACTTATAAGTGGTCCATTAAGTGGTCCATTTAAGATGTGCTGACTGCTTCTATAAACGAGGCTAATGCCAATATTATTAGGTGATTAGTGTGTACATACAAGCATTATTCTTTAATGTCATCCTGCCTGTAAATTAATTTCTAATGCCACATATGATGCCAAACTCAGTGTGACCTACAGCTATCTATACTATAGAACTCTCTGTGTAATTAATAGTTGGAGTTTTGAACTGTTTTTGTTTTAACTGCAGTTTTATGTCAGTGTCATTTATAAGTCTGCTCATTTTGGTCTTGACAGCTCAAAGGATATGGAATGGTTTTCTGAAAACTGAACCGGCAGTTAATGCCTGTTACACAACAGTACCTTATTTTATGATGTATACCAGCTGTGCAAGAGCAATTGAGGTTGATTAAGTAATATATCACTCAGCTGCCAGCTATATGCCTGATCTACTGTATTTAGAAACACAATTCATAAAGCTTTGTGTGTAGTATGATGAAGACATGTCCATATTGTCCATGATCAGGCAGAACACACAAGGCCGCAAAAGCAAGATATAATTGTTCTTCTCTAAAATTAAATTTATTCTCCAGTGTTTGGTGTATCTGGGTGCAGTGTGCTTGCTTGATCCCCTTATAGCAGAAGCAGGTTTACAGGTTAAACTGCAGTAGCATGGTAGCTTTGTTCACTTTCTCTGCACTATCTCATCTTGTCTTCTTTCTTTCTCTGCCAGATACTGAATAGTAGGTCAGTATGGCAGCATATGTTTTGCATTAAGAGCTGCAGAGGGGCGGTACATGCTGAGTAACATCCCCCTATTTAAAGCTTCTATGTCACACCGCCACAGAATTGCTGAGGAATCCAGACTCTTTCTGTCGGCAGCCCTCACTTACACAAGAGAAAGGACTTGCAGGATGGCTGAAATCTGTGGTAATTATACAGGGCCATCCTTAGGGTGGTGCAACCGGTGCGACCGCACAGGGCCCCATGGTGAAAGGAACCCCCATCCCTCAGACCGGGCTTACCTTACACTGGGCCTTCCCCATGTTAGAGACGGTCCTGTCCACACTCCCCATAAGTCAGTCCTTTCATTCTTGGGGGTATTTTTGTACATTAACATTCCAGTCATGGCAATGATTTTCCCTCAATATCAGCTGGCCTCTTTGATGCTGTTTTATTGTTGGCTCTGAACTACACTTAACTGCGATTGTTAAAAACATCAATTTCAGAACTTCACTCCCATTAGCTTACATATAAAAGATAATATTCATTGATGTGTTTAAGTTAAGACTTATATGGTTTGTTTACTGAACAAGTTGAAAAGGATGAATGTAAACCCTTAATTGAAAAATCTCTATTAACCTTTTCTTTGCGATGTGCACCATATGTTGATTAGCATATTTGCCCTTACAAAAATGTAATCTTTTTTTCTTGTGGTGACTCTTTGAATGGCTGTTTCTATTGACTTCAGCCCTGTTAAATGTGATGTTAAGTCACTTTCTTGAGATCACAAAGGTCATTTTGTTGAACTCTAGTGCTATATCACCTACAAGCCATCCACATACAGAGGTGCCTCGGTTGAAATCGTGGTCATGTTCCGGGAGGGATGTTTTTTTTTTTTTTATCAAGGCCCTTGGAATCATTCTAACTTTCCCCCAAATTACAGTGTCCCCTTGTCCACCTACACTACTGTTCAAAAAAGTGTAGGGTCAGTAAGATTACCTGTAAAGAAAACTGTAAATGCTCTTTGAATTTTCTATTAATCATGAAAAAAATATATCATGGTTTCCACAAAATTTAGCAGCACAACTGAAATGTCTCATGCTCACCAAGGAGATCAAGAAACTTTTCAAAAACCATTTTATTAGTAATAAGGCAGTATAGAAAGGACAAAAAAATACTTCATGTGAAAATAATGAGAGAGAATGAGTGCTTCATGCTTTAATCGGTCCGAATAACCACTCAGCCACAGTTTTAATAATATTTTTGGTTTGATTACTCATGTGAAATCTGCATGAAAACCTGACTAGACTCTATGCAGAGCAGGCCCAGTTTCCTTAAGGAGTTGATTTTAGGCTAGCTGTAAAATGAGATCTTTGTCGCTGTGCTCCTGCAGCTCACGTTCGGCTCCTCTCACCTTGCCTCTCCTGTTTCTTTCAGCTGAATTAGTCTCTTATGTGGCTTCACTGGTGCTACCGGCTTCTGAAAGCAGGTCAAGGGGACCGGTGAAAACATATTTTCAACATATCAAATATTGTTCAGTTTTGAGAGTTAAACTGTATGTTTGTGTGCATCATAAACAGACAGAAAGTGTCCAGTAATGTGCACATTAATGGCTGATGTTTACTTACGGACAGAACAGCTCATAATTTGTTTAAACTGCAGTAAAATCCATAATGAAACGGATATGTATCTTAGTTGGATATTGTAGAATTAGTCTTGTACTACAATTTCTTCTAGATTTGTGTATAAATAGTTATACACAACAGAAATGATTCATGAGCTGGTGTTTCAGTGTGTCCTTCTGCTGTATAGTTTCTGTTGAGGTGACCGCTTACTAGGCTGTGTTTACTCAGCAAACTCAACTCAGGGCTACAGAAGGACCTGTACTCAAATATTCTCACATGCCTTAGAGGTAAACGCAAGTGAGAACATCACAGGCAAGGCCATAAACTCTGTTCATTATCAAAAAAAAATAGGGTTATTGTTTCATATTGACATTCATTCCTGGCATAGACATTTAAAAAAAAAGGTTCTCTATTGGAATCTTTGGTTCCTCCATGAAGAACCATTAACATCATCTTAAAAACATCTTAAAAATAATGGTTCCAAAAGGGGGTTTTCCCAGGGATGCCATAAAAGAGCCATTTTTGGTTCCACAAAGAACCTTTCAGTGAACACTTCTTAAAAGAACCATTTTTTTTCATGGTGTTAAGAACATTTTAATAATCTAAAGAAAGAATAATCAAAGAAAGTGTGGGACCTTTCCATTGTAAAATCATTTTTCGAATATTCACACGTTTCACCATGTTATGCTTTTCTGACCCAATATCATTGCAGTGTTTCCTCAAACAGGTCAGTTTTAGCTCAACAGTGTCTCTGTTTATCTGCAAAACTGACCGTGACTCTTTGAACCCATGTTTCTCATGTTCCTCCAGCACAGCCTGTGACATATTTGTTCACTGACATGATCGGCCTGTATCCTATTCATGTATTTGCATATGTTTTGTTATTAATGGAGAAACTGTGCTGTGAAATTCAGATGAATACATACAGATGAATGTCCTTGCTCAAAGACACAATCTAAGACTGCTGAAATAGCTCCAAGAATATTTCACATTGATAACATAACTGCTGTCAAAATATATAGTAGAGTTGTAATCAATGACATGTTGGTACAGTGACAGTGAAGGAATAATGAGTTTAAAGATATAAATATAGACTAAATAAAAGTTTGGACTCAGTTGTCAGGTCAGACCACTTGAATGACTATAACTGGCCAAGATTTGTTAAAGCTTTACGCTAACAATTATGCGATGGAGCGTCAGCCAATGGGAGTCCAGACACTGACATCCTGCTTAATGCATTTGAATATTGCAGCTGAATAAAAACACTTGCTAGAAACCATCAGATCTTCAGTGTGAACAGGACTTTAATCTGACCCATAATTGTCTCGGTCATCTCAATGTTATTCACAGTGCATGAGGCCAACAATATTCATGTGTCATTTCCCAGAGGAAGTATGATTTAAAAAGCTCTTCTTTCAGATGAGGGCCAATCAGCCATGGCCAAATAAATCTGTTGCCAATATTATTTTCTAGTTATTAGTTTTAGTTTATTTTCAGTGGTTAGCGGTTTCAACGATTTAAAAACATTTAATCTATGCAAAGAATTATGGGAGAAAACTTTGCTCAAAGTGAATAAACACTTTCATTGATGTCAGGCACTGAGGACCAGAACAATTGAAATCATTTTTGATGCTTAAAAAAAGTTTTCCTTCTTGCTGAGTCTCTTGCTGAGCCTTTCAACTCTTTTATCATTTTCAAAATGAGTCGCGAGATCAGACAATTGAGCATGTGTGCTGTCTGATTCACATGTTTGGAGGAATGTAAATATTTATGCTTTTGATAAACCCCTGAAAGAGCTACGTAAAAGCTAGAGGCATGTGTTTGGGTGACCATTCACTTCAGAACCCATTTAACTCAATTTGTCAGACCTTCACGACAGCACACTGACCAGTGACCAGAATTACAGCGTTATACAGTATGAGTAGGTCAGCACGTGTGGTCAGCTTGTGTCCTTCATAGACAAAATAAGTAATAAATATTTTTTAAATACATGCTTATTTTTGCAGGCAATCTAGTGCAAACTTCACATTTCTGTATGCTGAATGCTCAGATGATGTGACTATATTGCATGTTTTTACACTTGAATAAAGTTAAGTAAAATAAAAATACATTTTTGAGATTATAATATGCAAATATGTGTTTCATCACATTATAAATTCAGTTCATGCAAAGTAGCAGGGTCTAGCTGTGTTTATATAGATTTCATCAGAGCAATGAGTCACATGATGCGACACAATAATGTAAGTTTTAAAAATTATTTATTTGAATATTTTGGTGAAGTCTATCCTTATATATATACACACTATGCCACGGTTCGGTTCATGTCACGGTTTTGGAGCCACGGTTCGGTTTGGTTCTGTTTGCTGTGGAGGCAGGGTTCATGGCAGGGCACCAGCAATAATAACACTAGATTCACTTTTAACTTATTAATAACAACAGCAATAATTAGCTAACACACGTCGAACCAGTTACGTGATTTATTGGTACTTTAATCTTTACTTTACTTTTATTTCATTACTTACAAATTGACATCGTAACGTTGCATGTTCGTGCGCTTTATACACGGCGTGGACGCCTCGTGCGCGTGTAAATAATTAAAGAGTGTGTGCTACGAGCTGTATAACGGCTGACAGGACAGGAAAGCATTTTTCTGAGGTGAGAGAGATTTTTTATTATTATTATTATTTCGTAACAAGCTACGAAAATTACGATGTTGCTGGGACTCAGGGTAGCATTTTGCCTATACCTGGCTAAATGGGGACACTGACTCTTTGTCCTTCCACCATGCAGCTTGAGCGATCGCCCAAGTCACGTGACATGCACTTAGAAGACAAAAGTTAGTGTATATTTAGTAAATTATATTATTATAATGATATTTAGTAAAATACAGCTCTTATTAGTTGTTAAAAGTGCACTTAATTACTATTTAATCAAATGTCAAGGAAGAAAAAAAATCATTTTGTGGCATAAGGTGAAATGAGAGCTGGGCCAGGGCAGCAGGGGGCGGGGCTTGCCCGGTTCGACATGAGAGTATCGCGGTTCGAACCGTGGGTGGTGTATCGCGGTTTTTCGGTTCGGTTTGAATATCGTTACACCCTTAAACAGCAAAAATCATTTGGTGCATAAAAAACCCTAAAAATTATGATTTTTATAATTGTATTTTAGATTCAATTTTAAAATTGTATTATGTAATTGGTGAAGATGGAATAACATGTAATATAATATAATAACATGTTTGTATAACATAACATGACCTGTTCAGCATCCTGAAACAGTATTGGACAATTATTAACAGGAATGCAACAGTACATTCATTTAAACTCAGTAATTAAGTCAGTTTAAGCTGTCTGACTAATCAGAGTGATAAGTCTGTTTGCTTGGCAGCGGCACTAATGCGAGATCTCAGTTTGCTGTTTCTGATCAGAACCATTACTCAGTTGGGAACTGGGAGATTTCTTCTCGTCACTTGCCAGCTCCCATTTCCCGTTGGCTATGAGTAAGAGCCCCTGATCCGAAACATTCCTCTGCTGGTTCTGTTTACTCTTCCCTGCTTCTGCCATCGAAAGTAACTCGCGCACACAGGCCTGACCACATGCAGCAAACCATCCCGCTGAGTCTCCCAGCTTATTCCACCCTTTCTATACAATTGCAGTAGACGTTAGAACTGTACTGATATCACTTTGAAAGGATGACGCTGACAAACACCACTGCCATAGACCTGTCCGACTGGCCCTTCCATACCCAGTCTATATGACGCATTCTCCTCATTTTTATGTAGGTGTGCTCGAGGGTGTTGCTCGGTCAGGTCTCTTGATTCTTAAAGATCAGCTTAAAATAGACAGCCGTGAAATAGCTTGAGGTTACATGGCCTTCGTTGTTGTGTTTAATCAAGTTCCCACACATGCCTGACTTTGATTAATGACCTCATTACAGGCGTCTCATGTGGGCTGGTAATGTGGCCCCTATGTTGTGTTGTATCTCTGTGAATTTGTGGAAAATTTGTTTAGACGGGACAGTTTTATGAGGCAGAAGTTATTTATGCACCGGAGCTCTTGTAGTACAGTAGGCACCATGACTGCAGCTCTTAAAGGGATAGTTCAGCCAAAAAAAAGTAAACTCTGTCATCATTTACTCACCTTAATGTTGTCCCAAAACTGTATGACATTTTATTTCTTCTGTGGAACATAAAATAAGATATTTTGAAAGTCAACGAGGTTCAAACAACATTTCACCCCACTGAGATTTTGAGATTTAAAAAAAAAAAAAATCCTCTTTTATGTTTCACCATAAGAAAGTCAGACAGGTTTTGAACAACATGAGGGTGAGTAAGTGGTGACAGGAATTTTAGGTGATCTATCACTTTAAGAGTTTAAAAGCAAATATTGATTCTTGTTGCAAGGTCCTTTTGTGGAAAGACAAAACAGGTATGGAAATTCTTACTTGAATTTCTTGGTCAGCCTCCTCTGTGAGACACTCCTTTATTTTGAACCAAATGATAAGGTGGCATTTGTTTGTGTACACAAGAAGCTGCATGAAATGATAATGCCTTTTGTGTGGAATATCAAACACCGTAAAAGCCTTCCTGATGTACATCCTTGGATAAATTGCACCTCTCTAAAAGGTATAAAGCACACCATATAACCATAAATCTGCCCATGAACATAGCCGTAGGCTTTTATTTATTCATTGGTGTGCATCTGTGTGTTCTGGGAAAACCTTTTGTCATCAATTAGACAATTAGAGGAGCCATAAGCCATGACTGCTTCTAAGCAGAATATAAAGGTTATAGGAGTGTAACAATATATCGTGTCACAATATATCGCAATACAAAAATGCAACAATATGTATTGTGAATAGTGACAATATGTATTGTGTATAGGTCACCCAAAATAAAAAGTTTTAGTGTCAGTACTAATAATATCGTATCGTGAATTCAGTATCGTGATATGTATCGAATCGTGACATGATATTGTTACACCCCTATAAGGTTATGTTTAAAGCATGGGCATACACAGTATTACCAGTTCTCACAGTCAACTGAAATATTTGGCAATAAGATCACAATTGCTCTAACAATGGCTCTAATAACCACTGAAAAAACTAGTTGATTGTCTCTAGTCGTAACAAGAAATGTTAAAAAATATAGAGAGATGTAAAAGTACATAAGAAGTCTTTGGATTCATTGCGTAGTTGGTTGCAGCAGGACAAGTGGCCACTGGCCAGTTTGCATGGCTTCAATTTGCTTAAAGTAAACAGAATTAGATGACGTATAATCATGTTTACTTTGAGAAATAATTTTTTTTGGCCAGCAGTTGAACATGGGATGTGTATAATTTATTCTAAAAAAACACACCTTGTTAAAGCATTTTGTCTAGCTACAATTTACAATCCTGGACCACCCAAAATGTGCACTCGCATTCAAGGGAGAAAATTCCCTCTTAATGGATATTAAAAATACACACTCTATACTAAACTCTAATTTCTTCTGATCACCTATCACATTGTGCAGCAGTTTCAGACAAAATTACATGTCAAAGGAAACTTCATCACGGCCTAGTTAGTTGATGATCTTATCTAAGGTCCATCTTAAAAGGAGTGTGGGATGCTAAGCACAGATAGTTATCATTAGATATATATTTTTTGGCAAGTGTATTGAACATGAATGGGAAATACAGTGATTTATAAATATTGAACTGTCTGGAGATGAGATGACTTCCTTGATCCCGAGTTTAAAAACTTCTGTCTATATGATGATGCACTGTCACCTTGTCTAATTAGCTGCACTATTAGAGTTTCAGCACCGTTTTTAGAAGCCTAGTCTAAACATAATCCATCTTTATGTGTACTTCAGGGAAAATGATGGCGTTCCAGACTTCCCCATCAGACAGAATGTTCTACATTCTTTTCCACTGCCTTCAAAAGCAAGCAGAAAAAATATGGCCGGGCTGAACTTGGAAACTTTGGCACAGAGTTTCCCGGCGGTAGCCAGACGCTTCAGAGCCACTCCTATCTCGGTTTACACAAACCCTCTGTGTTTGCTGTCTCTGGAGAGACGCTATAGCCAGCCCTGCCTCCATTGCCATTTCTTACCCAGAAACCTCTCTCTGCTCCTCTGGGTGTTCTCTCCCAATCTCTGTTACCCAGACCAACGCCCCTAGAGGTGTTTTACTCCATATGTAATCACTTAGATTAATTACAGCATGATTATGTAATGCTAGAAAACAAAATCCCTTTTCCAAGTCAACAGAACTGTATGATGACTTCTTTTGAGTGTGTAATGTGTTTAAATGTATTGTTCACCTACAGTATATTATTAATCTAATCGCTGGGCTTGGTACTTTTGTTTGAAACCTCACTGTAGTGTTACAGCATTGAGTTTTTTCAGCAGTTGAGACTATAAATGTCCTGAGTGTTTTCAGTATGGATGGGCCTGTTTCTCTTCAGCACATCGCAGTGGTGAATTTACTAGCTTGTTGTGTCTGTGTCCAAGGTTTACTACCACTCAGAATGAAGGACTGCTACCGTGAACGTAGTCCAGGCTAGGATTATTTCTGTCAGGCATTTTCCAGGACCACTTAAGACTGTAAGGTCTGTGTGAAGTGTCTAATGAAAATACCATTATACACTTACATTTTGGCCAGGGATACTCATCAGTATTGATTCCCTTCTGACATTGTTGAAAATCACCATTAGAGTCACATTTAGAGGGCTTGTAGTCACACTTATACTTGAAGTTTTTTCTTTCATTATCACACCAAAACTCAGTTATAATGCATCAGATTGCCAAGGTTGTCTTTGAGGAATTGTTTATATTTACTGTACTGGTAATGACCCAGGGGTCAGAAAGAACATATTTTATGTTGTTAACATGAAGAGTATTGATGGAGAGTTTAGACAGATGATTTGCAGACTGCAAGACTCGCTAACATTCTTGCAAAATTAAATAATACATTTTCATAAGGGCAAATTAAAGTGACTAGCTCCATGAATTATTTTCATGTGTACATTTTTTTGTTTTTGTTTATGGCTTTGTTTTTCTTCAGAAATTCTAAGAGTTGGCTATACATAAATCTTTAAAGGGATAGTTCACCCAAAAATGAAAATACTGTCATTATTTACTTTCCTAATGTCATTCCAAACCCGTAACACTTTGGTTAATCTAAGTAAAACACAAATTAAGATATTTTTAATGAAACCTGAGGTTTCTTTGCCTCCATTGAAAGTCCAGCTAATCAAAACCTGTCATAAAGCATCGTAAAATGAATCCATATGATGTCTTGTAAATAGATACAATCACTTTATATGATGAACAGACTTTCATAGCAGGGGCAGAACCCTCTCAGGTTTCATTAAAAATATGTTAATTTTGTGTTTCAAAGATTAACCAATGTCTTATGAGTTTGGAACGACAAGACTATGGGAGTTTTAAGCCGATTTATCAAAAAAATGAGTAAGAATCTTGTCCAAGACCTTGGTCGATTACAGTGTTCGGACCAGATTATCTGTATTGGTCCGTTGAACACCTGAGATGGAGGAACAGCTTGTGTGGAAACAACACAACTGCCTGTAAAATGTGTGTTCACAACTGTACAGATAAAGAGAAGAGCTGGGGAGAAATCTCCTCTGTACTGGGTGAGTGTAGAAAGCTACCAGCGTTAACATGCTGACAGTGTTGCCAAGCAATGGTACACATTTTAGCCCTTGAGGCTGATGTTAACTAGCATGCTACTTTTAACAGATTCAAATTTGCAGTTAAATCTCACCTCTAGTTCTCTCTGAAGAACATATAATATCCATTTTGTTTATATCACGTGAGGTGATTCTTCTGGCATGATCATCGAACTAATATCTTGTAGTGTGTGATGCACCACGATTTTCAAATCTTGTAGTGTATGCATATTTGAGATTTGAGAGAAGAAAATCTGTAAAGATTATCCTTATGTGCGTGATGTAACCAGGATTTACAAACTCCTGTAGTCTAAGTCCGTCTTAAATGATGACCGATTAAATTTTTTAAGTGAACTATCCCTTTAAGAGCCTGATGAAGGTAGATCCACATCTGTTATGGAGTCCCAACTCAGTTCACCCTCTTTTAGAATATTTGCAGAGTGCTTAATCGAGTAGCAAATTTTACCGTTAATCAAGTGCTTGGCAACAATTATAACTAGGGATAAAAAAATTTTTTTTTTTTTTTTTTTTTACTTAAACACATGTATATGTTTCTGAATGCTCTTTGTCAACTTCCCTTTTGCTTTGTGTTACTTTGCATAGAGCTTTGTAATGGAGAATTCTGAGTTGAATCCAAATGGGTTCATGCACCGCTTCTCAAATTATGTGCTTTGTGGTCGGGACCGGTGCACTGGCCACTTCACATGACTTTATATTTATTTTCTTTGTTCACTATTCTTTATTTACTGACTGGTGTGTAGAAAATTTTAAGTACACTAGAATATTTTTCATTTAGACCAAAGTGACTTAATCAGAAATGTGTATCTGTAATACATTATGTTGAAAAGGATTCCTGAAATAGCTCTCAAACTTCATTACGCATTCCTACCGTAATCTGCTATTAGCACTGCCAGGTCAGAGTTGGATTCTCAGCCAAACCACAATACTCTGGACCATATGCTAAATGCATTAAACTAAGAATCAGACTGTGTCTTGTAGCTTTAACTGCCTTTTGATTATATTTTCAGTTGAGATGCATACTTAGTGATTCTGGTGATTTCAGCTTTCAGTCTCTTCAGAGTTAAAAGGCTAACCTGATCCCACTTCAGCTCTGCCATCCGTGTGTGAATGCAGGTTCTCTGTGTGAAATCCAGATGGTTGTAAGGAGAGGATAGTTGGAGGAGGTAAAAATTTGCCGCCTTATTGAATCAAACCCAGCCATTTCCTGTGCCTGAGTCTGCGCTCTGCTCCACACTCTCCATATAAGGCAATGGTATTTGCATGAGGGAACGGCCTGCTATGTCACTATGGATCTAAGACTGGTGCTGCTGACGTTTTTCAACTGCTGTAGGATTACAGTGGGGGAATGATCTGTTACGGTATTTTCTGGCAGGGTTTTTGCAAGGAGAACAATGGATTTTCTCTCCTCCTTTTTATGAATGAAGGATTTTTTTCTTTCTGTAAAATTTCTGTACAGTTGTACGCTTTCTAAAACTGCCACACATGTAATAAGTGGGTATAATGAAGGGCAGATCTTCATCTGTGTTCGTATTTGACGCCATTGAGACTCAGTGGGAAGCATGATGTTATTGTAGTCTCCCTCATTAGTAGTATATAATATATACTCTCCAGATGTGCCATTCAACCGTATGGAGTCACATTACACTGACTACACAGCTGCTCCTTAGTCAATTAATACATTGAATTTCCTAATTTATTATGCAGCCATTTGGATTACTTGATAATGCTTGGCCAATTGCACAAAGTGGTATAGTTGCAAAGTGGGATAACATGGGCATTCAAGTCATGTCAGAAAGATCATATTTACAAGCTGAAGGCACATGAATGCTTTTGCATCTGTAGATAATGGTAAATTTATTGAAATGTATGTTTTTCATTTAAAATAAAACTGTTGTTCTGTTGTCTGTATTGTTCAATTGTTTACCATAGAATAACAATAAAGCAAAAACACACCTGATGCACATTCTTTATTCATCATTTTTCTAGCTATACTTTTGTAAGACTTCCCAGGAGGACTTATACATTGTTTTCGCACTCGTATTTTCTTATTTCACATAAACACAACTTATATTTACGGAGCTGCTATCTTCACGCTGTTTCTAATAGTGAGTGAGCATTAATGTAAAGTAGTTGAGGTTGAGATATTTTATGCTAAGTTATTTTAAATCCTGATTTATGCCTTCCCAGGGAGTTTGGGGTTTTGACCTTGCATGGTACAGATGGGTATCATGTTTGTCATGGTGCAAATAATGCCTGCTGTTCCTGGGTGAACCACAGCACAAGCGTAGTGAACTTTAGCCTCCCTGGTTTCCGGTGTTCCTTTACAAAACAGAACATTTTCATCCCTAAATAAGCCTAGTGGGACCAACTATAGCTCTTTAAATGCAGAGATGCTGTTTTCTTTCTTTTGCTTGACTTTGTGTGGTCTATAACTTTGAATTTTGGACAGTTGGTGTGGTCCTTCTCCAGAAGGAAGAGAGTGAACCTTTTCTAGTCCATTGTAATCGTGTTTTTGATTTGTTTTCTGTGGTTAAATTAAGTTCATTGTTTACCAATTAGAATAGTTCAATGCATGGGGGAGAAGATGCTGGAATTATCAAATTAAATATGCTACAAATGAGCAAACATTAAAAGATCATGCTAAATCATTAATGCTATTATTCATGAGATAAGCCAACCAGTGATGTCTTCATATTATGATGATGATTACTTAAGTCCCTTTTAAGTCATTGTGTGTTCACATAACATCCTGTTTTGCACTCTTTTGCTTTGGCTCACGGTTTATAAGGAACATGTGCTGGGACGTTCATCTTCTTTCCAGGTGTTTATGTGTCCTGTGGTGTGACTGTGATGTGAACTCAAACATTGTAAAAGAAACAGCCACAGGACAATGAACTCTTTCTATAATATATGCAAGAATACACTAAACAAAACAGTCTGTAAAGACCTGGAAGAAGTGTTTACTGTTCTGTTTAAAACGCTGCTTTCCTCCTTAATTGTTTTTGAGGCAGTTCCACTACTAATAATGTTCAGGTGAAGTACCTTATTGTTGTCATGGTGTTCAGCGGTTATTGTGTTGCTTTATTTTCCTGTAATTTACCTCAAACTTGTACTGTGCTTGTTTACGATGGCAAGTTAATTAGTCCTTCAAGGGAGGAAAAAATCTGCCATACTTGGTCTGCTTCTGCTTTTCTACGGCACTAGATTGAGAGTTTTTCAGCCTGTGGAATGTATGATTTTGAGAATGTTAAATGACTTTCCAGTTTACCTCATATCATTGTCATTGCATTCTTCAGCTTGGGAAAATTGCTGTAAGAAAAGAATAGACAAATGTGGCCTTCAAATCAGACTAATAATGACTGAACATAACAGAGGAAAATGTTTAAAACAGCAATGCGTTTGGATCATGTGCTATGTCTGTCTGGCTCTCTTTCTGTATCTGACCTCCTTTCTTGAGTCATTGTATGCATCTCTTTTGATGTCCTGTCAAATGCACTTTGTGTCATTCTGAGTAAGGGGCTGGTTCCTCACAGGGCCATTGTGACCTCCGAACGGTAGCCAGAAGCTGTTGACTCACGTCCCATGATGAATGACCCAAACTCTCCGGAGACACACCCTCTGCAAAAACATTACTAGAGCGGAAGCAGAAGGAGAACGAAATGGGAAGGGAGGTAAAAAGGGGGACATGGGAGAAGAGGAGGAATAGTGAGAACATCAGAAGAAGATCAAAAGAAGTGTTTGTAGTGCTGAAGGAGCTTTAGGGAGACTCCTGACCATGCACTTTTCATCGGTTTAGAAAAACAAAATCAACATCTGCTGCGGTGAAAAAGAACGAGCTGTGTTAAAAGTGCTGCAGGCGGGGAATTGGACGTGGTCATTCCGCTGAGTGGACGGTTTGCTCACATTAACTGTTGTCAGCAGTGTACTGTTTATCAGTGTTCATGACTGAATGAGATTCAGAATGTCTCTGTCACTGGCAGCATTAAACACGATTGCAAAATATTAGATTGTTTCTGAACAAGTTTATCAACAACTTCCTAACTCCTTATCTGTCACTGTACAGCCGAAAAGGTAGTTCGGTCTATTGGGGTGTTTATGATTGGGGTGCCAATAATATGATACGTTCCACAAAGTCGTTTACACAGCGCTCTCTCGTCTCATACTTTGTATCCTGTTTTGGTGTGTAAATCTATTTAATTACTTCAAGAATATAGCTGTGATCCGCACTCAAAATTCGAAATCATTTGAGTAACTTTATATTATTCACAGGGGAGTAATAATAAAAGATGTAGAATTTTGAGTGCGGATCACATTTACAGCTAAATTCTTCTAATAATATATCATCACAATATCATACCCTGCTGATAAAAACATCTTAAACCAGTCTTAGTTGCAGTGTCATTTTACTATTGTAGTATTAATATTTGGAATATTTATTTTTATTTTTATATTTTCAGTTTTAATTTGTCATTTCAGTTTTAGTAATTTTTATGTGCTTTTAATAATATATTTCTATATAGCATTAATTAATTTGATTATTTTAATTACATTTTTATTATTTAAAATGAATTTAATTACATTTTTGTAATTTTAGTATTAGTTTAACCTTATTCATTTTAAGGCAACATTTCTAATTTAAGTTTCTTGAAGTTTAAGTTTTTTATTTCCGTTACCGAAAGGTTTTAGTTTTAGTTAACAATAACAACACTATTCAGTTTGTCTGCTGGCTGGTTTTAGAGCGATTTTCAGGTGGCTATGCTACGTAGCTTGGCCGGGCTCGGAGGCCATCTTAAACCAGCAAAGACTAAAAAAATTAAACTTATCCAAAAAGTGCTTGTTTAAGTACTTTTTGGATACTTTTTTAGTGACGGGCTAATTGTTGTTGCTTAGGTACCGCATGGCTTTCTATACCACCAGTATACCATGCTACACTACTGGCCAAAACGCATACCTTTAATTGAAAAAAAGTTCCTTGAACAAACAGACCAATGTTTTGAAAGTTCAACAGATCTGCAGTGTTTGCGTTCTTTTCAGAAGTCAACCTATGAATGCCTTACTTATAGTTGTGTCTGTTTATTCAATTTGGGATGAGCGAAGGTATTTCAACATTAAAAATATGAGGATATCTTTAAAGAGAAATCCAGTCATGGAATGTGCCTTTGGGATATGCTAATACAGTTTCTGCCAGCCAGCCTGCTACACAAAAGCTATGGGTGTGTATACAGTCTAACGAGAGTTTCTTGTTTGTGTTTTCTTTCACAGGGGAGCCGGGGACATTACCGGTACCACTGGCAAAGCCACAATGTCAAGCAGAGTGGGGTGGATGACATGGTGCTGCTCTCCAAGATCAATGAGGATGCCATCGTAGAAAACCTCAAGAAGAGATACATGGATGACTTTATTTTTGTATCCTTGTCCAGCTTTAGTCTCTCTATCTAACTTGCTTATATCTTAATCTGATATGAAAATGGTCGTAAATAGGAAGGTCTTCTATCAGAGTTTTTGCAGATGGATGTTTTCCTGTGGCTCACTAGAAAACTGCTCTTGGATTCCATCTAGAGTGAAGATTAAAACTTGATTGGGTTTATTTTGACTAAAGCTTCACTAAATACTGACATTTAACGATGACGAAAGTTGTCCTTAAACTCTGGTACAACTTCCAAATCCATGTTGTCCTATTTTCCCACAGTAGCAGGGACTGTTTTTGATCAAAGCCGCATGTGCGACGCTGAGGCCTAAGATTGTTGAAGGCAGCCAAAGAATGCTGGTTTACCTCTCTTCTATATGGACTCAATGTATTTGGCAGGGTTCATGTCTAATTCAGCACACATTACTGGCACTAAAAATTACCTTCTTGATAAATCGCAGCATTTCTTGATGAAAACCTCACTAGCAGTGTATTTCTATTTTCTGCCCTTATTAGGTTTATGGAGTCTTAGCAGACTCTGGCCATTTTAGTCCTGTGATTGTGGTCAGAAAATAGCAACAACACCAAAGTGTTCCAGTCAGCAGCATATGGAACTGAGGTCACAGCACGCCAGCCTCAATACTTCCTTTATTTGCAGTGAGCAACTTAGGGCCAGACAGCCAAATCGCTCCAATCACTCACTGCCTGCTGTTCCCTTCCCATTGCATTCAGAGGAGAGCAACAGCGTCTTAGTAAGGCTCTGACCCAATAACCAAAATCTTCACTGCAGCCACATATAACTCTTTACTGATGTCACCAGTCCATTATTCACACTCGGGCCATTTTTCATCTTCCAGTCCAGCCAAAGTTTTATGAATACTCTCTGAGTATTAACAACCACAATGAGTAAAATGGTCCATGAGGTTTTCCTCATTTGTGAATGTTTTCCTCAATTGTGAACACTAAACCTCTAATAGTTTTCAGAGAGAGTTTTCAATCTAATAGGTTCACAGAGAGAGACCTATTTTGTATAGAAATGGTTAAATGGATAGTTCATCCACAAATTAAAATTCTGTCATCATTTACTCATGATCACAACACTCCAAAACTGTATGACTTTCTGTGGAACACAAAAGAAGATAATTAACTTTTCAACAGTTTTTTTTTTTGTGGTTTTTTTTTTGTCCACGTAATGGAAGTCACTTGGAACCAAATCAACATTGGGACCCATTGTATAGACAAAAAACTATTTTCAAAATATATTTTTGTGTGTGTGTTCAACTGCATAGAGCAACATGAGGGCTCAGCTGTCCCTTTACTTTATCTTTTGAACCTTGACCTTTACTTGCAGACATACATTGGTCCTGTACTCATCTCAATAAACCCTTTCAAACAAATGCCTTACTTTGGGGACAAAGAAATAGAGATGTACCAAGGCGCAGTAAGTAGTTTTTTATGGTTTCCTGAAGTTTGGTCCTGGTCCAGGATAGACTGTTTACTGTGGTGCAGTGTTGTTATTGATAACTATAAAAATTTTTTTTTAAAAATGCACTACTCTGATGTCCAAGTTTTGTTGTAAAAGCTCTAGCCATTAGAAATCTCATTGGACTTTAGTTTTCCTTGTGTGTTATGCTACTTTGATTCATTAGACATTCTACAAATTAGGCACATTTTTTGTATCGAAACTGTCCCAATAAAGTTCTTTATGTAGTTTGATACCTAGAGGTTTCTGTAAACTAGAATTGTTTCAGTAATGATTTTAATAGGAGTATTGTGTAGGCGTGGTACAGCTGCATTCTTAGTCAGAAAAGTAGTTGCACAGGCCTGCCTTAATCGTTGAAGCCACCTGGCTATACCTCCACAGAACAGCATGTACGGGCCTATGTTCTCAACCACGCTTGCCCAGAGGTCTTGGCTCATCATCAAGCTTCTGGTTCCTGTCAATAATCATTAACTTGTGGAGGCTACAGCAAAGACCATTGAATGTGTTTTGACTCGTATACCACACAGTAGCTTATTTATAAATTTGAGCTCAGGCCATCCTAAATATCGCAATGTAAGTTATGAAACAAATCTGCTTTTCTCCATTTCTCCCTCTCTCTCAGGCTCAGTATGAGAACCCTCCTCATATCTACGCTCTAGCCGATAACATGTATAGAAACATGATGATTGATCGTGAGAACCAGTGTGTCATTATCAGGTGAGAGAACTTTTTAACTTGAACTCTGAACATATCGCAAAACATCAAACTGGGTGTTTTTAGTTAGACATTTTATTAGGAGACTTTTTCTTTCTTTCTTTCTTTTTACTTTTTTAACTGATTCATTATTTACATTTAATTTTGATTAATTTATTAAATTGATTGGAATAAATTAATCAATTTATGTAGAGAAAACCCTCCAGATGAATAAATTACATTTTTGGAAGATTTGGACTAAATTACATTAGGCTGCTGTAGAAGTTGAAAGAGGTTTCAATATATTGGTTGTTTTATTTCTATTTTATTTGCATTTGTCTGTTCTTCTATCTTTTAATTCTATTCGTTCTGTTTGAATTCTGGCCTATGTACACATCTTTGGTTGCATAATATCTTGCTGTTTGGAAAATCCACTATGCCATTTACTGTACATACATGTCAGGGGGCATGATTAAATGTTTTCTAATGTGGTTTTTTTTTTTTTTTTTTTTTGGGCTTTATTGGATAGGACAGTGTAAAGATCAGACATAGGAAAGCATAGGGCGGAGAGAGAGGAACAGGATTGGCAAAGGGCCTCGAGCCGGGAACCGAACTCGCCCGGGTGCAGTTGTGCTCAGCGGTTGCATTAGACTTTCTTATTGTCCGTCATTTGGTCGTAAACATTGTGCCATAATCTATTATTACTTCTTATTTTAATTTTCATATTTCAATGGGAAGATACATTTTTTTTATGCAGTGACAGCGGAGGCACAATCTTTTGTTTCGGAACAGGCAAATATGAATAACGCAATATTCCAAAATACAATTACGATTAAAATATCAACAAAACACGTAAAAATGAACTGAACTCTCTGTATCTGCCTGAACTCAAACCTTCCTCTTGGTCTGCATGGACTGATAAACGTTGTCTGTTGTTTGCTATTCATCTTCAGTCTTTTTGCATCTTTCATTAACAACATCACAACTATTTGGCCGCTTAAAGAAACTTTTCATATTCAGCTGCCGTGACATTTTTGCAATTGTATGTAGGCTAGACAAAGACGTCATACACTGAGATCAAAGACGAGACAATACTAGATCATAGCTAATTAATATGCGTGTTCTCCACCAACTGGACAGGGGTGGGGATTACAGTTACAGGTTGCAATAGATCACCCTCATTGTAATATGTCAAAATGACAAATGGTCTTTGATTTGATTTGCTAAAAATAAAAATCAGTTGGTTAATGCGTCCACTGGTTGTGCTATATGTCAGACCGTTGCCCACAAGACTAATGTGTTCTTCTTTATATAATTATTTGTACTAAATGAACATGTTAAACTGGCAGTCCTACTTTTTATACATGCAGACTTTAAGTGTTGCTCCATTCTGTTTATGTGTGACGTAGAAAGGGTGTGACATACAGTTAGCTTTGGTATGATATCAATGCAGACATTGCAGTGGGAGAGTCACCTGGCTGTCAGTTGGAGTGAATAGATCGTCATCACTGATTTGGTTATACTATTGAGGGTGTACAGTTAAATTACATTTGAAAAGAACAGATTCAACAAGCTCAACAGCCTCGGCGGTTGCTTTTGAACATGCACATTTCACTAACCAATAATCTGAGTATAACTTTCCCCCTCTTTTGATGATATATCAATAGACAAAGTCATTTTATATCCTTTGGTCTTTATTTTATGTATATTTTCTCCAGGATGTAGGCACAAGAGCTTTTGTTACCTGTGTTTCCTGCTAGAGCACAGGAAATGCACTTGTAGGGCCCTTAAGAGGGGCCATCTGCTACTGTAAATGGGAGGAAGCTTCACTGAACAGCCTTTTGCGATGGGAGCAATATTGCGAGTGTTTCTTCATGAAGTAATCCTCTTGGTGACAGCATTTAGAGTTCTAAAGTTTGTCTCACTTTGAGTCAGTGAGTCAATACAAGTTACTTGATTGAGAGCCACATGATATTTCCTATTACACTTCAAGTAACTTTTTTAACACTTCAATCTATCTCAGTTTAATGTGCACAGAAACCTGTAAGCCATTCATATTTACCTTCAGAAAAGTGAACACTGTGGTTCTGTAGTGCCTTTAATGTTGCTCTGTTTGTTTGAGCTGAACAGCATGTCAGCTTCTGGCTCAACAAGTG
This sequence comes from Paracanthobrama guichenoti, assembly GCA_018749465.1. Taxonomy (NCBI): domain Eukaryota; kingdom Metazoa; phylum Chordata; class Actinopteri; order Cypriniformes; family Gobionidae; genus Paracanthobrama; species Paracanthobrama guichenoti. Next base: position 29,664,295 of record CM031949.1, read on the forward strand.
GTGTGCGTTCTAGTAACTTTGCAAAACAGCAATTTTTTGCTCTCACTTTTGGTGCTGCTAGTTAAAAAAAAGTTTGGGAATTTTAGCCCACTTTAGTTTAAGAAAACATTTTATTTCTGGATGTAAATGTCAAGTCTCTAAATTCACCCTGGCATCCTGCAGCGTTAAGGCATATGTGTAAACATGGCGAAGGAGGGGAAGTTGCCAAGACAGAGATTTTCACTGCTGAGTCTGGGCTCTTTCTTTCAGATCTCATAGTCACCTGTGGGCTGGATGGTGACTGTAGTGCTTACTTCATAGTAAGTGACTTCAGTTTCAGCATTTTTCTCACCCATTTGTTTGTATAGCGGGAAAGCTGCTTCCAGTTCAGCCAGACCACATAAAAAGACTGGAAGTGGAATTGTGATGATCCAGATTAGCAAACAAAACCATGAAATTGCTGCCCAGGCGTCCTGTGGTCAAGCTGTATTTTGGTTAGGACAAGCGCAGGTTTTTCTAAAGACCATTACGCATCAAGGAAAGGTCCTTTTCACATGGCCAGTTACCGTTCAAAAGTTTGGGATTTTTTTGTTTGAGAAGTTTTGAGAAGCAAGTTTTTTTTTTTTTTTTGCTCACCAAGCATTTATTTGATCAAAAATACAGTAAAAACAGCACTTTTGTGACGTACTACAATTTAAATCAACTGATTTCTATTTTAATATGTAATTGAATTTCCAGCATCATTTCTACAGTCTTCAGTGTCACAAGATCCTTCAGAAATCATTCTAAAATACTGATTTTCTTGCTCAAGAATTACTTCTCATTATTATAATGTTAAAAACAATTGTGCTGCTTAATATTTATGTGGAAACTGGGCTACTGTTTTTTTTTCAGGCTTCTTTGATGAATAGAAGCTTCAAAAGAACAGCATTTATTTGAAATATATTGTTTTTGTAACCATGTAGAAGTCACATTTGATCAATTGAATGTGTCCTCAATAAAAATCTATTTTATAAAAAATAACAAAAAATCTTACTGAGCCCAAACTTTTGAACAGTAGAGTATATTGCCACAATCTAGGATGTTTTGGGTATTTCGTTTGGAATGTTGTGATCTTCATTGTGTATTGTGGCATAATGGTATGTTAGATCAGTATTGTTTGGTGGAAACAATGAGGAAGGATGTAGCAGAATCTGTTATATTAAAACAGATATCTCCCAACAAAGGAAACCATCTATTTACCGAAATAGGCTTTGCATGTGTTAAAGGACAAATAGACGGACCATTTCACTGAGATCAGTAACAGTTAATTTTCTTGTTAGTATGGCAGATGCGGTGGTCTGTACAGTATGACATACAAAAGCATTCCCATTCATCAGTGTGACCCAGTGCTGTATTTGCTGAGCTGATGTTTCTACTGCTGAATAATCAGCCTCATGACTCGTCACTTACTGAATGAGACTGAATGGCTGATGTGTCTCTCTTTCTTTCTTTCTTTCTTTCTTTCTGTGTCCATTTTTGGTCAGCAAACGTATGAAGTATGTTAAAAAAGAACATTACAGCATACAAATTACAAATCCCCCAAAGACATGTTTAAAAATAGTCACGGACAATTAATCTAAGTGGACTGAATGTACAGTGTACAATAAGAGTGTGTTCCCAGAGCTTTCATCGCCTGTATCCGAGCAGGGACGTTTCCTTTAAGGTGGCGAGCCTGTAAACTCGCAAGACAAAGGAATGAGAACCACATGGCAGACTAAATCTCTTGTAAGAACTCTTGGAGACGCCACAAAACGTTTTTCTGCATGTATTGCAAGGCTCTCACGATAGAACAAGGTGAAATGAAGGTGTGTAGCACCACTGCTGTGTGATGTAATGGACTTCTTACCACTTCCCCAAGCCTCCTTTAATATGCCACAGCTGTGCCTTCTCGAAATGGTATTACTGACATGGGTAATAGAAGAAATATAGAAAAATAAACCAGCTCCTTCTGTCATCATCCGCCAAACCGCATACATCTCAATGCGTATGGCTCTGCCAAAAGCAAAGGGCAAGCGGAAGGATGCAAGTAGAGGGTAAAGCAACTGAAGCAAAAGAAATGGAGCCAGCGTTTCCAAATAGGATTAATGAATAACATTTTCATCAGCAAATTTTCCTGCCCTTTTGGCTGTATGTATATGTACAGTATAGGTGTTTTTTAAAATAAATTAAATATTAAGCAGCACAACTGTTTTCAACATTGATAATAATAAGAAATATTTCTTAAGCACCAAATCAGCATATTAGAATGATTTCTGAAGGATCATGTGACTGCTGAAAATTTAGCTTTGCTATCACAGGAATAAATGACATTTTAAAATATATTAGATATCAGAAACAATATTACTGTATACGTGCAGCCTTGGTGAATGTAAGAGATGTGTGTGCGTGCACGTGCGTGTGTGTGCGTGTGTGTGTGTGTGTGTGTGTGTGTGTGTGTGTGTGTGTGTGTGTGTGTGTGTGTGTGTGTGAGATTGTCATTCACTGTTAAGATGTATACATATCGTCTCGTAAGAAAATTACTGGCTACATAAACCTTTTGTTTTATGTGAGTTCTGTATTCAAACAAGCCATTCACATATTATGTAAATAAGCATATGTTCCCATTATCCATCAGCACAATGCATTTACATTTATGCATTTGGCAGACTGTATACAATGCAGACTGTACTTCACTGTGGAGTAATATAGAAACATATTTAGTTAATTAAAGGAATTCCCCTCTCACCACACCATTCTACTTGATCGGTATTGAGGAGTTTAAGGAATTGGGGATAAGAATCTACTAAACCTTCTCTGACCCTCTTAAAAGCTTGCTGAGCAGATTTTAGTATTGTGCTGGGGGGCACACAAGGGGCCAGTTTTGCTTGTTAATGCCCTCCTGTTCTTGTTTTTAAACTCCTGTAGGTGGGAAAATTAGAGTTTTAATGTGCTCATAAAAATTTTGATTGTAAAACATTAAATGCAGTTGCTGTTATTAGGTAACAATCATTGTAACTACTAGATCTTAAAAGCCTAGTATATGTACTGTATGTCAGGATCTCTGAGAGAGGACTCAAACTCAGAGTGTTAACGGGTTTATTGACAAAACAGCACACAGGACAAGAGATTGAGGGAGAGGAGGTGATAACAGTCCAAACGATAGGCAGGGACAAGGCACGATGACAGGTAAGCTGAGGGAATGGCCGCTGAGACCAGCCAAGGGTGTGAACAGGCTGGTGTGCTGTGGTAGAAGTGAAGCACCAGGCCGTTGGATGCAGCAAGAGTCAGACAGGATCACACAGCACACGTGGATAGACTCACAGGGCACGATCAGGCATAGCTCCGGTCTTGCTGCTTGGCAGAAAAAGGAAGCGGCCAGAGATGCTCAGCTTGCAGGGCAGGACTGGAACAAACAGGAGACCCAGCAAACACAAGACAAGGCAGATAGCAGAAACAAATGCTTGGCAGTAACTAGAGAAACTACTACTAGCAAACAAACTGTAACAGCACAATGAATAACGAACTGGCAAAACGTGAGGGAGAGAGCACACATTATAAAGGGAGCAGAAAACACGAGGAACAGGTGAACACACTCAGACAAATGAGGACTAAACAATGACTAAACAAGAGGGTGTGGTAATTGGAAACAAGGCAAGAACAGCCAACACAAACCACGACAGCCATGTATTCAAGCACAACATGAACAAAGACACATTGACAAAGACAAGACTGACAGAGCTGTCAGAGAAGAACACTGACACACTACTGTTCAAAAGTTTGGGATCAGTAAGATTTTCTTTTATGTTTTTGGAATAATGTTTTCTCTTATGTTCAGAAAGGCTGCATTTATATTTAATCAAAAATATATATAAAATAATATCAACTAAATAATTTAATATTTATAATAACTGTTCATATTATTTATTTATTCATTTATTTTTACAGAATGAACTTATCATTGTTATCTTTTTCTTTGTTCTTCACAGCGGTGAGAGCGGAGCAGGGAAGACAGTAGCAGCAAAGTACATCATGAGCTACATCTCCAAAGTTTCAGGTGGAGGTCCTAGAGTTCAGGTGGGTTGCACAGAATAAACTAACATTAAACTGTTTTACATACAGAGACACTCTCAGGATTAGCTGAGGTGTGATCAAATAGAAAAAAAAAACATATGATGGCTTCCTGTTCCTGATGACTTTACTGAGATTGTTTATGACAGTTAATGTTAAACAGAAAGTTGGCCTCATCTGACATCATTCCTCTATACCTCCATTTCTTACGATACCTCTTTTATCCCCTAAATCCCACCAGCAGACATCTGTCCCCCACAATCCCCTTCTGATCTATCCTGTGTCCCTCATGTGAGTGAGCTCAGAGTCAGAAGACTGACACTTGTTGATTGCATTAATCTGACTGAATTAACCCTTTGTTGATGAGCATATACAATGGAGTCCAGAAGTCTAAGAACCCTTAGTGAAAATGCACGTATTATGCATAACATTTTGAGTGAAATTAACATGACTTTGAGAATTTCAATTGTTTTTTTCTCCTTTTGCTTCAATGACAGCATCACTCGAGCTGCATGAGCTCCATACATTGGTTTAAAACCTGATGATTATGTTCTCCTGCATGATTTGAGAACGATCCAAAGAGAAACTTGAGCTTCAAGCTAGAACATGTGAACTTCTGTACATTTATCAAAGTCGCAAATTTGCTTAGATTAGTGACCTATAATACAGAATCTGAAATATTTCATATTAATAAAGAACTCAAAGACATTACATTATTGTTTCAGACAGATGCATTGAATAGACATCACAAAAAGTGCTTTTACTAGTCAAAACACTGCAAAAATCAGTACCATCAAGTACCATTGTCTACTCATTCAGGTAAAACATCTAAAAAAATGTTTAAATTAAATTCTAAATCTAAAAATTATACATTTTCAGTGTGGACATTTGAGTCCCACTGTACTTTTTTGGGTCTAAGAATATCCATCGGGAAATGATTCCCTGTGGATTAAATATAATGATTTGATTTTTGATGGGTATGTTTGTTGGTATCTTAAACAAAGTAGAGTATTGTAGTATAACAGAAAGCCCCTCTGCTCTGCCTTTGCTTTGTCTGATCCCGCGGATGTCACAGTGCCTCATGGTCATATGACCATCACTGTTGTATGGCATCTTGATTTCTGTGATGTGATACTTATCTCCCTCTTTCCCTCCTTTTCCCACTATTTTTGTCTGTATCTCCATTTTTTTACTCTTGTGATCCATACAAGAGCTGGTACCATTTCTCTTAGTCCACACGCAAATTATTCATGTATGTTTTTCCTGGTATTGCAAAAGTCCTCAGCTCTAATTTGTTTACATCAGCAATTTGACTTCTTTTTTTTCCAAGTTCATCATTTTATTTTTGGGGTCTGCTAGAATACAATTACATGATTTAAAGCTAAAAAAACATTATTTTTCTCATACTGTACATTGCTGCTGCACTTCTTGTCACCCTTTACCTGAAATGCTCTGTTTTAGTTTATTTGTCTTTAAAGCCCACCTTTCCAAAAAGCCCAGTCTGCTCTGGCCCTGTCCTAAATGGCACCCTAAACACTCGCGGTCTTCTTACGAGTTCACACTTTCGTGACATAACACCGCTTTGACTGTCAGGAAGAAGTCTGCTGCGGAGCTCGCTTCAGTGTGGGCTCGGCAAAAGTGCGCATCAAGGGGGCATATTAACTGCAAAGGGGGTGCTCATGAGCATCTTACATCCTATGGTCTCATGAACAGACACGCATGTCCTCACACACGGGATCCATTGTAAGTTCACAAGTCCGTAAGTGCATATAAAGTGTGCCATTTGGGACAGGGCCTTTGATTGGTCTGGCCAGTCTCTTGTGATTGTTTAAACGCTTAGAGCGTGTGTCAGAACTGTTATGCCCCATAACATGCTCATTGATGCACGTGGGGAATGAAGGCTGGCCCATGTGGTCTTATCAAACAGACGAGCTACTGTAGCTCAAATTGCTCAAGAAGTTAATGCTAGTTCTGATAGAAAGGTGTCAGAATATACAGTGCATCACAGTTTGTTGCGTATGAGGCTGGGTAGCCGCAGACCAGTCAGGGTGCCCATGCTGACCCCTGTCCACCGCCGAGGGCACATGAGCCCTGCCACAAAGAAAAAACGGTTCAGGAATAGTTTGAGGAGCACAACAACGAGTTTAAGGTGATGACTTGGCCTCCAAATTGCCCAGATCTCAATCTAATTGAGCATCTGTGGATGTGCTGAACAAATAAGTCCGATCTATGAATGCCCCACCTCGCAACTTACAGGACTTAAAGGATCTGCTGCTAACATCTTGATGCCAGATACCACAGCACACCTTCAGGGGTCTAGTGGAGTCCGTGCCTCGACGGGTGGCCAACACAGTATTAGGAAGGAGGTCATAATGTTATGCCTGATCGGTGTAGATGGTAACTGTGGCTTCAGAATTAGAAGTCCATACAATTTATTTTGCCCTTGCTGCAAACCCCCCCTAAAGGAAAGGTAAAATAAATAAAAAAATCACTAAAGGTGCCATTTAAATATCTTCATGCGGTTTGTGCACTATGTATGTTTGACATATAAGGACTTAAAGATGGGACTTAGTCTCCAGATGTCTGATGTCATAAACAGTGATAGTTTTTGGATATCCCAGAACTTCTGCCTCTGTCTGTCTCTTGGCTGCTGAGTCAAATGGCTGTAGCTAGGCAATGCTGTGCAAATTCAATGTGGAATGTGCATATGTCATTTAGGCCACATTTTGACATTGAGATTGCCAGTTTTACCTGAATTCAACCTAAAAACTGAATGTTGCCTCATCTAATCAGTTCTAGATCAGCATAGGTGCTGCACTTGTGATGAAATGTCAATGTAACTCTCAATCCCTCTCTTTTTCCTGTTTCTATCTACACAGCATGTCAAAGACATCATTCTACAGTCCAACCCTCTTCTAGAGGCTTTCGGGAATGCTAAGACAGTGAGGAACAACAATTCCAGTCGATTTGTAAGCATCATTCATCCTCCCATAAATGTATTTATTGAAGAGAGCAGACAGCAGATGTCTTGTGTTGGGCTGTATCTTGTCCTCAGGATACATTTGAGAGGACCGCAGTTGCACTAGAACCAACAAAAACAGGGTGATCATCCAGTTTAAAGAAAGAAAGAAAGAAAGAAAGAAAGAAAGAAAGAAAGAAAGAAAGAAAGAAAGAAAGAAAGAAAGAAAGAAAGAAAGAAAGAAAGAAAGAAAGAAAGAAAGAAAGAAAGAAAGAAAGAAAACAATGTTTTGCCACTGCAATAATAACCATTGATAAATATGATTTTATCATAAGGCTTTAACCTAAACATGCCCTTAAAAATATTCATAGCAGCCATTACAAAATATGTTGTACACTACATTTACTTGCAGTTCTGCTACATTATGCCCAGACATGTCTTGTTTTTGTCAATGTTTTGTCAATGAAAAAACGTTTTGATGAGTTCAGGGATCTTACATGGGCTGGTAATGTCATTACAGCTTTAAGTCTGATAACTGTGGACAGCTACAGCACACATAAATGGACAGAGAGAGACACATAAATGATAGTGAAGAGTGTGTGTGTGTGTCAAAGCACCTTTTTTTCTGTTCTGGACATATGTACATCAACCTGCAGTATATCACGTCTGTGCCTTTTCTTAACATTCATCTTCATTGACAGGGGAAATACTTTGAGATTCAGTTCAGTTCCGGTGGAGAGCCAGATGGTGGGAAAATCTCCAACTTCCTTTTGGAAAAATCACGCGTGGTGATGAGGAATCCTGGAGAGAGGAGCTTCCACATCTTCTACCAGGTGAGAATGAGGACGTGAGGTGGGCTCCTTCCCTCAGAAAATGTCACTTTGACCGTCAGTAGTATAAGTACACAACGTTATGAGGAAAAATTGAATGAATAACCACAGTAAAATCCAGGAAGGGGAAGATGGAGCCATTTGGCTCTGAAAAGCGGGTCACGTTGTTCTGTGTTTACCACTTGAGCTCTTTGGAAGAGGGAGATTCTGTCTGACCTCGCTGCAGTTTCTTCTTCATAAGTTTGGAGAGCTTGACTGTTTCTTATGGTTGAGCTATTTAGGACTTTTAGTTTTTTTTTTTTTTTGGTTTCTTTAATTATAGACACTTTTGGCTCTGTACACTTTTAGAAAATAAGTTCTCTCACACTTTTCACACTCTCACTAGTTTTTTTTTTTTTGTCTGCTAACATTGTCCAGGAGAATTACAAATGTGTTTTCCAGAAAGTCATAAATTCCCACCAAAGTGTAATTTCCTCCATGTCTCAAATTTTGTTTTGTGTTTAATGGCTTTCTGTAGTGAAAATGACAGTGGTGGAAATGGCATTTTAAATCGCTTTTGGACTAAAATGGCTGACTCCTTTGTCTCGCTATGCATTAGCTAGCATTTTATGTATACACAACATTAACTAATATTTTACACAAATGTTCAAAAGTTTGGGGTTAGTAAGATTTGTTTTTATTTTTTGAAAGTGCTCACTAAGGCTGCATTTATTTGATCAAAAATGTTCTTAATATCTTTTCAGAAATCTTTGATGAATAGAAAGTTCATTTATTTGAAATGGAACACTTTTTAACAGTTTTGATGAATGTAATGCACCCTTGCTGTATAAAAATATAAATTTCTTTTTCTTTTCTTTTTTAAACCTTTCTGAACCCAAACTTCTGATTGATAGTATATGAACTGACAAAATTTAAACTTGATAGGAAATGATACATCATAACAATGTTCTTCTCATGACTGTTGTTTACATTTATTTATTTATTTTATTATTTTTCTTATATGAAAACTCACATACTTCATATTTTATGTAATATATAATTTATCTTTATAGCTAATAGAGGGAGCCAGTGGAGACCAGAAAAGCAGTCTTGGTATCACAAACCTGGATTACTACTCTTACCTCAACCAGTCAGGTTCCTACAAAGTTGACGATATTAACGACAAGCATGACTTCCAAGAAACCTTGGTAAGTATGATTTAGGCAGCATGGTTTTGGAAGATTGAGTTAGACTCTGTTGTTCTTGGAGTCTTATTTAGCTGTGACGATTTTACCTGTTCAAATATGACAACTATTTTCCATATTGTTGTTGTAACTTCCCTCTCCTCTATCTTCTCTCTGTCTGACTCCAGCATGCCATGGACGTGATTGGTATCTCAGGGATGGACCGCGCCCTGGTACTGCAAATTGTGGCTGGAATTCTTCACCTTGGGAACATCAACTTTAGGGAAGCAGGGAATTATGCTGCTGTAGAAAATGATGAGTGTATGTATCTTCAAATCTCAGTTTTGCATAGGCCCTTGTTTTTGGTGTCCCCGTTTGAACTATGTGCTGCTGTAGATTTTTTCTACATTAGCTCATGCCAAACTGTCTTGCCACACCAAATTACCCTAGAAAATAGAGCTCTGTTTATGGGCATGGTATCTGCATATTACATCACACCCTAAAATTACACAGTGAAACTCTGAACTTCCAGCCCACCCCTCTATTTTCTCTCTCTCTTTCTTTCCCTCCTAGTGTCTCAAAGCTCTCAGGTGGAGCAATGCACTTGAATGACAGAGGCTGTTTGCTGTGGCATAAAGCCATGCTGTGCTGGGAGCAGACGTAGCTAATCTGTGCCTTTCCTGTTCCCAGCCCCCCCCAACCCCTCTTCCTGTCTGCTGCCAGCAGCTTTCACACATTTAGTGTTAGCTTGCCAATGTAAAAAGCACACATGGCACAAGTGCTCAGCTGCGTGCTTATGACTAAACCGTATGCGAAGAGCTCATGCGTTCTGGGAAATAAATTCTATAGATAACATCTTCAACTTCAAATCCATAGATTTTTATGGAGGCCTTTGATTAACATCATGGTAGCGTTGAGAGCCACGGACAGTCCCAGATCTTTTTATAGTTGCGTTGTTTTGGGTTCTCTGCGCTCTGTTCTACCACACCCATACATCTGAATAATGAGCCATACTTAAGCAGCATGACTGCATCACTATCAGGGCTAAATGAGGGCAATTTCCTTTTTTAAGCAGATGAGTCAGTGATGAGGCAGGGATGCTCAGAAATGGAATGAGGCTCAGGACTGTTAGTAACTTGTGTCTCACCCGTGCCTATTGTTGTAACTACATAGAAAGAAATGCTCATGAGTCATATTTATGACATACCTTTTATTGCTTCAACTTTTTTTGAAAAGGAATGTTATGTGTTACGTTATATGTTATGTTATGTTATGTTATGTTATGTTATGTTATGTTATGTTATGTTATGTTATGTTATGTTATGTTATGTTATGTTATGTTATGTTGGGGTCAGTTAAAAAAAAAAAAAGAATACTTTTATTCAGCAAGGATGCATTCAATTAATCAAAAATGACAGTTAAGACATTTATAAATGTTACATTATGACATTATGTTCTTATGAAGTTTTCTATTAATCAACAAATCCGGAGAAAAATATATCACATTTCCCACAAAAATATTAAGCAAGAATTGTTTTTTGAGCACCAAATCAGAATTTCGGAAGGATCATGTGACACTGAAGGCTTGAGTAATGGCTGCTGAGAATTCAGCTTTGCCATCACAAGAATAAAGCCTTGATGAGCATAAAAACATTCAAAAATTCAAGACTTAAGGCTTACTGACCCCAAACTTTTGAACAGTAGAGTATATTATATATTTAGAAACACTATGTATGTATGTAACTACCAAACTGTTCTCTCTCCTTCTCCTAGTTCTGGCATTTCCTGCCTTCCTGTTGGGTATCGATCAGCATCGTCTTAAAGAAAAACTCACCAGCCGTAAGATGGATGGCAAGTGGGGAGGGAAGTCAGAGTCCATAGACGTAACGCTGAACGTTGAACAGGCGTGTTTCACACGCGACGCTCTCTCCAAAGCTCTGCACTCTCGTGTTTTTGACTACCTGGTAGAGGTACAGGCCATATGCACCTACATCCCTTTTAAAAACTGAAGTTACAGAAGAAATAAGAACTGAATGGGTTCCTGTTTTTTTTTTTAGTCAATCAATAAAGCCATGGTTAAGGACCATCAGGAGCTGAACATTGGAGTACTGGATATCTATGGCTTTGAGATTTTTCAGGTGAGTGTTTTTAAATTATTTTTTTCTAGTCACTAATTACTAGCTATCCAGTCTACCTAATGAGATGAGATAACTGATTTTTAATCGTCTGGATTGGTTCCCCTCTCTTTCTGTAAACAGATAACATATTAATGAGCTTGACTAATCTGATAATCTCTTGGTTTAGCATCTGGTAATGAGACCATTAAGATAACTACCTGTGTTGCCTTCATAAGAAGGATAAAGCTGGATAACAGGGCTTTCAACCCTTTTAATTTGATCCTGTGCTGCTCCAGTTCCAGTAAACCACTGAAATGCAGAAGTCTTGAGCAGTAACTGTGTATTTTTAAATGCTATTGAATGATTAATATTGAATCTTTGCTTTGATATTTACATCTGGTATTTTATCTATCTGCCTTTTCTTTTGTGTTTCCAGAAAAATGGATTTGAACAGTTCTGTATTAACTTTGTGAATGAAAAGCTGCAGCAGATTTTCATTGAGCTGACTCTGAAAGCTGAGCAGGTAACACTTCATTAGCCCCCTGTGCTTTTATTTCGTTAACATGGATTTTGAATAAGACTCTTGTCATTTTAAGTCACACCTTTCCCCTAACCTAGTTCTAGTGGCACAGGAAGTACTTCTGCTCCACCCTGGTATAGGATCATTTTCATAATTTTTCTGTCTTTTTCCACTCTTCAGGAGGAGTATGTACAGGAAGGAATCCGATGGACCCCTATCGAGTACTTCAACAATAAGATCGTCTGTGACCTCATTGAGAGTAAACTAGTAAGTTTCGCCAACTGTATAAATCAAGCATCCATCTATTTCAAAACCTGGATATGATCTGACCTTGCCAAGCACTTAAATCAATAAAACTAACATTAACAAACTAAGAAGTTCAGATCCATATCCACACAAGCCTCTTTTCTCTTCCCATGACTGTTTGTCTAATGGCCTCAAAATGTTTGATATGCCTCCAAATTCAATTTGCTCCACTCACAGAGAGACTAGACACAAAGAGCCATGAAATTCACAACAAGGGAGAACCTTAACCATCCATGTCTGTCAGCATGTAAGAAAGCGCTTCTCTGTGTCACTGTTAAAGCTAATGCTTGACTGTGAGAAATGTACACATTTCCTTTGGTGAACTCTGTGTGGATAGAGAGATGTATGAATTTTCTCACGGCGTGATTTCACCAAAGATTAATTAATTTTAAAAAGTTTTATTAAGCTTGATAGGTCTGTGAATATGGACAAAAATGCACTTTAGGCATGAATGTTTGTATATTGATATGTTTGTGTACTATAATATGTGGATAAAATTTTACATCCTGCAATGCAACATGCTATACATTAACTAAAACTATGCTATTACTATATAACTATATACTACTGCTGCTACTACTAATGAAAGATTTTATTTGTATACCACAAATACAGATCAAGATGCATTTATATTTTGGCTCTGGTTGCTTGTTATCAAGGCTACATAACAATCAACAAGAGACAAAATAAAACCCTAACAAAAAGGACGAGAAAATAAAAATAATATAGTAACAGAAGCCTAGTAGGATGTGTCTCAAAATGATTTTTAAAAATATGATTGCATTTCACAATATAAATGTCACTATCATTTGTTTGTGTCCTTTCCAGAATCCTCCAGGCATCATGAGTATACTGGACGATGTGTGCGCTACTATGCATGCGAAGGGTGAAGGCGCAGATCAGACGATGCTGCAGAAGCTCAGAATGCAGATAAACAACCACGAGCACTTTAACAGCTGGAACCAGGGCTTCATCATCCACCATTACGCTGGCAAGGTATTTATATCTCTCTGTGTCTCAAACATCTCTTTATAGTGTTGTTAAATGTTTTCCTTTCTACTTCTACTTTCTAAATTTCAAAGTTTCTAAATTTCATTGTCTCTTGCTGTTTCTTTCCTTCTCTCTCAGTCTCTTGTTTACTCTTTGTTGGCTTGAGGTAGTTCAGTATGTGTGGTACCATTCACATACCCCGTGTTCAATGAGGCGTGCTCTGAGGGGAGGCCCGTCCACATCCTGCACCATTAGATTCATAATAAGCACATTTAACAGTCAATGGAAAACCCATGATAAAAAAATTATAAAAATATATTTTTTTTATATATAAAAAAACAAAATATATTATAGTATAGTGTGTGTGTGCATATATATATATATATATATATATATATATATAATATTATATATATAATATTGTATATATTATATAACCCTGTTGTATATGCAAAGACTGTAAGTAAGTCATTGATAGGTTGAATTGATTTTGATCAATCTGGACTGTCCAGAACACACAACTGATTTAACGGTCTGTTATTTGTCCCTTTAGGTGTCTTATGATGCAGAGGGTTTCTGTGAGAGAAACAGGGATGTGCTGTTCACGGACCTGATTGAGTTGATGCAGAGCAGTGAAATGTAAGTGTCAGTTCGCCATTATAACAACAGCCAGTCTCAAATCGCTCAACAGCTGCTTATAACAGACTCTCAGAGAGACCTCGGTTACTATGAGCATTTCAACATCTTAATATATGTAAATCATGGATCTAATCAGGCCAGCTGAGGGCCTATAACAGAAGTGTGCAGGAGATTAGCATTGTTTCTGAGTCCAAAAGGCCCTTCTCTATCTCTCAGGGGAGTAGGTCTGTAGAGCGTGCCCGTCACTCTTATGTGATCCTGGGCCTCTTTTGGGCCACAGAAGCCATCTGTGCAAACCTCCAGCAGCTCTTTGTGAAGCCTTCTGGGGGTCTGCTTTCAGACGGCATTCAGACACGTGCTGTCGGCCATATATACACACCACACATAAATGCAGAGTTTGCAGGGGAACTTCCTTTGCACCAGCCAGCAGGTTGTATGCACAAAACAGAAGAAGGAGAAACCTTAGTTGTCAATTCAGTGACGAAGCAGGGCTTCCTGTCCATCTGCACAGATGTGACCCTACAGCTCCACCCCCACTGAAAGGAATCAGGAAAACAAAATTTTGTTTCTAGCCCTTATGGTTTAAAAGTTATGGTAACACTTTCATATGGGGAACACATATTCACTATTAACTATGACTTTTGCCTCAATAAACTCAAAAGTTTATTGTATTATTATATTTAATAAGGTAGTTTTTGTAGCATTTAAGTTTAGGTATTGGGTGGGATTAAGAGATCCAGAATAAGGTCATGTGCTTTATAAATACTAATAAACAGCCAATATCCTAGTAATATTCATGCTAATAAGCAACTAGTTAATAGTGAGAATTGAACCCTAAAATAAAGTTATTAGCATAAACGTAAGTGAAACTTTGGACAGTTGGTGGTGCTAGTGATTGAGTTAGAGACTCCAACATTGCTGTGGTTATTGTTCAGACTCTCCTCTATCAGTGTGCCAAATTTCATAACTTTTACCATACGGTTCTATGGGCTGCCATAAACTTCCTTGGCAAAAGAAGAGGCAAACTACTGGATACAATAAGCTTGTTAATACAATGAGATACCTTGGTAGGTCTCTTTGTTATTTTTACTACCAGCTGGCATCAGGTACAGAATCTGTCCAAAGAGCACAATTGAGCTAAACTAGGAACTTTCTAAAATACTAATAGGGTTTTATAAATATTGAAACCCAATAAATAAAAGCATTTAGTTCTATAAACTCAGATGTTCCGCATGCCAGAGTTCAGTATCTCTTAAACATTAAATTACATTAAATTGTTCTGGTTTAAGTTTTCTTAGGAAATTATATTACTCCGCAAACAATTTAGAAGAAATGTTTAACAGAGGCAACATTGAATCCATTTTAGAGTTCTTATCTAAAACTTAAAAAAATGTTATATAGTTTATTAAATTGCTCTTTTATAGTAGAACTAGTTATTTGCCATGAAAATAGCCAAAGAAGCTGGCATGTCGTTAAAACACCAACCAAACAATCTATAAGCTCAGTAAAGAGCTCATTCAGTAGGCAGTGAGGCTAAAGGATAGTGAGCACTAGAGATTAAAAACCACAAGTATTCAAACTCTTACCCTGTCCCAGTGGTGATGAACTCCAAAACAATGTGTGCTGTGGCCTGCAGGAATTCAAGTGACCCTGGTCTGCAGCGGAGAAACACGATTAAAAACATTCCTGTTACAGTCTGTATTTCTTTATGCTGTGTTCTTCTTTCAAATCATTCCTGTCTGGTTTGATTCTCTTTCGTTAGACCTTTCATCAGTGCCCTGTTCCCAGAAAACCTCAATGCTGAGAAAAAAGGCAGACCCACTACTGCAGGGAGTAAAATCAAGGTGAGTTGAGTCTCATCTCTGTTTCACCTCATATAACTTAACCGTTTGCCACACTTTCTGGTTGCCTGACTGTCTGTGTAGATTAAGTAGTTTGCAATTTTAATTGTGTTTTTCTGTAAGCTGCTTTAGTGATTTCACATCCTCGCTGTTTCTTTGTATTGGCAGAAACAAGCCAATGATCTGGTGAGCACCCTGATGAAGTGTACACCTCACTACATCCGCTGTATCAAACCCAATGAGACCAAGAAGCCCAAAGACTGGGAGGAGAGCAGGTGAGAGATTAAGTTGAATTCACATTCATTTAAAAGTCTCTTAAATCTTTGTCAGTGCTGTGTTACAATTATGGGAAAGTGATATTATAATGGATATAGTTGAGATTTCTTATTAAATTATTATATTCTGTTAAAGTGCCCAATTGCCAACAATACTTTGAGAGCAAACCATCCTCACTAAGTAGCTTCTGCAGCTTATTTGTGTTTTCAAGTCATAGCAGTTCTGCAGAAAATAAACTTTCTCAAATAAAATTTTTGAAATCCAGTCCTGCCTTGTTGCACCAAGAAAAAAACTCTAATATTGTAAAATATTATTACAATGTAAAACAACTCTTTTCTATTTTAATATATTTTGTCATTTATTCCTGTGATGGCAAGGCTGAATTTTCAGCAGCCATTATTATGCTGCCTTCACATGCTATGGGAAATGGTGTACTTCTCACTTCTGAAGTCGTATTTCATCGCATTCAAATTTTGACTTTGAAAGGGCGTTCAGGTCCAGTATTTTAACTAGGAAACTAGTATTTACGATAATTCCGATAGCACTTGAAGGCAGCACTCGTCTTCAGTGTCACATGATGCTTCAGAAATCATTCTAATATGCTGACATTTCTTATTATCAGTGTTGAAAACAGTTGAACAGCATTCATTTGAAATAGAAAATCTTTTGTAACATTGTAAATGGCTTTACTGTCGCTTTTGAATTTCTCTCTCTCTCTCTCTCTCTCTCTCTCTCTCTCTCTCTCTCTCTCTCTCTCGCTCTCTCCAAAAAAAAAAAAAAAAAAAAATGGGATACTAAGTATCGACATGGATTCAGATTGTATTTCTCAGCATGGTTGTTCTTTGTCCTGACAGTTCTTTCATCTTTTTTTGTTTATTTTTCCTGGCTTTTTGTCCTTTCGCCATAGTTTTTTTTTTTTTTCTTTGGAATGAAATGTTCTGATCCGGCATATTGTTCAGGCTCTAATGGTCTTCCTGTTATGAGGGTTTGTGAGTATTGTTCATGTTAGGCAGTATAATTAGCACTCACACTTCATTCTTAGGATGTCTATCCATGAGATTTGCATTTACTCAGTCATTTATTTAGGAAAGGCTGATGGGGAAACCACCAGAATTGCCTTATTTGTCTATGAAATTTTTTGCAGGGTTTTTTTGACTGTTGCTGTAAATATTAACCGTCCTTCCTTCCCTCTCTCTCTCTCTCTCTCTCTCTCTCTCTCTCTCTCTCTCTCTCTCTCTCTCTCTCTCTCTCTCTCTCTCTCTCTCTCTCTCTCTCTCTCTCTATCTATCTATCTATCTATCTATCTATCTAGAGTGAAGCACCAGGTGGAATACCTGGGTCTGAAAGAGAATATAAGAGTAAGGCGTGCTGGCTATGCTTACAGAAGAGTCTTCCGCAAGTTCTTGAACAGGTAAAGATGGATTTCAAAATAATCCTTAAAGCCTGACAAGGAAATGAGAGGAAATCATGAAATGAGAACATATCTGGTGATATCTGGCATTACAATTTTTGTGACTATATTTTCACAAGATAAAATTTCACAAAGAGAAGGAAGAGAGATCTTTGAGTTGATAGTGTGTTATAGTACTTATATGTTGGTGAATTTTGGTTCCTCTTCTGTTATTAGCCAATAGTTGGACAGTTTCCTCTGTCACTGTGTTGGTTTAAGGGTCTAAATCTTCCATTATGACACCAGTTACTTCACATGCTTCATTGAGTTATTAACTTTTTACATAAAGAAAACCCTGAATCATCTTTTGGTGTGTTAATATTAAATGTCTTATCGGTTTTATTTCTTTTACTCCACCCTACAAGTGTTTATCTTGCACACACATGTACTGCATACATACATTTACATGGGGCTCCACTTCAGAAGACTCAACTGAGCATTTTGTACTTTTATATGAATTAAAAATATGTCGTTTAATCAAATATGATTTGATTCTCCGAAGGATGAAACCTTCCTCATCTTTTCGCTATGCGTCTCAGGTATGCTATTCTGACGAAGGAGTCGTGGCCAACATGGCGGGGGGATGAGAAGCAGGGTGTGCTGCATCTCCTGCGCTCCGTAAACATGGACCAAGACCAGTATCAGCTCGGACATACCAAAATCTTCATCAAAGCCCCAGAGTCGGTAAGACCTGACACATTTGGACAAGTAAAAAAAAAATTCAGCAACAGGATATGATATCATGCCCCTGGGAGTCTGTTTTTAATCAATAAAAAGTTATCCTAACAAATTATAATACATTTAAAATGTTAAGATCCTCTGTCAGTCACACATCTTTTTCATTACAAGACTTCACATGACAGAATTCAGATGGTGGGAGAAGAATCTGCACACTTGTTGAATGAATCATACACATACAAATGAATGAAGTGAATGGAACACAAAGTCTAATGTGGCCATATCTTAACACTTTACAATAAGGTTAGTTAATGTACAGTAGTTAATGTATTAATTAACATTAACTAACAATGAGCAATACATTTGTGACAGTATTTATTATCTTTGTTAATGTTAGTCAATAAAAATCCAACTTTTCATTGTTCATGTTAGTTCACTGTGCATTAACAAATGTTAACAAATACAACTTTTCATTTCAATAATGCATTAGTAAATACTGAAATTAACATGGACTAAGATTAATAAGTGCTGGAGAAGTATAGTTCGTTTTAGTTAATCTTAATTAAAGTAGTTAACTACAGTTAATTATGAAACATTATTGTAAAATGTTACCATTTTATAATTTAAAACCGAACCTCTTTTTTTGGCGTTGAACAGTGTCTTTCTTTAAAATCTCTACCGTTCAAAGGTTTGGGGTCGGAACAAATGCTGATTTATTGTCTTTTTATTTTATTTATTTCTTTTTTAATCTATATTGCTGAAAAGCTTCAATAAAGTGAGAAAAAGTCTCTTATGCTCACCCCAGCTGTATTATTTGATCAGAAATATAGTACAACAATTTAATAACTGTTTTCTCTTTTATTATATTTTAAAATGTAACTTAATCCCGATGACACCACTGAATTTTCAACAGCCATCATTAGTCTTCAGTGTCACACGATGCTTCAGAAATCATTCTGACATGCTGATGTGGTGCTCAAGAAACATTATTTATTATTATTATAAATGTTCTAAACAGTTACTTAATATTTTTGTGTAAACTGTGATGCATTTTTTCAGGATAATTTGACTTTTGACAGTAAAACCATATATAGGCGTTACATTTTATAGGCATTCAATTCAATAAATTGCTGAATGTTATTGACCTCAGCCATTTAAACAGTAGTGTAAATGCCACTTTTTTTCATTTGTAAATGTTGCTTAAGTGTACATATATTTTTGGACTGCTCTACAATATGCACTCTACAGAAATTTTTTAAATGTTTAAAGATGAAATATATCATATTAGCGACAAGATACACCAGCAATACTTGACACAAGCCTTTCTATCAGCAGCATGTTGAACATTGTTTTTTGCTTAAGTCAAGAGTTATCATTTGAGTTGTGCTGTAATGGCAGGAGAGAGGTGAAGTGTAAGAGTCAGCCTTTGTCTGGCAGACAACAGCTCAGCTCAGAGTGGGTTGATGAATAGTGGGCAGTCAGTAGGGAAGGAGGAGGGATACTGGGCCGGTCCCACGTCAGCATCGTTAGGTCAACATTACTCTGGATCTGATACACAACTGCAGTGCTGTGGTAAAGCTGCTTCTGTTATGTCCAAGACAGCTTTGCTTTTTCCACTGCTCTTTTTTTTTTGGCTTGCTTATGAAAGCACTGCTTGTGGATGTGCTGTGATCTCACTGTTGACATTTAGATGTACACACGTATACATAGAGACACAGTATAAGGCTCTGTGGCTCGGCATGAATACACCAGATTATCCAGAGATGTGTGACTTTGGCATGTAGGTGTTAAAACGTGGCCTTTTCTGCGTGCGCGCGCATGTGTGTGTTTGTGTGTGTGTGTGTGTGTGTGTGTGTGTGTGATTATTAAATATAGAAGGGCCCAGATTTTAACTGCACTGCCTCTCAAAACAAAACTCCTTCTGAGATAAGGTGCTGATACTGAGTAATTAGTTCATGACTACAGGAATTTCTTTAGTGAGAGAGAGTGTGTGTAGTAGTAGTAGTCGCTCTGCCAAGATGAACTCTTTGATCCCACTGAGAGCTGATGAAGGTGAGTCTACAGTGTTTAAAACTCTTAGAAATTGCCAGGTCATATTTTACAAATAATTTGAACAAAGACAATTAATATCTTAATTATTATTATTTTTATTTTTTTAATGCAATTTAAGCACATTTTAACACCTTGCCTATTTGTCAGTATCTGTAATGCAAAAGAATCTCATTCTCATTACAACAACAAAAATATTATACATTTATTTAAAATGTGAAATATATTTCTACATACATTATCATTAAAATATTTGGGGGTGGTAAGATTTTTGAAATACGTTTTTATTTTCATATATTTATGTTTTTATTTATAAAATGCAATGCAGGACCAGCTATTGTAAGTATTTAATTTTAAGTAGGGGTGCACAATATATTTCTGCATTTTAAAATTAATTATTTTGTATTTTAGTTTTGGCAATAACATGAAAATAATTATCAATGGGAGGTTTGTGTCTGTTTGTTTGTTTGTTGGTGTGGGGCATGGAAGACAAGGGGATTTCATTATGTATTTGCTTATATCTCGTCCTGTGCCAGCTGTGTGTGTGTGTGTGTGTGTGTGTGTGTGTGTGTGTGTGTGTGTGTGTGTGTGTGTGTGTGTGTGTGTGTGTGTGTGTGTGTGTGTGTGTGTGTGTGTGTGTGTGTGTGTGTGTGTGTGTGTGTGAGAGAGAGTGTGAGAGAAAAAGAGAGGCAGTGCCAGGCCTCTGTAATAATGATAGGATCTGATGTTTAGTCTACAGTGCAGCAGAACTGTGACAGTGTGTTCTGAGATACAGGAAGCACAGTGGAGCTGCACAGTGCTCAGAGCATTATGGGATGACCACAGGACACTTTGGCACAGCTGCTTACTGAAAAAGTGAAATATGAAATAGAAAGAGAGAAGTTGCTGTATGACAGACAGGACAGACTGAACCCACTATGTGTCATAATGAGCCATGTCTTTCCAACACTGTTTAATAAGCTCCAATGACGAGTAACCATTAGTGTAGCAGACACGTTTATGCAGTCTATTCACTATTGTTATTTGCTCTATTAGATGTTAAGTCTGTAACAGCGTGGATTCAAACGTATTTTTGATTTGATTGATGTAAACAACCTCCATTATATTCTGTTTACAGCTCTTCCTGCTGGAGGAGACGAGAGATCGCAAATTCGACGGTTATGCCAGAACCATTCAGACGGCCTGGAGGAAATATTGTGCACGCAAGAAATACGTTCAAATGAGAGAGGAGGGTGAGTTTAACCTCATTCAAACTATTTGTCTGAAAGTTGAAGTGCTAGACATCACATACAAGCACCTGCGTACAAAGACGTTATAAGAAAAGGGAAATCAATGTTGTTTTACATGGCTGAATGTGTCACAGTTAGGGTTTTCCCCTGTATATCTTTGGAGTCTGACCTCAACTGCTGCTTTCAGCTGAATTATTGTTATTATGTTTAGTAAGTAAAGTAATAATACACACACAAAGACAAACAAACCTCACACCCTGTCTGAGTGTTCAGGTTTGGGTGTTTCTTCAGCTATAGGCTCTTTTGGCCATGTTTTAGTATAAAAATTTTATACCCATTTTATTTTAGGTGTCCTTAACTACTATGTAGTTACATAAAAAAATAAGTACAATGTACTTATTGTGTTCATATTGTATTGCAAAACACTTTTGCTGATATTGAGGTGGGATACGGGTAAAGTTATGGACAGGTGTGGTGGTATGAGTAAGTTTAAGGGAAGTGTCAACAGTGTAATTATAAATGTAACTACAGAAATTAATTACAGATTACATGTAGCCAATTTTAAGAATGTAAGTACAGTGTAAAAACGTATGTAGTAAGTGCATTGTATTGCAAATGATTAATTAAAATGTTAGTACATAGTAGTTAAGGCCACCTAATATAAAGTGGGTCCAAAAATTAAACACTTTTACACTCTCACTAGTATTTAGTTTAGCTATTAACAATGTTCAGTTATGGACATACGCTATTGTTCGAGTTTTTAAAAGACATCAATACTTTTATTCAGGAAGGATGCATTCAACTGATCAAAAGTGGCAGTAAAGTCTTTTATAATGTTACAAAAGATTTCTGTTTCAAATAAATGCTGTTCTTTTGAATTGTATATTCATCAAAAATCCTGTTTCAAGGTTTCCACAAAATATTAAGCTGCACAACTGTTTTCAACATTGGTAATAATAATAAAAGTTTCTTGAGCAGCAAATCGGCATTAGAATGATTTCTGAAGGATCATGTGACACTGAAGACTGGAGTAATGATGCTGAAAATTCAGCTTTGCCATCACAGGAATACATTATATTTTAAAATATATTACAGTACGAAACAGTCATTCTAAATAGTAAAAATATTTCACAATATTACTGTATTTTAATCAAATAAATGCTGCATTGGTGAGCATTAGATGCTTCTTTCAGAAACATTAAAAAATCTTTGCAAACCCAAATTTTTGAACACTACATGAAACCAAGCAGAATTATGCCCATCACATAAGCTTGGTTGTAAATGATTCAGTTCACATATGAAATTTATACGAATTGTTCTTATTTTCTTTACACATCACATCTCTCTTATTTAATCTCAAGCATGCTCTTCACTGATGTCTCATATTTTGTACATGGCGGGACATGGTGCAAGAACCAAAGATTTGTTCTTAGAGATTTGATTTTAGAAACACTAAAGATTTATTCCATCTTCTTCCAGCCTCTGATCTGCTGCTGAACAAGAAGGAGAGAAGAAGGCACAGCTTGAACAGGAACTTTGTGGGTGATTACCTGGGTATGGATGACCGGCCTGAGCTCCGGCAGTTTGTGGGCAAGAGGGAAAAGATTGATTTTGCAGACAAAGTCAACAAATTCGACAGGCGGTTTAAGGTGAGCATACCAAAATTAGCACACAGATGTGCCCGAGTGACCATTATTAACACATGACATGTAGCATTTATATGTATGTATGGGTGTTTTTATCTGTTCAGAGCATCAAGAGAGACCTGATCCTCACCCCTAAATCTGTCTACCTGATTGGAAGAGAAAAGGTGAAGCAGGGACCAGAGAAAGGGCTTGTGAAAGAGGTCCTAAAACGCAAAATTGACGTAGAGAAGATTTTGGCTGTTTCATTCAGGTATGCCACACAATCTCAGTCAGTTCAATTCATGGCAAGCTACAACAAAACTTAGCACATTTTCATTCACATTTTCAATCATTTGAAGAGGAACTTTTATTTCAAAAAAACAAACAAGTGTATTCAGCCACAAGGATCTAAAAGAGCTGCAGCTTCCCTCCCATGTGTAAAACAGAGCCTGTATTTTTTGAGCCCTGTATGCAGTCCCATAATGCCTTGGATAACCATCTGCAGAATTATAGGCGTAGAGACATCAAAGGTCCAGTCTAGATGTTAGAGCCTTCGTCTGCCCTGTGTTACTTAACACATGTTGAATCGAGAGGGTGTGTGATATACAAAGCTTTAGTCTTTTAAAAAACATTTATAGTTCCTTGGAAATTATCAAACATCCAGAACTTTCTCAAAGAAACCTAAAGATCTTACAAATAAGGACTGAGGAAGTAGTACCAGCACCCCACAACCTTGCATACTTTGGTTTTGTGAGTGGGGGGTTGTCAATAATGTGAACCAGGTGTTGCTGGGAAGGGAGAGTATACCTTGTAAAAAACTCATTAGAAAAGACTTAAGTTTATTGGGTGAAGCAGGGTACCTCTGCATGTGTCCCAGACACGGAAACTACAACAGCCCCTGTATCACTTGTGTTTTTTGTGACCCGACAACCTTTGTGCCTTTGGAAACCCCCAAAAGTGCCTCAACACGTGTTACCTGAACTGAAAGGCTGTGCTCATGTTAAACGATCGAACAAATGTGGATATTTCAGGTCTTGAAAAGACATTTGTCTCTCCTACAGCACAATGCAGGATGACTTCATGATCCTGCACGAGGAGGAGTATGACAGCCTGCTGGAGTGTGTATTCAAGACTGAGTTCATCAGTTTACTGGCACGCAGATACGAAGAGAGAACGCAAAAAAAACTACCTCTCAAATTTAGCACCACGTAGGTTGAAATATCTTTAACATGGCGAAACAACGGGCATGACTTTTTAATGAATACAAATGATTCATTAAAATGTATGTCTGTTGTTTTTATAATTTATTTTATAATTTAATTGAATTTATTTGACATTGTATTAATATATACACTACCGTTTGGGGTCAGTAAGATATGTTTCTGAAAGAAGTCTCTTACACTCACCAAGGCTATAATTATTTGATCAAAAATGTTTTAAATGTAATTTATTCCTGTGATGTCAAAGCTGATTTCAAAGCTTTGTCAAAGCTGATCAGCCATTGCTATGAATAGAAAAAGAACAGCATTTATTTGAAACAAATCTTTTGTAACATTATAAAATCCCTTTTGTCTTTTTGACACTTTTTGTCACATTTGATCAATTGAATTTATCCTTGCTGAGCAAAAATAAAAATGTCTTTCAAAATATCTTACTGAATATTTATTTGTGTAACAAATAAAAAAATAAAAAATTAACAAATTTATTTTTGTGCAATTATTTATTATTATGTTTCAGTTCTATTTTCAATACATTTTATTATATTGTTATATTTTCAAATAAAATTATTATTTGTATTTTAATAAATGGCATTTGCTTTTTATGATCTAATGCATGCAATGCCATTCAAGCTTTTGTCCAATTCTGTTTTGCGGCCACTGTATGCTAATGAATGACTGTGATTGGACCTGCAGGCTGGAAATGAAACTGAAGAAAGATGGATGGGGTCCCTGGAATGCTGGAGGATCCAGACAGGTGCAGTTCATTCAAGGTCAAGGGGACGTAGCTGTGCTGCGACCCTCAAACAAAATGCTGCAGGTCAGCATTGGACCGGGTTTGTCCAAAAACTCACGTGAGTGATGACTCGTGCTTTGTTTTTATCATCACAGTATCATATAATATTATTTAATTGGATGTTATTTGTTATCCATGCAAGCTCTTATACACCCAAATTCAACCCTCATTTAGGTCCTACTAAGAAGGGCGTCACTCAGAGCCGCCCCAACACGTCCAGGTCGCACCACCACACCCCAACACGAGTCGCACCTGGCCCTCCAGGTACATTATCCCATTCAACTAGTACTATTATGAACTATCATAATCTTCCATTTGTTTTAATCAGTAAGCATGTGTGTTTCCCAGCTGTTGCTCACCAAAATGGAGGGCTGAAGAATGCAAATCACATTGCCAATCAGAGGAACTCGCAACATCACAGCAATCAGAGGGCGACATCAGGAAACAATGGCCGTCCGTTCCTGCCTACTAATGTCAGTCAGCTCAAGGACAGAGGCAGCAGCAGACAGGCACCCCAGCAACCCAACATGGATTTCCTCAAAGTACCAGACCAGGGGGCTGCAGGGTGAGAGGACACAGCACAGACATTTCAAATGATATAGCTAACAACAATCTCATTACTGAAAATGGTTAACATTTGTTTAATTGCTAGATGCATACCTGAAGCTCATCTACCAGACATTATCCATGCGAACAAAATAGTGAGCTGTGTTTGAATGTAACATGCATGTATCTCTTTACCGTAGCAGAAATCATCAACCATCTGGCAATGGAGGAATGTGAGTCTGAGCATGTGTGTAGTTTCTATTAGGTGGCTGTGGTTGTGGTTCATTTGAATAGTGATAGATCAACACCAGAGATGCCCAACTTCAAATCCATCCTTGCATCCTCTCTCAGTCTTGTTTTGGAATTCCAGTTCCTTACAATAAAGTATCACATTTTATAGATTAAAGTTTCATTTACAGTACTGTTCAAAAGTTTGGAGTTGGTAAGACTTCGGTAAGAAGTCACTTGTGTTCACCAAGGCTGCATTTATTTGATCAAAAATACAGTGCAAATAGTAATATTGTGAAATATTACTACACTTTTCTGCTTTAATATGTTTTAAAATGTAATGGCAAAGCTGAAGCAGCCATTACTCCTGTCTTCAGTGTCACATGACCTAGCAAAGCTGAAAACAGTCAAAGTGCTAAAGAACAGCATTTATTTGAAATAGAATTTCTTTGTAACAATGTAAGAGACCCCAAACTTTTGAACAATAGTGTGTTGGCGACTGGAGATCAGATTGTGAATAGCTAGTTATATGAGAGTTTTTTTTCTCTTTAGCAAGGTTAAGGATTTTGGATTGGGCATTTTCTAACATTTTCTCTGTTGTAGTCATGATGAGGGTCGACTCAGACACATCATGAAGGCTGAAGGGCTAACAAATGGCCCTTCCTTGCAACAGCTGAAAAAAAAATATTCTGAGAGGTGGAGGATCAACTGAATGAAGTCTGTTTTGGAAATGTAGACTAGTTTAGACTGAAAGTGCCACTATGTATAAATGTGAATCTGTCGCCACCTAGTTGGGAACACATGAACTAACACCACAAAATCAGACAACTAACCCTCTCACAGCAGCTATTTGGTGCTTCAAGACCCTAGTTGACTTCACACTTACCTTCACTTGTAGTAGCATGTTCCCATGGTTGCTGCAATGCTAGAAACATTACGTGCAATTCCATGAGTTCATGTGCTCTGTGCTTTTCTCCAAGGGCCCACAGACAGTCCACCAACAGGCCCGCTCCAGGAGGTGGTCGGCCCAAACCGGCCCCCAAGCCGAAGCCCCACGTGCCTCAATGTAAAGCCCTTTATGCATACGACGCCCAAGACACAGACGAGCTCAGTTTCAATGCAGATGACATCATTGACATAATTAAAGAAGGTGAGCGTGTACAAAATTGCTTATTTTGTGTAATATATATATATATTTTTTTATGTTGTAACTAAAATAAATCCAAATATTTATAATTTAAGATATAAAATGGCAGTTACAAAAAATATATTCTTAATGTTTTGTGAATCCGGTCCCTGGCATTTTACATGTATCTGAGATACATTGCGGGTCTTGGTTTTTTTTAGTGGCAGAATGTAGTAATTTTGATATTTATGCATTATTTGTTTGTCTAGATGCCTCTGGATGGTGGACAGGGAGACTGAGAGGTAAACAAGGCCTTTTCCCAAACAACTATGTGACCAAGATCTAACCTCTTCTGCTGTAAATGAGGCGACCAGACTTGAACCTCAGCAGACTTGTTAGACGAAGGAGAAGGACAAAGACAAAGAAAGGAGGGGAAATGGAGATAATGAAGGAAGGAGCGAGGTGTGCTATGGCTGTGGCTGAACTCCTCGTAAGCTTCGCATTGTGTTGCCACGGACTCTTGAGGCCATGCGAGGGGACGCCGACCGGACATGAAAGTTTTTCTCCAGGGTGCTGAATACTGAGCTGTCCCTGTGAGCACTGATCAAAACTATTTATTGTATTTATATAACAGCATTCTACAGTTTATTTCTGATGTGGTTTGTTCATCTGTCACTGATATTTAAGGTGATCTTAATTCACTTAGAGATGAAGTAGCCATTTTATGTGGGAACAGGCTTTTTTATTTTGCTTTTGAAAAGGATAGATTTTATATGTAAATGAAGGTGCTTGCTTTAGAGTCACCTGCTGTTTGTAATTTTTTTTTTCCCAATCTCTTGAAGTCATGTCCAAATCAATGGGTTTTAGTGGGAAATGTTTTGCTGCTAAGGAACGTTTTACCATGTTATTGCCTTTCATATTGTAGTTAAGAGAACCCCAAATGTATAAACTGCACTATAGCTCTTGAAAACCATGGATTGTACTAGGCTTTTGATTTTAAGTTCATAATCGCATAACAATGCTGAATGTATCATTGTGCAAAAGATTCCAACAGTTTACTTTTTAAATGTAGTGGTATTTCCATGCATTACTTTGAAAACCTACACTCACCACATGTTACTGTAGACGCAAAGCACTTTATGAGTACAATATCATACAAATGAACTGGTCAGGTCATCCACACCAACATTTGTCAAGGTGCTAATCAGTGAAGAGATGAATCAGGGGCTGGATCTACTAAAATCATCTTAAAGGGATAGTTCGCCCAAAAATTTAAATTGTTTACTCACTTTCAAGTTAACTTGTATGAATTTCTTTCTTCTTAAGACACACACACACACACAAAAAGGATATTTTGGAAAAAAAATGTCAGTAACCAAACAGTTTATGGGCCCTATTGACTTCCAAAGTATTTTTTCCTCCATACTATGGCAGTCAACTTCTCAAGATAAATTCTTAGAGGTTCAAGAGCAATTCCCATATATTTTTTCTTAATAAAGTGACAGATATTGGTGTGATTGTATAATATCCTACTGATAAGGTTGCCTGTAAATAATACCAATTTTAAACTTTGCATTGGTAAGTCTTTTTACATTTAAAGTGAATTGGTTCAGACAAATCATTAGACATGTTACTTCCATCTGAACTTTATTTGGGGAACACCCATCAAAATAAACATCTTAATTTTGGGCACTTGTAGGATATCCTAAGTTATTTACAGTGAGAAAAATCCTTTAAATTACTTCTATTTAACTAATTAAATTGGGGATACACCATAACTTACAAAAATGTCAGTAAAGAATTTGTTTCATGAATAGTTTGTAACCATGTTACCTCAACTTTTAAATACTTAATCTATGAAGTGTATAATTATTGGTTTAATAAATGCCCACTTGACTAGAGACAAACCACACTTGTGCAGGAAATCTGCAGCCAAACATTTACTAAACAAATGAGCTGAACTTTAAGATTAAATAGAACCACCACATACACAAGTCTAGTGTTAGAGCAACAAGTCACCCTAAGTAACCCCAAGTAATAGTAGCGTTCATGAATAAGGCCTTAAACTTGCCATTGTCATTTCAGGGAATACGGTCAGAAATGTGGTCCAGTAAGCATGTGCAATATTTCTGACTGCAGTTGTAAAGACTTTGGGGATTTAGCAGTAGAATCAGTGGTGTTGACTCCAAACACTTTCAACTTTAACCCCAATCATAACTTATGTCAGCAATGACACACAAGTCAGAAAGTGGCATTAAATCTTTGGATTTTAATGATTTCAGCTCAATTTGCCCACTAAGAGGTAAAGCAAATACAGCACCAGCAAGTTCATAATACAGTAAAACCCAATTTAAACCCTAAGCTTAAAAATGTAATCTCTAAAAAGTAGAAACATTTATTTATACAGACAAACCAAAAGTATGTACATTGGTTTAAAAAGCAGCAGACCATCTCTCAAAATGGCTGACAAAATAAAGTGCAAGTGTTAGCGTCCATTCCCACAAATAAAATTTTTAAAAACCCTCAGGAGCTGGACAGCAGAGGAGCAGCCAGATCCTTCATGAGTGAGGACTTCAACTGGGGAAGGAGGCTGATCTTCATGAGCCTACTGCTGGAGTATTTCTTTTTCACGGTCTGTAAGAGATGGGCAACGTCAGCCTAGCATTCAGTACAACTAAACCCATGCTTTTGTTCCTTTTTTACAAGTTGCTTTGAATAAGAATCATCCAAATGCATAAGTGTAAATAGTCTAACAGAAAAGCACTCACCACATGCTTTGAGAGCCCGTCATTGACGGAAACCACATTTTTGGCAATATGCTGCATGATGGGCTTCAGGTGGGCCTCATCATAGGTGGAATAGTGTTGTTGGGTTGGAGACTGAAGCAGCAGTGGGGGAGAAAAAAAAATAAAATAAAATAAATAAGTCACAAAAAGGGGAGCAGGGGTGTATGGCAGGAGAGAGAGAAAGAATTACCCATTTTTGGCCATCAAGCACAAGTTGAGAGAGGCACAGAGCAGCAGCAGCAGTCTCAGAAGGGTTATAGTGGACCATGTCGTAGTCAAGTAGTGTCAATTCAAGGAAATATTTTGCCAGTGTATGCTTCTCAGCGTCAGCCTAGAAAGCGGTTTAAAAAAAAAAAAAAGAGACTTAACATCTGAAGCCTTCTAAAAATAACCTGCCAAACCACAGTGATTATAAAACCTGTACTTGCATTGCCAGCCTTTGAGGCCCTCCGCAAAAAGTGTAGGGGCAGAGGACGTCCAAGCTCAAAGTTCAGCTCGCTGAGAATCAACATCTCCATCTCTCTGATCTGGGCTTTCGTGAAGGCATCATCAGCGATGTAGGCAAAGTCCCCAACCAACGGCACATACATTTCCTCATATTTACAAGCAATCAGCATTGCAGTAACCCCCACTAGCTGGAGCTTCTTACGGGTCACAGGCTGAACCTGAAGAAAAGGGGTTAACGTGAGGGATCCATACTTTCAGCCTTCTGTAGACTTTTCAGACAAGTGAAATGGTTTTAAAATTCAGACAATAAAAGTCACCACCCAGAAAGTTCTCACTAATAATATAGCATAGGAACCCAGGTACTGCATGAACGAAAACAAGACATTTTAAAGAGGCTGTAATGGTCACCTGAAGAAAACGATCAAGGATGGCTATGGTCATGTACAAGGTTTCCTGCAGAAGCTGAAATCTCGAGTGCACCTGAATCAGCCAGTCAACCAGGAGAGCGCGCATTCGTCCGTTGATATCATACCCACGCATATAACGGGGACGAACTGACTGCTGACCCTGCAACAAGAGCACAGAAGCTGTAGGAGGCACAAAAGGTGAGAAAAGATAAAATAAAGTGCAAACAGAAAGGCTGCAAGTACCTCAAGGCTTTGCAAATATGCATAGATGTCCTTTACATATTCAGGACACAGCTGTGGCATGTCAGCATCCCCCTCATCGATGTCTTCGACTGGAAAGAGTGTGTTGGAAAAGGCTTGACACAGTTCCTCTTCCTTCATGCTCACGTCAGCTTGAGTAGGGGGTAACGCTGGGGCATGCTGAGGGACCTCGTGCTGTACCTGGACACGTTTGGGTTGCAAAACAGCTGGCTGGACAGTCGGTTTAACAGATAGCACAGGTTGAACCTTCTGAAAAAGAAAGGAACAAAGAGGAATGTGTGGCATCAAATTTGCTCAAATGTACGTGTTGCACGGTGGCAAATAGAGATACACACCTTGGTCTGAACTTGTTTGTGGGGAAAGTTGGAAAGTTCGCCAAACACTGCCCTTCTCGCTGCACCGTTTACAGGACCGCCTTTGCCACCGATAAAAATAGGGTTGTTTGCATTGCGCTGTATGAGAAAAAGTAGTAAGAACTAAAATAAGACTCATACAAGCCATTTCAACACATCTCTTAGCTATTTAAGCTAACCAACATGAAGCTGCTTTAACGCTAACAAGCCTTTTATCAGATAAACCCAAACGCATATTTCTGATTTAAATACTCACCAAAGCGTGCGTTTCCATGACGAATGCGCTTTTCGAGAGGTCTTGCTTAAATAAAATTTAAAATTATTAAAACTGGCCGTTTAGCTTTGCTTAGTGTATATTGTCCAACTCAAAACAAACCGTACAGTACAAAGGCCTTCTGGTGATTCAAATACCGCTCCGTGCTGTCTGATTGGCCACTGCCTCATGGAATACTCGACATCGATTGGTTGAAAAGGGAAGGGACGCTCCTCAATCATCCCTCATCTCCGGTTTCACATGTAAGCTCTGTAAAACACGACGACATTGTAATGAACTCATTTAGAAGTGGTTTGACTGATTCCTTAGTAATTGTTAGTTGGGTGGTCATGTAGTTATTATGGTGTTGATAATAGTGTCTGCTGGTCAAAGACCTTTAATCTTTAAAGACTGGACGTTTTTTAATGAAACATTTCGAATACGAAACCATTGCTTGCCACTCAATAAAGCATATCCTCCAGAGAACCAGAGGAAAAAAAGTTTTGTGAAATTAGTATTTTTTCGTGTCCTTACATATTTTCGAGCATAAGAACAAAATGGAAAAATGACATGTTTGAACAATGATATTTTATTCATATGTTATGCTGCTATGTCCTCTGAGGACACCAGGACTAAATAAAAAGACATGAATAGGCAATAAGAATAATAATAATTTAGGTTTCAGGATTTTTTTATACCAAACTTTGTATAAAGATGATTCTCAACTATGTTATGAAAGATATAACAGAATGATTTGATATATAATTTTTCTTTATACAATATGTGTGTAAAATGGCAATAAGCATGTTTTCCCACTGTATACAATGTATCTAATTTGCTTATTAATATGTTCTTGGGGCAATGTGATGGAAAAATAAGTGTATAATGGGAGAAGTAATTGGAAAGATTTTCATAATAATATCTAATATTTCATAGGAATATTGAAATATAATTTCTTTCCCTATTCACTTGTGTCTCCCAAAATGCCTGACAAACATGATGCCTGGTGTCTTCTACAGTGGACATGTACGAAATAAATGTCCTGCTTCATAACAGAAATTCATATTTTGATTTGAAAAATGATATTTCCATAAGAGTGTTAAATTTGATCACTAAATTAATGTCAGTCATTTTTAAAGTCCAAGCAGAGGTATATGTCATTGAGAAACTTCCAAGCATTTGGTATCTCTGAAAAGCCCTGAATGCTCTTTACATGGTATCCAGACTTAAAACTGTGGCATGTATGTTGACAGAGAAATTCACTAAAATATAATGTCCACAACAGAGGACAAAAAGTATATTCCTGGGTCCAAGGAGGATATAATAAAACAGTGGGGTTTCAACCAGGAGTCCAGGACCCACTAGGGGGCCTCAATATTACTTAAAATAATTTAAGATGAAAATTGGCATTAAAATAATTTAAAACAACTAATACCTGAGATATCAGTTTCAACACATTCTCAACAACTTTTTTTTTTTTTTTTTTTTTCAATCTGTAAAACTTGGATAATTTTGAGTGATTTTTAGGCTAGGTGATTTTAGTTCACACTGTCAATTTTTGGAATTGAAAACGCGTTCTGTTGCTGTGTGAACGTGACCTTAGAAAAGACTCCATGTGTATGTCTATAATGAATATACGTTTTTCTGGTTATGCCAAGCTTTTTTAGTGGGTAAAAATTATTTTTAAAATCCTTATTCAATAAAAATGTTATACAACTTATTATTAATATTATTATTTTTAAATGCAGCTCAGACAACATATACTTAAATGTTTATCAGTTTTAGCAGTGTTTTATGTAACTTCAACGGGTTTTCAATTTGGGTAGGCCAAATTCAGGAGGAGATCCCCAAAAAGGGTCCCAGAGCTAAGGAGGTTAAATAACGACAACCGCATAAAAATATAAGCTGATTTTGCGCCTACACTTTATGTACTAGTGTAAGTACATGAAGCACTGACACATTCTGCCACTAGAGAGCATTAGGCGACCAACTCTCTAATACAACACAGTAAGTCATATTGGTCAGTATTCACAAACTGCACTAAAATATCTGAATAGATTCACAAGAGTCGGTAGTCAACCACAATGATCATTAACGGTTATTCACAGTAATTTTCGCCAAGCCTTTGTAGGTGATGTTGTTGTCTCGGGGAGTCGTCAAGGATGCGAGAATGTCGTAAAATGTCGAAATGCTCGCTCGCTCGCGCGTGTGTGTGCGTAGCAGCAGGGTTGTTCACATACACACATAGCAGCGCTCTAATGGACGCCGCGGATAGGCAGGAATGGGGACTCGCACCCGAGGGCAAACGGGGAGGAATTCGAAACATATATGACCGCTAAATAAAACGTCCTCTCTTTACGAGTAGCTCGCCGTGATGTTAAACGTGTGATACTGTAACTCGCGTGCGTATTCTCATATATTTAAAGCGGAATCGTCGAAATATCCGTCAGTTAGCGGGGAGGCTAAAGCGCTGGGCCTCTCTCTCTCTCTATCTCCCTCCCTCTCCGGGTTTGTGTGACTGTCAGTTTCACACAATCCTCCGCTGACGTTCACTCGCTTCCCCAATACTTTTCTACTTCTGTCGACGAAAATTGTACACTGGAAAGGGGATTAAGTCCAAGAGGGGTAGTTTTCCGACGTGTATAGAGGTAAGTGGCTCTGTTTATATTTGTTTTAATGGTAAATTTAAATTGGTATGAGCTATTGTTTGACTAACTGGAGAGGCTAATAGCCCGCCGCTAGCAGTTTCAGAGAGTGCGTTTGTCCCAGCACATCCAGGCCCAATGGGCTACTGATACACAACATTGGCTGTCACTATTGGTTTAAACGTGTCTTAGATGTCTGTTTTAGGATGGGTTTTATAATCTGTAGTGCTGTCAGCTGGTGTGTTGAAGAAACTGAGAACCACAACATCAACATGCCATCGCTGCCTTTCTTTTTCTGTTGTTTAGCAATCCCTCGTTGTCTTTGTGTTATGATTTATTGGATTGTTATTGAACTGACGTTATTTGATTGGAAATGGAAAAGCTGGTTTCATCTGGCCATTTTGAGACGAAATTGGTCAGCAGTTCTTGTTTTCTTGAACAGCCAGCTGTATCAGATTCCAGTCTTTGCATTTACAATAACATTTTAATGCGCCCCCTCTGGGAGCTTGACATATGTACTGTTGACTCCCATAAAGCAGTGACATCTGAAAAAAAAAAAAAAAAAAAAAAAAGATTATTAATGTCACCATGGCTCAAACTACTGTTCAGTGATTTGTTCAAAGAATCTTCTCTTGTGCTTCCATCATCTGTTTTGAAAAACAAACCCTTACAAATTAGATGCAATGTCTTTTGCTCCCAAGTGCAGTAATCTTCATATTCCATCCAGATATGCAAATGCTATCCCTGTTATTTGTCTTAACAGCTCATTAAAACATAATGTCATCTGCCTCTTTACCACAAATTAAGGATTAATTTGTATGAATTAATAATAATGTGTTTCAGCTTTCCAACACAAGACGTCATGCCTGGTAAAAAGAACTACCGTTTTTCTCTCAGACCTGTTAATGTATTGACATCTGTGCTTGATCTCTGAATATTTACTAATGGTCTTTCCCAGCTATACTGACATTGAGGAGCAAAATTGTTTGGATGATACTTTTTAGTTAATTCTCTTAAATTGTAGAATTTATATTAATGAGGCAGGTCTGTTAAATGAGGTCATGACATTGATTTTTTTTTTTTTAATTATTATTTTAATGTTTCTTGAGGTTCATTTATAATGTTAATACTTTTTTTTTTTTTTTGTATAGAAAAGGCATCTGATGAAAATGATCAATTTAACCCTCTGTCTGAAGCACTTAATTTTTAAGGGGCGTCTCCTTTATGGCTTGTCAGTAAATGCCCACTGTTATGATTGGCTAACGCGATTGCATGGGAAACCATATCAATGGCCACTCGCTATTAGTGTTAGTCTACGTGAGTAAGAGTTTTGAAAACATTATCCTAGTGCTGGAACAATGTGAGACACACACACACACTCACGCTTTAAATGTTAAAATAGTGGATGCATTTTTATTACTCGCTTTTGTGTTTTGCCTCCCTCTGCAATTTTACGCTAGCGGGACAAGCTCGTATGCGGTGAATGACGTCAGGGAAATGTCAGTAGGCTATAATCGATTATGGTCCATTACTAGCCTGACAAGCCAAGATGTTGGGTCTGGAAACACACCATTGGCAGGGCGGCTCAATCCGAGAGCCGGGATAAACGGTTGTCTTTCAAATTCCCTCTGCACGCAATAGGATAGTGCTACAACCAACCACCAACCAGAGTCGTACCCGGTCGGCAAAGCTCAGATCTTCCTTTTTTAAGAATGACTTCAGTACCGTTTCTTTTCTCAAAGACAAGCTTAACTCCAAGTCTTCCAGAGTCACGGCCAAAGCCGATTCCAAAGACCGCTGTTCACCAGCTTCTTTTTCAAGTAGCACTCGGAACCGTCGCAGCTCTGCCGTCATTGTTAAGCCCGCCCACCAACTCTGTACACAATGTAATTGGCCTTACTAGAGTTTGTTTTTTCAAGTT
Organism: Paracanthobrama guichenoti; assembly: GCA_018749465.1. Lineage (NCBI taxonomy): Eukaryota > Metazoa > Chordata > Actinopteri > Cypriniformes > Gobionidae > Paracanthobrama > Paracanthobrama guichenoti. The sequence goes on from CM031949.1 coordinate 29,700,021, forward strand.
CGCAAGCCAGCGGAGAGTTGCCAGACGACCCTGGCCTCAAATTACATTTGCTGCCGCTAGGGTGCGTCTAGATTTCTAGGCTAGTCCATTACTGTATTGATGCAGAATCGTCCGTGGCCGTATCGAGATGCATTGTAGAAACGGTTAATTTCAACACCCATAGATTGCGCACAGTTTATGTTCGTCCCTAATCCCCTGCCACGTTTCGCACAAAACAAAACACTAGTGCAGATGCTAATGGCTAGTATGGCAGCGCCGCTTTATATGAGCTTGCGCGTTTTTAGGACTCGCAACCGCACTCAGCGACATTATCAAAAACGGCGACGTTCATAACATCACCAAGTTTTATCTCAGTTGACAGCGCGTTAGTTAATAAATGAGTCCAATCGAGGCACGAGTTTATCTTATAGAATGGGATTGTCACGCAGATTGAACGCAACCATATTAAGCGGTGCTGCCAAACTAGCCATTAGCATCTACTCTAGAGTTTTTATTTTTTATTTATTTTTTTGTATAGAACATGACAGGGGATTAGGGATGAACATAAACGTATGTAATCGATTTACGTTGATGCGTCGTTCCAGCCCTACATTATCCATATAAAACCGTAATTTACAGACAAAGCATTATGAAATAATGCAGCGGCTATCAGATCCAATACAGTTGGCTGCTTCATCTTTCAACAAAAGTTTCTTTGCAAACTCTATTAGACTGTGCCTCACTGACCAAACAAAATGCTCCAAACAAACATATATTCCTCCATTACGATCCGGGACACCATTTAAAATAAACCGTCCACGTACTGGGATCCTTCTGAAATCTCTAAAGAAACCCAAACCTGCTGTTTAAACTGCATGTATCGTTTTAAGACTGCTGCTGAAGTTTGATGATAACATTTATGATTTTTGTATAGAATATAGTAAAGCTGAAAAAAATGCACCTGAAAAGTAATCTCAGGATGAACAAGTTATTTTTAATGTAACTTTTGCATGTAGGGCTGCAACTAACGATTATTTTGATAATCGATTAGTTGGCCGATTATTATTTTCTGTATTAATCGGATAAAACGGCTTTTTTTTTTTTTTTGTGGACAACACGCTATTCCACATCCTGCCCAATGCTGTCCTTCAAACAAAGGTGTCAGTTGAGTGCTATGAAAACATACATCGTTTTACTATCTAATAGAACCATGGTTAATTTCTGTAAGTGTATATCTGTGCTATATCCTACATGCATTATGTGCAAAAAAAAAAAAAAAAAGTTACTAAGCAAAAGGAGTTTAAATCCCTACATTAAAATGATATTAAAGAAAAATAAAAACACAAATTCAGTGTTGCCAGATAAGAGGAATGTTCTGCAGGATCTCTCTCTCTCTCTCGTTCTCTCTCTCTCTCGTTCTCTCTCTCTCTCTCTTTCTCTCTCTCTCGTTCTCTCTCTCTCTCTCTCTCTCTCTCTCTCTCTCTCTCTTTCTCTCGTTCTCTCTCTTCTCTCTCTCGTTCTCTCGTTCTCTCGTTCTCTCGTTCTCTCGTTCTCTCGTTCTCTCGTTCTCTCTCACACTACCTGTTACTGTCATTTCTTTATCCTGTAGAAATGTCTTACATTTATATTCAATTACACGCTGTTATCACTCTACAGTTACTATTCTCATAAAATACTTGAATTACATGTTGACTTTTAAACCTAAATTTAGCGTCCAACAGCAGATTGTTTCATGTTTTTGTGCTGAATGTCTCCCTCTCGACCATAGACTCGACTGCGTTCTGTCTGTTTGACGCGCATGTGCGTACCCGCCGCACCGGCGCTCGTTTGGTGAAGTTTGAAGTTTAACGCAGACTGTCAGGATGCGCTTTAATGCAAAATGGAAATACTTGCATGAATTAGAAGCATTTACAGATGAGGATACAACTACTGTTCTCTATATAGATCAGTGGATATAACCTGTAACATGAGCGTGTTGCGCTGAGGACGCACACGCATCTGTCAAAGCCCATTACAGGGTATGTTAAACACTAATGCGTTTGCTTAAAGCTTAAAATAAACGGTTATGTTTTGGGTACTTGGATCATGTACCTTTCCTGCATCAGCTCACGCTGTTTACGCTCCACTATTTCTAGATGGACATTTTTCCCATAAAAATGCGTTATTCAGTGCTGTTATTTGGTATGACTGGTGGAAGCTTTATGTAAAGAGAGCAGGCCTGACTAATCGATTAATGAGAATCGTTATCGGTGATTTTCATTAATCGATTATTATCGATTTTATCGACTAGTTGTTACAGCCCTAGTTGCATGACCCTACTCCATGACATAAAGTGAGAGCATACTATTAATAAATGGGTATTGACTGCAAAAACCTTCTTTTCACTGAAAGAATCATTTACTTTTTGGGCCTCTCAAAAGTAAATTGAATTATTATTGACATTTAAAAAAAAAAAAAAAAAAAAAAGCTGATTGATGTTAACTGATGTTAACCTTAATTTGTGTGGTGAATTTGTAGTGATGTTTACAGTCGTTCTTTTCTCCCACATTTGGTCCGCATGTCATGCTATTACTTATGGTGGAGCTACTCAACATAGATATACACAGTGATCCCTAAGGAAGGAATTAAAACAGTCCCCTAAAATCCCCTATCTTCTGAAATCTGTATCCACCTTGGCGTCAAGAGGCACTGCAGCAATGGGGCCCTCTGGGGCCGCCTCATATGGAGGTGCTGTAGTGCACTTTGTTGCATGGCACAGCGGTACATCACAGGTTGACAGGATCAGCCTCAGAGGAGCCTGGGAGGGCAGTCTAGCTCAGGGACAACGATGAACACAGTTTGAGCTCTTATTTCTTGATTGAGTGAGAAGTGAAAATTGTGCTAAGAAACTTAATGAATAAATCAGTTTGCAATAGAATCCCAGTCAGGCCTATAGCCTACTGTTTTTATGTGGTGCAGGTCTGGGTTTCTCATCTTGTTTTATCTGAGTCTTGTAATAATAATATTTACAGCAGGAATACATTCTAAAACCTGTTGAGTGCGTGCGTGTGTGTTTTCGCTTTATATGTAAAAAGACTTCTCAATGTTCCCCTTTTTTAAATTCATTTATAGGCATGTGTTGATGTTTTCTGAGATTATAGACTAACAGGTTGTGAGAGGATTTCTCTTGGTTTGCTTTTGTGAAACTGGATATTGCTCAATATCAGTGGGTCATAATAAAAGTTAGTGGTCTTGATAGAATAACACTATTACCATAGTTACAGTAAAACATTTATTGACTGCAGTTACTGGAATCTTGACTTTGTTTACTTTTATGGAAGACATTTTGTAGGGTTTTATTCTTTTTAAATAGTTTTGGTTTTCACATTTCTGATAAGCAACAGTTTAATTTATATGAACTCTGTATTCGTATTCTATACATTGATTGCACCCAGTGTTGGCTTAGACTGCTTTCAGTGATTTTTACACAATTTAGCTGATATTTACACTACTGTTCAAGAGTTCGGCCTTTGGGGTCAAATCTAGATGTTTCTTTGAAAGTAATGAATACATTTATCCAGCAAGAATGCATTCAATTGATCAAAAGTGACAGTAAAGGCATTAATAATGTTACAAAAAATATTTTTTTCCTACAATTTCTCAAAAATATAAGCAGCACAACAGTTTTAAACATTTTTAATAATATGAAATGTTTCTTGAGCACCAAATCAGCATATTAATGATTTCTGAGGGATCATGTGACACTGAAGTTTGGAGTAATAATGATACTGATCTCAGAGATAAATTTTAAAATATATTAAAATAGAAAAGTTTATTTCACAATATTACTGTTCTTACTGTATTTCTGATCAAATAAATGCAACCTAAACTGTAAATGTTTAAATGGCAGCGTATGCAGACCCATTATTTATGTACCCCATACTAGACATTTATGATGCCAACGCAATGGTGTATACATAGTATAGTAATACATGGTTAAAAACAGTCTAAAGGCCGGTGCACACCGGGACGATTATCGCGCATGCTCATCGTCAGCATTTTTTGAGATGTCTTGCAAATTCGGAAAAAGTGTAGCGCCTCTCGCAGTTCAAAATGCTTGCGCTACGTCTGACGAGTGTAACTGGTATGCAGTGTCGTCAGGCATAGTGTAAGCATTTTGAACTGCGAGAGGCGCTACACTTTTTCACAAGTTTAATACAGAAGGTGATTCGCAAGTTTTAAATATGGGTATTTTTCTTACACAAACGCATCGCTTCACTTCAGAAGGCCTTTATTAACCCCCCGGAGCCGTGTGGAGTAGTGTTGTCACGATACCAGTCTAAAATACCTCGATACCGATACTAAATTGATACCACAGCAAAAAAAAAACAGTAAAAGTAATTGAATATGACAGAACTTGCTATTCATTCTTTTATAATTTTTTTAAAACCCTAAAAACTCACTTGTTCCTGCCCTGCTTTTTGACCATTCCCTCCTCTTTATTTAAAAATAATAATATAATAATGATACCTACATGCCAGTGTGAACATCTTACAGAGATGTTTGCAGCAATCACATTATTATCAGTCTGAACAGGTTGGGATGACCAAAATCTAATTTCATGACACTAATAATTAAATATCTATATTATAATTATAAAATTACATTTAAAAATATTTAATTTTTATCTTTGTTTTTAAAAAGCAAAAATGTAAATTACAAACAATATGACAAAAACAGTGCTTTATTTTCAGCTACAGTAGGTCTATTTAACAGGAGCGTTCAAGAAAGAAATTAAATAATCAAATGTATTTAAAAAATTGCATAGTCTTCACTCATAAATTAACTATACACTGATTCTCAAGTTATTTAGTCAAGCATGGAGTGATTTTTTTTTTTTTTTTTTTTCCATTTTCTTTTGTTGTTTGATTAACATTCATCACACAGAATATTAGGTCCGGCCCTTTAAGACCTGCACGGACCCAATACACTGTAACGCATCCAATTCATCACTCAATCCTGTATACGTTCACTAAAGACATATCCGACTGTGTTTACCTGAATACTCGTCAGGACGTGCATTTTGACATAATTTTGACCATTTAAACCCAATAAACCACGAGACTGACGTTGCGATCGCATGCTGTCTGGGTGAAAGGCGTGTGCGCGCGCTTCAGGTCAGAGTCCGACATGTTTTCTCATTCATGCGTTTCTGTTGCTTGCTTTGTCATGCGCTGCGTGTATATATTTAACTCTTCTGCTTCCAATGTTTAGTGAATGGCGAAAGCAGAGCTCTGCACACACGTCCTGACTCCTGCTGTCACACATTGACGCAAATAAATACTGCTCTTATTAGGGTGCTGTTATTATTAAAGTACCGGTACTAATAAAATTTCATATCATACCGCTTTTAATAGCAAGGTATCGTGATACTTTTCTAGTAACAGTATATTGTGCAACACTAGTGTGGAGCAGTAATGATGGATATAGATGCACTTTTATGGACTTCAAAAATGACCCAACAGTCACTGCCATTATAAAGCTGGGAAGAACCAGGACATTTTTAATATAACTCAAGAATGTCATATACACCTAGGATGGCCCTAGGGAGAGTAAATCATGGGATAATTAATTTTTGGGTGAACTAACCCTTTAATAGGCAGAATGTTTTGCAGGGAAATCCTTTCTTTCCAAGTTTTGTTTCTAATTTGTATGTTAGGTCAATGTGCTGTACTAAAGCGCACACAAACTGTGGTGATATTAACCCCTGGAATGCTTCGTCTTTAGATTGCTGAATACAGGAAAGTAACTCTTTGATGCTGTTACCAGACAGAGAAGTTAACTCAACGAGAGACAATATATTCCTTATGAAACAGATGGCTGCTTTCATAATTTACAGGTAAGGGAACTCAGGGCCTTGCTGTGGCTGCTGTGAAGTGTTAGGCGTTTGGGGCATGGTGCCACTCTGGGTGCAGAGATGTTAATTAGGGATGGCTGAAGAAATGTTAGCGCGTAATGGGATTCTGGTGAATGGAAGAGTGATCGGAAACACCGCAAGATTTTGATTAAATAGGGAAAGATGGTTGTGAGATGAGAATAAAAGAGGTAATGAATAAAATGGCTGAATTGTTAGATTTTCATAATTAGAGGAGGAAGAGGCTTTGTGGACGTTGGTAATCATTGTGAAAATTATGGGCAGTGATGAATAAATACCCATTATGCAAGCAAGCGGGAACCTAATTTGAGGGGGATTTAATTAGGTTGCTTCAGCCCAAATAACTGCATTAAGGATCAAGGATCAAGATGAAGAGGCTCTTCATACACACCTGTATTGAACAACATTTTATGCAAAAACAGCAAACAGCTGTCTGCTATTAGGCATCACATTGTGTGAGAGATGTGGGCTGCCCTTTTCCTGTGCTATTGTCATAAGATTAATGGGAAAAACTAGGTCAGGGTATGAAATAGAGCTGCACGATTAATCGCTAAAAGATTGCAGTCTCAATTCAAACACCCACGCGATCTTATTCCTAAATGACGACAATTTCATTGTCTTTTCACACTACCAGTGACAAGATCCTGTTAATTTAAATGGAGAGCAGGCGATTTCCGACGACGCGAGCGACAATGACCGTTGGCGACCGGATGGGGCATCTCCAACAATGCGACCAAGTTGAGATGTTCGATGTTATGCAAATGAAGTCCTCTTCATTCCTTCCTCTTCAGTGCCGAGGAAAGATGGAGAAGCTCGTTTTAGCAGTCAGCAACTGTCCTATAATTTCTGATGTCTCTGTATACATAAGGTGGTACTCACCGTGCTGACTCCGAGTCTGAATGGTTTCGTTAGCCCAGATAGACCGGCATTTGCCCTTTTGCTGCAAATAAATAGCTGTGATTGCAAAAAGGACTCGCTGTTTCTCGTTCATCTTCATTTTATGTACTGATTCTAGGGCTGGACCGATAAACGATATCATATCGAATCACGATAAAATTCACGTTGATAACGATGATAAGCTCTGGACATTTTTACTCGATATGGATTAATGTAACAACCAATCACACGACAGAAACACGACAACAACCAGTCCGCGTGCAGCTCTACTGGCAAAGAAAAATCGTCACGAGAAGGAAAAAATTAGTCACGTTAAATTGAAAGTGAAACTAACCTTGCTTATCATCAAAAGATGATGAAATTGTCGATAAAAGGTAGCACGGATTCAGTTACTCATTTGAACCGCTCCACACAGACCATTTATCCGCTCAGGTCAAAGTCCAAACGTCAGCGCAGCGCAAGCTCACTGGAGCAGATCCGTTTACTCTGATCGCTCTCGGTCACGCGACACTAAACAGCGCTGTGAGATCCAGTGAGAAGCGCGTGAATTCAACAACAAAAAAATCGTGCAGCTCTAACACACGCTTATGTGTCAACATACCTGTCTTTGTGAGTATCTTCGTAAACAGTCGTTTATTTCTTAATTGACCATAAACCGTGCATTTGGTGTGAAAGCAGGCTAAGCTGTTGCCAACCTTGTCATTCATGTTAATAAAACAGTTATTATTGCTCTCATTGCTCTTAACTAAATCACTTTTGTGAAGATTATATACCGTTTTTGTACATTTTATTTGTACATTTTGTATTTCTATTTCTAGTGCTTGATGTTTATCACTCGAGTGTTGATGGTGAGTGACTATTCAGTACAGCAGCATATGTTTTAGATGAAAAGAGGAATAGACTACTTCAGTAGGATGTAGGAAGGAAGGACACAAATACTCAGCACTTGCTGAATAATATTCCTTATAATTTTTTGTGTCAGACTTAGGGATGGGCATTCGATTAAATTTTCTTAGTCGATCGTCTGGAGAATTAACGATCGACTATGGATTAATCATTAATATTTTTATAATACAATTGATTATTTAACTTTTATAATTCAAAAATGCAATGCATACAAAAATAGTGTTTTTCCTCGATGAGGCCTCTATTACAAAATCAACTTGTGGCAGACAGTTAAACTACGTTCAGTGAGGCAAACCGAACATATATCCACGTGCATATGCGGTGCTCTAAAGCGGCGGAACCTGCAGTTTCGAGCCAGCGTTCTTAAACAGACACCTCATTTGTTCCAAAATAATAATAATAAAAAATGAGGGTAATTTTCTCTGCTCGTTGTACATCACAGCTCCGAGTCCATGCTAACGCCGACTTGATGCTAAGTTGAGACTGAGAGCAGGATGGACCGCCACCGACATTAACCAGGGACGGATGCACTGTTTAAGTGGCATCGGCATCGCAGTGTTTGCAGTGAACTATTTCGCTTTTTAAATCAAAATGGTCACACGCTTCACTTCACCGTGACCTCCTCATTATTCTTTTGAAATCAAAACGGAAGATCACAGATAACCGAGTATCAAATATTGCACCCTGGTGGTAAAATGTTTAATTGCTGCCACACAGTGAAATTCATTTAATTGCTTCAAGACACACTATGCAATGCAACCTGCATTAGAAAAAAAAATGCATTAGATTAATCGATTACAAATTAACGTGATCAACGAAATTTTTAACGATCAATTATCGATCGTCGATTAATCATGCCCATCCCTAGTCAGACTACTAATTTTGTTCATTCAGGGGAGTTTTTCTAGCCTATTTGTTTTTGTCCTCACTCACATATTGGACTATATTTAATTACTTCTTATGGGTATAACATTAAGTTTTGCAGGCTCTTTAATAAGCCAGAGTATCCTAACATGGGTAGTATTTTGCATAAGCCTTGTTTTTAAAGGCCCATCAAATTTTTTAAAGGCTGTTGTAAAATTTATATTTGCTGTGCTTATTTGATTCTCAGTTAAAACAATAATCTATAGCATCACTGTAAATAACATTTGTGGTATTACTTACCTGGAAAAAACACTTTTAAAACACATTTAAAGCTTGAATGATCAGGATTGGTATCGGCTGATCATGATGACAAAAAATCAGTAATTGGTATCAGCTGCAGTCTAATAATTTGTTTATCTTTTGGGGACAATATTCTCATTCTGTGCATATTTTCTATGTTTTCCAGCTGTAGGATTGCTGGATCTCCAATGGGACCTTAGGATTCAGCGTATTGAGCCTTGGTGGCACTTCGTTGTGGGTTAGTCGCAATGAAGAGTGAGATTCCATCTGATGCACGACGTAAGCAGGAGCCCCTGAAGGGGCCTCTGGCTAACCCCGAACCCATGGAGACCGCTAAGAGCTTCCCTGCTGAGATGGAGGTGATTGGCAAGGCAGGAAGTGATTTCCCTTCTCCGCTGTGTGCCGAGACCAGGCACCGGCCTTCACGAGATGGAGTTCGCAGAGACTGTGACAGAGGCTTGTCGGGACGCAAAAAGCGCAAGAGCCAGCAGCCTGGGCCATCGTATTGTTCTTTGAAGGAAGCGCCAGTAAGTGAGGCAGCCCTTACTCCGCCCCGCCACAGGCCCTTGCTGCTAGAGACACGTAGCGAGGACGAGCGGAACCCAGAGTCCTCATTAAGTGACTGTGCTTCTTCGCCCTCCTCCAGCCTTCGGTTTGGTGACTCGGACACTCTTAGCTCAGAGGAGGACGGCGGGCCGATGACAGTCAGACAGCAGCAGCAGCAGCTCAAGGCTCCTGGTTCGGCCTCCACCGGCAGTGCAGTGGGAGGCACAGGCACGGCTGTAGGCATGAGGCCGCTGCTCGCCCGGACTCGTGCCAGCAGGTCGCATAAATGGGCGCGGCTTGAGCCAGAAAGCAATCATGTGAAACGTCCATGTCTCAGCTCACGCAGGCCGTTGCACAGGAAACGGTTTGTGAAGGGTGGGGCGGGAGGTGGGGCCCAGCGGACTCCAAAGCAGAAGGAGCGATTACTGCTGCAGAGGAAGAAGCGAGAGGTGATCGCACGAAAGAAGTATGCCCTCTTGCACAGTACCAGCAGCTCCAGTGAGGAGTTGACCTCTGACTCCTCCTCCCCTTCCTCCACTGAGGCAGAGGATGAGCTGTATGTGGATGTTAGCAGCAGTAGCAGCCAAGCCAGCAATGCGGCTGTGGCCTCAGGTAAATCGCTTTTTATTATTTTAACGTCATTACATACTGTTTTTAAAGGAAGTTGTAGGAAGAACACAAAGAGCTCACTGTTAGTTCATATTGTGATTGGTTTGGTTTGAATGAGAACATTGGCTTTTCTTTTCCTGTTGAGTCTGAAAATTATTTTTTGTATTTAGTTAAAGAAACACCTTTCGGTAAATACTTTTCATATTTACGCAATTCACCAAAAACAACGATCCACCGCAGGTGACCAGGTCAAAGCTGTTTTTGTAATTGTGAAGTAAAACACTGCTGGAACACTGTATTGACCAATCAGCATCCATGATTGAAACCTGGTTGATTTTTTTATTTTATTTTTTATATATATATATATATATATATATATATATATATCTCTAGCTATCTATCTAGCTTAAGATTTTGTTCAATAATGCAGCCTTGATTAGCATAAGACACTTCTTTCAAAAACATCTTACTGACCCCAAACTTACTTCTGTTGATCTTCATATTTCTTTTACCCTTCATGAACAT